>CAWUFW010006410.1:0-600000 GCA_963921515.1 Calotriton arnoldi | reverse complement strand
TTTTTTTTTTTATTTTTTTTTATTTTTTTTTTATTTTTTTTTAATCGGCGGGATGCGCTCTGGGTGCGCGGATCCCGCCGAGAAAAAAAAAAATCGAAGCGGGTCTCCCGCGCTTGTTGTTAATTTGCCCCCGGCTGGGCCAAGTCCCGGGGGCATGGTTGGGGGTTTAGATTTAATGTGGGGGGCCTCTAAGGCCCCCCAAGCCCAGGGGACCACCACCCCCTGGGGCTTTAAAAACATAATGGTGCGGGAGGGCTCTTGGCCCTCCCGCAGCCCCGGGGACCGCCACCCCCCGGGGCTTCTTTTTTTTAAAAAAAAATTTGACCTGTGTGGGGGGGGCTCCAGCCCCCCCACACGCCCCTGGGGACCGCCACCTCCCCGGGGCACAAAAGATTTGAATATGGGGGTCCGTTACGGACCCCCAAAGCCCCGGGGACCACCACCTCCCCGGGGCTGGGCACTGGATGGGAGGGGGGCCGCGCAGCCCCCCTCGTGGAGCCCTTGATGGCCCTGGGGACCGCCACCCCCCAGGGCCGGCTCCTGCAGTGTCCCGGCGTGCCTACCCCCGGGACACTGCTGTTTGCAATGACAGGACGGGAGCCTCGCGGCCCCGTCCTGCCATTGCAAACTGCTTTGGATATTGGAGCGAGAGCAGGAAACCTGCTCTCGCTTCCAATATCCAAAGCAAATTGCTTTCCACATGGGGAGCAGCATCTTAGCTGCTCCCCATGTGGAAAGCAATGCCGGCTCCCAAGGGACGCGGGGAGCCGGCGGGACTGTGGGGGGTTTGGGGACCCCCCCACAGTCCCCAACGAGAGGCCAGGCCCCGGGGGATGGGGTCCCCGGGGCCATAAGTGGCCAGGGAGGGGGGCCACGCAGCCCCCCCTCCCCTAAAATAAATTTTAAAAAAAATATTTAAAGGCCGGCCCCGGGGGATGGGGTCCCCGGGGCCTTAAATGGCCTGAGGAGGGGGGCCACGCAGCCCCCCTCCAAATTTTTAATTAAAAAAAAAGAGGGCTTGCCCCGGGGTATGGGGTCCCCGGGGCAAAAAGTGGCTGAGGGAAGGGGGGCCACGCAGCCCCCCTCCCAATAAAAAAAAAAAAAAAAAAAAAAAAAGACCGGCATGTGCCGGAGGCCCCGCCCCTCCCTGCAGCAGTCTGCAAACGCGCCCCTGGCGCGTTTTGAGAAGGGGAAGTAATTCCCCTTGAATACTGGGGGTCCCTGGGGCCACCTAGCCCACCAGGAACCTCCAGTATGCGCCAGGGGCTGCGTTGCAGAGAGGTGTACAGAGGCCACGCCCCTTTTACACCTCTCTGCAACGCAGCTCTGTGGCGCTTTTGGAAGTACATGGTGGGCTAGTTGGACTCCAGGGACCCTCAGTATTCAAGGGGACTTAATCCCCCAACTTAAAACGCGCCACGGGGCGCGTTTGCACAGTGGTGAAGGGAGGGGCGGGGCTTCAGGTGACATGTGTGCAAACAGGCCCCGTGGCGCGTTTTAAGATGAGGAATTAAATCCCCTTCAATCCTGAGGGTCCCTGGGGGCCAACTAGCCCAACAGGTACGTCCAGAAAACGCCACAGAGCTGCGTTGCAGAGAGGTGTAAAAAGGGGTTTGGCCTCTGTACACGTCTCTGCAACGCAGCCCCTTGGCGCATACTGGAGGTTTCTGGTGGGCTAGTTGGCCCCCAGGGACCCTCATGATTCAAGGGGACTTAATCCCCCAACTTAAAACGTGCCACGGGGCGCGTTTGCACAGATGTCACCTCAGGCCCCGCCCCCTCCCTTCACCATTGTGCAAATATTCCTCTAAAATCAGCCGAACTACGAATTCCTATTTACTCACCTGTTATCAGGAGAAACCTCAGTGCTGCATCCTTCAGCCCAGTACTGGTCCTGAAAAGTAATTTTAACCGTACTTACCAGTAACTTGAATTTCCTTCCATAGGCTAACATTGACTGGTTTCACTTGGAAATTCTTCTAAGTGTGGAGTTTTGGAACTTTATAATATTCCTCTAAAATCAGCCGAAATACGAATTCCGATTTACTCACCTGTTATCAGGAGAGACCTCAGTGCTGCATCTTTCAGCCCAGTACTGATCCTGAAAAGTAATTTTAACCGTACTTACCAGTAACTTGAATTTCCTTCCATAGGATATCATTGCCTGCTTTTTGCTGAAAATGTTTCTAAGTGTTGATTTTTGAAACATACAAATATTCCTCTAAAATCAGCCGAAATAGGAATTCCGATTTACTCACCTGTTATCAGGAGAGACCTCAGTGCTGCATCCTTCAGCCCAGTACTGGTCCTGAAAAGTAATTTTAACCGTACTTACCAGTAACTTGAATTTCCTTCCATAGGCTAACATTGACTGGTTTCACTTGGAAATTCTTCTAAGTGTGGAGTTTTGGAACTTTATAATATTCCTCTAAAATCAACCGAAGTACGAATTCCAATTTACTCACCTGTTATCAGGAGAGAACCCAGTGCTGCATCTTTTAGCCCAGCACTGACCCTGAAAAGTAATTCTAACCGTACTTACCAGTAACTTATATTTCCTTCCATAGGAATCCATTGTCTGGTTTTCAGCAGAAAAGTTTCAGTGTCGATTTTCACAAACTACAAATATTCCTTAAAAATCGCCTGTGTGACTTAAACGCATTCTTTCAACTGTTTACAGGAGATGCACCAGTGCTGGTTCCAGGATCCACCACTGAGTAAGAAAAAGTAACGATAACACTACTTACCTGCTAAGTGAATTTCCTCCCATAGGATAACATTGGTGATTCTATATGAAAAAGTTTCTAAGTGTCAACTTTTAAAATACAATAATATTCCTTAAAAATCACTACTGTAACCAAAACGCTTTTACTCAACTGTTTACAGGAGATGTCCCAGGACTGAATCTAGGATCCAGTCCTGTGGTTAGAAAAGTAATCCATAAAGTAACTAATTGCATTTAACTAGAAATTCACATTGAGCTCAATGTTGCATTGTTTTTGAAATTGTGTTGCCCATTGCAACAACTGTAACTACTGTACTTAAAAGTCTATTGCCTATTTGCAAAGTATTTAAACTAAAGTAATTCATTCTGAGAAAGTATATTTTGTAATGTAATGTATAATGTAATTACAATGTAATTTAAAAAATAAAATATCTAAAAATAAATAGTTTAAAAAAATGTTGTAAATTGGTATCAAAAAAATAAATATAACAATTAATACATTTAAAAATTGTCATTTACAAAACCTTTGAAATTCACAGAAAAAACCATAGGTTTCAGACACGTTATAGTTAGGAATTAGCATTTAAAAAACCTTTGAAATTCACTGAAAAAACCATAGGTTTCAGACACGTTATAGTTAGTAATTAGCATTTAAAAAACCTTTGAAATTCACTGAAAAAACCATAGGTTTCAAGAACGTTATAGTTAGAAATTAGCATTTTATGAGTAAGTGAGCTGGTGTGTATAACTGTATAGGTGAGTAAATTGGAGTGTGATTAATTATTTGCATGACTGACTAGGTGTGTGAGTACCTCTATGGATGAGTTGCGTTGTGTGAGTGTTTATATAGGTGTATGAGTGCATATGATAGTCCTGTACTGAGTGACTAAGTATGAGTGACTGTACGGGTGAGTGAGTAGATGTGTGTGTGTAGACCTAAGAATCAGTGAGTGGGTATGTACTTATTGGTATTGGAGTGTGTATGGTTTTGAGAATGGCAGTCTGTAATTTAGAGTGGGTGTATCAAAACATATTTGGGTGTGAGAAGATGCATTAAATTCTCACATGGATGATGTCATGAGTGATGTCATCAGTGATGTCACTGACCATGTCATGAGTGATGTAATATGTGACGTCATCAGCAGTGCATTGCGGGGGTGCGAGTTATAGTTACCTGAACTAACTATAACGGGGGAATTTCACGGGTTTTGTACGAGTGCAATGTCCAACTAACTATAACTGTCCCTAAAACCTTATGGTTTTTTCAGTGAATATATATATATATATATATATATATATATATATATATATATATATATATATATATATATGCAAAAATATCCTCCTCCTTCGAAAAAGACAAGGGGACACGGCAGGGCTTCAAGGAATCACTTGTTCGAATTCTCTGGCATGACGCGTTTCGGCGGTAGCCTCTTCAGATGCCTCCGGTGTTACAAATTTCAAAGTTCCTTTTATTTATTAAGCCCCTCCTTCTAAAGTAGCGTGGGGCACACCTGCACCATATCTCATCAGAGAACACTCGGCCAGTTCATAGTTATGGACTGCAGATCCCATCATGCAGTTGGTTCGCAATCTGGACGAATGTCTCTTACAGCCGGATTGTTCCCTCCTCAAAGTGAGTGGCTGAAGAATGGTTTAGCTTGAGATTGTAGCACTGTGCTGGGCAACAAACGATTCCTGAGCCCTGCGCTTCCAACCTCACAATCCTGGTGTTGGCAAAGCTTGGAGACGATGATAAAGTAACTCCGTCTCTCCGTGTGAGTCACGGACTGTCAGCTGGCAGCAAAGACTTCTGCCTCCATCGGACGTGGGGCGGTCCGGGTTAAGCCACTGCACCCTGAACACTTTTGGAAGGGTCCCCTTGCGTGACACTGGCTACACGCTAATATGCAAAAATATCCTCCTCCTTCAAAAAAGACAAGGGGACACGGCAGGGCTTCAAGGAATCACTTGTTCGAATTCTCTGGCATGACGCGTTTCGGCGGTAGCCTCTTCAGATGCCTCCGGTGTTACAAATTTCAAAGTTCCTTTTATTTATTAAGCCCCTTCTTCTAAAGTAGCGTGGGGCACACCTGCACCATATCTCATCAGAGAACACTCGGCCATACATATATATATATTTTAAATAGGATTATCCCCATCAACAAATAACCATCCGGCACTCCAAAAGGTACCGGTCACTCGGTAGTTTATTTTGTGACGTTTTCAACATCATATATATATATAAATATATTTATATATACATACCCAGTTGCGACTGCCACTAAGTGTTATATATATAAATAACTCGCACATATATAACTCGCACATATATAACACTTAGTGGCAGTCGCAACTGGGTATCTACAGTTAGGTCTGCTTAGATGGAGCATTTTTTGGTTGGCTAATAACTTTGGCCCATTTGACGAATCTTCACAAAACTTTACCAAAAAAATGTTAATCCATATCAGATGTTTCCTGAAACGTTGTGCGGTGATCCGTCGGGGGGGGGGGGGGGGAGGGGGTTCTAACATAAAAGGGTGGTCCCAAAACATAAAATCCCCATGCATTTTACATAGACTGCTTTAAGAAAGTTCATTGCGAAAACTGCTGAACGGAATTACACCAAATTTGGCAGGAAGCTAGATCTCGGTCCACAGGTTGTGCTTTTTGTGATTTGGTGTAAATCCGTTCAGTAGTTTTTGAGAAATCTAGGGTAGAAAAGAATAGTATGTTTTGCCAATTGGGCTCGAGAGAGCCTTGCACCCCCGCCGCAAGAGCGCAAAATCAAAAATGGAGTCCTGTGATGGGTCAAGAGGCCCATTTTTCCTGTGAGTCTTCATGCTTTCGCAGGAGCGAGACGCTCCTAAGAGCACTCTGATTGGCTGGCTGTTGGAATGTTAGAAATGAAATGGCCGTTATTACTGTTTACTGTGAAAAATTAGAGGTGTAAGGAATAAGGGGGCAGCAGAAAGGCATGCTGTCCCCATAACCTTAGAAAGGAGGTGTCTAAGGGATAACTACTGTAACTACGGTGAAGAACAAATGTATATTGTTTATAACTAATTTTTACTATCTCACGGGATCGTGAATAGTAAAAAGGAGTAGATGAGTTCTCAATACACTTTTAGTAGGAATGCATATTGTGGTGCTTGTTTTTGAGAGTAGGTGTGTAAGAGATAAGTACTGTGATGAGGAGATGGTTCTTTTTTATGGCGTTCATTCGATCTCGCGAGCATCCAGTGAGACTTGCATGGAAAAGCTTGCCACAAGGTGTTTGCGCTTCTGCGATCCTCTTGCGAAATTTGCATGGAAAATTACTAGGCCTGCCACAAGTTATTTTATGATCCTGTGGGAGTCTCATGAGATCGTATGGTGAAAAGTAAAAAAATTAAAATTGTGAAGTGTCAGTAAGTGTATTAATGTTGGTAAACTTATTCTACGCTATGTTTACAGAGTGCAAAACTGTTTTGGGGAGGTGTAGATGTGTTAATATTGTTTTTGAGAGGTACACATTACAATGTAGAGAGATGCGAGCAAGGTTTGCAGATTGTGTTAAAAAATGAAGTTTTTCAATAGTATGTACTTGTCAGGAAAGGAAGTAATGTTTCGTAAATTATAAAACAAAGAATTTAATGATACAAGCTCTATTGTTCTTATGAACCTCACTGTATGTATATTGTAGCACTATGAGATGCTTGAGTGGTGAATTTGCTATTTCTAGAGTGAACACTTTGGTAAGTGTTAGCAAAGGTGTGTCAAGATGATTGTGTTGCTTTAGAAACTGCTATGGACGCAGAGTTCATGTCATGTTTATTTCCAAAAATATGAAAATAAACTGGTTGAGGGTGTGGTACTTTTTAAGGAGAAAGGAATAACAAGTTAATGGTGCATTAGATGTAAATTTGTGATTGTAGGTAAAAAAGTAGAAAGATTTAGAAAATATGATGCATCACTGTTATCAGTTACTTACCAGTATGTTACCTTTATCTTCTTGGTTATCTTGTCTTTTTTTAGGAGGAAAATGGAAACTTGTCTCTGAGGAAATAATTATCTGCTTACATAAGCAGCAAAAAAAGAGCCTTGCTAACTACAGCAGGATGATTGTGCTGTTCAACAACAGCTACCTCCTGAAGCACAGTGTTTTCAGGTTGGAAGGATGTGGCAGTGACTGAACAGTTGTGCAGTTCGGCAGCACGAGCGAACTCTGCACACGCTAGGGTTTGTGAACTGTAATTCATAGATATGCTGCTTTGCTGAGATTTTATTGCCATCTAGCGTGCTATAATATAGCAGGAAAGTAAGACTCTTTGACAGGCTAAGATGGCTAAAAGACTGGAAAATAAATGCTACTGACATCAAAATCCAGCAGGCAAATAAAGTGGGAGACAATAGCGCCTGCTGATGAGCTGCAGAGAAAAAGTTACATATTTCTAATGTTGTTTGTATTATAGTTCATAGTTTGTTAATATAGTTGCTGTAGCTCTGTATTGTTGTGTCGTAAGAAAGAAAGTTTAAAGTTACTTTTGATTTTTTTGCTTAGTACTTATTATAAGTTTCATTATAGTATTGCAATATTCACCAGAACTGTCAGTTCCATCTTCAGGGACTGTAAATGTGATATATATATATATATATATATATATACACATATATATACACATATACACATCTTTTAGTCTAGAGACACGATGTCTCTAAGCAGAAGGCAATTATTTTGTTATGCAGCTATGGTGACTTATCATGCAACATTGAGGTGTAAGTAGAGAGATCAGTCTGTGTCCACACTGTAGTACAGGGACCTTTGATAGAACAGAGGTACTGGCACAGAGAGCAGTGCATCTTCATACTCTAATACGCACTCCTATCACCTGCTGTTCACACAGTATTACTTATGACTGTCGCCATCTGTAGATCTCTGAAAGAGAGGTGAGTATGTCTCTACAATCAAGTATAGACACCAGTTGTGCAAAACACAGTTTTGAACAGAGAGGATACTCCATTTTATACTCTACTATGGACATTCATCACTATGAAGAGAGGTATGTGCAGAGAGAAATGCCTCTACCCAAAGTCTACTTTGCACATACGTTACTCTGGGGAGATGTCTCAGCTGACAGGGCAGTGTTTCCATAACAAAGTCTGTATAGTTGTTATGCAGGAGAGACTTCTCTTCATAGAGGTAATTTCAGCTCTACAACTTACTTGTACATCTGTCATTCTGGGGAGAGGTGTGACCTCAGAGGTAAGCCCCTTTTCACAGTCTAATTTGCATACCCATCATCCAAGAGACAGGTCACACAAAAGAAGCCAGTCTCTCCCCACACTGTAGTACGCAGACTTATCATGCAAGACAGATGTGTCAGCAAACAGGGCAGTTCCTCCCCACTTCCTACTATATATACTTGTCAGCAGGTGAAGAGGTATGAGCAGAGAGATACATTCTTCTGAAAGCCTATTACAGACACCTCCCACCCTGGTAAGATGTATTAGCGGACAGATCAATCCCTTCCAAGACACCATTGTGTATCCCTGTTGCTCTGGGGAGAGGTGTCAGCAGAGAGCAGACTGCTTGCCCACCCTGTACTGGTCATTCATGTTTCCCTGGTTGGAGATAGGTGTTAGTGGAGAGGACAATGTTTCCCTACACACTACTGTACATGTCTGTCATGCTGTGGAGAGGAGTGAATGGACAGCGAAATCCAATCCCACGGTAATATAAATGGGGATTTCCCTGGGGAGAGGTCTCAGTGGGGAGGCTAGTACTTGTTATACTTAATATGGAATAGTGAGGTCTTACATGTGAGGTGAGTAACTTCCCCACCCTATTTTGCATACTACTGAGCCTGGGAAGAGGTGTGATTGGAGAGGCTGTGTCTCTACACCCTACTCTACACACGTTACCTTCATGCAAGCTGTCAATGCAGAGGCCAGTTTCTCCCCATAGTCCAGTAGTGGCGTTTGTAAGAGATAAGTATTGTAATGAAGGAAAATGTAAATTCTTCCTCTAAAGTAATTTTATGATCTGGCAAAAGTCTAAAGGGATTGAATAAAATAAAAAAAAAAGTGGTAGCAAAAATCTGGTCCATATAAATTATACATACTACAACAGGATATGTTCAATGAAAATACAAATCCCATCATGAAAGTACGCTCTCGCAAGATGCTCACAAGCATAAAGGAGCGAACTCTGCCCCCTCGCAGTAGACGCGGAGGACTGTGTGCCTGGCTCTTGCAAGAGGCCCACAAGATTTACCCGGATATGTATGAGTACATCAAGGCTCTCGCAAGTGTTTCACAAGAGTCATCAGGGAGGTGGAAAAAAGGGTAACAGTACAAACATACATAATGAAAGCATAGGCTAGCTCTGAAAAGAGCTTTTTTTAATTAGCATTTTTTAACTGCATTTTTTGTTTTTAACACAACTTTTTTGTATTTATTTTTTTAAAGGGTACAACGAAAACATGAAATTGGGAGTAAAAAAAACCAACATCTTCAAAACAAAGAAGTGAAAAATAGGAAAACAAATGTAAAAAACTACTGCCTAGCTGGGCATTTTTGATCCTGTACAAGTCTGTCCTGTGCAGCCTTGCTTGCCTCAGAAGAAAAAATAATCTGCTTGCATACGCAGTAAAAAAGGGCGTTCTTCAGAAAAGCAGAGTTGTCATCTGCTTGAGCAGTTAGTACCTGGGCTGGCAAAGATGTGAATGCTCCTGATGAGTTATCAAGCTCTTTAGCATGGGCTTACTCAGCCCCAGAAAGGCGTTGAGGGTGCATAGCCCTCAAATGTTGCCACATCCCAATGGTACTCATGAGGTATTGCATGTTCCGGCTGCCCCTACTGAACTCCTTTTTGCATAGGAGATATTTCTCAGATACATTTTTTCCAATTGGCCTCATTTAAAAAAACTGCCACACAAAGGACTCCTTGGGTGGCTGAGCAGGCTGAGTTGCAGGAACAGCAGTAGGGTTCTCATCTGAATCGGAGGATGAGATTTTGATGACAAAATCAGCACTGTTACAGAGCTAGCCAAAAAGGTCTAACCACAGCAAACCCAATATGTAAATGAAGCAACAAGGAAGGAATCTTTCTTTGCTAAATAAAGACATCCATATGAACCAATCACAATCCTTCCTTGGGATGTCTTTCCACTTCCGGGCGTCTTGCATGAGGCCCGCGAGATAAAAAAAAAAAAAAGGAAATGTTTTAATATCTCAAATGCAACAGTACATCAACTGTTTTTCTACTGTAAACACTTCTCATGCCTTACTTTCTTCAAAACTACAAAAATACACTGCTATGAACTAAATTCCAAATGTATGATTTTGCGAGCGGCTCGCAAGAGCCAGACAGGAAGTACAGCCCCGTTGTAGTACACGCAGGGGATTGTGTGTTCAACTCCTGTGATCATCTTGCAAGAGCCGTAAGTTTGTAAACGAAATTATTATTACAATATATATACTGTATAGAAATTATTAAAAATTAGCATACAATAACTGACCACATGAAAAAGATCTCTGTACAATAGACTAGAACGTAATTTATAGCTCTACGATCTCACAAGACTCCAGCGAGAGCACACCTTAAAAAAAGATGTACATAAAAACACAGCTTGCAGTATAGGAAAAGCTGATCAGTTTCTTTTTTAAATATAAAAATTAAGTTCATGTAAAGATACATACGAAGACTATGAAAATTAGGCTGTGAATACTTTTTTTTTGTAAGGAGATTTGTTAAAGATTTTCAAGAAATGTTAGGTAACGTACATCCTGAATAAGGACATGAACTCCACCATCTCCAACATGTTCAGATCACACACACCCACCCTGTAAAACCCAAACACCTCCCCATGTCACATCTGTGAATTTATACGTTAAGCCTGTGTCCTAGGTGGAATTATTTTATGTCTGCAAGTTTAAGGCAATTGGTGATCATAGTACGTGATTTGGAGCCATTCTCCAGGGAGCAAAGCATCAATATTTAGCAATTTAATTGGTCCGGCAATTCGAAGTGGGGGTTGTCTCGGAGGGGTTGCCCAGGGACATCGCTGGTGACAGGGATCGGGATCTTTCATGCAATCCACCAGTTCCTCCCTGGCCATGTCCAATGAACTACACCACTGTCTAGCCTTCCAGAGCAGCACTGCACTCATATCACACCAATCTCTCTAACTCTCGTTGCCAGGTATCCAATCGGGACCCTCTAGCTGCCTTGCAGTTCATGGGGATTTCCTTTTTCGCCAAAATAAAGGCTAAGTCTTGGAACCTACTTGTGCCATTGGTCATTGCAGTATGTGGTAACCAGCTTAGCAAGCAGTGCCCCGGGGTGAAGGGGACTTCGCTTGCAAAAATTTCAGCTACCGAGTCTGTGATTGCTAACCAATAAGCAGTAAGTGACAGGCAACTCCACAACATGTGTAGGAACTACGCCCTCACCTCCCTGCATCTTGGACAGGCTGCATCTGCAGTGTTATAATATCTACTGATCCTCCCATGGGCGAGATTCCCTCTGTGTTGGACATAGAAATTAATCAACTTAAAATGGGCATTCCTTGAGACCTTGGGGTTTCTTTCTTGAGTAGACCCCTAGTTGCCCTCAGGTATGGGTACTCCCAGGTCCCATCGAGTCCGTAGGAAGGTCAGGGGCAACTGTATACCTCCCGTATCCTCCTATATAAACAGGTGACCGCTTTCAAAGTGCCCGAGGACGAGACCATATATTGATAGCATTTGTCTGCGTTTGGTTCCGATAGGCCCACTCCCTAATGTCTGCAGATCGCGGTCGTAACAGTACCATGCAGTAAGAAGTGACTGAGGTAAACCATGCACCAAGCTGACCTATTCAAACGGAAGGAGCGGTCCCTCTAGGAACAAGTCACCCATTTTAGATT
Source organism: Calotriton arnoldi (assembly GCA_963921515.1). Taxonomy (NCBI): domain Eukaryota; kingdom Metazoa; phylum Chordata; class Amphibia; order Caudata; family Salamandridae; genus Calotriton; species Calotriton arnoldi. The sequence continues at coordinate 588,384 of CAWUFW010006410.1, read as the reverse complement.
CGCCCGCATCTATCCAATCCGTGAGACCGTGCCAATCCTTTCCGTGTGGCAATTCCTCCAGCATATTTATAGGTATGTCAGGCGAGTACGGAATCCATTGTCATGTCTTTTGCAGAAATCTCATCCAACATCTCCTTAGTGCTTAGAATTCGTTGGTATCAGATCCGAATGGACCTCCCATCCTCAGTAATACTCTAAGCAGCTGACAGAGTGTGGGTATATGGTGTGCCAGTGCTCGCCCAGGTATCAGCCTACCAGCCAGTCACTGCGTCAGCCATTGAAGCTGCGCTGCAAGATAGTAAGACTCAAGGTAAAGGACGGCCATACCTCCCACTGATCTCTGCAAAGCTGTCAGTGCTACCCGTCTACGCCCTGAGCCCCATAGGAAACTAATTGTAAGTGTGTTGATCTCTCTGAATAACACCCAGGGAATCCAGAGTTGGAGCACCACTAAAAAATTAATAATTGGTGCAGTACAATCATTTTAAGAGGTGCCACTCGGCCCGCCACCGAGAGAGGGAGAGTCCTTCAGAATTCAACTCTCGCTCTAAGTGCACACACCGCGTTCCAGACATTCCCGTCCAGCAAATCGGCCTGGTCATGGCATATTTGAACTCCCAGGTACTGTAGGCAACGAGGCTCCCACTATAGTGACACCAGTCACTCTGGGGGGCTGCGGGTCACCAGCATCGGGAATAAACTTGACTTCTGCCATTTGACCCATAGTCTGGATAATGACCTGAATCTCCCTAGCAACCGCCTAGCTCCCTCCAGATCTGTTGTTGTGTTCTTGAGGAAGATCAAAAGATCACCTGCATATAAGGCAACATGGTGGGTCTGCCCAGATATATCATCTCCCGGTAGCTGCCCCAGGTTCTGGCTTTTCCTGCCAATGGTTCCATTGCTAACGCGAAGAGCAATGCGGACAAGGGGCACCTCTGTCTAGTCCCCCGGCCCGCCTCATAGCTCTCTGAGATAGTTTGGCCAGTCCGGACCCTGGTCGTGGGATCCGTGTACAATAACAGACTCCAGGCCAGGAATCCGTGCCTTAGGCGGAAGTGTTCCATTATGCCATAGAAAAAGTTCCATTCTAGGCTATCAAAAGCCTTCTCATATTCATTGCGAAGTCCGCTGCATTGGCACGATCATAATTGTGGGCTTTTAGCAGTGTCAGTCTCCTGATGTTAAGTGGGGCGTTGCAATCAGAGATAAATCCCATCTGGTCGGGATGAATCAATTTAGCCATGTGGGGGAGAGGTTCGGTGGCCAGGATCCAGCTAAGGATTTTATAATCGGTAGGCTCTCATATCGTGTGCAGGCAGGGGTGAGGAATTTAATAAAATATCTACTTGTCCATGGGTCAGGTTGCTTCATAAATCTACTTGTCCTGTAACAAAATCCACTTGCCATTATGGCAGCAATCTCATTATATAAGAGCTCTGATATAGCCTCTCCGGTTATGCCAGGGCTCATACGATAGTAGTGTTTGAATACTTGCAATCCCCTTATGTTGCCAAGTTTCCGCAGATCTACATACTGGGGCTGAATGTAGTGGTAAGCAATAGTTCCAGGGTTAGAATGCCCTTTTGAGTCTGTGCAAACCTATTAACTTGCATGTTTTAAGGGTTTTCAAACAACTCTTCTCTAATCTTTTCCCATACTGAGGAAATGTTGTAAATTTACTCCGGACAATGGCAGACGTAAACCTTCTTCCAGAGTTGGAAAAAAACTGGTTGGAGGGAAAGTGAACTTGCAAACACTCAGTTTTTCGTATGAACAAATCAACACATGCATATTTGCTCATGCTAAAATGCAGTTCACAAATATTTTCTAGGAGTACTATTTCTTGTCCTACTTCTGTAACTTCTTGGGAATTCACGAAAGCCATATAGCTGCACGTAATGCAAGGACATATAACATGGGTGCACTTTTGAGACTTTCTTTAATTGGGCCCTAATTTGGTCTAACGTTGACCGTGACCTTTTGTGTTTATTAAAATTCTGTCTCTAACTCTCTCTCTGTATCGGCTGGACTCACTGTGAGTGACAGCATTCTGCTCTTTCACAAGGAGCAGATCGGCACACAAAGTAGTTTTGTTAAGTACCAGTAACTACTGTGGCAGTGTCTACTTTTTGAAACCAAAAAACAATTTTTGCTTTTGGCAATGTTTGTTATAATGGTGAGGGCCCAGCAGCTCCCACACCAATAAGGTTTTACAAAAACCATGCCAAAACAAGTCACACATTGACAAAACTAAAAAGCTGACCTCCAATTTCAGATCTACTGGCTTTGCCACTGCTTCTTTATTTTTGTTTCCCATAATCCTATTCAAACTGGTTACACTGATTTTCCATTTTGAATATTTTTGGGAAATACTAGCATGCATCAACACATGTTACTAAATGCAAAGAAATAGTACCTTAAATTTTACAGTAGTTTAGCACAAAAAAATCCTGCTTTAATTTTTTTATGAACATTTTATTTTGAAAGCAAAGAATCCTCAATCTTGCTTTCAAGCTTCTGCAAATATGTGCATCAAATCAGAGAGCATTCTGGGAGCATTATACATAGTCTCATATTGCTAAACTTTGAAAACGTGTGTACACATTTTTGTACTGGAACCACTGTCAGTAGTGCAGTCGGAGCTTATAACATTTACTTAGAGAGCTCAATCTAATAATAAAGGCTTTCAATTAATGAACCATAAACATAAGTTTGACAGCATTAACATATGGGCAAAAAACATTACCTTAACTGCAGACAGTGCCCTTCACTGATCCATAATTTGGTACTGCAAACTGGCAGCCAAAGGGTTTGTGCTGCAGGGGGTTGGGCCTTCTAGTCCCAAGGACAAAATACACATGAAAACTTGGTGTCCTTGACCCCAAACAATATGTCCTGGGCGTCAGGCTATAGGAATTCCACATCCCTGTGCAAGCCTCCCCGGCCTTAATGGTGGTACCACCAACGCTTCTCTAGTGGATGAAGGCAGGTGGCCTCCGTCTTTCACCGCTTTGTTCAAGTCTACCAGCCGAGGCGCCAATTCGTTCACATATGTGGCGTATAGCTCCACCGGGAACCCATCTGTTCTAGGTGTTTTGCCCCGAACTAGGGATTTTATAGCCACTCGGACTTCCTGTAAGATAATATCTCCCCATCCCCTCACCCGTAAGTGTTGGGAGGGGTAATGGCGCTAAGAATTCTCCTATGGCATTGTCCCAATGGTTCGATGAGCTCACCTATAGCTCAGAGTAGCAGGTACAGAATTATTGGTCAATTTCTGCTTGCTTATGAATGAATGAATATTAATGAATGAATAAAGGCATTTATATAGCACACAGCAACTCAAAAGAGTGTCCCGGCGCATCAAAGGCCCCTGGGATAAACGCCCCATACCAACTACAATTACACATTGTTGATTAAAAAGCAGAGTTTTGAGAAGCTTCTTGAAAGTAGCTAAATCTGTCACCGCTCTCAATGAAGCGGGAAGCGCATTCCAGGCCTGAGCACCGAGGAACCCAAACAAGGATCCCCCAGCACGGACGCGAGAAATTCTAGGGACCGTAGCCAGATTCATCGAGGAGGATCTCAGAGTTCTGGAAGGAACATAGTGGGCAATCCTTCTGCAAAGGTACCTAGCCCCCTTTCCATGCAAGGCTTTAAAGAAAAGCACAATAGCTTTAAATCTGATTCTATTCTTTATCGGGAGCCAATGGAGCGCTCGGAGGTGGGGGGAAATACGAGTCCTAGCTTTGAGCCTGAGAATGGCTCTGGCGGCGGCATTTTGTGCCACCTGCAGGCGCTTGAGAAGATATTCTGGAAGGCCGAGGTAGAGTATATTCACATAGTCCAGTCTTGAAGTAATCAGTGACTGGACCACAGATCTCCTATAGTCTAAAGTCAGGAGTGGAAGGAACTTCCTCAGCATCCTGAGGAGACCAAAGCACGTTCCCACCACAAATTGGACTTGGGCTTTCATAGATAAGCGATCATCTATCAAGACACCAAGATTACCTTTTGTTGTGCAGCGAGAGGTGGCGCCATATCTTCTGGCCACCAGAGTTTCCAGTCGTCTGGCGGTTGAGTGCCAAAAAAGATGATTTCTGACTTTTCCGGATTGCATTTAAGCTGGTTCGATCTTAGCCATGCAAACACTTTTGAGAGGCAGTTTTTGTTGATCTTGGTTCCCTCTAAATCCTCCCTTTGTCACAGGAGAAAAGGAGCTGTGTATCGTCTGCGTATGAAATAATTGTAGCTCTGTATGACTCCGCCAGGACAGCTAAAGGGAACATATAAATATTGAATAATGTGGGGCTCAGAATAGAGCCCGGAGGGACACCCACATCCATTTCCGGGATTCCAGCTGCAAAAGGAGGTATCCAAACCTCCTGGTCCCTGTCTTCCAAATAGGAGGCAAGCCACTTTAAACTGAGCCTCCGATACCGAGAGCCTGGATCCTGTCCAAGAGTTTATCATGAGGCACGGTATCGAAGGTCGCTGATAGGTCTAACAGGATCAGAATGGCTTTCCCTCCCCCATCCAGGCTCTCCTTGATGTGTTCGGAGACTTCTAATAGGGCAGACTCTGTACTATAGTGGACTCTAAACCCGGACTGACTACTGTGGAGAAGGCTGTTGGTTTCCACATAGTCAGTAACCACCGAGTTAACATATTTCTCCAACACCTTAGAGAAGGCTGGGAGAAGGGTGATGGGCCTGTAACTTTGTAGAATTTTCGGGTCAGCGGAAGGTTTTTTAAGCAGTGGCAGAATTTTTGCCTGCTTCCATCTAGATGGCATGTGTCCAGATTCTAATGAAGTGTCACAAATTTTATTTACCACCGGATTAATTGCCTGTGCTATAGAAACTAGCACTTCTGTTGGACAAGGGTTGGAGGGAGAGCCCGACTTCAGGCTTTTGATGCTAGCTAGGGAGGTTTCCAATCACAGCGGGGGAAATTTCTGCAGCGAATGGGCGGCTCCTAACACAGGCTCTGTAGAAGGACCTGATAATATTTCGCCGTCCGAGGGCGAGTTCGCCCTCAGAGTTTCTTGGATCGTTCTAATTTTTTCCATGGAAGAAAGTTGCTAATACTACAGGCCAATCGGCGGTAGCCGGAGCGGCCTTCATCTCCAAGGCCGGGTTTGTGAAGGCTTTTACAATTTTAAAAAGCTCTATACTTTTAAATTTGGACGATTCTATTTTGTTAGTGAAATAGTTCTTTTTAGCCTCATAAAATTTATTATAATGACCTTTAAGTGATTGTTTATATTCACCTTTCCAGATCATAGTTTTTTCGCTATTTCCTTTCCAACCTTTTGCAGATAATTTTGCTATCTTTGAGCAGTTGATTGTACCAGGGGGCTGAGAGTTTGGTTGTTTTAGAGGAGAGCGACTGCAAGGGGGCTAATTGATGGACATTCTGGAGCAACCAAGAGTCAAGCAGCAAAGCATCGCTTTCAGCATTTCCGTGAAGGAGGGGAGTAGAAGAATTGAGCATTTCACCCAAGGCCACCGGATTGATGCGGTGGAAGGCTCTAAATTTAGTACCCTTCTTCAAAGCTGTCGCCGGATGACCCGTTCCCAGCTGGGGTATCCTGAACTTAATAAGAAAATGGTCAGACCATACCAGAGGAAGGGGAGCCTCTACCTCCAGAGTTATATTCGTAAAGATTTGATCGAGGGTGTGGCCTTTATTATGTGTAGGGTGCAGGACTGCCGCAGCCAATTCCAGGACAGATAAGGATTCAATAAGTGTCGTGGCTTCCGAGTCAGTAGGAATATCCATATGAAGATTAAAATCCCCCAGAATCATGTAATGGTTAAAACGGAGGGCCAGAGGTGCCATCATCTCGCTAATCGAATTCAGAAATGATTTACCCGGGCCAGGAAGCCTGTAAATCAGAGCGCCAGCTAACGATTGTTGCACTGATAAGGTACATTGGAAGCCCAGGCATTCGGCACCTTCTCATTCACCAAGTGTGATGTGATTGCATACAAATTTATCTTTATAGATAATCGCTATTCCCCCTCATTTGCCAACCTGGCGATCTAGTCTCAAGATCTTGTAACCAGGAGCAATTGCCGTTGCTAAGGTAGGGTTGGAATCTCGCGAGAGCCAAGTCTCCGTAAGGAACAACAGGTCAGGCGAAGATTCTTGCAGCAGATCAAAAATCTAGAGTTAGTGTTTCTGTAGGGATCATGTATTCAATAAAAAGGCTTTAAATCCTACTCCCTGGCCTACCTTATTGTCATCCCCCGCTTCGCAGTCAGTCTGCATGAGAGAAAGGGTATCGTGCACAGGCCGCCAATTACAGTGTACACAGGTGAGGGTTAAATCTCCCCCAAGATCCATGCCGTTGCATTTGCAATTAGGCGTCTCATCCAGAAGGAGTAGGGTCTGCCTATCGTACTGATAACGCTGAGCGGGATTTTTAGTGAAACCGGCAACATGCCGCGCAAGACGCGGACGGGCGCAGACGGGCTTGCCTTAAGCGCGCCAGCGGCGCGTCCGCGCAGCGCCCCTGCTTATATGCATGAAAGTGACCCAGAGCGCGTCAGTAAGGAAGTGACGTCGCTCGGTGTGCTTGACGTACGGAGAGTGCAGAGGAAACAGACCGGAACTGCCAGTCACCTCTCTCCGGTAAATTTAACACATTCAAATTCAATATAACAGTCACGAATATTATCCCACAAAGACAGTTAAAATGGTTAAAAAGAGCGTAGCAGCAAGTTGTTTAAAAGCACCACATTCACGTGCAGTGTAACAGCGTATGGGTCTAATACCAGGTTCGGGCCAACCACGTCCGCGCAGCGCCCCTGCTTATATGCATGAAAGTGACCTAGAGCGCGTCAGTAAGGAAGTGAAGTCGCTCGGCGTGCCTGACGTACGGAGAGTGCAGAGGAAACAGACCGGAACTGCCAGTCACCTCTCTCCGGTAAATTTAACACATTCAAATTAAATATAACAGTCACGAATATTATCCCACAAAGACAGTTAAAATGGTTAAAAAGAGCGTAGCAGCAAGTTGTTTAAAAGCACCACATTTACATGCAGTGTAACAGCGTATGGGTCTAATAACAGGTTATAAAGCCTCGTTCCCTGAGCAGTTTCGCACTCCACTATAAATGAACCCCTTTTCGCTGGGTTAGCAAGCCAGGCCAGGAGTGAGCCAGTGCAATCCCTTTCTGCATGTGCCCGTATCATATACTCACTGTAGTCAAAACATCTTAGCTTATCGATATGTCGCACTACCAACTCCTTTGCTTTAAGAAGGGCTTGTTGTAATTCAAGGGGAGCCGGACTGCGCCATTCTGCATCTCTCGGGGCTTCCTCTAACAGCCTGGCTTCGTTTAATAATGTGTGCCTTACTCCTATCGACTCTGCTATGCACTTCCCCCTTACTACTGCCTTAAATGCATCCCACTCTATCTGAGGAGAAGAGGCTGTACCAGCATTGACCTCGAAATATTACCGGCTTCAATCACCATGTCGGTATGGAGGACCATATTCGTTTCCGCCGTAAATGGAGGCGGACCGGATTGTGGTCTGAGATGATTCTCGTGGGATAATCAATGTCATGTACCAAGACGTGAACGTCCAGGGTGCAGAGGACCCAGCCCAGGCGCATGTGTAGGTCATGAAGTCCCCCCCCAAAAAAGAGTAGTCCCTATCTAATGGGTGTGTCTGGCGCCGGGAGTCAATGAGTTCCCATTTAGCTTGCCAATCCGAGACGGTGCGGACTATTCTAGTGACCGGAGAGTCTCGTAGTGGGGGGTGGGATTGATCAAGCGACGGGTCTGTCACACAGTTAAAGTCCCCACCCATGATAACCGAGTCCACCAGAAAGGGGGCCAAGGATCTCGTTAGGTAGGTGAAGTATGCCCCTTGGTCAATATTCAGAGCGTATAGATTAATGATTGCTATGTCTCGACCCTCGAGCCGACCCGTCACTACCACAAATCTACTCGCAGAGTCAATAAGGTCACCAGTGTGTTGAAATGGAACCCCTGAACTTATTCATATCAGTGTCCCCCTCGCATAGGCCGAATAAGCAGTATAATAGGCCTGTCCCAACCATCTCCTTTGTAGTGCTGCCCCCTCCTTTGCTGTTAGATGCATTTCCTTTAGGAGGACCATATGAATCCCCGCCGATTAAGATGTGAAAATACTTTGTAGCACTTTGACATTGTGTGCATCCCCCTAATGTTCCAGAAGAGAATGTGGTATGACATGGGGGTTGCCACCGCGCCACACTATAGGCATGCAAAATCGACCACCACCTGAACTCAATCCATCTCTCGATAGCACTCATCCATTGTCAGGACACAGAACAGATTCTTCACTGGGTTAGACTTTCAAAATCCCCCAAATCTAACAAACAGGCATCCCAACTCCCATTCCCTAGGACAAGCAGGCAACGACCACCCATCCAAAATCTGTCACGCCACAATCACTCGTGGGAGAACCCACGTACATAACAAACAATCAGGGAGGTGTTGCTATCCCAGAAGAACCCGGCAGGTCCCCCACCACCCAGCGATAAGCAAAGAGGGAAGGGAGCCCTAGGCACCGGAGGCCAGGATGTCACCCCCATTCACCTCCCGGTTACCATGATATGCGATATTCCAATCAGCAAGTTCAGATCTTACAACAGTATGTCAGCTTCATATTATCGTGTCAGAAGTGCAAGGAGTCAACCTAGGCATTTCAATGTCAGAGTCCCCGGATGAGCTAGAACCTTGGTCAGAGTCCAATTCTCGATTGTCAGCATCTCCCACTGAGGATACAGGGCTCATTACACTAAAGCACATGGTTGCGACCACCTCCACTATCCTTGTTGAGCTTCTGCCATCGAGGGGGCCGCGCTGTTGTTACCTTGTGTTCTGCAGTGCAATCTGTTCCTTTTTGGTTTCCATTGACAATAGGAAATTTCTAGAAACATGGACACTCATTGCCAATCGGTGCAGTAGGGATTGGATCATCCTTATTATCGAAACAGCTCAAGAAGTGATAATTGAAAGAAAAGCTATTGAAGAGTTAGAATGTAAAATCAAAGAAACCACAGCATTAGAGGAGGCAAAGAAAAAGAAAAAATTAGAGGAACTGGAACATGAAACCGAGGGTTACAGAGAATATCTGATCAATAAGAAATCCAACAAACTAAAAAAAAATATAGATAAATTTAATGCAGAGGTAGTCTACCCCTATTTAGGGAAGGAATATTATAATATCAGGAGAGAACAAAGGTGGGAGAAACCCAACCTTCAAAGACAGATCTATTCTAGGGGTGGTAATAAACGTGTGACTTTCTCTGAAACCTCGGGTTCCAGTAGTGAAGATGAGGAACAGACCCACGAATCCCATAATAGAGGAGTATCCAACAAGGACCAAGAGTCTTTTTTAGGGCTACGACAGACAAGGGAACAAACGAAACCACAGAACATACGGTGGGAGGGGGGAACCAGTGAGGAATTACCCCCCACAGGACTTCCTGAAAACCAGGAACCACAGGTATTGGAAGTAGATAGGTTTCCCATCATCAATCTATCACGTAGAGAACTTACACAAACAGACAAGGAGGTTCTAGAAAAAGCTTATAGTTTTGCCCCAACTGCTTCACTGAACAAGTTTGAATTTGAAAAGGATTTGAAATCATTTTTTCGTAAAGTGAGATTAAAAAAATTCTTTGAACAGCGGGAATATCAAACAAGTACCAATGTTTCAGGCTTTAAACCCAAATCAACCTTTACACCCTCTTTGGGCATGGTACATAAAAATGTTGAGATTTTTTAAAGAACCACCGAGATTGAGATTAGAAAAATATTAGAAGCCCCTAGTAAGATAAACAACAACTTTTTTAAGAACCATAGAGAGGCACTAAAAGCCCTAAAAGAGGATACTAATATCACTATCAAACCTGCAGATAAAGGCAGGGGTGGTGATATTTGATAGTGTAGACTACGATTTTAAAATGAGGAGTCTTTTGGAAGTCCAAGATCATTACCGACAAGTATCCTTTGGATGTAATGATAAACTAAAAAAGGAAGTATATGAACTGCTGGAAACAGCAAGAGAAGAGGAGTGGATTTGTGAAGAAGAGTATAAGTTCTTGTCCAACAATAATCCTGTTATACCGGTCATATATGGGCTTCCAAAGATACATAAGAACGTGAGTGATCCGCCCATGAGACCGATAGTCAGCAGCATTGGATCTATCTTAGAGCCATTAAGCAAGTATGCTGACTTTTTCCTTAAGCCCTTGGTGCACAAACAAAAGTCATACCTGAGAGATTCAGCTCATGCTATCAACATCTTTGAGGGGTTGGGCTTTAATGGGGTGACCCAGTTGCTGGTCACCTTTGACATTGAAGCCCTTTATACGAATATCCCCCAGGATGACACGATTCGCGTCGTGTCATCAATACTAGACAACGAGGAACTAGGAGGAGGCAACAAAGACTTCATCATGAGGTGTGTCTCTATGGTTTTAAAAAACAACTTATTCCTATTCAAAGAAGATCTTTTCCAACAAATTAAGGGTACGGGGGCCACCTGTGCCCCCAGTCTGGCTTGCCTCTATGTGAGCAACTTTGAGCAGAGGCATATATATAACGAAATGGCTCCATTCTTTGAGAACATCAGTCACTGGTACCGTTTCATAGATGATATCTTTATCTGGAACGGTGCCAGTGAAGCCCTCTGCTATTTTATTGAATGGCTCAACTTAGGAGATACAAATTTGAGATTCACTGCACAATGGAGTGAGTCTAAAATCAGCTTTCTCGATATTTGTATTAAAAACAACAATAATAAATTGGCAGTTGAGCTTTATACAAAGCCAACGGATAAAAATACTCTACTTCATTATCGGAGTAATCATCCTACATCACAAAGGGACAATGTTCCCTTGGGGGAATTTCTGCGGTTATGCAGAAATTGCTCCACCATTGAAGATTTTTATGCTCACGCAGAGGTGTTCAAGAAGAAACTCAGCGATAGGGGATACCTTAAGAAATTAATTAAACACTCTTTGAAAAGAGCCAGATATTATGATCGAGAATATATGCTTGACATGAATAAGAACAGAGGCAACAAGAGCAATATTGGGAAAATAGTATTTGTCAGCCAATTTTCCCATGTAAGCAACCAGATCAAAAACATTATTAACAGGCACTGGATAATCTTAAAGTATGGACAGGAACAACAAACAGACAAACCCCTGTTCGCTTTTAGGCGCAACAGAAATATCCACAATGAACTGGTTAAGACTTACATTGCCACAGACGAGAATACACAAACTACGTTAGACAATATAAAAGCAAGAGGCAATTACAAATGTGGCAGTTGCTCGATTTGCGAAAACTGTTTTGTAAGCAAATCATTGGAATTTAATAATGTTACTCTTTTACTGCAAATACACTTAATAATTGTCGTAGCAAGAATTTAGTGTACCTTCTAATTTGCCCATGTGGGTTAGGCTACGTGGGAGAAACTAGTCGGGAACTAAGGTTCAGAATAGCAGAACATAAGTCTGCCATTCGGACCAAGAACGAAAATGCTCCCCTTACATAGCATTACTCAAAATTCAATCATGAATGCAATGACTTGAGATGGTACATTTTAGAAAAGATTAAAACTAATAGACGTGGCGGTGATGTAGATATGAAAAGAAAGAAGCTGGAACAATGGTATATCTGCAGGTTGGACACAGCAAACAAAGGTTTGAACTCCAAGGAAGATTGGGTGACCTTTATCACGTAGGCTAGGGTGACATTTTTTGCCCCCTACCTTGCTTTGCCAATATTATTATATAGGACTGTGCACGTTTTTAGTAAGGGAGAGGTTTTCTTGAACTTCCGTTCATTTATTAGGTCGAGCATTCGAGACCAATTGTAATTTCTTATGTTGGGTTAAAGCCATCCCCCATCTCTTGATTAGTTTGTTTGTCTCCTTCAAAAATCCTTGCTTGCCAGTGGTCAGTCCTGCCTCTTTGTCCCTCCTTTCTCTCTTCCGTTCCTCCCATGCAGCAGGGACTAAGGACTATCTCATTACACTACAGTTCTTTGTGTGTTCTCTGGGGGACTACTTTATTTCTTTGTTTCCTGCTCTGTTTCTGTTTGTGTGTAGTTTCGGCACCACAGCTGAATACATTTAAATATAGTTTTCCTCCCTCCCACCTCCTCCTCCTCCTTTTTAGTAGGATGTTAGTTTGGGTTTGGGCTTTGTTTTATGGAGGATTGGGCTTGTTTTTTGGTAGAAGAGCAGAACAAGTCTTGGCAGTGCAAACAAGCATTGGCATAGCCAATAGGTCTCGCCTTTGGGGCCTTATAAGTGTTTAGCCAGAGCTATTGACTTTGCCAATGTCTTCAAGCTGTGCTGTAGAGAAGTGTGGCTGCTGTGCGGCATGCTGAAAAGTTATAATAAAAAAGTGTCAGAAGCTTTTTTGTTACTTTATATATGACCAAGAAGGCATTATGTAAAACTGAACGACCATATTAAAAAAGTATTTACAATAAAAATTCTCAGTTTTCTTTTGTTCTTGCAATGCTGGCAACTTGTTTCTGCCTATTGCAATGGTTGTTTGTTAAAGCTTTTTTTTTTTGAGGGGGCATAAACAATCGGAGGGTGAAGGTTGGGAACTAGTACCTGTATTATAACACTAGCAGCGGCCAGACGCTAGGGGAGAATCAACAGATGCCAGATTCCGAGAGCAGGCTGAGGTGGTGCGGAGTGATGCTGAGGTGGTAGTGGTGGTGGTGGTGACTGTTGCGGAGACGATGCTGAGGTGATGCTGAATGATACTCAGGTGTTGCTGAGTGATACTGCTGTGGTACTGAGTGATAATGCTGTGGTGCTGAGTGATGCTGTGGCGGCCCTGAGTGATGCTGTGGCGGCCCCGAGTGATGCTGTGGCGGCCCCGAGTGATGCTGTGGCGGCCCCGAGTGATGCTGTGGCGGCCCCGAGTGATGCTGTGGCGGCCCCGAGTGATGCTGTGGCGGCGCCGAGTGATGCTGTGGCGGCGCCGAGAGATGCTGTGGCGGCGCCGAGAGATGCTGTGGCGGCGCCGAGAGATGCTGTGGCGGGCGGCGCCGAGCGATGCTGTGGCGGCGCCGAGCGATGCTGTGGCGGCGCCGAGCGATGCTGTGGCGGCGCCGAGCGATGCTGTGGCGGCGCCGAGCGATGCTGTGGCGGCGCCGAGCGATGCTGTGGCGGCGCCGAGCGATGCTGTGGCGACGCCGAGCGATGCTGTGGCGACGCCGAGCGATGCTGTGGCGGCGCCGAGCGATGCTGTGGCGGCGCTCGAGCGATGCTGTGGCGGCGCCGAGCGATGCTGTGGCGGCGCCGAGCGATGCTGTGGCGGCGCCGAGCGATGCTGGTGGCGGCGCCGGGCGATGCTGTGGCGGCGCTCGGGCGATGCTGTGGCGGCGCCGGGCGATGCTGGTGGCGGCGCCGGGCGATGCTGTGGCGGCGCCGGGCGATGCTGTGGCGGCGCCGGGCGATGCTGTGGCGGCGCCGGGCGATGCTGTGGCGGCGCCGGGCGATGCTGTGGCGGCGCCGGGCGATGCTGTGACGGCGCCGAGCGATGCTGTGACGGCGCCGAGCGATGCTGTGACGGCGTCGAGCGATGCTGTGACGGCGTCGAGCGATGCTGTGACGGCGTTGAGCGATGCTGTGACGGCGTTGAGCGATGCTGTGACGGCGTTGAGCGATGCTGTGACGGCGTTGAGCGATGCTGTGACGGCGTTGAGCGATGCTGTGACGGCGTTGAGCGATGCTGTGACGGCGTTGAGCGATGCTGTGACGGCGTTGAGCGATGCTGTGATGGCGTTGAGCGATGCTGTGATGGCGTTGAGCGATGCTGTGATGGCGTTGAGCGATGCTGTGATGGCGTTGAGCGATGCTGTGATGGCGTTGAGTGATGCTGTGATGGCGTTGAGTGATGCTGTGATGGCGTTGAGTGATGCTGTGATGGCGTTGAGTGATGCTGTGATGGCGTTGAGTGATGCTGTGATGGCGTTGAGTGATGCTGTGATGGCGTTGAGAGATGTTGTGTTGGCGTTGAGAGATGTTGTGTTGGTGCGGAGTGAAGCTGTGCTGGCTCTGATTGATGCTGTGCTGGCTCTGATTGATGCTGTGATGGCGTTGAGTGATGCTGTGATGGCGTTGAGTGATGCTGTGATGGCGTTGAGTGATGCTGTGATGGCGTTGAGTGATGCTGTGATGGCGTTGAGTGATGCTGTGATGGCGTTGAGTGATGCTGTGATGGCGTTGAGTGATGCTGTGATGGCGTTGAGTGATGCTGTGATGGCGTTGAGAGATGTTGTGTTGGTGCGGAGTGAAGCTGTGCTGGCTCTGATTGATGCTGTGCTGGCTCTGATTGATGCTGTGCTGGCGTTGAGTGATGCTGTGATGGCGTTGAGTGATGCTGTGATGGCGTTGAGTGATGCTGTGATGGCGTTGAGTGATGCTGTGATGGCGTTGAGTGATGCTGTGATGGCGTTGAGTGATGCTGTGATGGCGTTGAGTGATGCTGTGATGGCGTTGAGAGATGTTGTGTTGGTGCGGAGTGAAGCTGTGCTGGCTCTGATTGATGCTGTGCTGGCTCTGATTGATGCTGTGGTTGCGCTGAGTGATGCTGTGGTGTTGCCGAGTGAGAGATAGAGTGAAGATATAATGCCCAATTAGAGAGGGTGGTGAGAGAGAAAGGGTGTACATAGAATAAAGAGTGGAGCGGGATAGAGAGAGAGAAAGAAGGGGAGAGAGAGTGAATGAAGGAGTTTGAAAGAGAAACAGATAAAGGGGTGAGAGAGAATGAAAGGCTAAAAAAGATAGAGGGGAGAGTTAATTAAGTAGAGAGAGAAGGAGAGAGACAATAAGAGTGGGGGGTGTGGAGTTTAAATAGAGTGAAGAAGTGACGTGGAAAAAGTATCCTTAAATATAGCTTTGTGCGAATAAATATATTTAAAAAAAACAGTGAGAGACAAAAATACTGGTAATTAGGCTGTGACTCCCAATATAAAACAAATAGCGATATAAGGTGAAATCAACCCCCCGAAGCAATATTTCTAACTAGACAAAAAAA
Organism: Calotriton arnoldi; assembly: GCA_963921515.1. Taxonomy (NCBI): domain Eukaryota; kingdom Metazoa; phylum Chordata; class Amphibia; order Caudata; family Salamandridae; genus Calotriton; species Calotriton arnoldi. The sequence continues at coordinate 573,299 of CAWUFW010006410.1, read as the reverse complement.
AGCTTGCATTTCAATGCTAATCGCTGTTGTTTTTCATGTGACTGTAGTCCAGGGCCCTCAGTTGGTAATGTGAGCTGCTGCTGCGATTGAAACATCAGAGTCCAGAGAGTTAATGAGCCATGACGAGGAAATGAGGAAGAGATAGGAAACCCAGATGCCAGCTGGTGGAGTGAGCTAAAGAATGATGATGGATTAAACCCAGATCAGTTGACTGGGGGTGAGTGTTTGATTGGCTCAAGCGTTCCGTCCATCATCCCCTTTTGTATCGCTTTGTTCGCCCTAAGTTGGCGGGGGTATGCCCAGACGTGGGTCCCTTGCTCACTTTGCCACTGGATTCAAGCAAGCCTGGCTGATGACGGCTGGAATGCCAGAAACCGGTCCTAGGATGCTTGTTTCCGGTCCAGGGAAGACATGGCTTGGCAGTTCGTGCTGGACTGTTCCCATGAGGCACAGGGTCAGACTGATTTGCATATGGCCATGTCTGAACTGGGGTGGTGGAGTGAGCTAAAGAATGATGGATTAAACCCAGATCAGTTGACTGGGGGTGAGTGTTTGATTGGCTCAAGCTGTTCCGTCCATCATCCCCTTTTGTATCGCTTTGTTCGCCCTAAGTTGGCGGGGGTATGCCCAGACGTGGGTCCCTTGCTCACTTTGCCACTGGATTCAAGCAAGCCTGGCTGATGACGGCTGGAATGCCAGAAACCGGTCCTAGGATGCTTGTTTCCGGTCCAGGGAAGACATGGCTTGGCAGTTCGTGCTGGACTGTTCCCATGAGGCACAGGGTCAGACTGATTTGCATATGGCCATGTCTGAACTGGGGTGGTGGAGTGAGCTAAAGAATGATGATGGATTAAACCCAGATCAGTTGACTGGGGGTGAGTGTTTGATTGGCTCAAGCTGCTCCGTCCATCATCCCCTTTTGTATCGCTTTGTTCGCCCTAAGTTGGCGGGGGTATGCCCAGACGTGGGTCCCTTGCTCACTTTGCCACTGGATTCAAGCAAGCCTGGCTGATGACGGCTGGAATGCCAGAAACCGGTCCTAGGATGCTTGTTTCCGGTCCAGGGAAGACATGGCTTGGCAGTTCGTGCTGGACTGTTCCCATGAGGCACAGGGTCAGACTGATTTGCATATGGCCATGTCTGAACTGGGGTGGTGGAGTGAGCTAAAGAATGATGATGGATTAAACACAGATCAGTTGACTGGGGGTGAGTGTTTGATTGGCTCAAGCGTTCCGTCCATCATCCCCTTTTGTATCGCTTTGTTCGCCCTAAGTTGGCGGGGGTATGCCCAGACGTGGGTCCCTTGCTCACTTTGCCACTGGATTCAAGCAAGCCTGGCTGATGACGGCTGGAATGCCAGAAACCGGTCCTAGGATGCTTGTTTCCGGTCCAGGGAAGACATGGCTTGGCAGTTCGTGCTGGACTGTTCCCATGAGGCACAGGGTCAGACTGATTTGCATATGGCCATGTCTGAACTGGGGTGGTGGAGTGAGCTAAAGAATGATGATGGATTAAACCCAGATCAGTTGACTGGGGGTGAGTGTTTGATTGGCTCAAGCGTGCCCGTCCATCATCCCCTTTTGTATCGCTTTGTTCGCCCTAAGTTGGCGGGGGTATGCCCAGACGTGGGTCCCTTGCTCACTTTGCCACTGGATTCAAGCAAGCCTGGCTGATGACGGCTGGAATGCCAGAAACCGGTCCTAGGATGCTTGTTTCCGGTCCAGGGAAGACATGGCTTGGCAGTTCGTGCTGGACTGTTCCCATGAGGCACAGGGTCAGACTGATTTGCATATGGCCATGTCTGAACTGGGGTGGTGGAGTGAGCTAAAGAATGATGATGGATTAAACCCAGATCAGTTGACTGGGGGTGAGTGTTTGATTGGCTCAGCGTTCCGTCCATCATCCCCTTTTGTATCGCTTTGTTCGCCCTAAGTTGGCGGGGTATGCCCAGACGTGGGTCCCTTGCTCACTTTGCCACTGGATTCAAGCAAGCCTGGCTGATGACGGCTGGAATGCCAGAAACCGGTCCTAGGATGCTTGTTTCCGGTCCAGGGAAGACATGGCTTGGCAGTTCGTGCTGGACTGTTCCCATGAGGCACAGGGTCAGACTGATTTGCATATGGCCATGTCTGAACTGGGGTGGTGGAGTGAGCTAAAGAATGATGATGGATTAAACCCAGATCAGTTGACTGGGGGTGAGTGTTTGATTGGCTCAAGCGTTCCGTCCATCATCCCCTTTGTATCGCTTTGTTCGCCCTAAGTTGGCGGGGGTATGCCCAGACGTGGGTCCCTTGCTCACTTTGCCACTGGATTCAAGCAAGCCTGGCTGATGACGGCTGGAATGCCAGAAACCGGTCCTAGGATGCTTGTTTCCGGTCCAGGGAAGACATGGCTTGGCAGTTCGTGCTGGACTGTTCCCATGAGGCACAGGGTCAGACTGATTTGCATATGGCCATGTCTGAACTGGGGTGGTGGAGTGAGCTAAAGAATGATGATGGATTAAACCCAGATCAGTTGACTGGGGGTGAGTGTTTGATTGGCTCAAGCGTTCCGTCCATCATCCCCTTTTGTATCGCTTTGTTCGCCCTAAGTTGGCGGGGGTATGCCCAGACGTGGGTCCCTTGCTCACTTTGCCACTGGATTCAAGCAAGCCTGGCTGATGACGGCTGGAATGCCAGAAACCGGTCCTAGGATGCTTGTTTCCGGTCCAGGGAAGACATGGCTTGGCAGTTCGTGCTGGACTGTTCCCATGAGGCACAGGGTCAGACTGATTTGCATATGGCCATGTCTGAACTGGGGTGGTGGAGTGAGCTAAAGAATGATGATGGATTAAACCCAGATCAGTTGACTGGGGGTGAGTGTTTGATTGGCTCAAGCTGCTCCGTCCATCATCCCCTTTTGTATCGCTTTGTTCGCCCTAAGTTGGCGGGGGTATGCCCAGACGTGGGTCCCTTGCTCACTTTGCCACTGGATTCAAGCAAGCCTGGCTGATGACGGCTGGAATGCCAGAAACCGGTCCTAGGATGCTTGTTTCCGGTCCAGGGAAGACATGGCTTGGCAGTTCGTGCTGGACTGTTCCCATGAGGCACAGGGTCAGACTGATTTGCATATGGCCATGTCTGAACTGGGGTGGTGGAGTGAGCTAAAGAATGATGATGGATTAAACCCAGATCAGTTGACTGGGGGTGAGTGTTTGATTGGCTCAAGCTGTTCCGTCCATCATCCCCTTTTGTATCGCTTTGTTCGCCCTAAGTTAGCGGGGGTATGCCCAGACGTGGGTCCCTTGCTCACTTTGCCACTGGATTCAAGCAAGCCTGGCTGATGACGGCTGGAATGCCAGAAACCGGTCCTAGGATGCTTGTTTCCGGTCCAGGGAAGACATGGCTTGGCAGTTCGTGCTGGACTGTTCCCATGAGGCACAGGGTCAGACTGATTTGCATATGGCCATGTCTGAACTGGGGTGGTGGAGTGAGCTAAAGAATGATGATGGATTAAACCCAGATCAGTTGACTGGGGGTGAGTGTTTGATTGGCTCAAGCGTTCCGTCCATCATCCCCTTTTGTATCGCTTTAGCTGCGCGTGCACGCCATCGTGAACTCAAGCTGGTCACCAGCCGAAAGCCAGTGTTTGCACTTCCAAAACCCGCTTACTAAAACTCTCGGCCAGACCAGCGCAAGCGCTGGTGCAGGCCGAGACCTAAAAATGGAGGCACCATAATGGCGTCCGCTAAAGATTAGGCCTTATGTAAGCTTGTCCCAGGAAGGTTGCAACACATAAAATGAACAAGAAAAATCGCTAAATCCCACTGGCCCTCCCCACTCCCCCAACCCCTGGCTTTAGATCAGCTAGGAACTCCAAGCAATACAGAAATACCATACGGCACGGGTGTGGAGTCCTCCAATACTGAGACACACCAGGCTTTTTTAAAAATAGGTGAAAAAGAATGTCAACGAGATTACATCTATGCAATGATACACTGTTGGTAATCATCCCTTTGCACCAATGACACAGCTTAAGTTCTTTCTCAAGCTATACAAACCATAAGGGGAATGAGCAAGACTCGTTCTTGGAACTACACTGTATTTGCAGTTGTATTCTGCTTTACTCTTTCCCCTATTCCTTCATGAGTGCTCCCATCGTTTGCTTTCATGTGTTCGATCTGTTCTTCCTTTCTTAGTACTCCATACCTCTCTCTCAGAAAACAACAGTGTGGTTGCCAGAGTTTTCGGGCATATCATTCCTTCAAATAAAATAAAGAGTGTCTGCTACTAATAGGGGCTCTTCCGGTACATTTTACAAACCAACTACTCTTTCATGAAGGGATGCTAAACACTTACTATTTCTAAATTTCTGTGGCTATCTCCACGGTCAGTTCTGTGTAAATGTCAATAGACTTAGGCGATTTAGAATCCAGCACATGAGCGAAGATATGCAGAGTTTATGAATGATAAGGAAAATTTCATGTAAGGTGGAGATTCCAGCAACAATGCAATTAGACCCTGCAATCGTTAATAGAGAACGCCTGGCAAAAATAAAGTGATTTCCTGGGAATGTAATAGCTTGGACCACAATAATAATTCACAAAATGTACATCATTTGGAAGGAGAAATTCGGAAAACAGTGTGATTTAGGTCAAAGCCACAAGTTCCAATCCTATCCAAACCAAGCATTGGCATAGCCAATAGGTCTCGCCTTTGGGACCTTATAAGTGTTTAGCCATGCAACAGTTGATGTTGTTGCACCAAGGATATTGTGCTGGATAACTAAGCACTTATAAGGTCCCAAAGGCGAGACCTATTGGCTATGCCAATGCTTGTTTAGAGAGAGCGGCTTCCTGCATAAAGTAGGGATGCAGCCAAAGGCACCACAATAATATGGATTCAAGTATTTAGATTTAATAGCACTAAATGGGGATGCAACACAATGGAAGAGTCAGCATATTATTCCACAGCATCAAAAACTTTATTGAATCAATGACCACTTTGAGATGGGGAGAGGAGTGGGCCTAACGGCTAGGGCGGTCGATCTCGAATCTGGGGAACTGGGTTCGAGTCTCGGCAATGACGCTGAACATCCTGTGATTCTGGGCAAATCACTTAATCTCCCCGTGCCTAACAAAAAATGAAGGTGTCCTCATGTAATGCAACTGGTGCTATGTAAAGCGCTCTGATACCCGATACCTTCGGGTCAAGTTTGCGCTATATAAAACTCCGTAAAAATAAATAAATAACAAAAAGATGAACATAGCAATAAATAAAAGCATTGTTGAAGGATGCAACTATATTTCTGTTGTCAGTTAGACGTTAGCACAATAAAGTTTAATTGAGCACTGTTTACAAACGTCAGTTCTCTAAAGAAGACGTCAACAGTGTTGCCGAGGGCTTGCTGGGAATATACAATAATCATTTGCCATGGAATCGTTGTCCCTTTTCAAGGTAGGAGTCATTATTTACTGTTTCAAAAATTAGAGAACTTAGGGAGAGAAAATATTACAATGAGGCCTGAGTGTAAATTTCATTCACTCATTAGTTTCTGAGGTATTTCGATTACATTAAGAGGCTCTTTGAAGCTCAAATCGTCATAAAGACATTACGTTAAGTAACAATGCGATTGGTAAATCTACTCCAGAAATACAATTTCTATAATATACGTGGTCAATATGAATGCCAGAACTTAGCTCTACTCTCTGTGAATAATTACAATATATCATGCAGCACCCACACAGTGCCAAAACTTTCACGTTACAGAGGCATGTACAGTGGTAGCTAAATGCATTTAATAAATGATTGCCCTTCGCATGAACTAAGGCATATATGAACAAAAGACATCTGAAAGCGGGACCACATTGCTGAATGACTGTAGAGTCTGAATTTAAAATATATTTTTTTGTACGTCACCCAATATATTTGGAGCAGTTATAGATTACTCAACTATTGACACTGCACCGCAGGTTGCTCCTGAGGCTTACTGGTTTAATTAATAAAGAACCCGAAATAATTAATTTCTTCAAGGAACAAATCAACATTCTAGGCCAGACTCCTAAAGCCTTTTGCTTCACTAAGCACTGTTATGTCAGAATATCGAACACACAAATGCTGTGCTACAAAAATGTTATAGCCAGAGTATCAGCCACCAAAATATTGTGAATGTCAGCATTATATAACTATGTATAGATTTACTTATATTAACTCCACATCTACATACCTTGAAGGTGTATAAATTGTCAAGGATGCAAATCTGAGACTAGTAAATGTATCCTTATATAATTATATATATATATATATATATATATATATATATATATATATATAATTACTGTCACGCTATGTTTGTAATAGACATTCTAGCTCCTTATTTTAGTAGCACAACATTTAAGACTAAATATTTTGGTACTGTACTTCACTAAGACCATATCCAGTAGCCTAGAAAGGATGCCATAGGCCTTGGTGCAAGCAAGGAAATGGACCCTTATGACTGCTGTTGGAGTAGTAAATACAGCAACGATCAGGGTTCAATGGGCCCCTCAGGGTTCAGGGCCCTAGAGCCACTGCCCCTGCTGCATCAATGGTAGCTATGCCCCTGATATTGATCATGTAACTTATACCCAAGTCAGAACGGAAAACCAACTACTTACAGAAAAAACTTTGTGAACTGGGTCCTCCGAGTCAAAGTTTCATAAAGAATCGACCTAGTAGTCCAAGCCTTATAGATAAATAGGGCCTATGGGAATTGCATCTCAGGTGGTCAGACCTCAAAAAGAGCTCCAGAAGAGCTATTTTTGTCACGGATCAACACGGAAAACATAAAGAGGAGATATATCAATGACCACACAGGCAGACACACAGACACACCCACCCACACACATGTCCACCCCACGCCGTCACTTGGGCAAGTATATTTTTCCAGTGCATGTTAACACCACCAAATCGTAAATTTCCTTCTACATGTCAGAGATATGAGGCACCGATCCAAGTAACTTTCCCTCAGCCTAAGCACCGTGTCTTCTATGTGCTCAAGGGCCGGTGCACTTCTACTAATATTGCAGCCACCTGGTTCAGGTTTAGGGCATAAAAAGAGATGATGGAAGCAAAATACCAAATGCAAGTCGTTCCAGACAACGAACAAACAGCTCTAACTCTGCAGCGAGAGCCGGACTCGCCCCAGTCCCAGGCCTCACAGAGATAAACATAAACTGAGCGTCAGACACCGTCAATAAATATGCTAATCTTGCCCAGCTGCTCCATAAACAAAGCAGGCGTCTTAAATATCAACATGTTCTCTTTCTGATGTGGAACATTTGTTTTTCTTCTTTGGATGTCCACACAGAAGTCGCTGGAGTAATTAAACCAAAGGGAAGCAATTTAACGGTGCACAGTTTCACCCGCCGCCTCCTCCGCCCCACTTGTGCGAAAAGGTCACCGCCTCCGAAGCATGATGCGCCGCACCAGTGAGACCCATCAATCAGCCTGGTCTCATTATGTCCTGACCTCGAAGCCTGATTTTCGTGGATGAAATGGAGCGGCACGCCAAAATAACGGGAGCGCGACACAAACAACGGACTCCAGAAGCTCATGATAACTCCTCTTTGTAGAGGCCGTCTAGATACCGCGGCGCAAAGTACATGTGGTTATTCACAGTCTGCAACTGCTACCATTCTGACAGTGAACAAATAGTTTGCAAAACTCATAAAATCTACTAGAAGGTATAAAATGTTGGTTGTGTAAAGTTGTCACAACTATCACAGTGGCACCAACGCAAGTGCTCTGATATTTCAATTCCACTTTAAAAAGTAACTTGGGATGTGGTAGGCCGCGGTATAGCGCCCTTATTTCACATGAAAGGTGCCATATACGCTGGTTGGCGTTTACATGATTGGCAATTAGAATAAAAGACAACACTGAATTGTAGTTTTTATGATACAATACTAATGTAACTTTAGCAATGGCGCACTGTAGAGATATGCGGACAACACACCATCCTAAAACCAGCACAAGCGCGCGCCTCGCGCGGCAGCGGGGGGGGGGGGGGGGGTCCTGCACGATTCCCTTGCGGGAGCGTGCAGCAAGGCGCGATGATTGCGACCATATGGCGACACCATATGGTGCCGCGCGCTCCCGGAAGGGAATCGCCAGACGTGCACGCGTTGCCATTGCAAGCAATGCAACGCGTGCACGTTTTTGCCCCCAAAGCTGTGCCGATCGCTAAAGGTCTCTCCTATGCAGCGCATGCGCGCTGCGTAGGCGAGACCTAAAAACTGGCAGTGAATGCCTTTTTGGCTTTGCCAGTGCTTGTTTTTCACTTACTGGCACGCATTTGACAACATGACTCTCAATACATTTTACAATCATTTTTTTAAAAATTTACATCAGTACATTTGATGTTAAGCCGCTGCCGAGGTTCGAACTCTGATCCCCAGCCCCTGAGTCCGTAGCGCAGACTGCTGAACCATATCCCCTCCCTCTTGAGGGGGAACAGCACAATATTATATATATTTGCTTGTTTATCGAGTCGAAGGCTTAAAGAAAGCACGGCACCATGGACACTTTTTGTTCTACTTTCAAAGCTGAAAAGAACAAATACATGTCTGTCAAGTATCACGCATCAGGCGTGACACTAGCGCATTTCAGTGTGGTAATCCGCATTACCGCACTGAAATGCATTGTCACGCATATGCGTAGTGTCTCAGCAGGTGTCTGACTGTGAAGTGCTACCACGGCAGCAGAAGCTATGCTCCATTAGGTGAAGCAGCATGAGCATGGTGCGCTGCTGGCAGCATGCAGTGGACAAAGTGTGAGCTATCTGACCTCTGCCTGCTGCACACTACTGAAGCATTGCAAACTAATTATTGTTTGAGTGTCTTAGTTGGCACCCACCGCGCTGCGACCTGGGGGCTGGCTGCATGCATCAACCGAGTCTCACTCTCTCAGCCCGGCCGTGGCGCAGCCTCATGTGACTTGGCTGTCACAACACGCGGGTGGCCAAACGGACAGGGTCCAGGTAAAGTGTACATTCCGGGCAGAGCTGGGTGCTGATAAATAAAAGCGAAGACAGAGCAGCTGTTATAGTGTGAGGCTGTTTACCAGCTGCTCATGTGATTGCGACAACTCTTTTCTACTGGACACGGCAGAGTTTATTGGGTCAGGGGGCGGCAGCTCTCTGATTGTTTCCTGTGCCGTGCCCTCCACGTTCAGACTATGTGACACCGCGTTATGACTCTTTCTGTAACTCTGGTATTCGAGCGAACAGCTGTGCCCATGGGCAGCATCCCTCCTGCTTTATGCCACTCTACCAGTCTGCTGATGGTTATCTTGACGTTGTGCATGGGGTGAGGCGAGCTGCTGTATTTATTTCAGTTTAATAATCTATCTAGCTTAATCAGTCTCCACACTACTGCAGGCGTGGAGAGGCAGCATGAAACTAGGACGGCTTCTTGTCACAAGTGTAGTTTGCCAGGTGAGTGAGGCAACAACATAACAGGAAGAGTTGAGCCAGAGCCGAGCCAGAGCCGAGCCAGGGGCCGGCTCGGACTCTAAGAGCCTGTGCACGAGCAGAACATTTCAAATATTTGCCACGTAAATAATGCAGCAGTGTGTTGTGGGACTGGCCGCACAGGACTGTTTTTCAATAAGTGCAAGTATGCATAACTGTGAAACTCAGAAACAATTGCATATCGTAAAAAAACGTGTAAATGAGGAAGAAAGTAAGGAAGGGAAGTGAAAGAAGGGCAGAAAAAGGACCGGAAGGGAGAAGTGGAGTTATGGAAGGAAGAGAAAGATTAAAACAAAAAGAAAGAATTAGGGATGGAAGATATATGGAAGGAGCATAAAAGAAATGCATAGATCAAACACAGAAGGAAAAAAAAGGTTAATGTTGTTAAAGCAACGCTTTGTTTTTGAAAGTTTATAAGTGTAATGTGCGACTTTTAAGTATTGAACAAAATGCTATTTTGGCCACTCATGGCACCATCATGGGACAGTTCAGAGTCTAGTAAAGAGACCCTGGAGTTGTTGTGCATTATCGAAGAGCTTACAGATCTCAATAATGGCACCAGCTGCAGCAGAGCACACACAATAAATGGGTGAAAACGTTCAGCTCACCACACACAGATTCAGCAGTGCAAGCTTTCCTCATGATTTGACTGTGTGTGTGTGATGTTATTTATTTGGTGGTGTACAGTTGTGTTTGTTAGAGTAATTATGTATGTCAAGACAAGTGTTTGGTGGAGTGAGATAGTGAGTGTTTGTTGTAGTTGCCAAATGTGGTGGTGATAAATCTCTTACCTTCTTGCCTAATCCTCTCTTTATACTCAGGAGCTAAAGATGTGATACTACGCCTCCCCTCGGATGGGTGACACGTTTCTCAGTGGTACTTACTTTCCTTTCTTTCATAGGTTTACGTCAGCTGACATATGCGAAACAATAGAACTTAGCCATCAGTTCCAGTACAATATGTCAGCATTATATCTCCTCAGACACCCCCAGCCAATGCTTAATTTGAGCCGGTGGTTGCAGATGGGGCCCACCAACACAAATTTTTGGAGGCCAGCACTTATTTTTCTTCATCAATACTTTGACCCAGAGTAAGAGAGAGAAAAACGCACAAGGGGAAAGAAGGAGGATGATATTTTATATGTTTCCCTCGTCTTCATTGCTTGATTTTGCTCGCGAGAAAGTGTCACTCATAGTCGTTCAATGCCACTCATAATTACACTGAAATTATGAAAATGTCACACATAAGCAATCTGAAACCTTGGCAGCTATGCAAATATTAATTTAACTTCGAACTATGCTGGTTATTTCTGCAATTCAGAGTATGCCTGCCATCAGTGAAGACGGGGGAAATGTAAACAGCTGCTCCTGCCTTATCCCACACACCCCGTTTGGCTTCGCTTAATAAAATGGTAATATGTACACAATGAGCGGCGGTGGTGGTCAAGCAAACACATTTCAAATTCATTACAGCTCGCGTTATTATAGAGGACTCAGGATCCGCAATACAGTACTAAAGTTTAAATATTCAAAACACAATCTCTAAGAAGGAAATATGTTAGGGGCAGGAATACACTTTGCAAGGAGAAACACCAATAATTACTAAGGACGCATTCCATCGTGTCTGCGCCATAGTTCCGAGTAACTGATTAGCTAAATAGAAACTTGGAAAAGATTTTAAAAAACGTTCCCCTCATGTCGAATGTAAGAGTCACTTCAGTCTGTGACGTGCACTGCTAAATGGCCAGCAGCACCAACATACACATATCGGCAATGTCATCATCTAATTATGTCTGAGGGTAGATGTGCCGTGAAGTGAGCTCTGAAGGGTATCACTTTTAGGTGCTCCCAAAGGGTACAGCGTCTATTCTGACAGCGCAGAGTGTGTGACAGAGTGCACTACTGCACACTGTGTAGTGCACTGCATGGTGTTGTGTGTTTAGAAAAGTTTACATTAACATTCATATTGTGCCAGCGGGGTTTATAGTCCGTCTCGCAGGCCTGGCCTAAGGCTAACTCAGCTGCGCTCGCTGCCGCCAGCATTCACTGCAGCATTCACGTGATCTCACAGAGAATGCAACAATGTGTCCGTTTGCAGACACTAGGCGGGCGCCGCGAAGCGAGTGGGCGCCAGTTACGTTTATTAGTTAAGTTTGGCGCCCGCTCTGCTCACACTGCTTGCTGCCTGTGCTACTCAAAGTATTTGGTGCTTCTCATCATGGTGCCTCGTGATTAGACCAGCTCGCGGCTGCCGCAGACTCATCGCGGCTGTGGCTCTCTATCAGTCACTCTTAGTTCGGTAATCCTTGAAAATATATTTACTATACAGCGTCACTGCCTGAGCGAGCCTGTTATACCTTACTGCTCTCAGGCTACGCTGGAGTGGTGCCGCGGAGGGCTGGGAAGCGCTCCGCTCAGCTTATCCAGATTTTATTAGTGGTATTCTATTGAAATATTACTGTACTGTACTTACTATTAGAGTCGCATCCTACTATTCATTTGATAAGTCTGGTCAGGGACATCTTTCTTGTCAACAGTTCAATGCATTCTGGAACTCGTATCTTTGATGTAAGGCGTAAGTTTGCTCTCAAAACCCCCAGCATTGCACAGGGACGTTGCTAAAAGCTCGGAGCTGACAGTGACGGTCTGGGACTGCCTGCCGAAGGTTGGATGCGGCCGTGACTCACAGTCAGTCTCAGGTCTCGAATATCCACAAAAATCACTTCAACTAGATGTCTAATTAATAGCTCTGCCCGCGCTTTCACTTTAGAACTCCTTTGGAGCGAAAACGAAAGCAAATACAATCAGGTTTTATAGATGGTCCATTGACAAGTGCATAGCTGCCAAGGTTTCAGATAGCTTATGTGTGACATTTTCATAATGTCAGTGTAATTATGAGTGACATTCAACGGCTATGAGTGACACTTTCTTGCGAGCAAAATCAAGCAATGAAGATGTGGAAAACATATAAATATTAGCAATTACACCCATTTGGGCAAGGAGAAACTCTAAGAACATCTTAAAACTGCTGCAAAGCACCAGAAATGGAAGTGCACTAGAATGTGAGAGAGGCTACAGCGTGGAGCCTGAGCCAGCCTCACTGACGATGAACTCAACATTGTGCAGATTGCAGACAGTGACTGCAATAGCTGAGCTCCGCTCAGACGCTGTAACTTTACTTACAGGGCAGGCTTCTGGCTCAGGAAGTTAGATAAAATATCTCTGTGACACTCACTCCTCCCACTATTACCTGCTGTCTCTCCTGTGCAGTAACCACAGACTGCATCAAAGGCAGCTTGTTCTATTCCGGCCCCAGCTCCTCCCTCAGATAGCAGGGCTGTGGAGAAATACCCAGTGCAATAAAAGCCCTGACCAGCCCTGACTACTACAAGATATATTTTTTATGTTTCCATTACCATCATGCTCGGTGGGTTACTGTCCTGTGGGGTGTACTGTTTCCACAGTATATCCTACAGAATTAAAACGTTATAAAAAAACACAAATACAAAAAGGCCTCTCAAGCAACAACAAAAAAATCAGCAATTACAATACCAGTGAAACTGAAAGGGCACCACAGCTATATAAGGGTGTAAATGGTAGCAGTGAGGCCCAATATTAAATAAAATACAATCATGCCTCCTGATTCTTAATAAGCAGCCATGCACACTCTGTGCCCAGGTGAGTATTCTACGTGTGTCTTTCACCAACTTTCAAATAACAGAACAAACTGCCTGACATGACCCTCATTACTTTTCTAAATACGTGCCTCAAGTATGAAACAAGCTAAGCGTGAGAGAAGCGGGACTGTGGATTATCGTGTCTCTGGATGCTTTCCTTCCTCATAACGAGCCATCACTTCCCGAAATATGCCATTACAATAATCGGAATTATGTTTTTTGAAGCTTATATGTATATTCACTTTGCTTTACAGTGGGCCCTAAATAAAAGCAATACAGTGAAGATTTAAAGTGAGTCCCGAACTTACCTGGCATTGTGTTGCTTGCTGTGCAGCAGAGCACACAGGCTCCACCGTCGGATGCGGATGCCCGGCGATGCCGGAGCCGGCAAACAATATTAACTACTTACTGGCGCGGCGTGCCCCGCTACAAGGGCTAATGAACGTGCGGCTGGGTCTTATGCATCATCATCATACGCCGCTGTTATTTCGCGTCTTCACGGGGCAGTGTGTGTGATACTCACGCTGTGTGACAACAACACTACTAAAGTCACTCAGTGGCAGGCCAAAGTACTTACTTCTTGTTCTGTAGTCTGTATCTCAGGCTGCTGGCAGTGGCGACGTTGCGGCCGCGTTGATCAGTGAGCCCTCAGTCCTCTGGACTCTGTCTCTGAGCGCGAGTTCGGTGCAGAGGCGGCGGTGACCCGCACCGGTCGCGGCCGCACAGAAGCACTGCAGCTCTCAGCAGCGCCCGAGGCCTCGACTTATGCGCCGCCATGATGCTAAGAGTGTCGATGCTGCCGTTCGGTCCAACGTCGGTAAATATGCGCAGGCAGCAGCACACTTATTTATGCCGCGTCGCCGAGATGCGCACAGCACTCAGCAGTCGAATCCCCCGCCGCTTCCTGAATCCGACCTCACTTCCTGAAAGCGGAGGCGCGGGCGGGAATTTCAATGCAGCCAGAGGCAGCAGGGCTAAAAGATGCAACATTGTAGCAGGCAACAGTGCACAAGATCTGTTTACTGAGCCTGCTGGCAAGTCTCTGCAGGGAGAAGCAGAGCCCTCAGCCGGCGCACAGGTGTCACAGGGGCCGGCGCGCTGGCGTAGCCAGCTTCAGCGCTGGTATAGCGGAGTGAGACAGTGGCATTTAAATGCGTGACAATGCATTTCAGTGCGGTGATGCGGAACACCACACTGAAATGCGTTAGAGTCACGCCTGATGCGTGATACTTGGCAGGCCTGCAAGTGGGAGGTAAGGACGCACACGTGGACAACTCCCGCCTCATTGGGGAAAGCTGAAGTGTTTGTGCGATTGGAAACTGACAACAGCCATAGTCAAAAAGCCTCAGGCGGATTGAATGAATAGAAGCTGTCTGCAGCGAGTGTGAGTAACTGCAGACAGTTCAGCTAGAGTGACAGTGGCAGTAGGAAGCCGAGGCTTCATTTCCCAGCACTGTGAGACTTGGTAAGTCAAATATCAGGCTAGTGATTAATGTTCCCGCTAGTGGAGGTCGGAGTTTTGTCTACTGGCAGTTTTTACTTTCACCATGAAGTAGCACAGAGGGTTAATACGCCTGCTGCAAAGAAAGTCTACCAGCACATTACAGGACTGTATTTTATGTGGATAGCTCAGTGGGTTGCTGCTTTCGTCACAGAGATTCCCTTTGTTACTTGTGGTTTAGCAACACCTGGTGCTGATGTTGGGGTGGAGGGTGCTGATTATTTAGAAATAATAGGTTTAAAGCGCCTGCTGCAGAGTTAGAGTTCCTCTTTGCTCAAATGGCTGTAATTTCTGATATTTGTTTGTTTCCATGTAGTTCAGTGCATGATTTTGGTCGTGAGAAAGTGCCACTCTAAGTGTCACACATTTAGTCATGAATGTCACTCATAAGTACAATGAAACTATGAAAATGTCACAAATAAGCAATCTGAAACCTTGGCAGCTATGCAGCGAAGAAATAGGGGTGCTGCGGTTTCCTTAAGATCACACAATCTACAATGAGATGGGTAGCTTGGATCGGAGTCTGACATTCAAACATTCATTAGCGCTCTTCTACCCAGTGTTACACCAGAGAGCAATGCTTGGCTAATAAGGCATCTCAAAAATATGCTAAAAAAATACAGCTTTCTACAAAAGGTTAGATAAATCAAGTATCATCCAATCGCTAAATGTGAAACAGAACTAAAGATAATTCATTAGGAAGCAGTGATGTAGCCCTATTAGCAGGGCTTTAAGTGGGAAGCAAAAAGTGGGGGGCTTCTAAAAGGAGTGTGGTCTATGTACTTAAGGGCTTGGCTTAAACACAAACTAAATATCTGTTGTTCTCCTAGTTTGTCACACCCTGACTGGTATTTTGGTTCTCCTGACATTATAAGATAACTTAACTTGGGTCTGAGCTGTTAGTGTTAGCAGAACTCCATACCATTATATCCAATATGTATTATTTTGAAAGAATATCAATTTTGAAATCATAATATACGTATTGAACATAGTACTATATAATATTGCTGTATGCAGCAGTATACAACACTACATTCTGGCTTTCCCTTTGTTTAAAATATGTAACTAATAGGGCTAATGTAATTTTGTATAATAAGGAAAACAATAATTCCTAGTCATATATGGAATAGAACACCATGTTATCATGAGGATATTTCCAGGTACCAAGGAGTTCTGTGACCATATAAAGAGAAGCGGATGAGGGCAGAGTACCTTTAAATGTGCAGGAACTCTGAGATGACGGGAAATATTGTCTTAATGTACGGCAGAGGGTATTTCAAGTCCTTATAAAAGATGGTCACACCCTCACCTATTCCACAAGTCAATTAAAGCCTTGTTGTCTGCCTCTTTCAAATATAAGATAATACGGATTCAGGCATTCAGAATAAAAATAAAAACTGTAGTACAAAATAAATCCAAAGAGCAGTTAGTACTCTGCTGCAAAAAGACAGTAGAATCAGTTTACTATGAATCAGATAAAAATGCAGTAGCTCAGAATGCATAGAAACATGCATAAAAACCCTTTCCTCAAATGACCTATCGCATGGAAAAATCAACATGCCGATGGGATTTCTATTGAAGGCAATAGATTGAGAAACCCACAGTGAACTCTGTTTTACAAGGAGAATGGCATGACCTTGGATACTGTTATAATGACACATGACTCAGCTCTTTCCTCCCCCCCACTTTCCCTGAACTTTACTGAGGTGTGTGCGTGTGTGTGTGTGTGTGTGTGTGTGTGTGTGTCTCTCCTATGGGAATTAACATGGAAAGAACGGAGAAAACGCGTTTTGGGACCCCCTTTTTCTCGGCCCCCGCTGACGAATCAACCCAAGACTTTCAGGGTAGGAGCGGAGCGCCCTAACAAGTTGGAAGCTTTGCGAAGATTCGTCAACCGGCGCAAGAGTTATTTCAAATAGAATGTTGCGGATTTCCTATGGATAAAGGTCCTAACTATAACTATCTACTGGCGACCGCCAGTAGATATTATATATATATATATATATATATATATATATATATATATATATATATATATACACATATATATATATATATACATATACATACATATACATATACACAATGCAAACTACAGCATACGCACATTTATTGTGTGGTGTATATGAAGTGCCATGGCAAATCTGGCAGGAAGATGACCTTGTCAGGAAACGCACCACTTCGGTGGAGGAGCAGAAGGTTGTCACCTTTCTTAGAGAAATGTATTGCCCATTTGTACTTGTTCTGAGATTCTGATAAGCAGCTATTTGAATGCTTTCATCTTGCATTTCTCACTTTGTGTGTGTCTATCTGCTATCTTTTTAGTGCAAACCTAGCCAAAGGGCAGGGGAGTGCTGCACACGGTCAAACTCAATGAGTGATAGGCAAGGTAGCTGGTTTGTGGGCTGTTTATTTGGTAGCGGAGTAGTGCATGGCAAGCCTTTTTGTCCGGCTTACTGTGATTATTGTTGGTGGCTTGACGTGGAGAGTAAAATGGAAGTTGTGTTTGTGCAGAGTAACTCTCAGTGTGACCACTGCTTTGCTCTCACGTTGCATGAGCATAACTTACAACACATACTTTGGATTGTTTTCGACTCCGCCACAAGCTCATTACGTGCTCCAGACTTTCTCCAGAAGTTAGTTGATGATTATCAAACTGTTTTCATTTAATTATTTTAGGTTTTGCGATGCGTCAGATAGTCTGATAATGTGCCGCATGGCCAAACCCTTATAAGGATCCAAAGGCGAGACCTATTGGCTATGCCAATGCTTGTTTTTAATTTGGGAGGATTTCCCATTCGTGTGTAGTCAGGTCCATTAATACTGATAGAGGGCTGAATTTCAGTTGCGTAAAACTGATGAATATCATGCGACCTTTTTACAAGGCCAGGATGGCATTTCTTGTTCCCATCCTCGTTTTGCGAATACCATTAAAGGGACTGTGCACGCTTTCAGTAAAAAAAAAAAAATGTATCGTTTTTTTCTGTTCTTTTGCCATTTCTATTCCCCAAATGACATGCATGGGTTGTACATCAATGACTGTTACCGCCATCATTAGATACTGTGGATCTATTAGAACATATTTAGGGGCGGCGCGGCTGCCTACTGGGAGCCGTGTATTTTCGGGCCCTGTACTGTTGTACTTTTAAAACTACTTTAACCGAGCATTTGCGATCTCACTCGGGAGAACGGGTTTCTTTAATTATGTATAAAGAACGAGCAAGGGTGGCCCCTGGGGACTGAGTCATTACACAGGATGTTTCCGCTATTAATACTCTAGTGGAAACAAATTCAGATAGAATGCACTTCAAATATAAAACTTATGGTCAGGGCTTTTTACAAATTAGAGTCTCTGTTAATCAGGGGAGATGGGCCGCTTTATTATAACAGTTTTTTTGTGTCCTCTCCCTTATACCCCCACATTTTTCACAGGCCTAATTGATTAAAGGCGTGATCTCAGATAATCGTACCTCACAGATTTTAAAATTGAAGCCAAGGACGATCGACCTTACAAACAGAAGTCAGGACTATTTGAAGCCATACTTCTTTAGTTTGAGGGTAGGTATCTTTTCTCAATTGAAATTAGTAGATGGGCTAGGATGAGGAATCAAATCATCAATTTAGTCTCATTATATGTTTTTATACTCTGTAGATACCGTACTGGATAGGGTTAAACTGACGAGAGTGGCAGACTCCGCTTTTAGGGCCCTGTGCAAAGTACTGTTGCAGTAACACCATCAGAGGTTTGGATGATAAAGTTTACTCAAGGTGAGGAATGAAATACACGAAGTAAATGAGATTAGGATGCGGGCTGCCCTCCCTCTCTTATGTAGAATACCGATAAGGGGAAGGTGAGAGTATGTTCTGTAACCTCACAGGGGTATAAGTGCAGCTTGACCTATAATATGGTTTAATTAAATTCTGTTCAACCTGCATATATGGAGGATGTTAAAAGGATAAATCCCTATCTTCTAAGTTTGTATAGCCATCACAGGGCATATGCTTGGGGCTCCTAGTTTTATTAAAACAACCACCAAAACAAGAGGAGGTTTCCACTCATTTAATTATACGGATGAGGTGTCTATGGTCAAAAATCCTTCCGAAAAACATCAGAGAATAGGATGCTAGTGTCCATTGAAAATAACAATGATAAGATGAGATATGGGAGATGAGAATGAGTGTGATGGATGCAGGTATGTTGCTGGTAAGGAGTCTTAGGTTGTATGTTTTTGATTAGGCCCCAAGTTCAAGAAACATATACAGTCTGATATATATCATTTGACGTGTCTGTATTTAGGAAAGATCATAGAATATTTTATGTAAGCTATTAAGATAATAGTATATATTTAGTAGTGATGATATGGATATTTATCTATATGTTTTATAACAGGTTTAGGACCAAATCTTGGGCACCATAGAAGGCCGGGAGAGTCACATGTTGTGGTCTTGAAAAAGATGGTTTAAATGAACTGGTTACCATCGAAACGCGTCGATGCTGTGTTTTCATAATCTGTGTAGTAGCTGGAACCACAGATAGAAAAGGAGATACAATCTATCGAGTTCCAGCTAAACATCTCTTCTAACACGGATATGTATTGTCTATGACAGTGTACTGTCTTGTTTTGTACTCTCTATCGTACCCTTTTTGGTTGTGTTGTAGATCTTGGAGGTCCTTTCATCTGTGTATGGAATGCCAATTTGAAATATTGTTTTTAGAATTATACACAAAATATGTTTTGTCAATGCTTTTAATTCATGTTTTATTATGAAATGTTTTTAATATACTAAAATAAATCAGACACATATTTTTTACACTTTTGTTGTTTAAGCTTTGGGTCAATGACCAGACTCCTTTCTGTACAAGTGTGAGTGTGAGAGTATCAGGATTGCTAGAGTGAGTAAGCAAGAAGTAGTACAATACCAAAGGAAGTCTTCACTTTTTCTGTTATTTGAACCCTATTCCTTTGGTTAAAGGGGTCCCTCTCTCTAATTTTCAGACCTTTTTGGTTTCCTACACGGCGACCTTGAACCAGGGTTTAACTGTGGGTGCAGGTCAGTCCATTCCCACACTTCCTGCGGGGTCCTGAAAAACTGCATTCCATCCGTGGTCATCACACGAAGTCGGGCTGGGAGCAGCATGGCATAGGACAAGCCCATTTGGCGGAGGCGCTTCTTTGCATCTAGGAACGTGGAGCTTTGTTTTTGCGTGTCATGTGAAATCTGGGAAGATCATAACTTTGCTATTTTCAACTCGGACGGTCCCTCTTTGCCTGGCTTAGCCCAGGATATGATCTAAGTATTTGTAGAACAGCAGTCTGGCCACCACAGGTCGCGGTGGCGCTCCCAGCAGTGGTGGTTGTGCCAGCACTCTGTGTGCCCTCTCCAGGGCATAGAACGGAGAAAGGCCTTCTGGTGCCAATTCGGCACGTTTCCATTGTTCTAGACGGGCCAGCATGTTAGCCCCCTCAACGCGTTCTGGTAGACCAATTACTCAGATTTTTTTTGTTGCAATCTATTCTTGGCTTCCTCTGCCCCGAGCTCTAGTGTGCATACCTTGCTCTCCATCACAGTAAATCACTCTTTAATTATCGCTCGGTCCGAGGGATCTCCACTAGTTCCCTCTCCTCCACCGTGACCCATTCAGCCAGGTGACGGTGTTCATCCCTCAGGATTCCCATATCTGACACCAGGGTGTCGATCTTCGTCTCCAGTACCTCCCTGGAGGCGGTGATGGCTTGCCGGATATTACGGAGGGTGGGTCCGCTAGCAGGGCCAGAGAGTGATGCTGAGGATCAATTGTCCTGTGGTCGCTCTAAGGGCTCACCCATGGCTGAGCTCCCAATGTCTGCATCCTTTTTTTGGGTTACTTTCCCAATGTCTTTTTTCCCAAGTCTATGGCACAGATCTATGAAGACGTCAGCCAGGTGAGGTAACCAGGTTTGTGCTCAGGGCCCAATCACTTGGGTCGGGAGGAAGGAACCCAAATTAGAAGTTCAAAAGCAAAACTTAGCTGTCCCAGTGCGTGCTATGCAAGGTGCTGTGGGCACCCCTAAATAGGCTTGTGGCGGCTCTTCTATTCCCGCATTGAGATTACGGTTCTGCACTGTGCAATGCAGTAGCTGTTGCTCCTCTAGAGTTCACAGTGTGCGATAATGTTCTGTTTAAGGGCAATGCTTCATTGGCCGTCTGCAGTCCAGATGTCAAACCCATCTTGGGTCAGTGGGAGAGTAGGCGGGTGAAGCTCGCATACCACAGTGAGCCCCAGTAGTGATGTAGTGTCCGCTAGATTCCAAGGTGTTGTGTCCAGGGAACCCCTTCAGGGCGTTTCTTAGTGACCTCAGGGAGTATGATCACTCCGGGCAGTGCAAGCCTGTTAAGGGCCCTCCTTCAGCAGGCGCAAGTAGTCCCTAAGCAGCCTGGTAGTTTGCTTCCCAGTGCAGCAGAAATCAAGGGGAGGCACTCCGGTGGGTATGAGGCCAGTAGGGGAATGTGCCTTATGACCATGTAGAGCCCATCCCTGGCCAGAGGGGTCTGCTGACATGTGTTGCTACTAAGTCTCATTCACACAGTCTCTAAGGGCCCCTGTCACGAGTGTCAGGAGAGAGATGAATTGCCCAGTCTGGGGGGCAATCAGGGATCGATATCCAGCATCAGTTATATGGCACTTGGTGACCCCAATGACAGGCAGCGAAAGAAGGGCGAGGAAGAAGGGCAGTTTCCGCGTTTAGGAATACCATTGTTTGGCGGACCACAGAGCATGCAGCACCTCGGGAACCCCTGGGAGCGCAGCTCCACGTGGGAGCCACTAAAGGTGCCAGGATGGGTCGGGAAGGTAATTCCGATGCTACTGGGGGTACCCCTGACAGGCATCCCGGACCAGTCACATCGCCATCAGGGGCGCTCTCGTCAGCGCAACTCCTGGGAGAAGCAGTGGGCAACGGGGGTTATTCAATTAAGTCACTGACCTTGCACCTGTAGATCCTGGCACTGCTGGCCTGTACCTCGAGGAAGCCTAGCAGTAATCCTCCGCTTCTGGCAGGGGGTGCGCTACCTCTGCCTGTAGGATTGGTGTACTGTTTGAAGTCGGCTCTCTGGCCACTGCGAGGCCACTTTAGGCAGGGCCAGTTGCTCCTGCCGCCCACAGCCCAGCGCTGCGCTCCCAGAGGGTCGCATCGTCAGCAACAGCGGCCCTTGGAGGCCTACGTTTTCGTCCTGCTGGGGTCGTAGTCAAGGTCTGCTTTACCCCAAAACCCGTGGGTGGCTGCAATGGTAGACACTGCAGGAGGCTCGTCCACTAGGCCTGTTCTGCCACTACACACGGGTTGCATCCAAAATATGGAGAGACCGACAACAGTTCTCAAAGTCACTAATGGCGCTCCGATGTGCACGCCTCGCTCAGCTGGCACTATAGGGAGGGCAGGGGAGGCACAGATCTGTCATTGCTTGCTCTCCAAGCCCCCCTTGTTTCTGCTGGATTTAACTGGATGGGGCTTCCGGGCAGGAGCTCTGGCGGTGTGCGGCTCGCTCCATAGACACCAGGCCATGCCCCAAACTATGCTGGGAATATTTCTGTATATGCGAGTTACAAAAACTAAGCAGTTGTACAATCTCAGTGCAAACAGTGTTGAAGTAGTTAGTGTCTATGTTTTTTATTTATTTATATATTTGTATTTTTTTTTAAAACCCTAGAAATTCACTGAAAAATGCAAAGGTAAAAGTAATGTTATAGTTAGGTGTAATGAAAATATGAGTATGATTTTTTTAAAAACTCACTGAAAAACAAAGGTTATAGTTGGCTGAATTTCTAAGTGATAACGTTTTGAACTAACAAAAAAAAAATTAAAACAGGAATTATAGTTGATAGCACTTACTATAACTTGTGCCCCACATATGACAACACGCATAACATGTTCTATGACATCACTGATGACATCATCCAAGCTAGCCTTCCTGCATATAGCTGTATAAATTGCTATGACTTTCCACATACTATAGTTCACATTCACAATCAACTACAGATATACGGTAACCCCTCAGAGTACGGTGTTCAATCTGTATGCAACTGTTCAGAGAAAGCCAAAATAGTGAATGCCAATTCCAAAACAAATGTCCTACTACAGACAGCTATTATCTGAATGAAACCCCCCGATAACCACTGAACCTACATTAAGAAATGAATTTGCTATCAGTAGAGGACTGAGTACTTTAAACACGGTTTACTCTAGAGTGAGGTCTCTCTATACGACAGTATGCAAACAGTGAAACTCTCATGAGAAATACACCACAGAGTATTGAAAAGAATCTACTAAGAACAGTGCATTCTATGCAGCAGTTGTCAAAAAAACACTATTTTCTAAAAATAACCAAGGTCTGAAGGTGCTAAAAATCATACTACCTGCACCCTTCATACTGTGGTGAAACCTTTACAGACAGCCCTTCTTCTGAAGCAAAACAAGCACGGGTACATAGGTTAGTACCTGGTGCACACACTCTTTAATATGCAGTATAAATTATCAAGCTGACACGATTCTCTCCAATAACTCAAGGCACCTCATAAAAGTTATTTTCTACGTAGAATCTTTCTCCTGTTGGAAACTTTTTTCTGCAGAACCAAAAAGTTGTGTGTAGTATAATGAATACAAGTCAACTGTCAGCTGTACACAGTTACTCTTGAATGCAAACATTTATAACATGTTCATTACCTCTACACAGCTATGGTGGATTAGGAGCACATGCATGCTGTAAACACTTACACCCATTGGCTGGACACAGGCTGAGTTAGTGGCTGTTTGAGTGGGTGTTTGGTTAACTGAGTGGGTGTGTGAGTGGCTGTATTGGAGAGTGTCTGTGTGAGTGGCTGTATGGGTGAGTGAGTGGTCGTCTGAGTGCTTGTAGGGATGAATGAATTGGTATATAAGTGGTTGTGAGTGGGTGGCTTTTTTGAGTAGTTGTATGGGTGGGTCAATTGAGATGCTGTATGGGTGATTGGCTGTCTGAGTGATTGTATTATTGAATAAGTGGTTGTATGAGAAGCTGTGTGAGTGAGTGGCTTGATGAGTGATTGGGTGGGTCTGTGGGAATGCATGGATGAGTGAGTGGGTGGGTTTGTGACAAGTTGTATGGATATGTGAATAGGTATGTGAATGGTTCTGTGGGTGTGACTAAGTATGAGAGACTGTATGGGTGTGTGAGTGGTTCTGTGGATGATGTCATCAGTGATGTCACCGACATGTCATGAGTGATGTAATATGTGAGTTTATGAGCAGTGCATTGTAGGGGCGTAAGTTGTAGTTAGCTCAGATAACTATAACTTCTGAATTTCTATGGTTTTGTACAAATGAAATCTTAGCCAAATTACAACGTCCCTGTAACCTTCAGTTTTTTCAGTGAATTTCTAAGTTTAAAAAAATTATATTTCTTAACTATGACGTCCCTGTAACCTTTGGTTTTTTCAGTGAATTTCAAAGGTTTATTTAATGTTAATTCCCAACTAAAACGTCCCTGTAACCTTTGTTTTTTTTTAGTGAATTTCAAAGGGTTTTTAAAAAAAATTATTTCCCAACTGTAACCATTGAGAGTGTGAGTGCTGTTTAGGTCAGTCAGTGGGTGTGTGTGAATGGCTGTACTGGTCTGTGAGTGGGTGTATCAGTGGGTGTGTGAGTGGGTGTCTAGGTGTCTGTGTAGGTGGGTGTCTAGGTGTCTGTGTAGGTGTGTCAGTAGCTGTGTCAGTGACTGCCCCTTTATCTAACAAGAGTCCATAGTTTTGCACAAAATATCTACTCAAGTTAAGTACTTTCTTTTGGATAATTAGTAACTGCTACCTCATTGGGTAAATGTCCCGTGCATATTCTACACTGGATATGTGTAATGGATCACGAGAAAATGTCTCCAGTGACCTTGTGTGCATTTCGGCAATGTGATTGTTTCTTCTGTGTCTTACGCCAGAAATCTGTGATAACGTGCATCCTCCTATAGAGAGGACTACAAAGAGGTAAATCTCCACCAAACAAGGGTACTTCCTCTTAGCTATATGAAGTAAGTGCTTCTTTGTTTGGTGGAGATGTCCTCATTCCTCATCATGAAGAACTAGTCATCAAAATCGGCGGGAAACATGCTGGGGGGGGGGCCTTTTGGTAAGCTGTCCCTATTCCTGGCAAAATGCGGGAAGACCTTGCATACTACTAAGGTGGGTGGGGAGACCGCACCCCCCCGCTTCCCCGGCCGATTTCGGCCCAGGGACCCCCATCACCCGGGGCCCGGCCTTCAAATGCTGCGTGCCCTGGAATTCACCCAGGGCACCCAATCAGCGCCTCCAGCGGGAGACGGCATTGCTGTCATACCCAGGGAGCTGTAAAACATACAGCTCCCTCTCTGTGACAGCAATTGTTTTATCTGTTACCCTGTCTGCTTGACAGTGGGCAGGGAAACAGACGAAAACTCTGCTCCCAGCAAGCTGGAGTGGTTTCACAGCTCCCGCGTGCTAGGAGCGGGGTTACTCTTAGCACTGACTTGGCTGCAGCTGCCACAACTCCTGCCAAGTCAGAGCAAACAGCAATGTCCCGGGGGTAAGGATCCCGTGACATAGCAGGAGCCGGCCCGGCAGGATGGCAGTCCCCAGGGCCGTTAATGGCTCCAGGAAGGGGGGCGCGTCCCCCCCCCTCCTTTCACTTTCACAGGCCTGCCCTGGGGAGGTGCTGGTCCTCTGGGATATATATGGCCCGGAAGGGGGGCCGCATGGCCCCCTCTCCAAATTTATATATTTGATAGGCCCCGGGAAGGTGGTGGTCCCCGGGAGGCCCCCGCTGCCCCCCTTTATTATGCTATTTTATTGCCCCATGGAGGTGGTGGTCCCCAGGGCTTCTACAAAGCCAAGGAGGGGTCAATGTGGCCCCCCTCCTTCTATAAAAATTAAGTCTCAGGGAGGTGATGGTCCCTGAGACCAAAGAACCTTAGGAGGGGGCCCAGTGCGCCTCCCTCTTTTTTTTTTTTTAAATGTCCCCGGGACCTGGCCTACCCGGGGCTATTTTCAAAACAAGCGCGTGAGTCTGCGCTTGCTTTTCTTTAGATTTTTTGTGATATTTGCGGATCCCCTGCGATTTCCGCTGAAAAATCTATATATAAAGTGCTTTTTTGCACCGGCGGGGTCCAGGCCTAGGGGCTTAGAGTATTCCTACCCTACCTTCTTTTCTATTTTTTTTTCAGGACTCTGCTTAAGCGGAGTCCCAAGATGGCCGCCAAAACTTCCTGGTTGAAATGTTGGCAGTCAATCAGATTTCAGCACGGGACTGTCGGATCTGCAGAGGATCCGTGCCCCTAGATATAAAAAATTGGTTTTCAGTTAATATCTCTAAAACTACTGAACGGATTTACACCAAGTCACAAAAAGCTTTCTTTCTAGACCAAGAGCTTTCTGCCACATTTGGTGCAATTCCGTCCAACAGTTCAGGCTGTAGTCATGTTCAAAATTCCAATGGGAATTAACATGGGGAAAACACGTTTTGGGACACTGGCCCTTTTTCTCGGCCCCCACTTCATGGATCACACCAAAAGTTTCTAGACAGCAGCTGAAGTGACAATCACATTTTTTTTTTAATTTTGGGAAGATTCGTCAAACGGTGGTAAAGTTATAGCTAAGTAAATAAACGCTTTTCCTATGGAAACACGATCCTAACTATAACTACCTACTGGCGATCAGCAGTAGATAATATACAAATACATATCTTTTAAAAAGAAAGAATAAACCCATTCATGAGGTAATGGTTTGCGGTTGCCTTTGCAAAACAGACATTTTTGTGCTACTCAAGGAAGCACAGTCCTAATTCATGTTTGTTCTGATTAGAATTACATAGCCCTATTGTAAAATTGTGTTTCGGGGCTTCCTAGTACTGCCTCGATATTCAAACACATATGGACATTCAGATGTATCGTAGTATGACTAAACCCAGCACTAAATCTATACAGTACCAAACTGTCTAGTGAATAACCGAGTCGGATGCACCCATTGTTTTCAGAAATCGAACTTCTTGTGAATGTCCCTGTAAACCAAGGACGGGAAGGGACGTACTCACAGTTGTATCCAATGGGTCACCCCTCACTCCAGAGCTCGAGAGACCGTCAGTTCACGATTTACCCGGGACATTTTCTTTGCTTGCAGTGGGTCACTGCCATCCTTCATTCATACTCAGTATCCCTACTGTGTGAAAGAAACTCGGAGGCCGCTCGTATACGTTCTTATAAAGAAAGCATGCAGCTGACATCACGTGCTTGTTGGAACCTGAAATAAACTTAAATTAATGTGCACATTCCAGCCCTATTCTGGAATGTAACCTCTCACACGGGATGCTACTACAGAGGGCGAGAGAGCTGCTGCTCAGGTTCCTGCTCAGCCGCATTACAATCCCTGCAATCACCGCCAAGATATTTACGTTACTTCCATGCATTACGTGACGACATTTCGCAATGTTAAAACTTTGAAACGGCTTACTTGATTTCCATATTGGAATCTTTAAACCACTTTGAATCAATCTTTACGCGGGCTGGCAGGGGACTCTTTCCGCTCATTAACCAAACATTTGTAAAGTCTGGAGGGAACTTAGAATATGTGCCACAGCGCCTCAAACACGATATCCTAGCTAGAAAAAAAAAATCCCGTATTGTACAACAAAATGGTATCACCACAGTGCATGCTCTTTGAAAAAGTCAATATTTAAATCTATATTAACACAACTAAATTACATTCTGTTGGTGGTGGCACCTCCCTGGCACGCTTTCCATCAAAAGTCATGGAACAGGTGATAAACGCTTACCCACTCACCTAATGACGACCACTTCCTTGATACCACTTAACCAAGCTGGACTACAGCAACACACTATGCCAAAATCAATGCTCAACTGACCAGATGAATCCAAAACATACAAACTCAGGAGCCAGCCCTACCCTCAACTGCGCAATCCACACTCACATCACCACACACCTCAAAGAGCTCCACTGGCTCCCAATCCACAAACAAGCACTCTTTAGGCTCCACACGCATACATACAAAGCTTGACCAACATTGGCCCCATGTACCTCAACTACTGCATAAACTTCCAAAAGCTATCAGTCACCTCCGCTCAGTTGGATTCCTACTCTCATACACCATTCACATACGCAGAACCTGATCCGAAGGGCATGCCTTCACCGACCTCACTCCTAAAGACTGGAACAACCTGGCCCTGCACATCAGAGCCAGCTTCTCAGTTCTTCAACTCCACAAGCAACTGAAGTACTCACTCTTCACCTAGCCCTGGCTGGGCCCACAGTATTCCTGCATCAGCACCATGATAACCTACTGGGTGAGTTGTGCACTTTACAAATATACATAACATAGTATGCTAAGTTTAAAAACAATGGCGAGTTCTGCAGTGATTTTAACCTGTGAAAATGTTAATCCTCTGCTTGGATTTGCTGAACTAAGTTTGCAAGAAAACTGTTCTCACATGATTTGCTCATGGAGATTTGGCCAAGTGGCTCAAACTGCCACCTTTTGAATCTGGAGAACCCAGGATCAAATCTCAGCTTCAGCGCTATACTCACAATCTTATGATTCTGGGCAAATCACCTAATCTCTCTAAACCTAAATGTGAGTAAAATGCATTATGTAATTCCCACTTGATGCACACAATCTTGTAGATCGTCACCAGAACCCTCATGGAATGTACAGCGCTTTGTTGCTTCA
Organism: Calotriton arnoldi; assembly: GCA_963921515.1. Lineage (NCBI taxonomy): Eukaryota > Metazoa > Chordata > Amphibia > Caudata > Salamandridae > Calotriton > Calotriton arnoldi. The sequence goes on along the minus strand of CAWUFW010006410.1, from coordinate 544,915 downwards.
CAGCTAGGTTTGCACTATATAAATACCGATACATGCATACATATATAGAAATTAAGGAAGGTGTCACAGAAGGTACAATGAGGTTACACTTAATATGAATTCACAAACAAAACCATTGATGTAAGATAAATGCCTGACCTGCTTAATAAAATATTGACTTTCACCAGCAACAGGAGCCTGTCAGTTGATTACACAGTATTCTACTACAGTTTCACCACAGATGTGTAATGAATAACAAGATCACTAAAATGTGATATTCATGACAAAGTGAAGCACTCCTGAACCTCATGTTGATAGAACTGGAGCTCTAGCATTGAAATCATTTCCAGTAGAGGAGACTGCAGCAAATTAACAACATGAAAGGTTTCATTTTGTCATAGAATTTATGGCTAAAGCTCCAGAAGGGCAAACATTTATAAAGTCTCAAATATCTTCCTCAACGAAGTCGAAAAAAGTCAGCACTAAGGAACACCTTAGAGTGTTCTCATTCTATATTGAAGACAATAGTGAGGCACTCCTGAATGCCATTTTACTGGAATAGGAGCTGGTGAATTTAAAGCATTTCCTATGGAGCATGCTGAAGTAAATGTGTATTGAGGTGTTAATGCAGACATGACACCAGCTGGTTCAAAAAAGATAGGGGATAGTATGGGTTTTTAGTCATTTTTGGCACAATATATTTGTAAAGGGTCTAAAATATTTATTGAGAGTGATTCCTCTCTAAGTACAGAAAGAGCATTCCAAATCTGTTTACTCTGGCTCCCAATCCTCTCCGTCACTGAATACTGCCTCAATTTTAAAATATCAACATTTTGGTAGGCACCAATGTTTTTTAATCTGACATTTAAATGTATAGCAGTAGATGTTCTAGAGGTGCATGAAGCGCTTTAAAATAGGCAGATTTGTGCTCCAATGGGTAGTGAGACCTTACGAATGAGTTGCTGTTTGGACACTTATTTTTTTCTTTTTAGTTTTTCCTCCTTACCCTTGTCAACAGCTGCATCTACATGCACAAACGTTTGCACAAATAGCTTTGATCGTGAGTTAAATATAAGGAAATGAAAAACATTTAAAAATATATATTTATTGTCTCTAAAAACTGTTGCATAACATAAATTATTGTATTAAAGGTTAATGTGTTAAAACATATTTGTAATGTAATTTAAAGCACAAGTTACTAACTTGTGTAACGATATATCTGTAAGAGACAGTAGTTAGTGACAGATTCCTTACCTTAGAATATCCCCAGGCGTCAGGCTGGATCCGGAAAGTTTTTGCGTAGCAGTACCCTTGCGCGTCGGTAGGCGGCGTCTTGCGGCTCCGCGTCCGTCGTCGGCGTCGTGATCGCCGGGATGACGTCGCGGGCAGTACTTAGATGCCGCCCCTGCGCGCTGACGTCAGTTCTGTACATGACTTTCCGCGCCAGGAACGCAGAGCCATGCAAGAAGCTGACATAGGTGTCTGAAAAATACTAGGGCCCTGAAAGGGATGTCCTTAACCCTAGAAATCAGTTCGCAGAACGGGGAGGATGGGTGGGCGGTAGGAATCTGTCACTAACTACTGTCTCTTACAGATATATCGTTACACAAGTTAGTAACTTGTGCATCTGAAAGAGACACGTTAGTGACAGATTCCTTACCTTAGAATAGATACCCCAGCAATACCAACCCCGGTGGTGGGTCTGCAAACAAAGATCAGACAAGGAAGTCCCGAAGGACAGAAAGGCCAAAGAAGCCGTCCCTCCGGACCTGACTGTCAAGGCAGTAATGCTTGGTAAACGTGTGCAGCGAGGCCCACGTAGCTGCCTGACAAATATCCTGCAGCGGAACACCGCGGCCTAAAGCCGTGGTAGCAGCTGTTGCCCTGGTGGAATGGGCACGCAGCCCAACAGGAGGCTCCTTCTTAGCCAAAGAATAGCAGGCTTTGATACACAAGGTTACCCAGCGGGAGATGGTTCTCTTGTGCACCGCCCGTCCTTTTTGGCGCCCACGTAGCCAACAAAGAGCTGGTCATCCACCCGGAAGTGTTGTGTGCGGTTGATATAAAAGGAAAGCGCACGTTTTGGGTCCAGACGGTGGAGCCTCTCTTCCTCTCTGGAAGGATGCGGAGGCGGAAAGAAGGTGGGCAAAGTGATGGTCTGCCCAATGTGGAAGGCAGTAACCACCTTTGGCAAGAAGGACGGACGCGTCCGAAGAACAACCTTGTCTGGATGAACAGACAGAAAGGGAGGTTTGCATGAAAGAGCCTGGAGCTCACACACCCGCCGAGCGGAGGTGATGGCCACCAGAAAGGCTGTCTTCAGAGTCAGAAGACGAAGAGGACAGTTATGTAGAGGCTCAAAGGGAGCGCACATAAGAAAGGTAAGAACCAAGTTCAAGTCCCACTGAGGCATCACAAACGGAACAGGAGGGAAGAGGTGTGTAATGCCTTTTAGAAACCTGTTAACAACAGGGGACTTGAAAAGGGAGGGCTGATCAGGAAGCCTGAGGAAGGCCGAGATGGCACAAAGATAGCCCTTGATGGTACCCAGGGCAGAACCCTGTTGGGCCAGGGAAAGAAGGAACAGAAGAACCTCAGAAAGAGGGGCAGAAAGGGGTTCACAGCCTTTGCTGTGCACCATGCCACAAACTTGTTCCACCTGCAGGCGTATACCACCTTAGTGGAGGGACGCCTGGCTGCCAGAATCACATCATAAACTTCGGGAGGCAAGTCGAAAGGAATCAACTGCCGCCGCTCAATCTCCACGCAAGCAGGTGGAGGCTGGACAGGTTCGGGTGGAGGACCGTCCCCTGCTGCTGCGACAGAAGATCCTCCCGAAGAGGCAGACGGATCGGGGGATCGACGCTCATACTGAGTAGCTCGGGATACTAAACTCTTCGAGCCCAGTCCGGAGCCACAAGAATGACTTGGGCCCGGTCGTGCCGAATCTTCTTCAACACTCTGGGTAGAAGTGGTATAGGCGGAAAGGCGTACAACAGACCGCAACTCCACTCGCGACGAAAAGCGTCGCCGAGCGAGTGCCGCCTTGGAAATTCCAACGCGCAGAACTGATGACATTGCGCGTTCTCTTCGGTGGAGAATAGATCTAACCAAGGCTCTCCCCACTGTAGAAAGAGTCCTTGCGCCACTTCCGAGTGAAGACGCCATTCGTGATCCATCATGCACCTGCGGCTGAGTTCGTGCGCCCTGGCGTTCAGGGAACCTGCCAGGTGTTGAACCATCAGGAACATGCCCTGATGTTCCAGCCATGTCCAGAGGCGCAGAGCCTCCTGACAAAGGGTCCACGACCCCACCCCGCCTTGTTTGTTGCAATACCACATGGCGGTGGTGTTGTCTGTGAACACCTGCACTACCTTCCCTTTGACAGAGGGAAGGAATGCCTTGAGTGCAAGTCGGATCGCCCGGAGCTCCAGAAGGTTGATATGGAGCCGGGACTCCGCCAGAGACCAGAGGCCACTGATCTCCGCCTCTCCCATGTGACCGCCCCATCCCAGAAGGGACGCGTCCGTCACAACTGTGTGCTCTGGCTGGGGAAGGGAGAGGGATCTGCCCATGACCCATTGCCAGTTAGAGAGCCACCACTGCAACTGTTTTGCAGTCCCCTCCGAGATCTGGACGTGATCGGACAGGTTGCCCTGGTGCTGCGCCCACTGGAACTTCAGGTCCCACTGCAGAGCCCGCATATGCCATCTGGCATGATTGACCAGCAGGATGCAGGAGGCCATGAGGCCCAGCAGCCTCAGGGTCATCCGTACCGAAACCCAGGATAAAGGCTGAAAGATCGGAATCATAGCCTGAATATCCCGGACTCGCCGTTCGGGAGGATAGGCCCGAAATTGTGTCGTGTCCAGAACTGCTCCGATGAAAAGGAGCTGTGGAGAAGGAATCAGATGCGACTTTGGCACATTGATGGAGAACCCCAGTGAGTGCAGGAGTTCGGCCGTAGTCTGGAGGTGGGAGACGACTGCCTGGGACGAGCCCGCCTTCAGCAGCCAGTCGTCGAGGTAGGGGAAGACTGGAACCCCTGCCCGGCGCAGATGAGCTGCGACCACCGCCATCACTTTCGTGAACACCCGAGGGCACTTGTAAGGCCAAAGGGGAGCACGGTGAACTGAAAATGCTCGAGGCCTACCGTGAACCGCAGGTAACGCCGGTGGGCCGGCAGGACGGGGATGTGAAAATAAGCGTCCTGCAAGTCCAACGCTACCAACCAGTCTCCAGGGTCGAGGGCAGTCAAGACCTGAGCTAGGGTGAGCATCTTGAACTTCTCCTTCCGGAGGAAGCGATTGACGTTCCGGAGGTCCAAGATAGGACGCATGTCCTCCTTGTCCTTTTGGGCACCAGGAAGTAGTGGGAGTAGCAACCACGTCCTACTTATGGGGTCGGAACATGCTCGATGGCCCTCTTGGCCAAGAGGGCTGTGACTTCCTTCTGCAGAAGTACCAAGTGATCCCCTGACATGCGGTGGAATTGAGGTGGCATGGCTGGGGGGTGGTCTCGAAGGGGAGGGAGTAGCCCCTTCGGACAATGTCCAAGACCCACCTGTCCGAGGTGATGGCACGCCAGTGGTGAAGGTGATGGCGGACCCTGCCCCTACTGGCGTGCTGTGCACCGGAAAGGAGGGACTAGGAGGGCTTGGAGGCCGCGGGACGGGTTGGAGGTGGTGGCCTGACCCGCACGCTGGTTGCCCGAACCGCCACGGCGGTATCCACGTCCTCAGCCACGCGAAGACGCTTGCTGCGCGGGCCGGTGGCTGGGCAGCTGACGTGACTGGGCGCCCCTTCCGTGGCCACGAAAGGGGCGAAAAGCAGAGGTGAGCGGAGGGCGTACGACAGAAAGGCCCAGGGACTTGGCAGTAGCCCGTGAGTCCTTAAAACGCTCCAGCGCATGGTCTGCCTTTGAACCAAAAAGACCGACTCCATCAAAGGGCATGTCCATGAGTGTATTCTGGACATCACCCGAGAAACCAGTTGTTCTCAGCCAGGCGTGGCGACGTAGCGCCACCGTCGTCGCAAGCGATCTGCCCAGCGAGTCGGCGATATCAAGGCCACAACGTATGGTGTATTTAGCCGCATCTCGCCCTTCCGCAATGGCGCGGGTAAGCAGTGTCTGGACCTCCTCAGAACACTGCGGCAAAACAGCCGCCACCGAATCCCACAGGGAGTGGGTATATCGGCCCAAAAGGCAAGCGGTGTTGACAGACTGCAAGCCAGCACTGGAGGAAGAAAAAGCCTTCTTCCCAAATTGGTCCAGGCGTTTGGATTCCCTATCCGGAGGGGCGGTAGGGAAGGCGGTTTGGGAGGCAGAGGCTTGGACAACCAAGCTCTCGGGGGTGGGATGTTGGGAGAGAAACAAGGGGTCGCCCGGAGCAGGGCGATGGCGTCGGGCCATGTTCCTATCCACAGGAGCCCCTGTGGTGGGTTTGGACCAGGCACCCAAAAGAACGTCAGTGAGTGCATCATTAAACGGCAGCACAGTCTCCGAGGAGGAAGCCGCCGGCTGAAGCACTTCTGTCAGGAGGTTAGTCCTGACGGCCACAGTAGGCAATTGGAGATGTAAGGCTCCAGCTGCTCTACGCAACACCGTTGCAAAATTAGCTCCCTCCTCCGTAGCCACGGGAGGAGACAGCATGCCAGTGTCAGGGGAGGTGTCTAGACCACTGGCATCCCCAAGTTCCTCAGCCCAGTCCGGATCATACTCACACTGTTGTGTGAGAGGGTCCTCAGACCCCTCCCAGCTCTCCTGGTCCTCCTCTTGTTCAAAATATGGAGGAGGAGGGACATTTGGGACCCAAGGTCTCATCGGCGCCGGAGCCAGCGTCGAGCGACGTCGGTCCGGCTCCATGTCCGGAGCCGGAGAGAGCCGGGGACCAACGCCGTCCGGAGCCCCGGACGGCGTCAGGAACGGCACCGGGGACATCGGCGTTGGCGGAGGCGTGGTTAGGTCAACCGGCGTCGATGGGGGTTGCGGTACCACCGGAGCCGGGATCGGGGCCGGAGCCGAGGCCGGGATGAAAGCTGGTGGGACAGGCGGCGCCGGGACTGGAGTAGACGGCGGCGCCGGGGCAACCCCATCAGGGCCCGCGGGTCCCGAAAGGCGCACCGGAGGGACCTGAAGGCCCGAAGAGGCGGGCCATGGCCGACAGGAATTCCTGTATTTCGGCCGGAGTCGCCCCCGAACCCGGAAAGGACGGGTAATGCGGGGCGGCTCTACAGGCACGTCCGGGGCCGCGGGGACGGTGCAGACTGGGGCCTCAGCCGAGTCGCGAGACCGGCGAGGCGAAGTCTTAGAGCGATGATGCTTCTTAGACTTTTGTGCTTCGACTTACCCGAGGAGCGCGAAGACTTGGACTCAGACGACCGGCGGGGACTCCGTGACCGGCCCCTCGACCTCTCCCGGGACCGGGGCTTGGTGCGGCGCGGAGCCGACTGCCGGACCTCGAGTAGCTTTCGAGACCGCTCTCGCAAAGCCTTCCGGTGAAGTTTCCGGCAGTCAGGGCACGACTTTGTGTCGTGGTCTCGGCCGAGACAGAAGAGACACTCCAGATGCGGGTCCGTGATCGACATCATGCGACCACAGGCGCCGCATGGCTTGAAGCCGGGCATCCCTACGACACCTAGGAGTCGTGAAGACTCGAAAAAGAAACAGTGAAAAAATTCACAAAAAAGTTAGTCAAAAATTGACTAGGGCACTGCTCTTCCCGGATCTGCGCTTACTGGCGCGGAAAAAGAAGAACTGACGTCAGCGCGCAGGGGCGGCGTCTAAGTACTGCCCGCGACGTCATCCCGGCGATCACGACGCCGACGACGGACGCGGAGCCGCACGACGCCGCCTACCGACGCGCAAGGGTACTGCTACGCAAAAACTTTCCGGATCCAGCCTGACGCCTGGGGATATTCTAAGGTAAGGAATCTGTCACTAACGTGTCTCTTTCAGATAAAGGGTTTGTAAAGCACAAACTAATAACCCGCAAGGGTAATCAGGCCAATGTCGGCCACTGCATCGCTAGTGTATGAAGCAAAGTATCCGGCGTAGTGCCTGTGGCTACATACACTAGCGATGCAGTGGCCGACATTGGCCTGAATAACCAGTTTAAGAATATAACTTGCATTGGAAGAATTGGACTCACAAAATCAACTTACCTTATAAGCAGAACAAGACTTTTCCACTTTTAAACTTTGGAGACCAGCATGTCAGTGTAAAACAACAAATATATGCTTGAGCCCTGAAGAAGTCCTATGAAGGGACGAAACGCGTTGGCTACATTGGTTCCGTTGTGAAGATTAAAAGAATAAATAATTACCAAAAAATTCCACCGCATATGTTTAAGAACATCATTTCTTGTTTTTTTTTTTTTTTTAAGAGACTATTGATTACAGTAACTTAACTTATGTCTGGAAACAAGTGTGTGCTGATCGTCTTTTGGCAATTGTTTATGTGAATTTATTCACTATTGAGAAAATAGAAGGTCTTTTTTCTCATGATCTTTCGCACCACACAAAATAGGCTCCCAATGGAAAGACAGGTGCAGTATCTTGTCTAAGGCCTCTTTGTAAATTGCTTGCAGAGTTTTGTCCAGTGGCAGCTTTGACTTCTCTAATGTAGCACAGAGGGTTAATATGCCTACTGCAAAGAACGTGTACCATGCATTTTAAAAAACAGTATTTTATGTGCATAGGTCAGTGGGTTACTGCTTTTGTCATAGAGATTCTTTTGTTACTGTGCAGTTCATAAGTGACAATCGTAATCTAGCACAGTGACCTATAAACTGTCATCAAAGAGCTGCTTGCAAACTTTAGGGACTAGTTAGTAACTTATGTTTTTTCCCAGTCTTTCATTATCCTGATGCTGTAAAAAGGTTTATTTGGGTGGAAATACATTTTTATTGTTAAAGTCAATGCTAACGACTGTTATGTTCTGATTCCTGGGTGTGTGCTTCTCCAGACCAAGCACTCTTTAAAAATGCCTAACAGTATGAATGACATGTGAATCCTACACCTTGTAGTCACCTTTGCCTTATGTAACATTTTCTATACACCGATTTACACGTATGATTCATTGTCTCTATATATGTGTGATGTAATGTGCTCTGACATCCTACAATGGTATGAGAGATGCTATAAAACAAATGAAATACATGTGACAGAGGGGCTATGGAGAGATGAGAGGCACTGTTGGAGGGTGATAAGGGAATCATTGAAGAACCCCTACATAGATTGTCGTATCCTAGTGCATAGTAAGGTCATCATTTACTATTCTTTAAAAGGTAATAAAATTCAATATATAATGATAAATGTGTTGTAGAATGCACCATTGTTTCCTAAATTTTCTTGGGGGGGGGGAGGGGGAGGAGGGAAAGAGCCTCCCAAAGCCCCCTTTGTAGTGGTCAGGCTCACTGCACTTGGTGTGCACCGTATGGGGACTGGTCTGAAAACATTTGCCAGGGCTGCTTTGGGTTTCCAGTCTGGCCCTGGCAGGAGCAGGGGCCTCTTACTGCGAAACAAAATCAACCTTTTAAAAGTTAGTTGAGGAGATGCAGCACCAACCTTCCCATTAAAACTTTTCATTTTTTTGCAAATTGTTTCAATATAAAATACTAAAATCCTTAGTAATTAGAGTATTTGTTTTGTGTGCACACGTGTGTTTATTTTTTTTAATTACTTGGGGGTCCCCGGCTTCCAGTGGTGACTCAATGGGGGACCTCAGGAGTCAAAAGTTTGGGAACCACTGGTCTAAACCATTATAAAATACGTCAATTTTTGGAAAAGAGCCAGACTTAGGAGACTTTCTGCTCGGTGTAGAGAGTGGGTTAGATGCTTGTGGCCGTTTCTGTTTTTAGGGTATTTTTACTATTATTTGATTAACAGAAGGGATTTTATGCATTTTGTTTTTAGCTTCAGAGCAGTGATGATTGGCCAGAGGTTTGCTTAGACTTTTAATGGGGCAGACCTTATGCCAGTCTGCTTGATACTTAGGGCTAAGTTATGCTTTTGCGTATGATTTAATTATGCCAATTCATTGGATTAACTAACTTCTGCCTTCTGTAATTATTTAATTATTTGAATAAATGACCAGAACCGAGAGTAGTGTTTCACTTCTTTTCTTAATGTTCTTGGCTAAATATATTACCAAGATTTTTCCCTTTCCCACAACTTGACCCCCACAAAATAAGATATGTTTGGGCATCAAAAAAACTGAAGACCTGGCTCTTCGACTGATGCTCCTGACCACCCACACCTATTTGGAGCCTGATTATCCTTGCCGGTGATTAGTTTGTGCTTTACAAACCCTTTTTTAAATTACATTACAAATATGTTTTAACACATTAACCTTTAATACAATAATTTATAAGTTATGCAACAGTTTTTAGAGACAAATATATATTTTTAAATGTTTTTCATTTCCTTATATTTAACTCACGATCAAAGCTATTTGTGCAAACGTTTGTGCATGTAGATGCAGCTGTTGACAAGGGTAAGGAGGAAAAACTAAAAAGAAAAAAATAAGTGTCCAAACAGCAACTCATTCGTAAGGTCTCACTACCCATTGGAGCACAAATCTGCCTATTTTAAAGCGCTTCATGCACCTCTAGAACATCTACTGCTATACATTTAAATGTCAGATTAAAAAACATTGGTGCCTACCAAAATGTTGATATTTTAAAATTGAGGCAGTATTCAGTGACGGAGAGGATTGGGAGCCAGAGTAAACAGATTTGGAATGCTCTTTCTGTACTTAGAGAGGAATCACTCTCAATAAATATTTTAGACCCTTTACAAATATATTGTGCCAAAAATGACTAAAAACCCATACTATCCCCTATCTTTTTTGAACCAGCTGGTGTCATGTCTGCATTAACACCTCAATACACATTTACTTCAGCATGCTCCATAGGAAATGCTTTAAATTCACCAGCTCCTATTCCAGTAAAATGGCATTCAGGAGTGCCTCACTATTGTCTTCAATATAGAATGAGAACACTCTAAGGTGTTCCTTAGTGCTGACTTTTTTTCGACTTCGTTGAGGAAGATATTTGAGACTTTATAAATGTTTGCCCTTCTGGAGCTTTAGCCATAAATTCTATGACAAAATGAAACCTTTCATGTTGTTAATTTGCTGCAGTCTCCTCTACTGGAAATGATTTCAATGCTAGAGCTCCAGTTCTATCAACATGAGGTTCAGGAGTGCTTCACTTTGTCATGAATATCACATTTTAGTGATCTTGTTATTCATTACACATCTGTGGTGAAACTGTAGTAGAATACTGTGTAATCAACTGACAGGCTCCTGTTGCTGGTGAAAGTCAATATTTTATTAAGCAGGTCAGGCATTTATCTTACATCAATGGTTTTGTTTGTGAATTCATATTAAGTGTAACCTCATTGTACCTTCTGTGACACCTTCCTTAATTTCTATATATGTATGCATGTATCGGTATTTATATAGTGCAAACCTAGCTGTGAAGCAACAAAGCGCTGTACATTCCATGAGGGTTCTGGTGACGATCTACAAGATTGTGTGCATCAAGTGGGAATTACATAATGCATTTTACTCACATTTAGGTTTAGAGAGATTAGGTGATTTGCCTAGAATCATAAGATTGTGAGTATAGCGCTGAAGCTGAGATTTGATCCTGGGTTCTCCAGATTCAAAAGGTGGCAGTTTGAGCCACTTGGCCAAATCTCCATGAGCAAATCATGTGAGAAAACAGTTTTCTTGCAAACTTAGTTCAGCAAATCCAAGCAGAGGATTAACATTTTCACAGGTTAAAATCACTGCAGAACTCACCATTGTTTTTAAACTTAGCATACTATGTTATGGGTATTTGTATAGTGCACAACTCACCCAGTAGGTTATCATGGTGCTGATGCAGGAATACTGTGGGCCCAGCCAGGGCTAGGTGAAGAGTGAGTACTTCAGTTGCTTGTGGAGTTGAAGAACTGAGAAGCTGGCTCTATGTGCTGGGCCAGGTTGTTCCAGTCTTTAGGAGTGAGGTCGGTGAAGGCATGCCCTTCGGATGAGGTTCTGCATATGTGAGTGGTGTATGCGAGTAGGAATCCAACTGAGCGGAGGTGACTGATAGCTTTTGGAAGTTTATGCAGTAGTTGAGGTACATGGGGCCAATGTTGGTCAAGCTTTGTATGTATGCGTGCGGAGCCTAAAGAGTGCTTGTTTGGGAGCCAGTGGAGCTCTTTGAGGTGTGTGGTGATGTGAGTGTGGATTGCGCAGTTGAGGGTAGGGCTGGCTCCTGAGTATGTTTTGGATTCATCTGGTCAGTTTTGAATTGATTTATCATAGAGTGTGTTGCTGTAGTCCAGCTTGGTTAAGTGGTATCAAGGAAGTGGTTGTCATTGAGGTGAGTGGGTAAGCGTTTATCACCTTTTCTATGACTTTTGATAGAAAGAGTGCCAGGGAGGTGCCACCACCAACAGAATGTAATTTAGTTGTGTTAATATAGATTTAAATATTGACTTTTTCAAAGAGCATGCACTGTGGTGATGCCATTTTGTTGTACAATACAGGATTTTTTTTCTTCTAGCTAGGATATCGTGTTTGAGGCGCTGTGGCACATATTCTAAGTTCCCTCCAGACTTTACAAATGTTTGGTTAATGAGCGGAAAGAGTCCCCTGCCAGGCCGCGCAAAGATTGATTCAAAGTGGTTTATTTTAGACAAAGAAGGCACACAAGTTTTTATAGCACGATAATACATAGAGGCACAGCACCAATTACATTATTATTTTAAAATAACACATACTTACACTGGCTCACAGTGCACATAATTTGTTGCAAACAAAATAACGCAAAATACTAGAGAGAAACAAGGAACAGCTTTTGCGCACAAATTACGTTGACATGTCAGTGGGAGGTTCAGATAAATAGTATCATTGCAATGTTTGAACATCTTCTCCCAGAAAAGCTAAGGAAACAAGTTTACATGCAAGTAGATACCATGGTTTGCAGCTAAACTAAAATGTTTTTTTCTGCAACATAATTAAAATATTAACGTGCAGGGCTTGTGCACAAAAACAAACAAGCACTCTTAAATGTTGCTGCCTAATGTGGCCTGGTCGGGTAAAGTAAACTCAACCTACAGTAGGTACTATATTTTTTATATTAGACTCTACTCGCATATGGTAAATCCCTGTTTAACATTTCAATAACTGAACACAACCAAAAGTAAAAGATTTATGGCCTGAGGTCCCAAATCCAGCAAAGGACACCCAAACATTTCAACATAAACATCGGACAAAGAGCAATATGTAATTTGAACTATACCACCCTAAATTGTAAGTGGTTTAATTATTTTTATAACTTATAGAGCTAGGCGCATTGCCACAAATAGAATGATGCTCCATACAAATCCCTAAATACTTTGTAAGGACATCCACTTACAATTAATGTAGGGTTTCTACAGTAAAAGTAACCTCTTGGGCGTACGAGTCACAAACCAAATGGGATTAAGCATTCTAAAAACCCTTTCATTGATCAGCAAAAACTTCAGAAGCCCTAGAAAAGGAATAGTATCATAGTTAGGTATTTACTCAAACACTGACAATCATGGAAGAAATGGTATATTTCTGCATTAAACAGAGAAGAAGCCTGCGTAAAGAGTTAAGATGGTAAATGTGGATATCACTGCCTTCCCTCCCACTAAGCAAGATGTAGGGGAGCAAGAAGCAGCTTTGCATCAATTTTTACACCAAGGTTTTACTGGTATTAGGAGTAGTGAAGATGGATAAGGCTATAAATGCTTCTATCATTCTCTAGAACAATAGTACAGCCAGTGAAGCTTCACAGTTGTAGGCATTTGGGCTCTGCCGTCCTTGTTTTCTTCCCCCTTTTTAGGTTTCACTTGTAGACAGAGTTTGCAAAATCTTCTGTAGACTAAAAGCTCAAATGCAACTTAGAGCCTGCCCACTACTAACATTTGTTGGCTTCGAAGTCACTTGTTTCCTTGCTTCTTATTTGTCAGCGCCTCCTGCCTCCTCCTGGGGCTTTGAGTGTTTGTCCCTGCAGTGGAGCATGGACCAAGTACAGCTTCCAGACTGCAGCCAGTGTCCTTCCACTGGCCAAACGCTTCTGCAGCTACTTTATTTTTTCTTCTTCATGCACTCTTACAGGGTGCATGTATCTACAGTCAGACCACCTTATCCCTGCTGTCCAAGATCTGGCTTGCTCCCTCCCATCTCTCTCTTTCCCTCCCTCCCTCCTCCCACCGCCCGTGCTCTTGCCCAACCTCCCTACTCCACCCCACCTCGTGTTGCTTCCCCCGCACTCCTCCTGCTGTCTGTTGTGTTGCTGCTCCCTCCTTCCTCCCACCGTCCTTGCCCCAACTTGTCTCCATTTGTGTTGCTTGCCCCTCCCTCTATCCGTTATGTTGTTGTCCATTGACCTCACCCTAGTTCCCTCTGCCTCCTCAAAACTCCCTTCCGCCACAAAAAACACTAAAAAAGCCAAATAGCACTCACATATGCGAAAGCCATTTTGATTTTTTAATATTTTTTTAGACATATTGGACAGCAGTGCAGGCGGTTGTGCAACATGGTTTAAATAGAAAAAAGCACTATAAAGCAGCCATTCAACCAAACTAAAATGGTTTCACATTCTACAAATCAAACTAGACTCCCTTTGTGTGATTTTGGAAATGTACACATTTCACCGCCCCTCAAACACTACACTGACATGTTAATTCTAAAAAAGTCTAAAAGAAAATCTGCGCTGAAGCAAAGACTTTAAGCTCTTCACAAGTAAACTGAGACGGAAAAGCTTTGGACGGAAACAACTCTCCACAGAGGGCACTGAACTATAAAACTCTCTCCCACCTACCTGCAAAAATGTCTCATCACTCAACATCTTCAAATCCATGCTGAAAGTGAACTTCAATTCTGTCTTTATTCGATCTCAACACAAAGATCATAAAAGATGCACACATTAAAAGTGATCCCATAAGTTAAAAAGAAAACGTATACCATACACATACTAGAACACATACAATATTAAAAACGTTAAAAACACCATAAAATTATACCTAGCTTAAAATTCATCACCATTGAAAATTACCTTGCTAAAATTCATAACCATTAGAAATTACAGTATACTGTTTGAAAGCAAGGACAGGGGAAAATAGTGAGAAAAAGCACAAATAGCAAACATTGCATCAATTAGGATGGCATACTCTTTCTCAATACTAAAGTGCATTTCAAGGAAGGCAACCAGATAAATTAAATATATCATAATTGCTTTACAACTAGCATGATAGCTTGTTAAAACATCATACTATTTCTCTGTGCTAGACTGCATTTCAGGAAGTAGCCAATACTATAACACGTCATAATCATTTAGTTGCTGGAGATAGAGCAGGGTAGCTTTGCATTTAAAGACTGTATGCCCACGTAACAGAGGCAATAAAATGTTCCAGGGTTGGACTTGGCCCTTTTTGCAGGGTTATCCCAAAACCTTTTGCTTCTTCCTCCTATTTCTTCCTGACCTGTTGTTGTTGGCTATAGGACTCTGGGCACTTTACCACTACTAATCAGTGCTAAAGTGTATATGCTCTCTGTGTAATTTGTTATCATGATTGGTTATCCATGATTGGTACATTTGATTTACTGGTAAGCCCCTAATAAAGTGCACTGAGTGTGCCAGGGCCTGTAAATCAAATGCTACTAGTGAGCCTGAAGTACTTATTGTGCCACCCACATGAGTAGCCCTGAAAAAGTATCTCAGACCTGCTACTGTAGTGTCTGTGCGCAGTTTGGAACTGCCATGCCGACCTGGCAAGTTCACCCACTTGCCAGGCCCTAACCTTCCCTTTTCTTACATGTAAGGCACCCCTATGGTTGGCCCTAGGTACCCCCTGGGCAGGGTGCAGTGTATGTGAAAGTTAGGACATGTACTGGTGTGTGTGGCATGTCCTGATAGTGAAATACTGCCAATTTTGTTTTTCACTATTGAAAGGCCATCTGTCCGATAGGATAGAAGGGGAAATACTTTGTAACATCTTACAAGTATAATTTCCCATTAGGAAAAGATAGAGAAATAAAGTTTAGGCTCTATGAACTCAGAATTTATTAACACATCTTTTAGTAAAGAAAGTTTTTAACTTGTGTGTTTGAAAATGCCACTTTTAGAAAGTAAACACAAGGAGATGATGGACAGAGCGCTGAAACTTTTCAGACACACCCCCAGTCACAGATGTGGGTAAAATCCATCATCATTCTTTAGCGAGGGGGGCATGGACAAGCTGTCAACCAAGATGGCCACACGGCATTGAAGCTCCGGCACCCGGTGCCCAAACCACGGTGGAAAAGACATGATCAAATAGCGCCCCACACCGAAACTTAAGCAGAAACCCTCAGTGACCCTCCGGTGGCCGACCCAGAGCCTAAAAAATTCAACACGGGCGCCCCCGGGACCCCGTACTCAGTGTGGCATCGACGGGCGGAGCAGAATGGAGACCCGGCCTGCTTCGGAGGCCCCGTGGTGACCGGGTCCATGGGCGAGCTTGAGGCAGGGGCAGCGGAGCCCCGCCGGGTCCCCTGCCCGCCCGAGGCGTCCTGATCAACAACCGGAGGAGGAACGTCCCAGCGGAGGGTACCGACTGGCCGGGGGCACGGCAACCACCACTGGAGGACGGGTGAGCGCGGGGGGAGGGGCGCAGCGAGCCAGGCCCAATGTGTGAGATCACCGCCTGAGGCTCCATCGGCTTGCTGCTAGGGGCTGTTGCTCCTTCCCTCCACCCCCCCCTACGCTGCATTGAGCCCCGGCGATATCAAGCTGGCCTCTAACCACTTTGGGGACAACCGCCCCCATCGGGACAGCGCAGCTCTGTGTTTCTGAGCCTGGTGAGCGGGCCCGCATGGCCTAGCGCCGCCACCACACCTAAATGCCGGAACAGGAGTGGGCCTCCTGAATCCGCAGCGACTTCAGGCCTGTGAGGGGAAATCCTCCCCCGCACACACAACAGCAGGAGTCAGACCGAGCGTGTGCTTGGCTCCTGGGAAGGCCGCCTACACCACCCTTGCTGCCCCGGGATGAAGGCCCTACATCTAGGTGGGAATCCACACAACACCACGATCGGAACCGCCAACTCCTCTGCCGTGTCAGGCGGTGGGGTGTGACCCCCCCCCGTCCATACCGGAGTGGGCCGGGCCCAGCATTTTGCAGGAACACGCAGATAGGAGTACCACCTTAACCTTCATTCTGTTAGGAGACGATCCTGCACGGAGGCACGGACTCTGGTTATACCAAGTTCGGCCAGCGACACACTGGGTGGGCCTGACCGGGGACTGGATCACCCAGATCCTCAGAGGTGCCCATCACTGCCCTTGCCTCTCCCCTGCTGGGAACCCGGAATGGAGAACTGTGGAGTTCCATCTGGTGCCACACTTCTACGCGTGGCCCAGAATACGCTCCGTCGACTCTGGGACCTGGTGCTCCAGCCTTCATAGCTCCCGCTGAGAGGCACATTCCTGGGCATCGTGTTCCTGGGCTTTCCTTATGGTTATTGTTGGGGGCCGCGCCTTGCAACCCATATAAGGCCCGAGACAGCCTTCTCCCACGCACCGCAACGATGGGTCGCAGGGACCCTAAACAACGTAAACCAACCTTCGATAGGCAGAGCACCACTGACCGGTCCGACCACAGCCTTGAGAGAGGGGACGGGTCGGAGTGCTATGAGCAACCACAAACCATGGACGGTGCCGCTGCCATAATGGCAGAACTCCGGGCGGGGTGCCGCGCAATAGACTCGAGGTTCGACTCACTAACCACTAGACTGGATAGGATGGGGGAGCGCCTGGAGGGACACAGTACCAGGCTTGATGAAGCGGAAAGGCGTATCTCCACCCAGGAGGACCAGACCAAGGACACGACACGTCGGTTGGAGCGCCTGCTCAAAACTGTGGCCATTAAAAACGAAGACCTGGAGGCTAGGTCGTGAAGAAATAACATTCGCATAATGGTCCTGGCGGAATCCACCAATATCGGACGTCCGGAACCATTTGTGGAGTCCATGCTGAGTGAACCGTTTGTGCCAACAATCTCTCCAAGATCTTTGTAGTGGAAAGGGCACACCGCTCCCTTGGCCCGCGGCCTCCTCCAGGGACCCCACCATGCCCCATCATTGCCCGCCTGCTCAATTACAGAGATCGCGACACAATTCTCCGCTTGGCCCAGGAAAATGCACCAGTGCAATACCAGGGTGCTGTTCTTTCTTTTAATCCTGACCATACCATTGCGGTCCAGGAGGCCCGGCGTAAATTCTTGGATGAGAAGCATCAGCTCCATACAATGAGCCTGAAATATGCCATGCTCTATCCAGCCAAGCTGCGGGTGATGGTGGGTAATAAACCCCGATTTTTTGAGAACGCCGCTGGCACCCTGGCCTTCTGCAAACAATACCAAAATGCAATCCGTAGGAGCCGGGCGCGATCCTCCGGACACTCTTCCCCTGACAGACAGCTGGCTGCGAGCGCCGAGCTCTTTACCGCAGACTGAGGGCCCTTGCTTCCGAAGTTGCTCATCATTCAAGCTGTTCTAATGTGACACCGAATTTGAAAAGGGAAATGTGGCAGTTTCTCAAGTTACAAATGTTTCTATATTTATAATCTGCACACTATGTAGTTTGATCTATGGGCATCGGACGTCCGAGGCGTTACCCGCCTCCTCCGGATGACTCCGATTAGTTTCTTCTTGGGTTTTCCCTTTTTACCCTTGTGGGATAATTGGGGGAGGGAGTCTGTTCACAGGTCTTTCAAGTCGAGGTGTGGGAGGTGGGTGGGATTTGATGTTTCTGCTCAGGATATTGATCATTGTTTTATTGTATTGTCGATTTTTGGTTCCCCCTCTATGGTTGTCCCTTTGTAATCCCCTCCCCTCCACAACTCATCCAGAGGCGGATGTATGCTGGCAATGCACATACATACTCCCTTATCTATGGTTATGGTCTTGGACCTTGCTGTGGATGTAAAACTCATTACCTGGAATGAGAGAGGGCTTAACCTCAGAAAATGTAAATTGGTGCTAGCATACCTCCGAAGGCATAATGTTAAAACAGCATTCTTGAAGGAAACTCACCTGCCAGTGCAGAGGGCCCCCCCATTCACATCCTCCTGGGGACCCCATAGATTCCTTGCAAGTTACAGTACCTACTCCTGAGGGGTCTGCCTCCTTATTCATCACACCCTCCCGTTCACCCACAAGGACACTAAAGCTGACCCACAGGGGAGATACTTGCTAGTGGTGGGGACATTGCTCAGCAGGACGTTTTTTTTTCTCAACATTTATGCGCCCAACACAGACGAACCTACCTTTTTTGGGGACCTTCACACTATGCTTAATCGATACAACTGTGATGCAATTTTCCTTGGGGGGGGACCTGAATCTCTGGCTTGACCCCAGACATGACTCCTCGAATCCGCTCTCAATCGCTAAACCCCATGCCCGAGTGGTGCAGGACCTAATACACTCCCTGAACCTGCGTGACCTCTGGCGCACACACTACCCGGATGTCCCAGGGTACACCTTTCACTCAGCACTGCATTCCACTCAGACGCGTATAGACTACTGGCTCACAGATGCGCGGGGATGCCAGTGGACTAGGGGCGTCGATACGCTGCCGCGTACACTGTCGGACTATGCGCCGGTGCTCCTCCATTTAAATATCCCACATTCTGCTGGATGGGAGCGCAGATGGTCCTTCCCTGCTGCGGCCCTGCTGGATGCTGTGTTCCGGTCCGAGTTGCAAGATGCCATTACTGAATATTTTACCCAGAACACTGGCTTGGTGGCCAAATACGCAATATTATGGGACGCCTTCAAGGCGTATATCCGGGGCATTTGTATATCCAAACGGCTGGGAGTCTTGCGCTCGATCTGTGGGAGCCTGGCCAGAGTCGAAATGGAGCTGGCTGTAGTGGACGTGTCGCCTCCCACACCAAACACTTTGCACAAACGTAGCTCCCTTATTTTGGAATTTAATGAGCATGCAGATAGGGAGGCGACCTTGCTGGGCAAATATCATACAGCACGCTGATATGGAGAGGGGGAACGCCTGGGTAAACCTCTGGTGCGGCACCCCAGGGGAGCCGGACATATAGTAGCAATAAAGCGTTCCGACAACTCCGTAGCCACTGATGATACAGCAATAATAGCCGAGCTGGTCGTGTACTATCGATCCCTATACACAACCAAACTCCCTATGGACTTCACACAACATTTAGCCAACCTCGAGGAGGTTGCAATGGTATGGATCACTAGGGGATAGGCTGAGTTCTGTCCGGGATATTCTACAAGACATTCAAAGATATCCTGGCACAACAGCTACTCTAGGTCTACGCGGAGGCCCTTGAGGACGGCATACTCTCTCCCCCCCCCTCCATGAGGGAGGCGGCTATCTCCCTACTATTGAAACCGGGTAAGGAGCCCACCAATTGCGCCTCATATCGCCCCATTTCTTCTGGACGCGGAAAAGGCGTTTGATTCTCTAGAGTGACCATTCCTCGCTGCCACGCTCCACAAACTGGGCCTCCCAGGCAACTTTCTTGCCTTGATTGCGCTGCTCTATTCATCACCTACGGCACGGCTCTGGGTAAATGGCTCACTTTCTTCTTCAATTCCGATCTCACGTGGCACCCGCCAGGGATGCCCTTTGTCTCCTCTGCTTTTTATAGTGGCCATTGACCCCTCGGTTCGGCACTTGCAAGAAAAACAAATGTTCCGAGGACTACAGTTCCAATCGGGGCCCCTACTGATGTCCATGTACGCAGGCGACTTGCTTTTTGTTAGACACCCCAACACTAATTTACAGCCACTAATCGATGAGAGAGGGCGTTTTGAAGACATGTCTGGCCTAAAAATAAACTGGGGAAAATCTGAGATGTTCCCTATTCCTGATGCCGCCACCGCTGGGGAGACGGAGCTACCCCTCCGATGGGCGGGTGATACCACCAAGTACCTTGGCATACACTTGCATAGAAATAAGGAACAGGTAATACGCCTCAACTACGGGCCAGCGATTGAACAGCTTACTTCGCAGGTTGAAAGATGGATCCAACTACCTATATCTAACCCTGGGCGGTGAACTCCACTCCGCTCACGGAGTTTGCAGAGTTTTCCACACCCCGCGTTACGCGGAGATCGCGGAGTTCCCAAAAACTCTGCTTCACGTTGCAGAGCAGAGTTTTTTTCCTCACTCGCGTTCGTCAACGTCATGTTGGCGAGCGCGAGCGTGGAAAATCAACCTCCCGGCGAGATTTCTCAACACGGGGGTCAGAATTCTCATTGCGAGTGGTCGCGTATGCTCGCGACCGCTCGCTTTGAGAAACTGTCCATTCGCGTTGAGAAAGCTGCAGCTCTAGTAAAAATCTACTCGTGCGGCAGAAAGGAAAGCAGCGCCCACTTGCGCTGTGCATGGAGCCGTTCGCGATGATTGCACAGTGCGGACAAGCATCCGGCACTGTAAATCACCGCGAACTGCATTTTTCTATTGCACTCCGCCACTTGCGGAGCTCCGCATAGCGTGGCAGAGTTTTCCACTTCGCGGAGTTCCGCGAACTCCGCCCAGGGTTACCTATATCCATGGCTGGACGCATCGCACTCATTAAAATTAACGAACTATCATGGTTTTTGTACCTATTTGTTAATATACCTAATCCCACTCACAAACACTTTTTTTTCTCAATTACAGGGCCTACTTATTCGACTGGTCTGGGCGGGACACATGCCACGAATTGCTTGGGACACTTTGACACTCCCGTACAACCGGGGAGGGTTTGCAGTTCCGGATCTTCACCTCTATTATTTGGTGGCACAGGCATAATTTGCCCATCATTGGTTTCACCCCGATGCCCGTATACCGTACACTAAATCTGAACGAGATTTGGCTGCCCCCACGCCACTAGGGGCTCTATTCCCACTGGGTATACCACTCGATCCCCACGACATCCAACCCCTATCTACGGCGTGCTGGGAGTGGCGCAAATTCAACCGAACGTTGGGCACCGGCCCCCTATTCCACTGCAGAACAACCCATACTTACCGTTAACATCCAAGAAAGTGATACAGTGTACTCTTACCAAATTGGAATTATGCACCCTCGGTTCACTATTCCCAGACGGTCAGGCAATTACCATGACGGACATATCCACACATTCTGAACTTACATACATAGATAAATTTATAGCAACCAGACTACTTTGGGCACTCCGTTCGTCTGTCTCTTCCTTTCCATCCCCGCCACTGGAATTCACACCACTTACACTACTTATCACAGACAAGGACGGAACACACTTGGTTACCAAGCTGTAGCGGGCGTGCATGGCACTCAAGCAGGTCAGAGACAGGGGAGAGAGGCGACGATGGGAGGAGGACCTAGGGTTCTCATTGACTGACAAGGAGTGTACCTACTGCCTTGATCAAATACTAAGGGTATCCCCCAACCACAGACAAACTCCTCCATTTCAAATTCATACACACGGTATACATTACTCCGTGTCAGCTGACCAAATACGACCCCACTAAGCCATCCAATCGCCAAATTCCGGATGCCGACTCCGCTCACATGACCTGGACGTGTCCCCAGATAACTACATACTGGACGGATATATTCCAGACGGTCTCTGACATAATTACCACGCCACTTCTTCCTTCTCCGAAATTAGCGCTGTTAGGGATGGTCAGCAACATTATACTGTGCCACCGTAAGTTTGTGGCCATAGCACTGCTACTGGCAAAGAGGGAAACAGCAACACACTGGGGAACCAGACAATGCCACACAAAAGCAGCATGGATGCGCAGCATGTCGTACTGTGATATGAAGACTGAAATATATGCCGCGCTCCAACCTCCGACCTCACGACCCAAGGACATATGGCATGTCTATCGCTGCTACTTACGTCAGGCACAGCACTCCTCCCCAACCCCATCTTCCGATCAACTGGCCTCAGAAGGTTCCGCACCCAGTAACCCCCCAGAATCAGTCATCGTGCTGACACCATAGCACCTTGGCGCACTCCCCCCAAATGTCGACTGTGATGTACACAGGTCGTGAGAGGCTATAGGATGCATGATCAAACTATAGCTCACACATTCTAAGCTCCCCCAGCACGGCAGATATAGTGCAATGTAGCATACACTCAAGTGGAGGGCTCCCATGCCCCCCCTTCTCCCCCTCATTTACCCCCACTACCTCTAGTGAGTATTTATGGGTTTGCGTTTTGTCTTGTATATTGTATAATTACACCTGAACAATGTATGTCTGTCAATGTTTTCTTTTATTGAAAAATTTAATAAGAGTTTAAAAAAAATAATCATTCTTTAGCTCACTTTGCCACCTCAGTTCAGACCCAGCTATATGCAAATCAGTCTTGACCCTGTGCCTCATGGGAACAGTCCAGCCCGAACTGCCAAGCCAGGTCTTCCCTGAACCGGAAACAAGCATCCTGGGACCGGTTTCGGGGTAGCACCCCTTATCAGCTAGGCTAGCTTGAATCCAGTGGCAGAGTGAGCAAGGGACCCACGTCTGGGCATACTCTGCCAACTCAGGGCGAACAAAGCAAACAAGGAGTAGGCAGGAGTAGAAAGTAGGCATTTTCTTGTTTAACCATTCTGTGTGCCTCTGTCTGTTTGTGGATTGACTGTCTGGTTTTGGAATGACAGGGGCTGGGGATGTGCATTTACTGTAGACAGCCACTCGGGGTTGAGGTATGCCTGGCCATTCCTGAATGACTCAGAGCTGAGCTGAATGGGGCTTGGCTGCATTTAGAGTAGTGGGAGGAGCTTTCCTTGCACCTGAATAGGGCCTGTCTCCCTTGCACAATGCTGTATCCACCCCCTGTGGTCATACTGCACCAGTGAGGACAGAACTGGTTTGAAATGGGCTCAGAGACCCTCGCACAAAGAGAACAAAGACAAAATGGGTTATAAGTAGTAGACCTTAAACACCAGAACTTTAGATTACTTCTGGAGTCAAGAGGACCCTTTGCCAGGGAGAAGAGCTGAAGAGCTGTGAGGAGGAGTACTGCCACTTTGTTGTGTGGGGTTGGCCTGCAGTTGCTGTTTCTGCCAAGGAAAGCACAAAGACTGGAACTTTGCTGTGAACCTGCTTGAAGATGAATCTCCAAGGGCCTGTGTGTGCTGGCCTCCTGTTCTGCAGTCTAAGCGACACAAAGACTTCACCCCCAGCTCAACTGAACTCTGCTGCTGAAAATTCTGACCTGCCAGGAAGTGTCTATTCCAGTTTTGGGCCTCTGGAGGTTGTTTCTACTGTTGGGAGCTGGAAGAAAACTGAAGAACTGAGAAAATCGACGCATCGCTCTTTTTGCGGCTGTTTTTCCCGACGCAGCACCACACTGCGAGAAGAATTTCCACGCATCACTGCACCGCTGCAAAACCAACGCAGCGCCGGTCGCAGCTGCAAGAGCCGCCGCATCGTGGGGATCGCGACTGAAGAAACCGACAGCGCCGCTTGAACCACATCGATCGCCGATGCATCACAGATTTTCACACATCGCACCTGTGCGGCGAGTTTTCCCGATGCATCACCCGCGGACCAGAACCGTCTTAAAGTTGACGCATCACTGCCCCCTACAGTCCGGATTTGGCACATCACTTCTCCTGCGTGCAGCAGAACTGTCGCATCGCCTTCCCGAGGACTCCGGAACGGACGCATCTCTTGTTTTTCAACGCTTCCCTTCCCTGCGGCTGTTTGGCCTTGTGAATTTTGACCCATCTACAGGTACTTTGTGAGAAATCACGCATCCAGTTTTCTATGGACCCAATTGCTTGAAACCTTTTAAAAGTCATATTTTGCTACATGTATGTTGGATTTTTGTCGTTTCTGTCTTGTTGAGTTTAGATAAAGATACTTTATTTTTCCTAAACTGGTGTGGTGTCCATTTGTGGTGTTATCACTATTCCTGTGTGTTGTGAGTACAAATACTTTACACATTGCCTTTGGGATAAGTCTGTCTGCTCGTGCTAAGCTACCCAGGGGGTGAGTAGGGGTTATCTAAAGTGTGCATCCCCCTTACCCTGACTAGAAGCAATTGTTTCTCATTTGGACAAAGGTACCTACCTAAGCCGACTAGAGACCCCCATTTCTAACAGTAGGTAATAACTACAGAAAAAGATGAAGTGCAATAAGGACTGAGGCGATTTCTCATCGCAAGGGCAAATATATAGATCAGAAAAGGAGTATTGCCCTAGAGGAAAACATAACATCCAACTAATCGTACCCAGTCTAAATCTAGTCAGCATTGTTCATTCATAGACATTCTGTACAAGGAGTAAATAAGGCGCTGTCCCTTCTGTCATCTGGATTACACAGTAATCTCTCACAGCTGGTTTTACCCCTTCAACTGTGAACCTAATAAATAACATTGCTTCAGATACCAATTATCCTCTCATCCTGTTACACTATTTTATTCCATGGAAATTACATGCCTTGTTCAGCAACTGCCTTGCCTTCTATATGTAATAAACGGTGTCGTATTTGCCCTTTTCCACTTTCACACATACTCATATGATAATTAGACTTGGTCTTCCCATCTCCCTTAATCTTGCTGTATGTGTCCAGAAATTAGGCTGGTCTGATAGAGGGTGCGCATAATAAATAAATACTAAATATTATGCTCTTAAATGCTATTTAATACAGTGCGTCAAGAACTCGTGAAGTAGTTAGAATGTAACAGATAAAGGCGGGACCTGCCCAGAAAGACTATCTTGCTTTGAATTATTACACTAAAGCAAGACATGAAGTACACCGGTAGTATATGAATACCAGGAAGAGGATGGCCTTCTACAATATAAATGATTAATGTGGTGATATTTGTTACCTTTTCATCCAATTAAGCATGTGCCCCGAGGACCTCACTTGGTTACCCAAATGTTCAATAAATAATTGAGCTGATATTATTTGCTCAGGGAGGAAGTATGGGCAATGGGGAAGGTGTCAGAGCTGAGAGACTAGAAAAGGAAAATAGAGAGGTGCTGTGTCATAATTGGCAAAATAACATTTTTTTGTCTTGCATGTGTACATGCATATATGTGACATTTCTATAGTGCAAACCTAGCCAAAAGGCAGTGGTGTGCTGTACAGGGTACAGAAACACAAAGTCAACGACTGATAGGAAAGGTAGCTGGTGTGGGCACTGTTAATGCATTGGGATGTAGTGCTCTTTAACCAGGTGCGTCTTAAATTCTAAATTGGAGCAGCGTTTGGGCAGTCCTGATCGGTACGGGGATGTTTTCAAGATCCTGGGGCAATGACAGAAAGGACCTGCTACTTTTTTTTTCCGTTTAGCTTTTTACACTTAGTCTGCAGTCTGATGGTGTTCTGGCTGCAGGTGTGCCAAGAACCACCAGAGATGGTGAACAGCAAAGATGCTGGTTGTAATGACTTTGTAAATGTCACAGCTAGTTTTGAAGGCGGTGCGAGCTGTAAAGAAGAACCTATGGAGTTCCATCAGAATGAGGGTGATGTGATCATATTTCTTCAGACCCTGAATGAGAAGTGTTATGGTGTGTAGGAAGTTCTTAAGGAGGGGTCAGTGTGGAGTCTGGAAACCATGGAGCAGTGCATTACCACTGTCCAGAAGAGAGAGTACAAGGGCTATAACAATAGTTCTGAAGTCGGTTTCTGGAAGAAACAGTTTAATTTGCTTCTTTAGAAGAGAGATCTGGTACCAGTCTGTCGTTGTTTTGGCAAGGTGTTACTTGAAGATGGTGTTGGTGGATAGGGTGAATCGAAGTAACTTGGCATTCAGTGGAAGTTGGGGTTCGAAGCTGTCATGGTTAATGTCATAGAGCAAGGTTTTAACTGCTTGAGGTTTGTTCTTGGCAAATCACATAAATTCTGGCTTGGTTAGTTTGAACTTCAGGTAGATGCTCGACATCCAGCTCTGGATGATGCGAAGGCAGTGGATGCTTGAAGCAGAGGAGACTTTCAATTGGAGTATCTTGGGTGTTCCCTTAATGCCACAGTAAAATAAAACTAAAGAATTTGATAAAACTCATAAAAATGTTAATTAAAAAAACATCGAAGCAGTCATCTAAAACAAGCAGAAAGAACACCTATATTGTATATGTATAGTATTCTGTATATGTATTTATCCTTCGCTCCGGTTGCTTTCTCCCTAGCCGCTCAGCCAGTGTGAATGTGCTGCGCGGAATGTTGGTGTGGTGATGATGAATGGAATGTTTGGGTGTCTGTGAGGTGAGGTGTGACAGTTGGAGTATGGGCTGAGCAGCAGGCAGGCTGCTCTTGGCGGGGCTGCTCTACATGAACTAAATAAATCTACTCAAACTATATCTCGGCTACTGGACGTCATCACAACACATTTTTGGCAATGACTTGGAGACAAACCTAAGCGTTACTACTGCTATTACCAAAGCCTCCACTCAAAAGAAGATTGGAATACTAAAGAAACTCACAGAAATGAAGACATGTCTCGAGAATGAAGCACCACGCCTGGCAGCCCCACCAGTGTCCTGTTCCAATCGGACAGCCCTGCCAGTGCATGCTTCATTGATGTTACTTGTTTAAATTGTCTACTATGAAAATTACTAACAGAGTTTGCTTGGCAGAAATTGGCTTTACATTGGGACTTTTATTTCCTTCACGTCGTGTGGAAAATACTGGCAGAGTTAATACAGCCGTCCAACTGTTTGACAGTATTTAGAGACAACATCACAATCCGCTCGTGCACAGGAATCTCAGTGGCCCTTTCGGATATCATTCATGGAAGAAACAGCACCGCTGATTATGTGTCAGATAGTGATTCGATGGGTCTGGCAATTTGGCAAGGTGCTGTAGCGTAATTGAACACACGGTTAAGAAAAGTCTTGTGACTTACTGGTTTACAGGGAGTGAGATTGGTTGTCTGGTGCTTATTTACGGTGCAAGGTGCTGCTGCGTCTCGATGCGGGAGGCCATGGTATGTACAAGGCAACGGTTGACTGTGCAGCGAGGTGACAGTTGCTCCTGGAGCTCCTCTCTCTAGTGGAGAGAAGATACTAATGATGACGTAAGTTAAAGATGTCAATTGATACAGGGGAGAGGAGTTTCGGTATGTTGCGCAATAAGGCCGAATTCCTTGTGAAAGAGACGACGAATACGACGTTGGCAAAACAAGTCCCACGGCCTGTAAAAAAAGAAGGACAAAGAAGTTGGCAGCCATCTCGGAAGGGAAATATCAGCCAGGGAAAGCACAGAGAAGTTTTTCAATTTCGGCTGCAGTCCCAGCGTTTACTGTGTGGTCCATGACAAATGCTGGCTCGTCAGGCTAATGCGTCATGATGTGTCACTGGAATGCTCGCCGTGTAGGCCACGATGTTAGTTATGAAGACTGCGCTTCATCTGTGCTATATTTCCAACACTGATACGCACAGCTTTAAGATATTTTCTAAACATCTGCTGACTGGCTCTCTGTGTTCGCTGTGGCCTTTGGCGGTCCCCAGAGGCCGGTGCAGTTGGACCAAGTAACGTGTGGTTGATACAAGACGACTTTGGAGAGACATCCCAGTATCGTTGGAGCTGCCTCTCGTAAAAGTATGGTAACATGGGCGAATAATGGCTGAAGTTGGCAGCTGTGAGGTACTTTTCTAATAGTCATAAATCCCACATCAAACTCAGTGATCATCATCAGAATGATTTGCAAATACTGGAAAGGTGACCATCTAACCTATGGAGTGCTCATGGTGAATCTAACACTGAATAGAGCCCAAACCGATGCTCCAGTGTATGCTCTATTTGTCTCATGCTGTCGAGCAATTTGCATACTATCCATGCTTGCTGCTTAATTCTCATATTTTTGTTTGCTTTAATTGTATGCTTACTGGGCCAGGTTTTCTTCAGTCCCGAGTTTCTGTGTGCGGGAGTTTCCCTACCGGTGGTTGTGTGAGCGTGCGAGGCGTTAGGTTTGAATGCTATCGCTTTAAGGAGTCACGGTGTAAGGGTATCTTTACTACAATCCTACGTGTAGGTTATTTACAGTATGTGTGTCATTTCCTACAGTGTGCAAGTTTCCCCTGTGTTGGTGTCTTTTCTGCAATGCTGTGGTGATACCCTATTAGAGTCTTAAGAGTCACCACTTTTTGTTCATTTGTCTTGTAGTGCAAGTTTTTCTCAGTTTACACTACGTTGTTATGTTGACATTTTACAATTCATCTTACACTACATATCCCTTACATGTGGGATTGCGTTATGGGTGGGATCTGTCCGTTTTCAAAGTTGTTAGTGTACCCTTACATGAGGGATGACTAAGTGGGTGGTTGTCACCCATTTGTATGTTGGTCATTGCACGCTCTTACATGAAGAATGGAATTGGGTGAAAATCCCACTTCTACATTTTCCATTACAGACCCTTACATGAGGTGTGTCTAAATGGGTGCTAGTCCCATTTGTACAGATCACGTTTCATACCCTTACATGAGGTAAGACTGGACGGTGTGCAAGTCACCCTGTGCTACACGGTTCGTTTGCCCTTCCTGTCCTTACACTTAGGATGTTTGTTGGGTGTGGGAGTCACCTGTTGCTACAGGTTACTCCACTCACCCTTGTTTTGGGGACGTTTGGTCGGGTTACTTTGTTATACATACGTGTGTGTCGTTCAAACGGCTAGTTCATGTTGTGCTGTGCCTCCTCTCATGCCTGTCTGGCCAGTGGGTGTGGTTGGTGGTGGTCATAGGTGCGATTGTGCTGGTTATATAATATGTTGTTTCTTCTGCCAGATGTTCTCACTTTTATAGAGGGGGAGGATGTGTGATATTTTATCTTGTATATTTATCTATGCATTTTCTTTTTATCTTGTACATGTATCTATAGCTTCTATTATTTTTTTCTCTTGTATATTTTTCTGTCCATCTTCTTTGTCATTTCTTTTTATGCTATACTGTGGTTTTTCATTGTATATGTATTATGGTTTTCTGGTTAATGCTTTATTCCTTCTTGTATTTTGTACTTTGACGTTATATCTCTTTTCATGGTTCTTCTTTTCAATATTTTATCCCGTGTTGCAGTTTCATTTGTTTGTGTTTTATAAAGGGGGAGGATATGTAGTAATCTGTATATGTATTTATTCTTCTCTCCTGTTGCTTTCTCCCTAGCTGCTCAGCCAGTGTGAATGTGCTGCGTGGAATGTTGGTGTGGTTATGATGAATGGAATGTTTGGGTGCCGGTGAGGTGTGACAGTTGGAGTATGGGCTGAGCAGCAGGCAGGCTGCTCCTGGTGATCAATAAGGAAAAACCCACTGCCTGAAAGTAGTTTTAGGTAAAGCAGTACGTCAAGGATAAAACAAAGGAACAGCACAATCACATCCCCCAGGAGCAAAGATACACGGTGCTAATAGCCAAGAGGCAGCTGACGTTCAAACGCTGATACTCTGAGACCATCGTTATTATAGCAAACGTATCATATTTATTGTAGCAATTCTCAATGTATAAAAATAATTAATACACCTTCACTAAATATTCCACAAAATACAATATATAATCAGAAACATGGTTATTTAAATAATGGAAACCCAGGCGCAACACACATACTCAAAACCAACTCATACTCTCAACAGAATCATACTCACTCATTCAATCACAGTATTCACAAAGGGTCCATTGCATCAAAACCAATAGTCTCCACAGGTAGGTCTTTGAAGATGTTGTACATAAAATGAGCCACAAAATGCTTTATAGTTCTTCCATTACGTCATACAGTAACCATTTCAACATATATTTCCATTAGGTGAAATAATTATATTTTTCAAGACCTCATGTGAACCTCAAAGGAGGCCACGACATGATGGTATTAGAGGAGACCTAAAGATCAGGGAACACCAGGCTGCTCCTGGTGGGGTTGCTCTACATGAACTAAATAAAACTACTTAAATTACATATCGGCTGGGGGCGTGGCTTGGCGCCCAGCGGTAATGGCGGCGCACGGGTGAAGCTCCCGGAGGGGTCTTGGAAAAACCCAATTCTAAGACCGAGTGACGACTCGGAGTGGATGACAGATCGTGAATGAAGGTTGGGAGAGCAACCTGAAGCCCTCGCCTTCATCAAACCCTAACAGCAAGTAATTTTAAAACCGAAAATCTGCTCTCTGTCAGAAACGCAATTTCGCGGCCGCCATTTTGAATTTTTGCCGCGATCGCGGACTTTCCCGATTTTGCTTCCTAAACCTCTAATAACTCCTAAGCTAAAGTTATTAACATATCCTTCGCCTAAAAGTCGCTGGGAAACTCATTATTTGATCGAATTGACTTAGGAAGACACAGCAGGATTAAAATTGTTTGGAGGTTTGTGACAGGAATGCAGGGCAGCCATTTTAAGACTTTTAAGACTCTTCAGTCATTTGAGTCATACTTTACAGAGAGCAATGGTTTTGCGTCACATGTTGCTGTAGGGAAGTAAGCGAGATGAGCTCATTATTACATCCACAGACTGTTTTTGGATGCATTCAGCATAACTCAGCCTCTGATGGGTGTCTGGCCTCTCTACAAGACAAAGTGATGTATTGTTGAAGTACGATAGTAATAAGTAGATGAGGGAGCTCGGAGATTGTCAGTGCTGACCTCAGGCTATACAAAAAATCCTCAGGAGAAGCGCTTCTTGTACTCCCACACTGTTGACCGGCGACGGAGAGACTTATTCAGAGGTTTATGGGCAGAATAAAAGTACCCAGCTCGTCCAGCTCCAAGAAAAGCATTTTTATAAAAAATTCTAGAATCTTTACTGAATTTTCTAGATTTGAGGAGTCTTCATCATCCTCACCTCGACAACTAAAAACAACTATGGATCCCCCCTCTGGCCCGGCTGGGAAATCTCTCACCAAGCGTCTCAAGAAGGACCCTCCTTCTCCACCCAAGTCAGCCTCACCAGTATCGATGGAGATGCTGTTGGAGGAAATCAGAGCCCTCCGACCCTTTATGGAAGAGACTAACACCAAGCTGCAAACTCTAACAGACAATTGGTCCCGATTGGAAACGAGAGTTACAGAAGTTGAAAACACGGTTTCCTCCCTAAAAAACACATGTGAAGGTGTTTCTCAGCTGCACTCCCAGGTATCCACACTCCAGAAACAAATCGAGGAGCTTGAAAACCGCAACAGGCGGAACAACCTACGCATTTACGGTTTGGGAGAGGGACTTGAAGGTTCGGATTCTCTCACTTTCTTTAGATCCTTTCTCCCTAAACTACTTCACATGCCAGAGGGGACGCAACTCAACATCCAACGAGCTCACAGGTTAGGTCGGATGCCATCTCAAACCAGCTCATCACAGAGACCAAGAGGAGTCATCTTATATTTCTTAGAATATACAGATTTATTGAAGGTGCTTGCGGCGGTTAGAGCCTCTCCAAAAATAACATGGTCAGGCTCGTCTCTATTCTTCGCACAAGACTATGCTAAAGCTACTGCCGACAGACGCAAAGCTTTCCTGAATTTGAGAGCGGATTTACGTTCCTTGGGGGCCAGATACGGTCTTTTCCATCCTTGTCTCTTCAAAGTTACGTATAATAACAGAACAACGGTGTATGAAGATCCAATGCGTTTACAAGACTTCATTAACTCCTGTAAGACACACGAGATGGATTCCTCTGGACCCTCCTCTTCATTCAACACTTGATAGACTGTTTCTTCTCTTCTTCCTCCCACAAGTTCTTCAGTCTCTGTTTGCTTAACAGCTATACTCCGCCATTTTGGATGCGCCTTTTAGCAGCTGGCGATATATCTGATATGGCGGCTAGGACGTTACAGAACTATTCGCGTTGCTTAGTGTTAAAAGCTGGTTTTCCTGGTTCTGTTTTATGAGATAAATGGTTTACAGTTATGTTCTGAAACATCTCCTAATCTTTGATTGTTATTGTCTCCACAGGTTTTTCTACTCGTCTACCGTGGTTTTTCCTTGGTCCTCCGTTTTGTTGATCCTGGTTGTGTTGCCTAACCCATGTGGTCCCATCCATCCTCCCGTATATCCATGACCCTTCCTTTGTAGGTATGTCCTTTTCCCACATTCCCTCAAGTTTGGTGCTGGGTATGTCTTTCGTTTTTTGTCTTTTTTCTTTCATTGCTTGTATCCTTTCACGTGCTGGTGTCACATGTATAACTAATTCTTCACACTTCTTGATATCTATCGCATTCTTGATCATCAGAACTCTGCTTATTTCTATTTTTGCATCTTCCTTTCGCCTGTTTCTTAGATCTTTCTCTTCTTCCTAACTTCAGCTCACATTTTACGCCTTTGTTACATGATTTACCTATTTTTCTTAACTTTGAAGCCGCAGAAAATACTCCTTTCCTGTTTTGCATATTTCTTATTTCACATTGCTACTATAATGAATTGGACTTATGGCTCATAATTTCAGTACAAATTGTTTTTATTTATTTATGTCATTAAAATTGATCACCTGGAACGTTAGGGGATTAAACTCCCCCATCAAGAGGCAGAGAGTTCTCTCTTACTTAGCCAAATTAGAAGCCGATATTGTATTCTTGCAAGAAACCCACTTATCGGATGTTGAATCATTAAAGTTGAAAAGGGGCTGGGTGGGGAGGTCTTCTTTTCCCCGGGGATGGCAAACGTAATGGAGTGATGATATTGTGCCGTAGATCCCTCTCGTTTACAGTTATGTCCCAGGACTCGGATGCTGATGGTAGATGGCTAAATGTTAAGTTATCTTTGAAGGGTGTTCCTGTCTCTCTTCTCAATGTCTATGCCCCTACATGCGGAGAACCTTCCTTTTGGCCCACACTGGCTAAGCAAATTACCCAACACATGGAAGTTAATTTCATTTTGGCGGGTGACTGCAATCAGACCTTTGATCCGTTTATAGATAGGAATTCCAAAGTTTCTTTCATTCCCAACAAGTCCCATAGATCTTTTGTGCATGCTATTAATCAACACAAACTTTTGGACGCGCGGCGTCTCTGTAACCCAACTACTAGAGAGTACTCTTTTTATTCCCCTTCCCATCAAACCCAATCAAGGATCGATTACATATTTGTCTCACACAACATCTCACAAAATCTTACAAATGCAGAGATTGGTCCCATCCTATTATCAGATCACGCTCATGTCTCGATCGACCTAGATATTTTACCTAAAGTTACAGGTTCCAAAAGATGGCGCTTCAACAATACCCTCCTTCTAGACCCAAAGTTTACTGCCTCGTTTACTTCCTTTTTTGATGAGTTCTACGAGATGAATCAAACAGATTCCATATCATGTTCAACCATATGGGATGCTTTTAAAGCCTCAGCGAGGGGCTTCATAATTGGCTTTGTTGCAAAGAAACGAAAACTCTTCCGCAAATTAACTAAGGATCTCCTCCAAGATATTAAAAGATTGGAACACTCCTTCTACACTTCACATTCAAAAGATTGCCTCACAGCTCTCATAAACGCCAAAATGCAATTTAATAAGAAGTCAACGGAGGACGCCTCATTATATTTGTTAAAATCCAGTGCAAAATTCTACAGAGGCAAAAATAAGGCTGGGAAACTATTGGCTAATTATTTAAAAGTTAAACAAAACAAGCTGAATATTGAGTCCATTTATGACAACGGATTAAACCTAAAATTTAAAGATAATGAAATTTTGAATGAGTTCTCTCTCTTTTACAAGTCTCTGTACGACTCTGAAACACAACCCTCTGAAAATTCTCTTCTGCACTTTTTCTCTGGTATTCAAAAACCTCAAAACGCTTTCCCAAATCTATCCTCCCTGGAGTCCGATTTAACATACCAAGAATTGTTAAAGGCTCTCCAACATCTTAAAAAGGACAAAGCACCAGGACCAGATGGTTTCACCGTAGAATTTTACCAACATTTCTCCAAGCTCATAATGCCCAAGTTACATTCTTTATTAGATTCCTTTAGCACATCAGGTAGCTCTTCAGGTTCTTTTTCAGAAGCTCATATTTGCCTCATCCCCAAAGAGGGCAAGGATTTTAAATATTGCAAGAATTACAGGCCTATATCCCTGGTTAACATAGACTACAAAATTTTTCCAAAGCATTAGCCATACGATTAGACTCATACCTACCTGACTTATTGGGGAAAGAACAATCTGGATTCGTTAAGGGAGATTTATTACCGACAATACGAGACTTCTTTTTAATGCCTTGTCTAAATCCTCCCATTTAAAGTACCCCCTGGCAGCAATTGCACTTGATGCCGAGAAGGCGTTCGACAGAGTTGAATGGACCTTTTTATTCTATACTCTCGTGGTTTGGCTTTGGCCCTAAATTTACCTCCCTAATCGCTCTACTATACTCCAATCCCCGTGCGGCAGTATGTGCCAACGGTTTGATCTCACCATTTTTTGACTTAAAGAGAGGAGTGCGTCAGGGATGCCCACTCTCCCCTTTCCTTTTTAACTTGGCCTTAGAACCCTTTCTCTCCAAATTACGTCAAAATCCTGACCTACATGGATTCCAATCATCTAATTCCCATATCAAACTTGCAGCATATGCTGATGACATTCTGCTTTTCATGTCCAAACCGGAAGACTCAATACCTACTTTTTTGGAGGAGGTGCAGGCTTATTCTAGCATCTCTGGATATAAACTGAATAACGATAAGTGTGAAATTTTGCCCTTAACTAAGTATACTTTCAAGTCGGATTTTTGTGCTTCCAACTTTACTTGGAGCCCTCACCACATTAAATATTTAGGTTTACACGTGACTTCTTCAATAGCAGACACGGTGGCACTTTGCATGACCAAATGCATACAAAAGGTTTCGGATTTAGTAGCTAAATGGCATCCCCTTTATATATCTTGGTGGGGTCGTCTAGACACTATAAAGATGATGTTATCACCTATAATTTTATATACCATCTCTAACATTCCAGTCCCTATTCCTAAAAAGTTATTTAAGAAGATTAATTCCACACTATCTTCCTTTCTATGGAGCAACAAGAGGTCCAGAATGTCTTTATCTAAATTAACTCGTCCTAGTACAGAAGGTGGGGTTAACTTTCCAGACTTTCAGACATACCAGACAGCTTTTCTCCTACGTCAAGCATCCTTTTGGTTACTTGAATCTGTGGATGATTGCCCTTTATGGACAATAACTGAGCATTCCTTCATATCCCCTTTCTCTTTTCAGGAATACCTCTCATTTTCACGCAAACCACAGGCTATGTCCACTCCCATAATCAAATTGACCTCGAAGCTTTTGGAACCCACATCTGCTTCCACGCACAATACTATGGAGCTATTCCTTAATTCCACAATTTGGCACAACAAAGGCCTAACTATTCGAAGTAAACCTTTCTACTGGAAGACTTGGCGACAGAGGGGTTTGATCTGGATCCATCAGTTATTTGCACAATCAAACTTTTTATCCTTCCCCTCGCTTAGTCAATTATTCGACCTACCTGCCTCGAGCATTCACAAATATAGATTACTTAAAACTGCTGTGATGGATAGATACACTCAATTATCCACCACACCCACTATTTCCACTCCATCAGAACCTTCCTCTATACTTTGCACTTTACTAAAAACTAGACCCAGAGCTTCCACTATATATAAGTATTTACGGGGCGGGGACATTAATAGGCAGAAATCTAAAACAGAGGAGGCATGGGAACGGGATCTCACGTCAACATGGCCAATTTCTTTTTGGAATAAAATATGGCTTAAATTACGCAAATCATCTAGGGCAGCCAACACAACACAGACGCTGTTTTTGTGTACAACAGACTTTTATTTACACCAAGTGCTTTGAGCAAGAGATTTGTGACTGTGTCGGATGCATGTTGGACATGTTCCTCTTCAAATGCTGACCTATTCCATATGATATTTTCATGTACAATTGTAAAAAAATTTGGAGGCAAGTGTGGTCTCAAATTAATCTGATCTTCGGAACTAAATTTTCTTTTTCCTTCACTCATGTTTTCTTAGGTAGTCTCTCGCCTTGTTGGGAGAATGTTACACTTAATGTGAAAATTATTGACTTGTTATTAGCGGTTGCATTCCAACAAATTACCGTAAATTGGAAGGATTTCTCTAAAATCTCCTATAAGGCATGGTGGTATACTGTTTGCCATAATCACAGATTGGATACCTCCTTTGTTTATCCTATATGCATGGCTACGAAACGCTTAGACCTGTGGTCACCTGTTACAGTATACCTAGACGTTTGTGCCAAACAATGTTTCCAACTACAACCATCCCAGCAAGAAGTTCCAAAACCCCCTGAAACCCCTATACGTTCCTACAATATCTATTAATCACATTATCTATTAATCACCTACTTACAAGACTCATTTGTACTGCTTAGATTTTCTAAATTTACCCATAAGTCTGGTTTCTCATTTCTTAATCTTTACTGTAGCAAAATTTATTTATTGTACTGATGTGTATTTAATGCTATGAACTCTGTATTGACACCTTTACTCTACTAATAAAATTTTCTTTTTAAAACTAAAAAAAAAAAAATTACATATCGGCTACTGGACGTCATTACTACAATATGTTAAATCATCCTCTTTTACCTAACCATTTTCCAAAGCGCCCTCCATCTCTTAAGTATACAAGAATACAGGATCTGGTCTTTAACGGGCCTAGCATAGGTGCTTCTTTCCCCCAAAAATCAGTGCAATGGAAACTCCCTCTTCTAAATGTATACCAACAGAACATGGTTACGGAACTCAATCTCCGGTCTCACTTCTCTCCTGCTCGATACGACAATCACCTTTACACATTTTAAATGTTGGGTATTATCAAAGATCTCAGTTAATTCTGGTCATATCTAAATTAACCGTTAACACTGAAAGCTAAATCTCTTCACCTACTATAAAACGTCTCAACATAAAAAGGAGAGGGCTTCCCTATGGGATAGAGGTGCCCAAGGCAAGCACTCTGCTGGCCTTGCATTAACTCAGGTCTTGGAAACAACAGAATGTTTCAATTGCAAGCTGCGCCGCAGATAGGTACTGGGGCATGACTCACATCCCTGCGGGGATATTTACTTGCTTTTGACTAGGTTCATGTACATTCTTGCTCAAAATTTTCACTGGATGGGTCTATGTGTGAAGTACACCGAGTTTTCTGTGGTGAGCTGCCACATTCTCTTCCACGCAATCCCAGTAATGGGATCTTGTAAGCACTTGCTTCTGTATCCCACGGAGTCGGTTGCTTTTGCCATTCTATGACGCGTGTGGATTGATTAATAATCGTTCACTTCCAAACGAACAAGAAAAGCACCTTCTAAAACCAAGGCCATACATTTATTTGTGCAGAAAGGCGGAATGCGCTACAGCCGCATGCTAAAATGTCTAACACGTTATATATTGGTTAACAATTTATTTCAACTTTGAGTGACGCAACGGATGGAAATTGGAAATGCAGTTTCTCAGTTAATATGTTGTGTCTTTTTATTTATAGGTATTTGACCAACGAGTCGGGGTACGCTTACATTACAAGCAAAAGGAACCTTGCATGTCAGACTCGCAAAAGGTTGTTCACTTTTGGCACAACGATCAAATATTTTGCGATGTCTAAAATAGTCTTTGCTTGAAATGTTTTCAAGTTATTGTTTGGCACATATTGTGAAGTAAATGTAAATTATTTTAACCCGGTAGGCAATAAATGTAATTCAAATTTGTGTGGCCCAATGGCTCCTC
Organism: Calotriton arnoldi; assembly: GCA_963921515.1. Taxonomy (NCBI): domain Eukaryota; kingdom Metazoa; phylum Chordata; class Amphibia; order Caudata; family Salamandridae; genus Calotriton; species Calotriton arnoldi. Next base: position 507,285 of record CAWUFW010006410.1, on the reverse strand, counting down.
CCAGCACTTCAAACATGATTCCAAGGTATATAAACTCAATACAACGGAGGTAGTACTGTGAGTAGCAACGAAAATTAATGCTGTTCGAGGCGCTATTCAAAAAGCTGTTTCCAAACTTAGCTTTTTTCAAAAAAATATTTTATGTGTGGTCGATGTTCTACTTCTAACCATAAAGCTTTCCAGGCATTTTTTTTGTACTTTTCCCTCAAGTGTTACTCCCATTATTTTAGTCTTACTGTCATCTGCAACTATGCCAGTATTTTACAAGCACATACCACCAGACTTGAACCAGGAAATGAAGACGGACTGGATGCTGCGTTCCTTGGCTAAAAGTTGCACAACGGTGTGACTTTATATTGGAAATGTTCCGTGACGCTCGTGCAGTCAAACAAAATAATTAAGCAAGTCGAATCTCCTCCCCGCATCAACTGTGCATTTTGGTCCCCAGTTATGCAATGTACAAAAAATAACCCTGGTCATTAGGGCCAGATGAAACTACATTAAGTGCGAAGCAGCGTATTTAATCTTCCATTAAGACGTACATAGACTTATCTACCCTGAAATCACATCGCTATTTTGTGAACATTATCGTTTGTAAAAGTTACGTGACAGACTAAAATCAACAAGTAGTGGCAAAGCCAGAACTTCTCGCCTTGAAATTAATAATAATAAAAAAGCACAATGATGCGGAGAAAATGAAGCCCGTGGCATTGGCTGACGCTCGCATGCTTGATGGCATAGGTTTGAAATTTTTTTATTAATAGGACAGAATTTTAGAGCCAGTACATCATCACATACATTTTTTCTGTTGTGCATGTAAAGAGAAGAGAAATGCAACGACAATGTAACATAAGGAAGTAGAACTAGGAAGACTAGGCAGATACCCCCGCTATCGCTAATCGTGGCACCTGGTCCCAACAATATCAACATATAGAATCGGTAAAGTATAAAGATACAAAGAGACGGAGTCTGGGCTTGTGCTAGAGTAAATAAGCACCCACTAATTAAAGTGCAGCGTACTAAAAGACATAACACATGCCTGGGGGTCTGGGGATAGACAACAAAAAGGTATTCTCCTTCAGGTATATCATGAAATATGTTGGAGGATATCAGTGATGGAGTCGCAGAAAACCTTCTCCAATGTCTAAAAACAAGTTGTCATTGGTCACTCAACCTGTAGATCAAGTGCTCCTGTGCTGCTGTCTGTGCCATGCTATTAACCCAGTCCTCCAGCATGGAGCTTGTGGGTTTGGACCAGATTGAAAAACACATATTTTCACCGTTACCAGGGGAGTAGAAAGCCAGCACTTCTCATGTCTAGTTATGGAGGGGACACTCCGACAGTCATGTAAACAGTATGAGTGCTGTGGAGTGTGAGCAGCCCAGGGCACAGGTATCCAGGAGTCCACATCTGCTACATCTGGGTCCAATAGAGCTGAAGCATTGGGCAGGACTACAGGATATGTAGAATATCACTGAGAGGGGAGGCACACTTCCCAAGAGGTGGTGGGTGCTAATATTCACCCGAAAGAGCAGTTACGAGACCAATGTAAATCCTGGAGGATTTTAAAGTAGCTGAATTTCACCCATGCTTCTCGGAGTTCTCGTCGTGGTCAGCCAAAAGATGCACTCATTGTGTCAGGGAGTAAGAGAGAGCGTTCCATCGAAGCAGAGAATGGTCTGGTGATTAGCAGGCTATTGAGTCCTGTGATCAATTTCTTGTAGTTGCCCGAACAAACAAAGTACGTATATGGCGATGATGTGTGGAGTTATTTACGTGTTTTCGGCCTTGAGTGGAAGCAGTGCAACAGCTACAGGTATCTCTAGGAATTGGATCTGGGTAGGCTGTATGTATCAGAGAGTTATGCAAAGGGTTTCAAACTCCGTCCATCAAGATGTGGTCTACTTAAAAAATGCCCTTAAGACGCCAGTCCTACCATAAGAAGGGCTTAGAGTCAATGGTCACAGCAGCGTTGTGCCATGACAGGGCTTTAGGGTGGGCAAGCCCATCTTCTCGGAGGAGCTTGTGTGTCGTCTTCCAGATCTCCAGGAGGACAGGATTGTGGGGGGGTCTGATGAAAATTTGGGATCAGCATACAAAAGCAACAGGCTTTCCACCCCTCTGTAGAGTCTATGTTCTATTCTAACCCAGAGCGGATGTCCTATAGGAGGGTTCAGATGGTAAACCATCTGGGAGATGTGATGAGCCCTGTTGTAGGACCTAAGGTGCAGGAGGAGGATGCCTCCATAGGACAAGAGCGCATATAGCTTTGGTGCCTGCCAACAACCAACTTGGGGTAGCGTCACAAACCGTCGAATAGTCATATTGATCTGTTTCAAGTGGCTTGCCGGTATATTAAAACGTGAGCATACTGAAAAAACCTTCTTGATCGTTTGGACCCTTCCCCACAATGATAGTTGGATGATCTCCAGGTGTTAAAGTATGCTTATATATTCTCCAAAAGTTGGAGGATATCTCGGATCATGGTGGGAAAGTCAGTGCTAATCTGGATCACCTTGATATTTCAGCCCCATGGGGATCCATTTAGCTGACAGTCATGGAAGCAATGGCCAAGTAGTGGCGGGCATCATGGACATCACCTCTGTTTTGGCCCAATTGATCCTGTACCCAGAGAAGGTAGAGAAATCTTCAGTAAGTGCCATCAAGACTGGTACAAAAGTCACTTGATTACTTAACGTCAAGAGCACATCTTCCGCGTGTAGCAACAGTTTGAGATCCTCCACTGGAGTGGTCACCATGGATATCTAGGTGCACCAGCGTATGGCGATGGCCAGTGGTTCTAAGGCCAGAAATAAAAGCAGGGGGTACAGAGGGCAACCCTGCGCCTCATCAGATGTGTATATGGTCAGAGAGGAAGCCATTGCAAATGACCGGAGCCATTGGAGGGGCTTATAGACAGTGAGTCATATCCAGGAAACTTGGACCAATGCCGAAGAGCTGCAGAATACGAAAAAGATAGACCCACTCGTCTCGGTCAAACGTCTTTTTGGCATTCAAGAAGTGTAACAATTTGGCGTCTACATCTGATCTGGTTTGCCAAAGGGCATGTAGAAGGGTGAGTAAATGATTATGGGATGAACGGCCCAATACAAATCCCACTTAGCTTTCATGAGCGAAGAGATGGATCACTTTACCCAGTTTATTAACTAGAACCTTGGCCAGGATTTTCATGTCACAGTTCAAGAGGTAGATCGGGTGGCAATTGGCACAGAAAGCCGGGTCCCTGTCCTGCTTAGGAATCAGTGCGATATGAGCTTGATAAAATTCTCCCAGCAGAAAGCCTGAAGCTCTAGCCCCCCGAAACATTTCTATTAGGAGGGGTACAGTGATAGACTGTGATTTTGTAGAATTCTATATAGAAGCCATCTTCACGGGGTGCCTTGCCTGTTGCCATCCATTTGAGAGCCTCCCCCACCTCTTGTGTAGTATCCTGTTCCAGCTCCTCCCAAAGGTGGGCAGGGAGCTTGGGAAGGCGAAGATGTGACAGGAAAAAGTCTTCTTTTACGGTCTCACCTGGATATTCGGACGAAAAGAGGTTGGAGTAGAAGGAGGTGAATTCACACGCGATGAGGTCTCAGTGGGAGAGCAACGAACTTAAGACGTCAAATATAGCTGGATTCGCTGTCTTGGCCTCTCTTTGTCAAAGCTGCAGAGCAAGAAACTGGCCTGCATTTTCACCTTGTTCGTAATTTTTCTGTTTAATCCTCATAAGTGATTTCTCCACGAGCATGGTGTAGGCTGTGTCCAGTTCAGTTTTTTTTTTTTTTTTTAAGAGAGCGTAATCGGGTTGGAGTAGGGTGCTCTCTATAAGCCACCTGTAGAGATTTGACTTCTTCTTCCAGAGCCAGTTAGTTGCATTCTGCAGTCCTTTATACGACATTGGATGCCCTCATAAGTACTCCTCTGAGGTAAGAGTTGCCCGCTGCCCATAAGATCTGTTTCGAAGGACCAGTTAAGCCCAGTGGTTAATTTGTAAACCAGCAGCCCATTTCTCCTGTTAGGGCCGCCTAAAACAGAACCAGCTACTAACCATGAAAGTGGAGAGAGGATGTGGCATAATGGCCAGAGCTGCCAACTTCAGAGCTGGGGAACCAGATTCGAGTCTCGGCTCAACATCCAGTGATTCTGGGCAAATCACTTAATCTCCCCTTAAATTAATGTGTGCTTAACTGGTGCTCATGAAAAGCGCTGGTGTTGGTGATTAAGTGCCGGTGCGGAGCACAGGAAACCACCGGCTCAAATTAAGCACTGATTGGGCCATTGAGTTCCAGGCATTCCGTAGGCCAAGGAAGGAGCTTCCGTTTGTCATCTGGTATCCTGAATTTAGAGACGTCCCGCCACCTAAGGGATTGGAGCAACACCAAACGAAGATCCAGGAACACAGCAATTAGGGAATGGTTAGAGACACTCCCCACTTTCATGTCGCAGGTCCGGACTTTTGGCAGTACGGACATCGTTGTTAGGAAGAAGTCTAACCTGGATTCTGTACAATAGGCTGGAGATATGTAGGTATAATCTCAATCCCTAGGGTGCAACAATTGCCATGAGTTGAGGAGGGAGAACTCAGCCATAACATCACTGAGGATGGATCTATCTTGTGATTATTGACGATCAGAGCTGCCCGACTTATCCAGTAGGGGGTCCAGCACCATGTTCCAGTCTCCACCAATGATAACGGGATAAGGGCCAAATTTAGTCAGGAGCCTGCTCAGTTTTGCGAACCACTGGTGTTTGGTGCTTATTGAGGCATAAACAGATTCCCCTACGAAAGCTTAGTTGATACATGTAGCCAGGCGAAGGTATACCGACCGTGTGCATCAATCCAAGTCTTTAGCACTCTCACCGTTAACTTCTTATGGATAAGTATGGCCATTCTATTTTTCCTATGAGTGCGCGCAGGGTCAGCAGCCACTCAGGGGGATTCATCCGATCCCGAGGCAGAGATCACCTTACCAACCCAATCTCGCTTTAGTTTGGCGGATTCCAAGGCAGAAAGGTGAATCTCCTGTATCAGGACTATGTCCGGGTGTTTAGAGCCTAGAGAGGTTAGTAACATTTTCTGCTTCATATAGTGGGTCATACCGTTGACATTGAGAGACCATAGGTGCAGATCTGAGAGATGACGGTGAGCCATGGTGATGTACCGTGGAGGGTAGGAGTATGTAGAAATCTGCAATAGAGAAACATGTAGATATTTAATACAGGGCCTAACAATGAGGCCCCAAACCAACAGTTTGTAAACGGGGTGGTAAAGACTACCAGCATGTCGCGCCCGCCCACGTCTAGGATGAAGAGAAACGATCCAGAGTCATGAGAAGGGTAGGGGGCAGGAATTGAGTCTCCACGCAGAAAAATTAGTAGAAGGCCAGGGTCCCATGGAAACCAGGGTTTTAGAGGGGAGCGGGATTTATCTCTATCAGTATTAGACAAGGCTCAGGGGCTCCTCAGAAGAGTGTTAGGACCTATCCATGCTGACATGTTTGGCCCCTCTTGTTCCAGCCAAAGTTCCAACTCTGCCAGATTGTGAAATTCATTGGCATGGCCATTCACAGTGACAATCATAAGCACTGGATCCAATAGTCCAAAGTGCAGCTCAAGCTTCCTAAAAGCGTGATACAGGGCTAGAAACTTCTTCCAGGTAATGCAAGTTTCATAGGAGACATTAGCAGACATGGTGATGGTCCTTGTAGGTGCAGGGGCTCTGTCGTCGTGCCTCAGATAAAATGGCCAGTGCATGCTGTAATCGTAGAAGATTGGCAAAAATCGTCATGGGTGTGGAATGGTTAGACATGGTACAGGACGTCGTCCGGTGTGCACGTTGGAGCTCTAGGGGTGGTGTCATGGTTAAACCAGTATGGTCTGGGAGAAAAGTTTGGGAGGGGGACTAAGACATCTCTAGTGTCCTCTGTCTCCGGGATGCCAAAGATCCAGATGTTGTTCCTGCTGCTCCTGTCTTCCAAGTTCGTAAGCTTTTTTTTGAGTACTCCAGAGTTTTGCCATCTAATTCCTGGCCTCTGTCACTTTGAGATCTAACTCGTCTAGATGCTTATTGGTCGTATCCAGTCTGTGGAGATCTTAGAATGAATACTCTTGAGCTTGCCCATAATGGATTCAAGCGTCATACCAGAGGCCATCGTATGGGCAGAAGGATCAGCAGACTGCTTGGGTCTTGAGGCTTCAGCGAAGGCAAGTTAATGTTGCAATTTTTTGACAGACATTTGCATCACCCAGGCAAGGAGAAAGCACTTGACAGAGCAGAAGGGTGTGATGAACTGTGTCCTCATCTGCATTAGTCCAGAAATAGGGGGAATTCTGAGAGAGGAGAGCGGAGGGGGCTCGGGTGTTCCACGAGCAGGATTCTACCCAGCCGTCCAGGCAAAGACAGCAATAATGATGTGGGTAGGTAGAACACCTGGCAGTAGCGGGCGATGACTCTCGCCCAGGAGGTGGCTTACCGGTAGGTGGATCAACGGCAGCACCTCCCAGGGGGCAGTGGGTGGGGTGGAGGCTAATGTAGTTTGCGGTTAGCTCCCCTAAAGTCAGAAGAGCGGTCTCACTGTAGCCAGGCTGGACTGGTGTGGCAGATAATGTGAGGAAAAATAGGAGGTGTGGGCCTATAGAGCGCATTGGAGGCCCGAGGTACCCAGTAGGCGGCTTGCCTTAAATCAACAATAGGGCAGCACCCCCCCAAGCCAACAAAAAACACCCCCTGCCGGTTGTGTGCCCACAGGAGTTGCCTCACTATGAGGGAGTTGTAGAAAGTCACCGACAGGTTGGCCGGCGAGAGCAGAGATGCATCACAGAAGGGCCACCAAACAGGGAAGGCCCTGGAGACAGCTTGCTGGGTGAAAACATGCAGCAGCACCCCCCCAGGTAGCAGGACTGCCCTGCAGTGGATCACTCCAACTCCAAATGTCGGGGTATGAAGAGTCACGGGCCCAGTCAGGAAGCCGGTTTGAAAGGCCAAGGGTAGCCGTGCCATTCTGCAGTGGACAGCCCTGTGCGCCAGGTCGCAGCGAGCCAAGCAAGGAGTTCAGAGCGGCTTGAGAAGCTGGATGGCGCAATGAAGAGTGGCCAGTGGGCCAAGTGGTGGCAGCAGCAGGAGAAGATCCTGTGAGGAGGCTTACCGGTCATGACTCACCCGGCAGCACCTCTGGGTTTTGATTCCGCTTTGAAGATAGCCGCACCCGACCCTGTGCGTCGAGGCTCAAGAAGCTGTAGGCTGTGCCAAGGACTCTGCAGCTGCCGTGCTGCGGGGTGAAGAGTCTGGGCTGGTATGTGAGCTGTACCCACCCAGCTCGAAGTACTCAAAGGAGAGAGGATCTTTCCATGTAGAGACTCACAGGAAAGGACTTCAGGTGCTGCATTAAGAAGCAGCCATCTTCTGCTAGGTAACATATGTGTGTTTGATTCATCATGCATGCAAGACGCCCACTAGCAAAATTACATGTGTACAATTTTCTCTTTTCTCAGTAAAAAAAATAATAATAAAATGTGTTCCCTTTTTGTGCATTGCGGAGTGACCTTGCAGCAAATGACAGCTGTTGAGCCTTCCAAAAAAACATAAGGGAAAAAAAACTTATGTTTGCCACAATGGAGGAGAGCAAAAACAACAATTGATGGACAGAATGCAGAACAATGTCATACATTCACCCCAGTACAGATGGATTAAACCCAGATCTGTGACTGGGGGTGAATGTTTGCCAATGTGCAGCATTCCATCCATCATCTTGTGTGTTTTGCATTTCGCCCTAAGTGGGAAGGGTATGCCCAGACGTGGGTCCCGTGCTCACTACGCCACTGGAGTCAAGCTATCCTGGCTGATGAAGGCTGATAGCCTGAAACCGGTCCTAGGATGCTTGATTCCGGTCCAGGGAAGACATGGCTTGGCAGTTCGGTCTGGACTGTTCCCATGAGGCACAGGGTCAAGACTGATTTGCATATGGCTATGTCTGAACTGGGGTGGCGTGGTGAAGCAAAATAACGATGGATTAAACCCAGATCTGTGACTGGGGGTGAATGTTTGCCAATGTGCAGCATTCCGTCCATCATCTTGTGTGTTTTACAATGGAGGAGAGGGCGGAGGGGACAAGGTGGAGGAAAGTAACAGAGTGGAAAGCAAAAGGGAGTTGAGGCGGCGCAAATGGGGGAAGCAATAAGGAGAGGGCAAAAAAGGGGCAAAGCATTACATGAGGGAGAGCGTAACACGGAGGGCAGAGAGAAAGCATATCAGAGAGCAACATACAAGGGAGTAAGCAACACAGATTGCCAGAGGGTGGTGGATATTTGGCACGGGGGGAGAAGCACATTAGGGAGAGAGCTGGAAACCATATGCAATCCGATGGTGTGCCTAACCAAAAAAACAAAAAAAAACAATGTTCCCTAAAACTGAGCAATGGAAGGATACCAGTCAGGATGTACGTCTTGTGATTGTCCCTCCAGGGGAGGGGCAATCACAAGACGTACAAGGAGGGAGAAGGACAGCCACAGAATAAGAAGCAAGCAAATGAGTGACAATAAAGCCAACCAATGGTGCACAATGGGTGGGCTCCAAGCCCACTGTAAACTCTTGGTAAGCCCATAACAAGTCTTTATCAACCAAACAGTTTGTGCTGTCTGGTAAGGGAGACATAAAAAGTCTGTGACGGTCTTCCATTCACAGATGAGATAGAAGTCATGTGTTCAGATGGCACTGCTAGCTAAAATACTTCAATAATGCGAGACACACAAAAATAGGATCTTAATTTTCTAGTGCTAAAATATATTTTTTTACCTTTAATTAAAGGAAAAGTAAAATCATAGAAATGTTTGTTTTTGTTATTTCCATAGAGCACGGTCTTACATGGATGTGGATGGCACTGTTAAAAATAGGACTTTAGACCTGTCTAAGAGTAAAGTCAAAATGAATCCGAAAGTCTGAAGCCTATTCAGAAGGCCCAGGTAAGAGGAAGGATAGTTGTTAAGAAGTAGGCAACTAGTTAAGTTGGTAGGTCCTCCTAAAGGACATATTTTTTAATCTGCTCAAGTAGAATCTTAACAGTTATAGGGGACACAGCCCTAGCCATTAAATATAAGAATTAAAAATAAAGCTTGCTTTGTACTCAGTAGACATCTTTCTTAAAGTAAATGATCTCACCCTATTTTGACTACATAGATTTCTCTCCGAGAGATCAGACAGGAGCTTCTCTTCCTGTCAATCTAGGGTATCCACTCTTCCTTGTGGAGTGCATCAAGGATCATCCCCACCTCCATGTCGGTCGTCATAGTGAACATTATTTCGTCTGTGGATTGGGCGAGGGGGGTTAGGATGTGGTTGTTGGGAAGGAGCAGGGCACTGGGCCGGGGCCTATGGGTGGGGCAAGAGGGGTGAGCACTGAAGGGGGCGGAGTCCTGGGCCCACACATCATAAACACCTAGGGAGGGGGCAGGGACAGGAAGAGGAGTGAGACTCTGTACCATGAACAACATTAGGACCCAACTGCTAACTGACCCCAAAAGCACAAAGACTTCTGAAGAAGCCTCACATGTCCATGTGACGAGGGAGATTGCTTCATTAGCCTTAATGGATCGTTTAAGTGCACCATAGAGCACTTGCAAACGGGCTGCAAACCCACTATGGGAAGGGATTCCCAGGCCACCCTGTGCTCACCATATGATGCAGTTTTTTTTCTGGGTGACTGTGTGAAGAGCTCCGATATTGTGCGACACACTGTGTGACTTGGCAGGTCTGCACACATGTTGAACATTAATGTACACTGACTGTCCACCAGAGAGAAATTTCTACATTCACAAAGATAATACAAAGCTGCATTATCACTTGCAATCAATTGTATTTCCACGCTACCCTGGGAAGAAGCCACTGTCCCTACGCCACTTTTAGCGCCATTAATTATGGGGCTGTTTTTGACACATTGCAAATCTTGAAAATGTGTGGATTTGTCAATTTCCAGGAGGGACACTACCTGCTAATTGTTACTGAACACCTACAAACACAAATTTGAAGGGGATCACTCACTGAGAGATCGATACATCCCCTCAACTATGTGGAGAAACCCGGCGCATTGGCATCGAAACTAACACATCTCTGCTTTAGCGCTTCGCTTTCGGAACCGGGGCTTCGCCATCATTGCATGAAGAAAAATCAACACATTACCTCGACTGCAGGGATCGACACCAATGCGTCGCTCAACTGTGCCATGCATCTCACTGTTGTGACCAAGATCACAGTGCTTTGTTTAGTGGGCCTTGCATGTCTCCTGTATCCGGCTCGCCCTCCATCGTGGTCGGCCCTAATGCTTGACTTTGCCCTGGTCCAGTGCGACCAGATAACCCCCATAGGCGCTTATTGCTTCTAAGCTCTATTTTTACATTTAATCTTTAAAAATTCATATCTCGGCTTTCACTCATTGGATTTTTCTCGTTTGCTCTTATTTTATTTATAAAATCAATCTATCTTTCTTAACTGGTGTGGAGTCTTTTTGTGGTGTTTCACTGTGTTACTGTTTGAAGTGTTGCACAAATTCCTTACACATTGCCTCTGAAGTTAAGCCTGCCTGATCTGTGCCAAGCTACCAGAAGGTGAGCACAGGTTAATTTAGGCTGACTTACCCCGACTAGGATTGTGGTCCTGCTTGGACAGGGTGCATACTTCTGCCAACCAGAAACCCAATTTCAAACAGGCTCCTAGTAGTTCAAGTATGAAAATGGCCTCTATGGATGTTAGACTGCTTCCTGGCATACAATCTAAAACAAGGCAGTATATCCTCACTGTGTGCTACAGTACACAGTCAGGATTTCCTATTTTGCTTCACGTCATTGGCCGACAGAAAGCGTATTAAGAAGCAACTATGTCTATGAGAGATCAGCTACAACTGATCAAAATTCTGAAAACAAGCATTGGCAAAGCCAATAGGGTCAATTTGCATGAAACCTTTCATACTTGATTACGTTTGACCACCCATTATGCTATCTTACTTTGCAAAGAAATGCATTCAATAGAAAAATACTCAACTAAGGCTGTATTTTAATCTCACCACATCAAACTGTCCTTTTGTATAAACATTCGATGCAACGCCATACAGGATAGCAATAATTCAATAATATTTGTATTTTAATTTCATCAATTTGATCTTAGCCCCAAGCGAGAGAAAACCATGTCACAATAAAAATAGGCCTTCATGGTCTCCATACATAAAAAAAAAAAAAGACTTATTTAGAGCCTCGACTTTGACCACCTATTAACCAAATGCAATTACAAATCTAGGCCCCGGCAGTTACAGCCACGTAATAATATTTTGGACGTGGCAACTTTGTAGCCCTTCCAAGACTCGGTAATAGGCATTTTTTGTTTATATGAGTATCCGAGGCAGTTAGTGGGAAAGTATCCGGAGGCAGTTAGTGGGAAAGTATCCGTACCCAGTCACACTAAGTTGCCCAAAAACTGACCATTATACAGGAGCGTTTCCTTTCCAGACCCCGCTTTCACAAAGCCACATTTGAAATGCCACATTCCAGCTAGAAAGCTAAGCACCAAGGACAGCGAAACACAGATTGTTCCCAGTATCCATAGGTTCTACACAGGTACTTTATTCTGTCTTAGTACAGGCAGTCCAACTGAAGAACAATCTTCCTCTAACTCAGGGCCACCGGCAGGTACTCGGTTAAGAGAAAAAAAACCTGAGCAAAGCCCATCGCTTTGACTTTCATCAGCTAACACAGGCAAATAACATTTGTTCATGCCTGTATTCGCACACATTTGCTAAATAAGCCACAACAATTGGCTCCGGTGGTAATGGTGGTGTAGCGAATAGTTGTAGAGGTAATGGTCACGGTAATGGTGATATGTGTAAAGTGGCCACGGACACAGCTCTGTTCGCAGGAGCGCGTATATAGACACAGCCACACAAATATTCACATTGGGCCGGAAGTCACGAGCGACCTCCGCACGTTTATTTAAGCTCTCTGGCCACGCCTGGCCAAAGAGTGATACAATGTTTGGGGACCCTTCCGGGCCAGGGGTTCAGGGGCTATTAGACCTGCGGCAGCTAGACCGCTACATCCCATCCCAAGTCAGTGTTCAAAACAAACTAAATAAATTTAACACAAAGTCTGCAAGTCTTTGTCTCGGTCTGGGATTTGGTCTCAGATTGTATCTGCGCTGGCGACCCCCTTGACTTCTCATCGGACTGCCGGACAATGGGGTCGTCGAGATGGTGCTTTGTTCAGCCTCCGCGGTTTGGGTTGGAGGCATGTTTGCTCTGGCTTGATCTTCTTCCGGGCACTCCGGGAGACGTCGCCTCAGCGCCTGACTCTTGTACTCTCTTGAACCTGGATATGTTTCTGGTAATAGTCTCTTCTCCTCGTCGGGCTGTAAGGGCAGTTCCTTTGAGCCTCAGCACGGTCCACAGCCCAGGTTCATACGCTGTGCAGAATTTCCCCTCACTGAGGCGATTCCGGACTAGGACCATACATCCTGGTGCATTGACGCGAGCCTTCGCTCTTCTTCGCCCTTGGCCCTCTCATTATTTGCTGTTCGCCGAACTTGGGTGTTGACAGGGTCGTACGGTTCAGGGACCCAGTTGTCCGCCACAGGGATGGTGTCTCGACGGGGTCCTGCTAGCATTAAGGACCAGGGCGACCTCTGAGTCGTGCAGTGCGGGGTGCTGCGATATTCCCGTAGGAATCTTTGAAGCACTACCTCAGGATCAGATTGCTCTGCCACCACTATTCGGAGGATTTTATTAAGGGGTCGCATGAAGCGCTCGGCTTCGCCGTTGGCCTGCGGCCATTGTGGAGTGATGCGATGGTGGTGGACCCCAAGCAGTGTTAACAGGTTTTTGAACTCTTCCCCTTGAAACGGGGCCCGTTGTCAGTCTTGATTACGTGCGGTAATCTGAAGAGTGCAAATGCCTTTTCCAGGACTGGTTGTAGGTGGGTGAAGGATGTAGACTATATCACCTCGACTATCGGGTACTTTGTGTAGCTGTCGATCAGGACTGCGGTCACCCGCCCGTCTGGAAAACTCCCGAAGTCCAGGCTCACCCACGACCACGGGGATGGCGCAGGGTCTTCTGTTATTACGGGCGCAGGGGGCTGCTGGCGAGTTGACGGGCTTTGCAGTTTCTCACTCATGTGTCCACAGCTGCCTCAAGGCCAGGGAACCACGCTTTTTTCCTCTCATCCTCGACTTAATCCTCATGGTCCCCTGGCGTCCTTCGTTGGCTAGTATTGTGGCTCGCTCCTGGAGACTTGCAGGGATGACAATCCGGGAGCCTCTCAGTACTACGCCATCTGCAGCGGCGCACAGTTCGACCCGTATTTTCCAGATCTTGCCTAGCCGGGCTCTGTCCGATTCTTTCCATCCATTGGCGCCGTGAAGGAAGTCTTCCCAGGAACCCTTCTGCAGGGAATCCATCACTTTCTGGAGCACAGCGTCGGTGCTGGTCTCCGCCTTGATTTCCTCCATGATGAGGGCTCGCGGACATGCCCATTTGGACAGCATGTTGATGTATTCTTCTGTTCGCAGTTCCTGTTCATTGGATTCTTCTGTTAGGTCGGTGGGTGCCGTGACAGGAAGTCTGCGGGGTTCTTTGCCCCAGGACGATATACTAGTTCCATTTGATAGTGTTGTAGCTGTATCGCCCAATGCTCTATTCTTGGTGGTGGGTGTGGTGCAGTGCCTCTAAACAGTGGAATCAGTGGCTGGTGGTCGGTCACCACTCTGAAGGGATGCCCACTGACATACAAGTGGAAATGGTTGCAGGCCCACTTAATCGCGAGAGCTTCCCGTTCAATTTGAGAGTAGCGGGCTTCCGTCGGTGTGAGAGCCTTGCTTGCGAATGCAAGTGGAGCCCATTTTCCTGGTTCTGTCTCTTGGGCTAGGAGAGCTCCAAGCCCGACGGGGCTGGCATCCACCACCAGTTCTGTCGGCCGTGTGGAGTCGAAGTACGCCAAGGTGGTTTTCCCCGGGAGTGCCGATTTGACCTTCCGGAAAGCTTCTTTCTCCCACTTCCAGGTAGCATCCTTTTTTGTCAGAGCGCGAAGAGGTTCAGCTATTGTGGCCAGGTTTGGTATGAACCGCCCGCAGTAGGTGGCCATTCCTAAGAAACTCCTGGTCTCTGAAGCTGTCATGGGGGCTGGGGCTTGCTGTATGGCCTGCGACTTCCGGGGGTCCACCTTGACTCCGTCTTGGCTAAACACGTAGCCAAAGAATTCGATGGATTTTTGAAAGCACTGACATTTGTCTCGGTGAAGACGTTGTTCGGCGAGACGTTGGAGGGTGGCTCGGAGGTGATGATGATGGTCCTCTATGGTTGCAGAGTGTATCAAAATGACGTCACTGATATTTAGTACCCCTTGGAGTCCTGACAGCACTTCTCGGACGGCATTCTGAAATATCTCCGCAGCCGAGGAGATCCCAAAATTCAGCCTCTTGTAGCGGCGCAGTCCCAGGTGGGTCGAGAAAGTTGTGATATATCGTCTCTCCTCCGCTAGCCTCAACTGGTGGTATCCTGCGTTGAGGTCTAGCTTGGAGAACCAGCGGGACCCATTTAGATCAGCCAGGATGTCGTCGACCGTTGGCGTCAGGTGTCTTTCCCGCTTAATCGCCTGGTTGGGCATGCGCATGTTGATGCAGAGCCTGATTTTTCCTGGCTGCTTCGGCTTCTCTGCTATCACCAAGGGGGAAACCCATGGTGTTGGCCCAGTAGCTTTCTCTGTGACCCCTTGTTGTTGGAGATTGTGCAGTTCTTGCTCGACGAGCGGTCGGAGACGGAATGGTATGCGACCGGTTTTACTGCCTTGTCGATGTGTAACTTAATCGGGGGCCTCTTCATACTCCCAAGTCCTTTGAATAGCTGTGGGAATAGTTCTAACACATCCTCGGTCTGCAGGGTTCTGACTGCATTGGCGAATGTGACTAGGCCAAGATCTTCCGCCGTATGGCTTGCCACCAAAATGTCCGCTTCTCTGTCTACCACGTGGAAACGTTGTGGTGATTTTGTGGTTTTCTGATTTGACCTGCACCGTCATCTTACCCTTGAGGGGTAGGGGTGTCTGGCTGCCATATGTGAGGATTCCTACATGCGACTGGGTCAATATGGGTCTTGGATTTAGCCGCTTATATTGTTGGCACCCCATCACATTTACGGACGCTCCTGTATCGATCAGCGCGGTAACTTGCGATCTGGCAATTTCGAGAGTGCACGTGGGCTGTGGGCGCCGTCTTCGCTTGAGGTCGCTGGCGAAAGAGATGAGGTAGCATTCACCGTCTTCTTCCGTGGAAGAGTCCTCTAGGTAATGCCTGTGCCGCACTGGTGTTTTGAGTGCTTTCGGGTTTTCAGAATCTTCAAGTGACAGGTACTTTACTGCTTTTGAAGGTGGTCTTTTTCCGCGAGTCCCTTGGTTCAGAGGTCCTCCTCTGCACACACTCATGAAATGGTTGGGGGTGCCACACTTAGAGCACGTCCGTCCTTGGGCGGGACATTCATCTTGAGAGTGCTCTTCCTTTCCGCAGTATCCGCAGTGCAACCCTTGCGTGTTCTTGTTTGGCCACCGCCCAAGGGTGCCTCTGTTCTGTGTGCGCACTGCGTCTGCTCTGTCAGTCTTGATCGCCACTGGCTTTTCCGCTTGTTGTGTGATTGCGACGTCCATCGCTGTTGCCCTGGCGTCCGATAGGTCATGCGATCGTGCCATGATGAGGATGTCTTCGAGAGTGATCCCTGGCTGTCGCAGAATGAGAGTCCGAAGGTTCTTATTTCGGCAGCCTTGGATGACTTGGGCTCTCACCTCCTTGTTTTATCCGTGCATGTACTGGCCAGCTCTCTCAGTCGCGCGTGGAATGCATCCATTGACTCCCCTTCTCTCTGGCGTGCTTGTCGGAGCTTGAATCGTTGGTAATAGGGGTTTAGTTGAGGATCAAAGTGCGCATTCAGGGCCCTGACCGCCGCATCGTAATTGTTGGGTGCCCCGGTGTCTGGAAGGTAAGCAAACAGCTTGTATATCTCCTCCCCCGCAAAGTGTAACAGTAGCGACCTCTTGACTGCGCCATCTGTTTCACGTGTCGCTGTAAAGTAGTTGTTTAGCCTGCCGATCCAGACAGTCCATCTGGGGGATGCGGTGGCTGGATCCATCAACAATGGGGGCAGTGCGTTAATTTGCGAATGTTGTGACGTAGGTTGCACTGCTTGTTGCAACGGTGGTGCGTTTTGTGGCGCCGCCTGTGCTGCTGGATCCGACATGGTTGTACTCTGGGTGTGCTTGGCCTTGTTATGGTTGATGGTCCATTTGTAGACCACAGCTTTCCACTACTGTTGCTTCTCTTTGTTGGTGTCCTTTATATTTATTGTCCCTTTTGATTTTCCCTTTCCTAAGGTGCTGGCTTGATATGCCTCGCCAGATGCCCAGTCTTTATTTAGCCTGATGCCCAGACGATATTATGCCAGATGTTAGAGTTTTTTTTTGTGTGTTTTGTTTTGTTTTGCCTTCCTGTGCCTGGGGCGTAGTTGTGGCCTTCTCTACTCAGCAGGCAGTCGCGCCGATGCCGGAGAACGTTGCGCACTGCCATGTGCGTGCTGATTGTGAGGTGGGTGATGTTGCGTTGCCAGGCAGATTTAAGGCTGGGACCCGAGGAGCGCATGCACGCGTCTTCTGGAGTGCATTCCAGACCTGATACACCCGGGCCTCCGCGTTGACTTCGCGGCTCGCAGCAGGGATGATTGCTGCGGCGGATGTGCAGGGCGCCGGTGGGGTTGCAGTACCTTCTCACTGCCGGGTGGAGGTGGCGCAGCCTGGTGAATCGCGCCTTTCCGACGCTGCACCGTGTCACCTGGAACAGCGGGGGCACTTGGCGGGCCTGCCGGCATCAGTGTAAAGTGGCCACAGACACAGCTCTGTTCGCAGGAGCGCGTATATAGACAGAGCCACACAGATATTCACATTGGGCCGGAAATCACGAGCGACCTCCGCCCGTTTATTAAAGCTCTCTGGCCACGCCTGACCAGAGAATGATACAATGTTTGGGGACCCTTCCGGGCCAGGGGTTCAGGGGTTATTAGACCTGTGGCAGCTAGATCGCTACATCATGAATAATAGCAGGGTAATGGTTGTGACCGTAATGTTGACTTTAGTAAAACGTGGTAATAATGGTGGTTGCTGTGGTGGAGTTAATGGTTGTAATGATAATTGCACTGGAGGGAATGGTGGCTGAAGTAACAGTGGTAGCTGTAATTGTAGTTACTGTGCAGAGAACAAATAAATGTATGTACTATATGGCTATCAAATGCTGATCCGTCACAATGTATTCCCTTTGTACAAAGCGTTTTTGTGTCTTCCGTATCCCTGCAACAGCCTCAACTGCATAAACATCATTTTGAGAGAGACCAGGCATTTTTGGTTTGTTGCATGCATGCATGCATGCATGCATGAAGGTGGATGTACACAATTTGTGTTCAGCAGGAGTATGTGAACATGTGTGGGAGGTGAAGGGATATTCAGTGGGCATGTATGGGTCGGCGAATAAAGAGGGCCCAATTCTCAAAATACATTTATGAGTACATGAAGTAATATTACAGTACTACTACTTCACATACTCCGATTCAATTCACATAAGTAGGTGTGCAAATCTACTTTAACACCATATACCACACATGCAGAGTTGTACTCCTCAAGTATGTACAACATTGCACACGCAGCTCTACCTTTTACGTGTAAATGTGGGAGTGGTAAGGGGGAATGCTTGAAAAGCAGAGAATATTTACTACAAAGTGGGTGGGAGAAAGACAACTAAAAGGGAGCACATGGAGAGACATGAAAATACAAAAGTTGTTTCAGTTGTAATTCATTAAAGTTGCACCCGCATCTACTCTAGTAGTACTGCAGCTCAAACAGGCTCAAATCTACACCAGGCAAGCAGTGGATTAAGTCACACACTACCCATAGGCAGCCATTCATGGGCTCTGTGAGGGAATCGCATAGAAGTCAACAATGAAGGCCAGCTACCAGCACAAACCAGGAAAGAAAAGCATTGCAAACTCAATAGTTCTCACCTTTGGGACCTATTGGCTTTGCCAATGATTTTAGCAATGCTGCATAGCATCTCTGATGCTTCACAGCATGGGTAATGAAGAGGAAAAAAGAAACAGCCTATTGCGACCAGCTGCTTCATATTTTAGACACACCATGCATGCTCAAGACTACAAATTGACGCCAAGTTTTCTTTTTTTTCCTTTTTGTTTACCGATCCGGGATGGATTGGGAAGAAAACAAATAACGTAAGCTTGTGGGGGGAAGAACACAGGTTGGGAAAGCAACACAGAGGTCGATATCACAGAGGACAGTGGAAGCAACAGACGGCAGGGGAAAGGAACGCAAATGGTAGGGTCAGCAACAAGGAGGCTACGAGGAAGCAACACAGAGGCTACGAGGAAGCAACACAGAGGCTACGAGGAAGCAACACAGAGGCTACGAGGAAGCAACACAGAGGCTACGAGGAAGCAACACAGAGGCTACGAGGAAGCAACACAGAGGCTACAAGGAAGCAACACAGAGGCTACAAGGAAGCAACACAGAGGCTACAAGGAAGCAACACAGAGGCTACAGACCCGCGGGCGGGGGGAGCAAGACCCGCGGGCGGGGGGGGAGCAAGACCCGGGGGCGGGGGGAGCAAGACCCGCGGGCGGGGGGAGCAAGACCCGCGGGCGGGGGGAGGCAAGACCCGAGGCGGGCGGGGAGCAAGACCCGAGGGCGGGCGGGGGAGCAAGACCCGAGGGCGGGCGGGGGGAGCAAGACCCGAGGGCGGGCGGGGGGGGAGCAAGACCCGAGGGCGGGGGGAGCAAGACCCGAGGGCGGGGGGAGCAAGACCCGAGGGCGGGGGGAGCAAGACCCGAGGGCGGGTGAAGCAAGACCCGAGGGCGGGTGAAGCAAGACCCGAGGGCGGGTGAAGCAAGACCCGAGGGCGGGTGAAGCAAGACCCGAGGGCGGGTGAAGCAAGACCCGAGGGCGGGTGAAGCAAGACCCGAGGGCGGGTGAAGCAAGACCGGAAGGCGGGTGAAGCAAGACGGAAGGCGGGTGAAGCAAGACGGAAGGCGGGTGAAGCAAGACGGAAGGCGGGTGAAGCAAGACGGAAGGCGGGTGAAGCAAGACGGAAGGCGGGTGAAGCAAGACGGAAGGCGGGTGAAGCAAGACGGAAGGCGGTTGAAGCAAGACGGAAGGCGGGTGAAGCAAGACGGAAGGCGGGTGAAGCAAGACGGAAGGCGGGTGAAGCAAGACGGAAGGCGGGTGAAGCAAGACGGAAGGCGGGTGAAGCAAGACAGAAGGCAGGTGAAGCAAGACGAAGGGCATGGGTGGAGAGAAGAAACACCAGGAGCTCCAAGGAGGAACACAGCAACATGGTCTGAAGGAGGCAGCGGAAGCAAGACAGAGGGCATGGGTGGAGGGAAGGAACACCAGGAGGTGGGAGGAGGAATAGAGCAACATGGGGGGATGGAAGCAAGGGAAGAACCGAGAGTGCAATGTTGAGTTAAAGGATAGGATAGTATTTGTAAAGCGCTCTATACCCGAAGGTGTCAAGGCGCTAAGCGGACAAAAACAGGGGGAAAGAGCGCAACAGCAACTTAGGAGGGGAACAACCATTTTTACAGGAGTTTCTTATAAGCCGGGAGAGAGCTAGTGTTGATGATGGCCAAGGGGAGAGAGTTCCACAGTTTGGCGACAGAGAGGGAGCGGCCGCCCCATCTAGATCTGCGGAATCTGGGCAAGACTAGTTTGTTTTGTGAGGATGATCTCAAGGTCCTCCCTGGAATATACCATTGGAACAAAGACTTGAGTTGGGACGGCCTTTGCTATGCGTGGCCTTATATACTGTGCTTAAGACCTTAAATGAGATGCGCTCCTTAATGGGGAGCCAATGTAGTGTACCGATCCCCTCTCTAGCAGACTGATGTTTAGGAATCTTAAGAATCAGTCTTGCTGCTGCATTAAGTACCACCTGGAGCTTAGTCAGTGATGCAGTGGAGATATTAAGGTAGAGGGCATTGCAGTAATCAAGACGAGAGGTAATCAGAGCAATGATGGTTGTCCGATGTAGTTCAGGAGGAATGAGTGGAAGCGCCTTTCTGAGGGTTCTTAAAATATATAAACATGTACCAACTGTGCGGTTGACTTGAGCGTCAAAAGTCAGCCCCTCATCGAATATGACCCCCAGATTTTTAGCTGTTTTGACCGGGGTTGGAAGGGGTCCGCATTCAGTGGGCCACCACACATTCGACCAGATGGCTTTCTGAGGTCCAAAAACTAATACCTCTGTCTTGTCTGTGTTGATCTTAAGGGAATTGCCCTTCATCCAACGAACAATGTTGGACATGCAAGTGTTGAACTTCTCTGCAACTGAATGTAGGTCGTTGGTGATAGAAACGATAATCTGGGTGTCGTCCGCATAGGAAAGCACCTGAAATCCATAGGATCTCACCAATTCGGCCAGGGGGGTCCCATATAAATTAAAAAGGGTGGGGCTAAGTGAAGAGCCCTGAGGGACCCCGCATGGAAGAGAGAAAGCTTTTGTACTGAAGCCTCCACAACTAACAGTATGCAGTCTGTTTGTTAAAAAGGAATGAAGAAGCTGCAGGGCTTTTCCCGTGACTCCCACTTCTTGCAGCCGTTGGACCATGCGCACTGGGGAGACGGTGTCGAATGCTGCTGATAAATCAAGCAGAATCAGCACCGCCGAGCCCCCTTGGTCTACCTGCAGCCGGATGCAGTCAATGGCTGCAATAAGGGCAGATTCGGTGCTGTGACCGGCGCGGAATCCGTTCTGTGAGAGATCAAGAATTCCCTGCGAGTCAATAAACTTCATAAGTTCAGTATTTAAGAATTTTTCTAGGATTTTCGCCGGGGCGGGGAGGAGGGAAATAGGGCGGAAATTCTTTAACTCCAAGGGATCAGCATTGGGTTTCTTAAGGAGCGGGCGGACAATAGCTTCCTTCCAGATAGCTGGGTAGCAGCCAGACGAGAGTATTCCATTGAATACCTCGCACAGGAAATTGGCTACCAAGTATGCTGCAAGTTTCAATGTAGATGGCGTGCATGGATCGGAAGGCACTCCGGATTTAAGACCGAGGAGAAAATCTTAGGTAAGTTGGATAGAGATAGGGGGGGAAGGTAGACGAAACGTTCTCCCTGATAACCTGAAGGGGTTTCATCTTGTTTGATTCATCATTGTCCACCTTAGTTTCCTCACCAACAGACGCACTGTCAGTATCAGGAGTAAACTCACGGAAGATCTGCAGGACCTTTTCCTGAAAGTAGCCCGCTACCTTATCACAGAAATCTTGGGAGGGAGTCATTGGTTGTTGCTGGGGTGGTTCCAGAATTTCCTTGATAACCTTAAAGAGCATACTGGATGAGTTATCCGCTGTCAAAATCTTTTCAGTAAGAAATCTGGATTTTGCCTGAAAGATAGCATCTTTGTAGTTCCGTAACAGAATAGGCTGCTTGGCTTTCTCCTGAGGGCAGGGCCTGGCATGCCATTTGCGTTCTTGTCTGCGGCATTCACGCCTCGTGGCCATAAGTTCGACCGAGAACCATGGGGCGGAAGGTTTCGCCCTTTTGGTAATGCAGTTTTGGAAAGGGGCAACTATATCAAGGGCCCTGTTAAACCAAACCCAGAAACCCTCTGCAGTATATAGGGGATTGTTGTGCCTCCCGGTGGGGATCGAAGCCAAGGCGGCCTCCCAGCTGGTGGCCGTGACTTTGTTCAATTTCCTGCAGTAACGCTGTCCAGAGGGGGGTATCTCATACCTTCTAATGATAGGAGGCGAGATTGTGAATTCGATCAGCCAATGGTCCACCCAGCTAAGGGGTTGAGCTGCCTCAACCACCAAGTCGTCATGATTACTAAAAATGCCATCTAGGGTATGACCAGCTGAATGGGTGGGGGAGTGAACCCGCTGCATAAACCCCATGGACGACATAAGATCTATGAGGCGGACGGTGTCTTTGTCTAGCTGGTTCTCAAGGTAAAAATTAAAGTCTCCTAGGATCGTATATTGGGCTGTGGTAGCAAATGGTTCAAAGGTTTTGCACCAGGTCTCCATAAACTTAGCTCTCGGGCCCGGGGGACGATAAACTAGAAGGCCTGAAAAGCAGAAGTTCTCGGATAGTTTGACCATGAAAGAGGCAGCTTCCAGTAATGAGCTCGGAGCCACTTCCACAGAGCTAAGTGTGCATCTAAGTGAGTCCCTAGCCACTAAGGCTAGGCCGCCTCCTCTTCTATCCACACGGTCCAGTCTGATTATAGTGTAGCCCGGGGGTACCGCATCGACCAGGTCGGGCCTGAACTGACCCCGGCCCATGTCTCGGTGATAAAGAGACAGTCTAAATTGAGTGATTGGATAGTCAAGGCAACTTCAGTTTTATGCTTAATCATAGAGCGAGCGTTAAGCAGTGCTCCCTGAAGTGAATTTGTCATACTCTCGAATGTTGTCTTAGTCTCTATCTTATCCTCCACTCCCTGAGGTGCTTTGGGACAAACAAGATGAGACCCTACTATTAATGGGTCTAAAGCACTTGAAGAGTAGCTCAGAGGGCAAAGCTGTATAAAAGTGAAAGTGTAGGTAAGAGAGGCTTGAAGGATAAGTTGTGGAAAATGCCAATTTTATTGTTATGACAAGAAATGTGCTGGGCAAACCTGCTGAAAGGTAAAAAGGCAAACACTGTCATGGAACGCCTAAGAAAAGTGCGGTTTACGTTTTTTAAATGATGACAATGTTTACAATAAGAAAGCAAATGCGAGCCTAGAAGTATAGAAAGGGCCCAGGATGAAACTATTTAACACCGATAGTGCGAGGGGCATGGCCTGGATGGCCAAGACGGCAGATGCGTTCTAAAATGTTCCAGGACCTCCTCCGTAATCCTGCTAAGCATCTCTCATAGGCTCCCCACAAACTCCAGAAGGACGATGGAGCCCATACCGTATCGCCTAGATGGGGTGCTGGAGGTGACGGTTAGATATCGAGACATGAGCTGCGGGCTACTGAGCACAACCTTGCCATGATGACGGTCGCACAGCAAGCTCTAAACTGGCCCTCTGAGCCAGAGTGATGGCCAGTTCTATTAGCCTCATTAGCTGCGACCTAATACCGGTTGAGGCGAAAGATGCTCAGAGCTGAACTTGGCTGACTGCCAGAGAATATGTTGCGGAACTGGTGCACTGTCCCACTGGGTGTGGGAAAGACGAGTGGCCCTAGCGGTGTAGTGCACCTCATGTGGGAATCACTACAGACTAACTGTATCACTTCTGGAAACAGGAGCCAAATGTCGGATCCGGGGTTCGCCTTGCTATTGGCCACAGTTATCCAGACCGTGGCAGCTCCACAATCTAGATGGGATTGAGAGAGCTGTGAAGTTGAGCCGAACCCCCAAAGATGCTTCAGAGGACTATCAGTGCCAGGGGCGGCTCCTTCGTTAAGGCGGAGGAGCGTAGCCCCTCTAAAAAATGTCCCCCAAAGATACAAAAATAAAATGGTAATAAAGGTAATTTATTACTATTTTATTTTTCAACCCCCCGTCGCGAGCTGATCGTCAGGACAGGGGGCAGGGCTTTCTGATTTCTGCTGCTGCCAGTCAGGGTACTTAGGTTTAAAGTGCACCTGTCTTTTTGGCCGGCTGTCTTGCAACGGCCAGCCAGACACACGCAGTTTAAATCTCTCTAACCCAGCTGTCTTAAGACAGCTGGGTTAGAGGCAGCATAGGGTTTCAGTGCCCTAGGGAGTGGCGAGGGAGAGGCTGCTCGCTCCGATCCTGGCGCTGCTCTCATGCATCATGAGAGCAGCGCTAGGATTGGTTCCTGCAGTTTCTTGGAGCCTGTCTGCCTGCCTGGAGAGAGACCCGAGCGAAGCGGTCAAAGCTGCCACATCATAGCGCTTATTAAAAAAAATATATATTTAAAGCCATGTTGCACAGAAGATCAACTGCTGTCCACCGTTTAAAAAGACATTGACAAAGGCAATAGATTTTGCATAGGTGAAACCCATTGGCTTTGCCAAAGCTTGTTTATTTTTGTGCTGTAGTTACTCGAGTTGTTAGGTGTCGTCTGTTTTATGAACTGCCTTTAAACCCTGAAAAGGTGACATGGAAGGCAAGAGGAACTGCAGTCTGTAGATCACTTAATGCACGAATGTTTGCACAGTAAATTTGCATGTTCTTGTCAAGCAAAGTAAAGGAAAATTCAACTTTTTAATTTGTGCCACCACTGCTTTAATGGATTTCCAGTCTAAATTTGTTTTTCTCTGTTCCTAGTTGAAGATAGCTTATGTATCTTGTATCGTTTGTTTGACAATCCAGTTGTCATACAAATTTTGTCCGTGGTTTACAAACTGATAGCCAAAGTACAACTATTGAAAGGACTTACAAAATAGATAAGTGGAAAATCATTTGAGGGGGAAATCTGGCATAAATTCAACATTTCCGTTAGGAACAGGATAGATCTTTTCTTTTTGTAGCAATGTAGGCCTCTTTAAAAAAAAAAAAAAAAATCAGTATAATATGTTTTTCCGATTTAATAACAAGGCATAAGAGGTTAGCCTGGCAGGGCAAAGTGGTGTAGTGGGGTGCATTGAACTGAGAAAAATGTATAATACTAACCTTTATCTTTGAACAATGAAATCCCATCATCATCACCAGCAACACCACTAAAGACACACTGGTATACCCTGACACGTACCATAAAATGTTACAAAATGCATTCTAACAAAACAGTGTGTATGTAAACCCAATTACACACAATAGTCAATAAATGAAGCACACATCCCAATAAGGAGATCCACACAAATTTATAAAAATAACACATATCTTTATGTATGTTTCAGCACCAGAATCAATACGATCAGGTAAGTACTTTTTAAAATAACAGGTTTTGAAGCAAACAGGTTTTTGATACTTTAAATCGTAATTGAAGCACTTTGTGGCAATGTTAACTTAGGAAGAAAACATAAGCTGCATACGGTCACTTAACAACTTATGGGACTCTTCCCTTGGTCTTCAGGTGAGTATGGGGCAAGGTCCCAGGCGACACCAACAGGTCACCAAGGGAGGCACTGGGGCAACTGGGTGCAGAGGTGTGTTTTTCAGTGTCGGGTAACTTTGATACTTTAAATTGGTATTGAAGCACTTCGTGATAATGTTAACCTCTGGAGAAAAAACACGTATTGAATTCGAGCACTCAACAGCGACGTACGGGACCAATCGTTTGGGACTTAAGGTGAGCATTTGGGCAAGGTCCAAGGCAGCACCAACAGTTCACTTCGGGCAGCACTCGGGCGGCCGGGAGCAGAAGTGTATTACAGCGTTGGGTGCCCCATTCAAGTCTATGGAGATCGCTCTGTCGGAAAAGAGGCAGCAGGCGCGGACTGGGGAATCAGTCGGGCTGAAATAACAAGTGGGCTCAACTCTTACGCTGTATGGGGATGTTGGGATGCCTGTGGTCCTCTTCTCCAGGGGCCAAGGACGACGGGTGCAGAGGTGACTTTAGGCCTCGGATTTTCATCACCGGGAGGACTCGCAGTAGAGGGGCCTGCAAACAGAGACTGCCGGCGGCTTCGGGAAGTCCACAGTGGGCTTTGTCTCTGGAGGGCCTGGGGACCACGCTGGCACGGTTAGTCTACTTCAGCTTAGGCTAGGAAGCGTGGGTGCAGTGGTGCAATGTGTCAGGTTTTTGATGTTCCGGAGTCTCACAGTCTTCTTTACGGTGCCTGCAGGATGCAGGGAAGCAGCTCCATTGCACCATGGGAGTTCATGAGTCTTTGAAGAAGTGCTGGCAGACCTCCCAGGCTGTGGAGGATCAGCAGCTTGCAGGACGAGATTACTTTGACGCAATTGTCAAGAATAGGCGAACAGGCCGGAAGGGCTGGTGCCAAGTCAACTGCTTCTTCTGCAGTTCTTGCTTTTCACGGCATTTCGGACCTTCTTCTTTTGGTCTGCAGTATCTGATTTCCTGGTGCCAGGGTTCCCCTAAATACTGAATTCAGGGGTGTTAGAAGAGTATAGGGTAGTAACCAATGGGTTACTTATGCCTAGAGTCACTACACCCCCTATATGACCCCTTCCTGGGGAAAGTGGGCATAATCCCGTCCCAGAGATCCTAAATTTGCCATCACCAAGATGGTCACTTCTGAAAAGTTGCATCCACTTCAGACAGGCCAGTTCAGGGGTGGTACTCGCCTGAGGGTGGACACGCCGGTCTTGCTTAGCTAATTTCCTGCCTGTCCAGGTGCCAAAGGGCTCTGGACAGAGGGGGTCGGTTTCCTCTCTTGTGAGAGAAGCCAGATTCTCATACCAATGGCGGTGGGCCTCTTTGAAGCTCCCCGGCCGTGGAATGCTAATCTGCAGGTCATCCTCTGGGCAGGCTTGCAAAGCACTCCCTGCCAAGCAGGCTTAGTTTATGGCCCTCAGAGCGCAAAGACCCTCACACTTGGGGGTCAGAAACTCGTCTCTGGTGGCAGGCTGGTTAGAACCAGTCAGTCAGCACACAAGTGGCTGCTAAGTTTTCGTGCATGTATTACTAAACCTGTTACTGGCATCAGTGTGGGTTTATTAATATGAGATGTTTGATAGCAAACATCCTTATTTTCAATGAATCCGTCATGCAACTGGGGAACTCATTTTAACCAGTGCCCAGGCATTGCTTTTAAAATGGCTTCCCTGATCACTCGTACTGACAGTGATGGAAGTGACCAGTATCGGAGCATATCTGCTCAGGTAGTTAGGCCCTCACATGTAGCATAGCGCCCCCTGTCTTAGGGCAGTAAGGCCTGCTGTAGGGGTGACTTACTTATACTGCATGCAGGTGCAGCTGGCATGGAACACAGGCTGTGTCCCATGTTGTGTTTTCACTTTTGTCTGCACCAAGACAAGCAGCCTGCAGTGACTGTTTGCCTGAGCTTGGTGAGGGGCCCCTTAGGGTGGCACAATTAATGCCATCACCCTCTGGAACCCTCTTTAGTATCTCAGACCCTAGGTACCAGGGGTACTATTTACTAGGGACTTACAGAGGGTACTTAAGGAATCACTGATTGGGTAAAACAATTTCACAGTTCAGGGAAAGAGATCTGGCACGGAGGACTCTGTTAGCAGGAACCCAGAGCACTTTCAGTCGAAATCATATACCAGGCAAAAGGTGGGGGTCACCAGGTCAAAAAGGGCACTTACCTACATAGAAGCACAGGTGTATACATAAACGCTACCAGATATGTATTTTAAACCTTTACGAACAGTACTGCCAAATATACTATAACATCTTTGTATACAGAAAAATAATGATATCAACTGCAACGTGTGTATTGAGTGCGGGGTGTATGGACAGTAACATTTGCATGAAGCAGCACTAGTATGTAGACTTTGTATGAGCAGCAGGGCCCTGCAAGGGCTCTGTGTAGTGAGTGTGAGCTGCGGGGGCAGTCTATGCGCACAGACTGTCCCCCATAAAAAACAGGAAATGAGTGATGGGGGTGGTTAGGTAAAATTAAGTTGGGAAAGCCATCAGAGGATACTGCACAGGCAGAAGCCGGGTGTAAATCACAAAACACAGCAGGCATGCAGGAGGGGGAGGAACAGCTACAGGAGTAGGAAGATCGGGTGAAGGAGTAGCAAAAACAAGCAGTGGAGAGAAGACGGCCGGAAGATGCACTTGTATGGAGACCTTGACAGGAAATGAATGGTAGCCAGTAAAAGGACACTGGCCAGTAGACAGTGACCGAAAGTTGTACTTGGTCTAAGATCCATGCCAGGCAAGGATGGCAAAGCAAGAGCAGAAGTGAAAGCGCACGATGTGGAGGCGACATGCAGGCCAATCAGAAGCACGTACATTAAAGCGGTGTTGGAATAAGCTAATGGTAAGTTCGGGTAAGTAAGGGGCAGGTTTTAAGCCCCTTTTTAGGATTTTTTAGGTCTCAGCTAGAAAACGTATGCGCTGTCTTGAATAGAAATGTTGTATATACTTTGTGGGCTTCAGCCCGCCCATAGGCTTCTCATTTTCTGGCTCCATTATTCTTTCCACCCCATTTGTCCATGGCATGCATGCATCATGCCTCTTTCTGTGTTTAGCCCTCCCCGAGGCACAGACCAATTACTATTATCCATCCACCCACTGCTCCCATTTTAGCAACCGTTTTAGGGACTACTTTTTTTATTTAATTTTGAGCATTTCACACAAGTGCGTGTTTTCACTCGCTCAGAGTGCAGTTTCTGTAAACAGGCCTGTAAATCTTCTTATCTAGTCCTATTTGTGTGCTTCCAAAGAGCGAGGGCAAATGTCAGACACTGTTTTCTGAGGGTGCCTGTTCCGTTCCCCAACCCCCTTCCGCCCTGCTGCTTGATCATTCCTCGCACCCCCTCCTTCATCACTGCTTGACCCCTTCTTGCCTGCTTGTCCGTTAAAAGGGTTAAAAGTATGAGAGAACCAGTAAGCAGGATAATTGACGTCTTGCAGTGCTTTTGTCCAGGCAGCAGAACAAAAGCCCTTATTGCAGGATTAACCAGCAAAAAGCTGGACGTTGGCCACTCCACTGAGTTGTACTTATTATTTCTCCGTACTTCAGCCATGCTTCTCTGAAGTTTACACAGCTTTGACACGCCATCAAAACAACGCAAGTCGCCGCACGTCCCGACCCCCAAGGACATTATCTTCTGCACAACAGAGGGTTCCTCTGTGACACAGTTTCCAGCTGTCACCTGGTAATGGCAATGGCTTCCCAAGCTGAGCCCTGGGCACTGTAAACAGGGTCTGTGTGAGAAACAGCCAATCAGGAGGCTTTTGTTCCATCAGATGTGTGAGACCGAGCCTGAGCTGCAGCGCTGCATAAACTTCCTGGACATGGAGGACTGTAAGGAACCCATAATAAAATATATTGAGTGTGTAATCACACTTTATTCAATACATATGGGATCTGTTCATCCTGTAGCACTCAGTCCGATAGAAAACCGAATATCCCACACAACATCCCATCATATTCCATGTGCATTATACAGCACAGGCTGGGTCATAACGCTTTTATATAGGACTTTCAGCCATGCTGAACAGCAGCCGTGGGGCTATTCAGCATAGATATTGACAACGCCAATAGCTCTCGGATTGCTGTGACCTATTGGCTTTGCCAATGCTCGTTTTATTTACCAAAGACTTCGCAAGCGCTGTGCAGGTGAAACCTAAATAAGACAATAAAAAAACAACAGTTAAACTGTCATGTGTCAGCAAATAAAACAAAGTCTAACAAAACTTGATGCCCCATGACCAAAATCTAAAGCAAACATACAGGAGTCAATAAAAGGAATGTGCCTTGTCGCTATTTTATGATAATCTTATTTGTGGTTTTTTAATGAGTATTTAAATATTTATTTTACTATAAAAATTTACATAACAAAGTTATGCATTGGCGGCGGGTGAAAATACCGCTTCTTTGAGAACCAAACAACACTGTCATACTTTAGCTCCTGCGGCTCGTCAGGATCCTCTCACCCGAGCCAGTCACTACATGTCAAAGGCCCAATGAGATGGTGCTTGACGTCATTCTAGAGACAGGAGAAATCGTGACCACCAATTGTTTGATATGGTCAAAGACCTCTCCTTGGGACAATGAAGACAGAAATATGGTGCCTAACAGTGTAAGGCAGCATTCAAAGTTTATGTCGTGCATGTGAGAGCGGTGGACCAATACAGCCTATTGAGTAGACACACTGTCTTTCGAACGAACGGGTGAATACACTCCCTGAAAGAGCCAAAGGATGCTGATTAAACTTGTGATGGTACAGATCCTTCAGCCTTGTTCAGCCCAGATGGCAGTGAGAGGGGAATTCATCACAATATCAGTGGCAATCACCAATGGATGCTGATTTGGATCCATATCCATCCTGATCGTGATCTCTATGTTCTGGTGGTATGACTGACAAACGATACAAAGGGAAAAAAAGACTATTTCCAGCTGCATCCTTGTACCAAGAAAGGAACCGGGGAGGGCGAAGGTGGTGATGGGAAAATCTGCAATTTAATTGGACAAAAATGATTGATGGGGACTCTCGACTCTCTAATAAAAGCTTGACAAAGTAGAGAACGCATCAGTGGTAGCCTGACCGGGCTAAAGATTAAGGTTAATGGGATGGAAGTGGATTAGCAGCTACAAATAAATAGAGTAATCACTTGGGCCATGTAGAGGAACATCTGGATGCCCAGACTGACTTCCAAAGCGGAAAAACTAGGTCACTGTTCCAGATTAGAATATTGCAATGCTTTTTACTTAGTCACAAACCAAATTATTTTACACCTTCAATCCATCCAGAACCAAGCCACTTGACTTATCACACCTCACCTCACCCCCTCCTTTATCAAAGCTAAACCAATCTTGACATAATTACATTGGGTTCCTATTTTCCGACAGAAACCTGTTAAAAAACTTGTGTATAGTGCACAAATATCTTTTTGTTGCTGCTCTTGTTTTCCTAGGTAATATAATCTAATAGAATAATCAGGACAAGTTCATCATAAACCTTTCACTCATCTCATCATTTGGCATTACCACCCTTTTTGCAAATCCACTTTTGAAGTACAAGCCTTTTTGGTACTTGGACCACAACTCTTCCATACCTTATCCTAGAGTCTTATATTCCTCCTCTTGCACTTAACTTTCAGAAACAGGTTTAAGATTCTTCTGTTTGCTGAATAAACATACTTTGCAGTGATATTTGCTATAGGCATCAAGAGACCCTAGGATGTATGTGTATTTTAGAAATCTAGTTTAACATAACATAACACCGCAGGAGCTCTGAGGCAGGATTAAGACTTTGGATAATCTAAGGCACATTGCACATATCAAACTGTTCAGATTTTATACTACTGCACTCGAGAAGTTGGTGAGAGAAGAGAAACGTTTTTATCCTCCTTGACACACTGCGATACTCTGGCAAGAGGGCAAACAGACTCCAGTCCAAGCACAACGGCTCCTAAAGTTGGCAGTGCAACATCATCATGGTCCTTCGGTATTAGTCGCTGTTGGGCACATGACTTAAATTCAAGACAAAAAAAGCACTATGACGTGGCCAACACGGACAGAGTTATAGTGCTTTTATTTTTTTTAAGCCATGTTGAACAGCAGCCCGCAATGTTAAATAGGTTTTAAAAAACGCAAGGGGGGGGGGACAAGCGACACGAGGGAGGTCCGTGAGAGGAGGGAGGGAGGAGAAACAACAGAAGGAGGAGAAAAGCAATATGAGGAAGATGTGGGGGAGGGAGCAGCAATAACAGACTGCTGGAGGAGGGGCGTCTGGGTTAAGCAAAATGAGAGAAGAGCGGGGGAGGAGGGAGGGAGCACCATATTGGGGGCAGCAACCAGGAGAAGGGGTGGGTGGGAGGGTAATGAAGCACCACTCAAAAAAGGGAAGAGAGAGCTAGAAGAAATGGTACCTCCCACAGAAAGGAAAGGCAGGGACACTTGGCATGGCATGCGTTGGCCAATTAGGAGTCAGCCAAGAAGAGTGACAAAGAAGCCAATGAAGCAATGGGAGGACTCCAAGCTCTTTATTGTAAACAGAATGTCTTACAAGCAAGAGCGCATGCACTATTGCAGGCTCGACCTAAAAAGGAAGCAATATAAAATTGACATTGCAGATAGACAGTGCGGTGATACAAGTTAAAAGATACCAGTTTGTGATGCAAGGACCACTATATCTGGCTAGCATATTACCCTGTGGTACCCAAGAATATTTGCTCAGATGGAGATGGTGCAAATGATTTTGAAGGACTTAAAAAAAGAAAAGAAAAACTACCACCATATTTTCTTCAGAATGATTAAGTTGAGCATGTGAGATATTATTATGAGTTAAAACACTGCTTAAATCCACTCATAGGCTGGAGGGGCCCCCAGACTATGCTAAATGGCAGGTAGTGACAAACTCACATGCTATCACAAGTGCAGCAAATTTCAGTGATGGCAAGGGCTCACTGCTTGCCTCCCCTGTATTATATTGCATTGTTATTAGCCCTACGTAGGCCGCTGGAGTGCTTACCCACACGGATAGCAAGCTACACTCTGAACGCTGTGTGGTTAGAAGCATTTTTGTTTAGAGTTTATTTGGGAGATGTTTTTATGTTGCGCATGATTACCACCAATGTGAGTTTATCATGTTATGGGATGCAGCGCCTGGCGGTGTACTGGGTGAAGGCAAGTGGGAGATAGACAAGTACATTATAATTCTAATAGGACCAAAACATATAGGCAACTACACAGCACCAGCCTATAAACAGGGAAGGCAAAATGCTGTGTTGGTGTACACAAAAAAGGGGATAAGCAGGGAGCATGGTCAACCGCCGATCAAAATGGCCGAAACTTTATCGAGGCTCCAGCCCTTCGTTCACCTAATGTCCCTAATATCCATGCAATCATCCATCCTGGGGCTCCATGGACTCAACGACTGAGCCCCATACAGCCTAGGGAACCTACTGGGCTGTCTTGCTCGTCCGCACATTGCTCCCTTGAGGAAGACCGGGACGAGGCTTGTGCCTGGAGAGCGGCCCAGCCTTGCGGACGGCCCCCAACTGCAGCTACGGCGGCCGCGGGGTGCCTGCCTCAGTATTGCTCCGGTGATTGACCTTCACCGGTGACACCTGGTGGCGATTGACTGCCATCCCAGGTAGGAGCCACTGGGACACTCGTGACGGCCTGAAATGTGGGAGCACTTTAACACGGCCATGCTCCTGTGCTGAGCGAGGCACTCTAGCCATTGGGTTCGGCTGCGGCAGTAAACACAGTGTAGTGACCAGATACTCTTACCCCCCACCCCCCTTTCTCATGGCTGGCAGAAGCTAGGGTGCGTGCGGTGACTGTGTGTGTGGTGCTGCCGACAGAGCCCATACATCGCTTTCCTCCACCAGCGACCGGCAGCCCGCGTGAGGAAGAGTTGTGGGCCACATTGGAGCAGAAACCGTTGTGTGGCTGGGTGCACTCTCTACTATACTGTACTGAAAAGATCCAGACTGTCTAATCCAAGCCTCCAACTGCAATCCTGCCCATATACCCGACCAGGCTTGCCCTGTAAAATGCCTATTCACTAGACTGCTTCCTACTTTATCACTATTATGGCCTTGGACCGGAAGACTGCTCAGAGTGAAAAACTCATGGTGTGGGACCTAACATTTCTCTGTCTAACTCCAGCCATGCCCTGCGGATCTCTTGGACACTTAACTGTTTGCTGCTCGTCCAGAGCACTGGGACCCTTCTGCAGGCATGTGCCTCCAGTCCATAGCCCTCTTTAATTGGTGAGTGGGCGGCGTGAAGACTGTGTCTGCTCCTGTGACCACCAAACTGTTTTGCCAGGGCTGTGATCCCTGGCTCCTATTAGGGACAGAGAGGTGAGCAGTGGGAAATCCGACAGGCCGCCTGGGACACCTTTGAACCCCCTGGGCTGGCGGCAGTGGGCACTGTGGCAGCCCCCCTGTCGTTTCTACCAGTTGACATTGCTTGACTACCAGCGTGTTGGACATAATCCTCCATTATGACGGGAGGTAACGGAGTGCGCAATGCGCACGAAACCAAGCTTGGCAAATTTGCAGTCCCAAAGGAGGCATCTGTGGCGGAAGTGGCCCTGGAGCAAAGTACAGTGCCACCGGATCAGGCACAGCCAGAGGCCTTACACTTCATGACATTATGGAAGCAATACCAGGGGTCTGAACCTCCCTGGAGGCCAGAATTGACTCAGTCATGATGGAAGTCTCAATAGTGAGAGCTGACCTGCGCAAAACGGGTACCCGTATGAAGGAAGTGGAAGACTCTACTGCCACCCTCAAGGTTGACATGGCGATGCTGAAGTCTCAAGTTGGCAAGCTGCAGGCCATGGCCAAGACTATGGATGCTAGACTGGAGGACTATGAAGGCAGGTCGAGACGCAACAATATTCGTATTATTGGAGTGCCTGAACGTTCGGAGGGACCGGCAGAAGACTAGTTTGTTGAAGACCTCATCCTGAAAAAGCTGCAACAGCGCAGCCTCTCCAAATACTCCTTGGTGGAGCAAGCACAGTGTCCCTGGAATGCCTCCACGTCCAGGGCCACCCCCTAGTCTGATCATAGCCAGAATGTTCCATTTCCAAGACCGCAACGTCATTTTACAAACGGCACACAGCGCCCCTCTAGTCACATAAGAGAGTGCAGTCAAAACATTTTTCCTGAACTTCACACTCTAAGTACAACACTAGCATCGCAGCTTTCTAGATGTTAATAGAGCCTTGGGAGAGCGTGAAATAAAATACTCAATCATCTTTCCTGCTAAGCTTTTTGGTTGCCAAGGGGTAGACATGGTACTTCGCAATGCCACAAAATGCCTGGGATTGAATTGAGGGATGGAGGACGGCGGGAAGTTCGACGCATCAGTCACGTCCTGGGCAGTGGCCCTGGAAGTCGAGGAGCTGCAACAGCGCACAGACGACGGGAGTCCGCGAGATCGAAGCACTTCCCCAAGAATGGATGAGAATTGAGGCACTTGTAGGTGGCTGAGATTCAGTGACTGCCTAGGAGGCAACTGTGAACTGTTGGAGGATTATCAACATAACTGGGACACAGTGGCAACTTCATTTGTTTTGTGGAAATGCTGCCGCCTCCTCCTGTGTACCGAAACTGTCTGGCCGGACATTACGGAGAGGGCAAGTGGGTCAACGTGGACATGGTAAAAACTTTCCTTTCTTGAGGAGGCAAACAGGGGACACTTTGGTTTTGGCTTCAGCCACCTCTAGTTAAATATGTTCTATGGGGGCAACAGGCGCTCTGCAGAGTTGGGGGGAGGGGCAGTTTTAGGTCCATCGTGCAGGGAGGGGGGGATTTGTTTGGGTCTTGTTTGAGTTAGCCTATTATGATATTGTTTTTATGTTTAAAGTGCAGCACACTAGTAATGGCAGTTTTGGCTCCTTTCCCTGAGCCCTCACGCTTTTGTTGCCCTACTCTTGCCATGCGATATACCAGCCCTGAGCCCTCTACATCAGTAGCTCAACACACCTACTTTTATGGCTCTGACACCTCCAGCGAGCAAAATATTGTCTTGGAATGTCAATGGTCTAGGAGACAAATTTAAGAGAGAAGCAGTACTCCAATATCTTAAGCGGCATGCACCAGACATTCTCCTCCAAGAGACGCACCTGGGGGGCAACACTTATCAAGCTCTGGACCGCTGGGGATTCAAAATGATGGTTCAACGGGTTACACTGCGGGATCTAGGGGGGTGGGAGTCGGTGCGTAAATCCCTCCCTTTCATACTCCAGAAAATCTGGGTGGATCAATACGAGAGATATGCGGCACTCTCTGGTAGTTGGGAGGACATCACAATTAACATCATCTCAATATAAATTCCTAAGCTACATGATGCGCTTAGGAGTCTTCTATTGAACCTCCCAAATGGTGAATTAATAGTGGGCAGAGACTTAAACGCGGCCCATTGTGAAATTAAAGACTGGTGGCCCGCTCAACACACTTACTTAACCAGTCATTCTTTGGCTGACTTTTTGACTGCCTTGGGCCTTCTGAGCCTTGTAGATGCGTAGCGCGCCTGTAACACTACGGAACTGCAATACACATTCCACCCGGGAGCCAGCGGCAGCCTTTCATGAATGGATTGTATCCTTACCCTGCCTCATCTGCTCCCCCAATTTAGGGAAGTCTATCATCTTGCCAGGGGGATAGCTGATCACTAATTGGTGTGGGCGACATACTGTAGCCTGCTCTGAGATTAACAGAGACGTCTTGTAATTAGCCTATGGTATCTCAAGATACCTCATATCCATACTAACCATGGCACAGCAACAGAACAATACTTCAAGGAGAATGTAGGTTGCGTGGAGTCGGCACAGACCCTGTGGGAGGCCTACAAGGCTGTTATAAGGAGTCAAGGAGTCTTCTTGATAGTGGGCACAAGAAAGAAAAGCAGGCGTGCATGGAGACTTTAGAACTGGAAATCCAAGAGCTTGAGTCAGTGCTCCATCACTTGGATCCAGTGGATGGGCATCACCGCCTGGCCTTGAAGCAGAAGGAGTTCCAAGATGTTGTGTTGGAAGCGGCCAAAACCCACCATATCGCCACACAGTGCTGCCTCTATGAGGTGGGCGATAGGGCTGAGAAATTGCTAGTCTGGCTTAACAAGAATGAAAGGGCAACTCGATGGGTGCCGGATATACTAACTGATACAGGGGAGAGCGTGCGGGGTAGACTAGAGATCGTAAACGCCTTTGTGGCTTACTATGCTCGGCTGTACTCACCCTCACTCAAGGCAACGGCTGTTGAGACTCGGGAATTGTTGTCTGATATTAATCGCCCCACCCTTTCCCACTCTGACAAAACGCTACCAGACCAAGAAATCATGGAAGATGAGATCGTGCAGGCAATTCGAGACTTGTCTTCCGGGAAGGTAGTGGGTCCTAATGGACTCCCTATTGAGCTTTACAAGCTCACAACATTCACGATTGACCCTCACCTCCTTAAGATGTTTCTCGAGAGCCATGAAAAGTGCTCCCTGCCCAGAGATCAGAGACTGGCCAGTATTGTTGTCATACCCAAGAAGGGCAAACCTTCAGATGCCTGTTCCGGTCACAGGCCTATTTCCCTTCTCAATGCAGAGATAAAGTTCCTAGTGAAGATATTGGCCTCCCGATTGGTGCGAGTGATCAAATCATTGATCCATCCGGACGAGTCCGGCTTCATGCAAGGGCGTAGTACGGCCCTCAAGCCTGAGGCACCTACATGGTGTCCTCGGTCAGGCAGCAAAGATTTGCGAAGATGCCCTTGTGCTCTCGCTTGACGCATGCATGGCCTTTAAAATTGTTGAGTGGCCATTCATGTTCGAGGTGCTCCAGTGATTCAGTTTTGGGCAGCACTTTCCATCATGGGTGCGTCTCCTTTATGCTGATCCTCTAGCCCAGGTGACCGTTAACGGTGGTATGTTAATGGTGGTATGTCCTCGGCATTCCAGCTCCCCGAGCACACGTCAGGGCTGCCCACCTTCCCTTCTAATTTCTGCACTGGTCCCGGAGCCCCTGATGGAGTGGGTGCGTAGCGACTATCAGATTAGAGGGCTCCGGTGGACGGAGGAGTGGGAGGACAGGATCTTCCTCTATGCCCACGACCTCTTACCCACATACTTGACAGGATCAGTCATGTGCTCACTCTAGAACGTCAATACTCAGGATATACTATCAATTGGGACAAATCCCTGATTTACTTCCTTCACGGGGGTGCCCTGCGACTGCCCGATGGCTGTGCCGTCCGTATCGCTGTGGAGGGGTTCCATTATTTGGGAATATATATCACTGCGGAACCAAGTGTTTTCCACACTAATAACCTGGAGCCCCCACTGGCTTGTCTTCGAAGTTATGTCGAGCATTGGAGGTCCCTCCCCTTGTCACTTTTGGGAAGGTCCGCCTTATTCATAATGATGGGTTTGCCCCGATTCCTCTATGCACTACTTAATACGCCTTACCCCATTCCAGCCTCCTATTTTCAGGCCATAGACCGGGAAATTTATACACTAGTCTGGGATGGGGGTCCCGCGCATATAGGTACTAAGAAACTAACGAGGAGCGGGTACGATGGTGGCATTGCACTGCCGAATATACAGAATTATTGCACAAGTTACTAACTTGTGTAACGATATATCTGTAAGAGACAGTAGTTAGTGACAGATTCCTTACCTTAGAATATCCCCAGGCGTCAGGCTGGATCCGGAAAGTTTTTTGCGTAGCAGTACCCTTGCGCGTCGGTAGGCGGCGTCGTGAGGCTCCGCGTCCGTCGTCGGCGTCGTGATCGCCGGGATGACGTCGCGGGCAGTACTTAGGCGCCGCCCCTGCGCGCTGACGTCAGTTCTGTACACGACTTTCCGCGCCAGGAACGCAGAGCCATGCAAGAAGCTGACATAGGTGTCTGAAAAATACTAGGGCCCTGAAAGGGATATCCTTAACCCTAGAAATCAGTTCGCAGAACGGGGAGGATGGGTGGGCGGTAAGGAATCTGTCACTAACTACTGTCTCTTACAGATATATCGTTACACAAGTTAGTAACTTGTGCATCTGAAAGAGACACGTTAGTGACAGATTCCTTACCTTAGAATAGATACCCCAGCAATACCAACCCCGGTGGTGGGTCTGCGAACAAAGATCAGGCAAGGAAGTCCTGGAGGACAGAACGGCCAAAGAAGCCGTCCCTCTGGACCTGACTGTCAAGGCAGTAATGCTTTGTAAACGTGTGCAGCGAGGCCCACGTAGCTGCCTGACAGATAACCGGCAGCGGAACACCGCGGCCCAAGGCCGTGGTAGCAGCCGTTGCCCTGGTGGAATGGGCACGCAGCCCAACAGGAGGCTCCTTTTTAGCCAAAGAATAGCAGGTCTTGATGCACAAGGTAACCCAGCGGGAGATGGTCCTCTTGTGCACCGCCCGACCTTTTTGGCGCCCACGTAGCCAACAAAGAGCTGGTCATCCACCCGGAAGTGTTTTGTGCGGTCAATATAGAAGGAGAGCGCACGTTTTGGGTCCAGACGGTGGAGCCTCTCTTCCTCTCTGGAAGGATGCGGAGGCGGAAAGAAGGTGGGCAAAGTGATGGTCTGCCCAATGTGGAAAGCAGTAACCACCTTTGGCAAGAAGGACGGACGCGTCCGAAGAACAACCTTGTCTGGATGAACAGACAGAAAGGGAGGTTTGCAAGATAGAGCCTGGAGCTCACTCACCCGCCGAGCGGAGGTGATGGCCACCAGAAAGGCTGTCTTCAGAGTCAGAAGACGAAGAGGACAGTTATGTAGAGGCTCAAAGGGAGCGCACATTAAAAAGGTAAGAATCAAGTCCCACTGAGGCATTACAAACGGAACAGGAGGGAAAAGGTGAGTAATGCCTTTTAAGAACCTGTTAACAACAGGGGACTTGAAAAGAGAGGGCTGATCAGGGAGCCTGAGGAAGGCCGAGATAGCACAAAGATAACCCTTGATGGTACCCAGGGCAGAACCCTGTTGGGCCAGAGAGAGAAGGAACAGAAGGACCTCAGAAAGAGGGGCAGAAAGGGGATTCACAGCCTTTGCTGTGCACCATGCCACAAATTTGTTCCACCTGCAGGCGTATACCACCTTAGTGGAGGGACGCCTGGCTGCCAGAATCACATCACAAACTTCGGGAGGCAAGTCGAAAGGAATCAACTGCCGCCGCTCAATCTCCACGCAAGCAGGTGTAGACTGGACAGGTTCGGGTGGAGGACCGTCCCCTGCTGCTGCGACAGAAGATCCTCCCGAAGAGGCAGACGGATCGGGGGATCTACGCTCATATTGAGTAGCTCGGGATACCAAACTCTTCGAGCCCAGTCCGGAGCCACAAGAATGACTTGGGCCCGGTCGTGCAGCCAGTCGTCGAGGTAGGGGAAGACAAACCCCTGCCCGGCGCAGATGAGCTGCGACCACCGCCATCACTTTCGTGAACACCCGAGGGGCACTGGTAAGGCCAAAGGGGAGCACGGTGAACTGAAAATGCTCGAGGCCTACCGTGAACCGAAGGTAACGCCGGTGGGCCGGCAGGACGGGGATGTGGAAATATGCGTCCTGCAAGTCCAACGCTACCAACCAGTCTCCAGGGTCGAGGGCAGTCAAGACCTGAGCTAGGGTGAGCATCTTGAACTTCTCCTTCCGGAGGAAGCGATTGACGTTCCGGAGGTCCAAGATAGGACGCATGTCCTCCTTGTCCTTTTGGGCACCAGGAAGTAGTGGGAGTAGCAACCACGCCCTACTTCTGGGGTCGGAACATGCTCGATGGCCCTCTTGGCCAAGAGGGCCGTGACTTCCTTCTGCAGAAGTACCAAGTGATCCCCTGACATGCGGTGGAATTGAGGTGGCATGGCTGGGGGGTGGACTCGAAGGGGAGGGAGTAGCCCCTTCGGACAATGTCCAAGACCCACCTGTCCGAGGTGATGGTACGCCAGTGGGGAAGGTGATGGCGGACCCTGCCCCCTACTGGCGTGCTGTGCACCTGAAAGGAGGGGCTAGGAGGGTTTGGAGGCCGCGGACGGGTTGGAGGTGGTGGCCTGACCCGCACGCTGGTTACCCGATCCGCCACGGCGGAATCCACGTCATCGGCCACGCGAAGACGCCTGCTGCGCGGGCCGGTGGCTGGGCTGCTGACGTGAAGGGGCGCCCCTACCGTGGCCACGATAGGGGCGAAAAGCAGAAGTCAGCGGAGGCGTGTAGCAGAAAGGCCCAGGGACTTTGCCGTAGCCCGTGAGTCCTTAAAGCGCTCCAACGCATGGTCTGCTTTGGACCCAAAAAGACCGACTCCATCAAAGGGCATGTCCATGAGAGTATTCTGGACATCCCCTGAAAAACCAGTGGTTCTCAGCCAGGTGTGGCGTCGTAGCGCCACCGTCGTTGCAATAGACCTGCCCAGCGAGTCGGCGGTATCAAGGCCACATCGAATTGTATATTTGGCTGCATCCCTTCCTTCCGCAATGGCGCGGGAAAGCAGTGTCTGGACCTCCTCAGAACACTGGGGCAAAACATCCGCCACCGAATCCCACAAGGAGTGGGTATATCGGCCCAAAGGCAAGCGGTGTTGATGGACCGCAAGCCAGCACTGGAGGAAGAAAAACCCTTCTTCCCAAATTGATCCAGGCGTTTGGATTCCCTATCCGGAGGGGCGGTAGGGAAGGCGGTTTGGGAAGCGGAGGCTTGGACAACCAAGCTCTCAGGGGTGGGGTGGACAGAGAGAAACAGGGGGTCGCCCGGAGCTGGGCGATGGCGTCGGGACACGTTCCTATCCACAGGAGCCCCTGTGTTGGGCTTGGACCAGGCGCCCAAAGAACGTCAGTGAGGGCGTCGTTAAACGGCAGCACAGTCTCCGAAGAGGAGGCTGCCGGCTGAAGCACCTCTGTCAAGAGATTAACCTTGACCGCCACAGCAGGGAGTTGGAGATGTAAGGCTCCAGCCGCCCTACGCAACACCGTTGCAAAATTGGCTCCCTCCTCTGTAGCCACGGGAGGAGACAGCATGCCAGTGTAAGTATCTAGACCACTAGCATCCCCTAGACTCTCTGTCCAGTCCTCATCGTACTGACACTGTTGTGTCAGAGGGTCATCAGACCCCTCCCAGTCCTCCTGGTCCTCCTCAGGTTCAAAATAAGGGGGAGGAGGGACATTTGGGACCCAAGGTCTCATCGGGCGCCGGAACCGGCGTCGAGCGACGTCGGTCCGGGTCCATGTCCGGAGCCGGAAGGAACTGGGGAACGACGCCGCTCGGAGCCCCAGGCGGCGTCGAGAACGGCACCGGAGACATCGGCGCCGGCGGAGGTGTCGTTAGGTCGACCGGCGTCGATGGGGGTTGTGGAGCCGGGATCGAGGCCGGGGCCGAAGCCGGGATCGAGGCTGGAGGCACGGGCGACGCCGGGGCCGGAGCCGTCGGCGACGCCGGAGCAACACCATCAGGGCCCGCGGGGCCCGAAGGCGCACCGGAGGGACCTGGAGGCCCGAAGAGGCGGGCCATGGCCGACAGGAATTCCTGCACTTTGGCCGGATCTGCCCCCGAACCCGGGAAGGGCGGGTATGGCGGGGGCGACTCCACAGGCATGTCCGGGGCCGCGGGGACGGTGCCGGGAGGGGCCTCAGCCGAGTCGCGAGACCGGCGAGGCGAAGTCCTAGAGCGATGATGCTTTTGGACTTCTTGTGTTTTGACTTACCGGACGAAGAAGACTTCGATGCCGACGACCGGTGTGGACTCCGCGATCGACCCCTGGACCTCTCACGCGACCGGGGCTTCCGCGGAGCAGAATGCCGGGCCTCGAGGAGCTTTCGAGACCGCTCTCGCAAAGCTTTCGGGTTGAGGGCCTGGCAGTCGGTACAAGACTCCGTGTTGTGGCCTCGGCCGAGGCAGAAGAGACACTCCCAATGCGGGTCGGTGACGGACATCATCCGAGCACAGGCGCCGCAACGTTTGAAACCGGGCATCCCTACGACACCTTGATAGAGAAAAACTGTGAAAAAATTCACCAAAAAGTATGGTCAAAAAATGACCAGGGCACTGCTCTTCCCGGATCTGCGCTTGCTGGCGCGGAAAAAGAAGAACTGACGTCAGCGCGCAGGGGCGGCGCCTAAGTACTGCCCGCGACGTCATCCCGGCGATCACGACGCCGACGACGGACGCGGAGCCGCACGACGCCGCCTACCGACGCGCAAGGGTACTGCTACGCAAAAAACTTTCCGGATCCAGCCTGACGCCTGGGGATATTCTAAGGTAAGGAATCTGTCACTAACGTGTCTCTTTCAGATACCACGCAGCTCACAGCCATCAACCATTGGGCTCATCTCCCCGACTCAGAGTCGGCCTACCATATGGACCAGTATGCCATGCAGACAGAAGGTTACCTCAGGGCACTATATGGAGGGGGCCATCCCACATCCTTCCCCACCCCCACAGCGGTTACTCTCGCACTTTGGCATGACACATTACACTCCTTGGGTTGGCGGGACAGGATCACTCAGGCAACTCCCTAATGGGACACTGCATGACTAGGCACTCTGGGTACTCAACCATGTTTCCATAAGTGGGATCTCACTGGAATCGCAAGAGTGGGTGACTTGCGGCTGCAGGGTGGGGTTATCCCATTCACGGATTTGCAGGCCGAATATCAGCTGGCACCTACTGAGGCCTTTCGGTACCTCCAAATCTGCCACGCCCTATGCCAGGCATTGCCAAACAGAGAGGAACTCCCGGAATACTCCCCACTTGAGTATAGACTACTGACTGATTATATGCCCAAGAAAGCAGTTTCCCTCACTTATCAAGCCAATTAACAACGTACCCGACACCTTAGTGAGCCTTAGGGCACATTGGGAGCGTGACCTTGAAGGATTGGAAGACGATGAGTGGCTAGAGGCCCTGGCGTCCCTGCTGGTGGTAGCCATATGCTCTAGATTCCGTCTAATACCATTGAAGGTTCTGCATAGGTGCTAATATGCATGTACTACCCTTGTGAAGATGGGCAGAGCAGCTACACCACACTGTCTATGACAATGTGGAAAAACGGGTACACTTTATCACATGATTTGGAGCTGCCCTGCCATTCAGATGTACTGGGATTCAGTGGCGACTTGTTTAAATAATGTTTGTGGTAGCAATGTAGAACTTTCTCAAAAATGGTGTTTGTTAAATATATGGGAGGAAAAAGACCTCACCCACATGGATCAGACATGGATGACCTTAGGGTTAATGGTGGCCAAACGTAACATTACTTGTGCTTGCAAGGTTAAACAGCCACCAGAACTCGGTGATTGAAAGCTGGACCTAGACAGGTACATGCTATCGGAGAGGGCAGTATATGAAGGTCCGGCAAAGTGGGCCAAAATCTGGGGAAAGTGGAAGGACCACCCTGGAGGGCTGTGTGTTCTACCTGGACTTATAGGAACGGATGTTCATAGTCAGATACAAGCAGTTGCTGCGACTATTGTGTAACTTGATTGCGGGTTGGGTGGGGGCAGCGGGGACCATGACCATATTGGGGGGAGAGAGTAATTTTGATTGATTGTGATCTGATGCTGCACACTATGATGTCGTACTGTGCTGTTTTTTTTCTACTTGCAATAAAACGATTTTCTTTTTAAAAAGGGGATAATCAGAGCAGGCCCTGTAATCCATATGACAACATGTGTGAGGCAGCAATGGTGTTGAATGAGCAAGAGGATGCCAAAAGGGCAAGAGTGGGAAGTTGTAACATGCACCATTTTTTTACGTTGAAGGCAGAGACTGCCTACAGCTGAACAAATGTGCCATGAACAAAGTAGAAAGTTAAAGGGCATTTAAGGATGGAAATCTGAGCAGACACTACACAGTCTTCAAAAGGCCCAGATTTCATCTACTTCCGTTAGGCTGAAGGAAGCCAAAATTTGAGCAAATATCCACATCCCAAGCCCCTGGAACAACTAAAGGCTCCTTATGGCTCAGAAAGGCAGATGAATGTCAGTTGGATGATCCTTTGTGAGGTTGTGACTCAGACCCTAGCCAGACGGGCACCTTACACATGCGAGAGTGAGTGATGAAAGAGCTTAGTAGGCTGCTGCCTTGACCGCGCAAGAGCAAATTAGTCTAAGTTATGATAAGCTTCTGCCCTCACCCCTCCATGCAAGGTCAATATTTTTTAGATCCCAAAAACCCTTGCTCTTTCTAGCTTACATTAGGAGGCATTCTCCTGACCTGGAATTTCCTCCCACATCACGTTCATTATTAGTACTGAGTGACAT
The DNA here is from genome assembly GCA_963921515.1 of Calotriton arnoldi. Taxonomy (NCBI): domain Eukaryota; kingdom Metazoa; phylum Chordata; class Amphibia; order Caudata; family Salamandridae; genus Calotriton; species Calotriton arnoldi. The sequence continues at coordinate 462,999 of CAWUFW010006410.1, read as the reverse complement.
TGCAAGGTAAATAAAGAGACAGAATGATGAAAGGAGACTTACCTTGCTACTGTTTAGTCTTGGACAGCAGCATGGCACAGAATTGGTAGTATTCATTTTGTTCAATTTTAGCCCAGCTCTTTTCTGACCTGTGAGCTGTGTGAAAAATACCATTTATATGAATTTCCGCAAGTTAACTTTCCGTCCAGTCTCCTCTGTGTGTCCCCTTCCCAATCCATCTTCATTAACACTGCTCTCACCTTTAAAGACCTTTGATCTGAAACAGTAGTAGCCAATGGGTGTCATTTCTTTACTCAGCAACTCCTAAATCAACCCCTCTGAATGCTGGCTTCAGCTAGCGGAGTGTGTTGGTGGAGTCTGCAGGATAAGACAGCTTAAGCCTACGCCTGCCTTGTTCACTCAAGAACACTGGCCATGGGACCTGTGGTCACATTTAAGGAAGAAATTAAACTGCCACTCACTACTTTAAGGCTAGGCTTGTTGATTCATCGGCACCTGGCCCAATCTTGCAAACCCTTCCCATTATGAAGAGAGAAGCCGCAATCTGCCTTTATCAGTATTAAAAGTTGAAAGTACGCAGAGAAATGCCAGCCAGGAAAAATAAACTACCCCCTAACACTTCAAGGCTTACCACAATGCCTGGGGCTGATTCCTGGACACTTGGTCTCCTGCTGCGGACTCTTCCCACTGCAAAGAAATGACCAACAATCTGCCAGTTGGCGTGTGCACCTGGGTGAAGTTGTTAGGCCTTGACTCAACACCACACACAACAAGCATTGGCATAGCCAATAGGTCTCGCCTTTGGGACCTTATAAGTGTTTAGCCAGAGATATTGACTTTGCCTATGTTTTAAGCTGTGCTGTACATTAGTTTGTAGAATGCTGCAAAGTTATAATAAAGAAGTGTTTAAAGCATTTTTGTTACCTTATATATGACCAAGAAAGCATTACGTACAAGTGAAAGATTATATTAAAAAAAGTATTACTTATAAATAATGTCTTGATTTAATTTTGTCCTTTGAATGCTGGCAACTTGTTTCTGCGTGTGCCAATGCTTGCTTGATATGGTTTTTTTTTGTTATGGGGGGTATAAATAACAGGAGGCTGAATCTTGGGAAATAGTACTTGTGTAACAGTTAGTGAGTTAGTCAGTTAATGAGAGAGTTAGTGAGAGAGAGAGTTAGTTAGTGAGAGAGAGAGAGAGAGAGAGAGAGAGAGAGAGAGAGAGAGAGAGAGAGAGTCAGAACTATTTACTCCTTGAAGAAAAAAGTCAATGTGCAAATGTACTTTTGCTATACATAGGCAAACTGTCCACCTAATGATGAAAAAAAAAAAAATCTACCCGAGTACGGATAAGGAAGACAACTAGTTTGGCATCCACAACATTTGTGGTTATAGCATATACCACAATCATATGAAATAGTTCACGACTATATTATAGAACTGTTATGGAAGTGGTTACTATTTTCAACAGATAATAGTATTTGTTGTTGTGTGTGGCTGGCAATGATGAACATGGGAGGCCTGATTGGACAATAAGATCCCTTTAAATTAAGATATTTGTAAATGTGGAGTTCAAAAGTGTCATTACAAAAACGGGTGTTGTAAAGAAAGCTCACCAGGTAACTGATTAATAATATTTCGACTCCACTGAGAAAGACATAAGCTAGTGTTAACTTTGTCAACTACAAGCAGTAGCAAGAAATTGTCACCTTCAGATATAGAAAGCAAGTGAGTGAAAAAGCAGCAGGTGAAACTACCGCTAATTTCTTACCTAACTTACTCACCACTACCTAGAAGAAGAAAATGGATCGACTAAACACCTTAATGAAAGTAGACTTCATAACTTAGGGATTAAAGGATCCGCTAAAAGAAGGTAGGACAAAACTAGTACTTGCAGTCATGATACTTTTGTAAGAAAGACCATAATAGAAGGGAAAAAAAAAAAAAATTGAACATGCATGTAGCTTCAATTCTTTGCTTAGCTTCATTCCTGGTTAGGTTTTCCAAGATAGTAAAGTATAATAACAATTATGGTTTGACAAACGAATACACTCTGGCGGTCTGGGATAAAGAAATAACTGCCTACATTTTTATCAATTACTTTAAAACTACTAAGTTATAATATTTCAAATCAAAGTAGCTGTTACAGTCAACTGTATGACATGTATTAGGCCTGACGTTTGCCAAGACCTTTCGATTTTAATCTGTATATATGTAATATGCATGATTACAGGGGCTTTTAGCCAGGTGAGTTTGGTCTGTTGTTGTGCCAGTTTTCTTCCACCCACAACATACAGCATGGAACAAGGGAAGGGGTCAACCCATTTCGCCCCTTCACTCATTTCACTGTGAGTGACAGCATTCTGCTCCTTCACAAGCACAACATCTGTACACGAGTTAGCTCACTTCATTGCTAGAGATTACGTGTGCTTTTTAGAAAAAAAATATTATTTTGCTATTAAACTTTTGTGGCACGGACGTGCAGCTCCCCCAACACTTAAGTTTTACAAAAACCATGCCAAAACAAGCATTGACATTATTGGCTTGTTGTATTTATTACTAAGCGCATACTAAAACACTTGATATAACTGCCTTGTGTATACACAAAAAAAGGAAAAGATTAAAGCAAATGGAAACAGCAAACTGTCACTCAGCACAGAAGATTTTTTTCTGCCGGGCAGTTTCCCTGCAATACACGGGCTAAAGTCATGATGGAGTTCTGCAGTGGAGATGAGGAAAGTTGTTTTGTAACTGCTAAGTGTCCATATTACAGAAAGAAGCGCAGGGGATTTAGCAGGAGACAGAACTACTCAACGAGCTGGCGAATGGAAAATGGCAGTCAACGAGCACCCATGTGACAAAATAAGGAGAAATGCACCATGCATCAGCCCCATTTGCTTACTACCAAGAACCTCTGGTGGTAAATGGAATCAACTCAGGTCACAGCTGCAATGCAAGATTACTGCCTGCCAGAGGATGGTTTAAAAAGCTAACATGCAAAGTAAGCCCTGGCAGCTAGACAAACAGCTAGGCGCAACCATAAGAAGTGTGCACAACACAATCCTCATATATTCCTGCCCATTAAAAGATGCATAAACTCACTTGTCAGCCCATTTAATTTTTTTGCACAAGAGCTGCCCTGCACGAAACGCCAGATGCTGCAAGTTTGTTATAGTGGAGTATGGCAATAGTGCGCGTTAAAATTTATAACTGGCCCGTAAACGGCCACCACGCAATTGTTGAGGAACAGTTGTTATACTAGTATCAAATATAAACCTTTAAATGCATGCCATTTCATAACTCAAATATCCCACGCTGCTTGTTTTAATGGGATTGTTTTTCAATAATGAAAACAGGTTTAAATTGGGGGCTCTTATTTGCCACATTATTAACACTTCGCTTGATTGTGATGGCAGGCCATTTGTTGTGGTTTAACATTCTTTATGCTAATGTAATGTGGCAGGAGACATTGAATGCCTGTGTGGTGTTACATGGGCACGGTTCCACTGCAAAGCATTCTATGCGGTGGAGCCGAGCCCACCATTTTCCTGTTATGCGGAGCTCGAATAAAGCATGTACCTAAAACCTTCTTGAGGTGTTATTACTGAGAATCGCAGCACCGTAACACCATTCCTAAATAAGAAACGTTTTTAGAAAGAGGTTACTTGCAGGGCTCAATGAGCAGAGAAGGTGAACGTAAAACCACAAACATGAACTCTGAATTTACAACCAAATAATGACTGAACGTGCGGCAGCTGTAAATTAACAGTCTACAAAACGGAAACCTCTTTTTAAAAGAAAAGCATTGTATATTACGTATTTTTATATTGAAATGCACATGCGTTGAACTGACTGGTGCTACGTAATCAGCCGCAAACGTATGCAAAAAAGTATTCTGGTTTCATTGTGAATGCCGATAGTTACTATTAGAAAAGAGAGCAGCCTCCGCTCGTTCACCTGCGCTTCGGCACAGCGCTACCCGCCTGCTGTAGTGCAGCTCATTCGGGCCCTAGCCGCTGCCGCAACGCAAGGCTCAGATGCGGAGTTAGAGAAGAAGCCCACAAGACGCCCACGACCCTTCTGGAGGACCGATGGTGTAGGCCAGATCGCCGCGGCCAGAGGTGCCCTCGCCGGCTCCGAGAGGCGCGCTGTACTGACAGGAGGCCGCAGATAGTATCAGCTGAGCCGGGTCCCGGCACTCACTGCTGACAGATTACCGCCCCCACTCTCCAGGGGCTTCCAGCAGAGCCAATCAACAGAGCCGAGCGTCACACTTTTGACAGCTCCGAAAATGTGAGCCAATAAAAGCCTGGCAAGATGAGACAGCTGGCAAATCAGAGCGCCTCGCGGCAGACAGCTGCAGGAGCACGCGAGTGGTGCGCACACACGCTCGTGCACAATGGCCTTTTCCACCGCACGGCCGCCATGTGTTTTGAATTATCGCGCCCGTGTCTGGGCACGATAATTCAAAACATATGGCCCCGCACGGAAAAGGCCATTGTGCACGAGCGTGTGGTCAGCTTTCAGAAGCCCCTACAAGAAGTCTCGCGCTGCGCTAGAGGAGTGCTGCGCACTGCAACACTAGGTGCGATACCTAAAAAGCAGTGGTGAATACCTTCCTGGGTGGCCAGCCAGTGGGATTGGCGTCGCTGGCCTGCTAGAAGCAGCTACACTCCAATTTGTTGTGCCAGGGTAATCTGAAGGTGGAAATTATGGTTGTACAGCTATCCTTCAGCTGTTCACAGACTGAGTGGTAGAGTTGCAATGGTAGAAGTGGGTGAGCTGCTGAAAGTTCGAGCCAGTCTGGAAACAGATGCCTGGCTCTGACTCAGCTCGAGGTCCGCTTGGAATCTTAAGCCCAAAACAAGGCAAGCTTTTGCGGGAAGCGATGTAGCCTATTGGCTCTAGTAACCATCCATGTAACATGGGGAACCAGGTACAAATTCCAGAAAATGTACCTGTGTCTAAAAAATAAACGTATAACGTAGTCCGTGTCTTCTGGGAAGTGTTCTTATGTTCTTGGGCAAGGTTTGCGCTATGTAACATCTCGTACGCCAACAATTAAGACCCTTTGATAGTGGCTGAGTTGCAGCGTAAAGCTGAAAAATCTGGGATCAATTTCTACTTCCCTGCTTGACTGAACTGTGTAATCCTAGGCAAATACGAACCTCCTTTTTGTTCTTTCTCACATATGATAGCATTTTCAAAGAGGTGAGCACAGGCTGTGTGCTGTACAAAAACCTCTTGTGTTTGATTTAATGGCCTGTAATGGTAGGCCATCTAAAAATACAATTTAGGCCACATGTAGGGTAACTTGCCTCTCATTTCACCAACAGCATTGTCCTTCGGGGCAGGAGCAGGCAAGTTTCTTATTACATGTTTAAAAACTCTCACATTTAATAAATGCCTCTATGCAGAAATATAAAATGATGTACTAAGGTGAAACGCCTGTTTAGGAAATACACTTTTTTAAATTCTGAAGACACCATATCATATTCTAACATGGTTTGATGCATGATTTACCTGCCAAATATTTTCGGGGCACTGCTTCTACCACAGGAGTCTTACCATCGGCAGTGGTATGGACGTACTTTCTGAAGGAGGTGTGTATGCTATTAACGACAGTGGCTGCCGTCTCAGAATTAAAACTGAGAAGAGACAACAGGTCCTGAAAAATATTATGTGCTCATTTCTAATTTTTTTTTTTTTAAACGGCGATTATACGATAGTTTTCACGATACTCGAGCTCTTTCTTACAACCTCATCGAGTCCTATTTTACTATCTTTCCTGTGATTACATCCACATCATATATCATAATCTCCATTTTTCTATATCTGTATCTTAACTGGAAGATGGTTATTTACCAAATTTACTCATGTACGTATTTCGTCATTGCCATTTTCTATGGTTGCTTTCTTCTGTTTTGGGGGTGTTCAGCTTCTGTTTGTATCACAGAGCCTTTGCAATATTGGTCTATTTGTGTTTTCTTATTACATACCAATAACAATGTTATAGAACTAAAAAATAAAATTAGCATTAAAAATGAGCGGACCTTTAATATATTAAAGATATTCTAGCTAAGTGAAGGAGTTGCAAAGAATGCTTTCCTAGATGCAAATGTTCTTTAGTCATCGCATCATTGTAAATCGGTGAATTGTGGCCCGCAGTCAAGAACACATTAAAAGGGAAAGCAGCTTCACTTGCCACTCTACAAACATTTCTTTTTCAGAATATTGCGGTGTAACATGTAACATTAGAAAGTCTCAATGAAATCATGGCGGAAGTGGGTGGAGAGGCCGGTCATATTAAACATTGCACAATTGTAATGGAGCTGCTACACGAGTACTCACTTCTCTACAATACAGTTCCACGGCCTTCCTCATTACTCTTCTCCTGATCAGTGTCGGAGGTGGGCTGTTTGTCTTGGGACACAAGTATCAATTTGATGGAAATCTGCCAGGAAGGCCACTGCAGAGTGGGACAATTTTGAAAGCGCTGTTAAGTACTAAATAACAGTGCTACAGTATACACCGGGGGTAACAATAGCTGTTTATCGTGGTGTTTTAGTTCAGCTATTTAAAACTATACCATGCAAACATTGTATTGGCCATCTTTGAGGAGATGGAAGGGCAGAGACACTCGAAGTTTTGGGGAGTCTCTCACTTATGTAATTCTCTCCACAAATCCCATTACTCCTGTATTTTCACTCTAAGGACACCTGTTCGTCGTGTGTTCCATTCCATCCAATCCTCACTTGGTAAGCAGAAGGTAGCTGCCTAACAATCTTTAATAAATAAAATTAAAAAATACAAATATTCTATCACATTAGCCGAACAATGACAAGAGGAGAAAATGGAAATCAACAACATATTTATGTTTATGCTTCAGGTAGGACTAATACCACCATACGAACATGACGAGGAACAGCATATAAAACAAGCATTGGCAAAGCCAATATATCTGGTTTGCATTTTCAATTAGAAGGCAGAGCTATTGAGTTTGCAGTTGCACAAGTTTCTAATGCATGCAAAGTGACTTCTTTTAATACAAACAAAATCTGTGAAGTCACCTAAATATGGTTATGTTATATGTATTTGCAAAGCACAGTTTTCGGCGATTGTATTTTGGCGCGGAGCAGGTGTGTGTGTGTGTGTGTGTGTGTGTGTGTTAGTGTGTGTGTGCGCGCCTAGTGCTCCCTAGGCTTGGTTGGTTAATTGAAAAGCCAGGTCTTCAACTTTTTGTGGAAATCAAGAAGAGGGGAGGAAGCTCTGATGTGGAGTGGGAGGTCGTTCCACACTTTAGTAGCAATGTAAGAATGCCCGTCCTCTTGATATGGTTCTGTGTGTACGTGGGATGTGTGCAAGAAGGAGTTGTGCGGAGCATAGGTGTCTGGGTGGATGGTGGAAGGAAATGAGACTGTTCAGGTAGGTGGGGCTTAAGTTGCATATGTTGCAAGTAAATGTGTGTGAGGTGTCTGAAATAGGCACATTTGTGAGTCGGGAGGCAGAGGAGCTCCCAGAGGTGTGGTGTGATTCAAGTTCTGTGTGGGAGGTTGAGAATGAGTCTGGCTGCTGAGTTCTGGATGGTATGTAGTCTTCTGGTGAGTAGCTTGGTAATGCCGGGATAGAGGGTGTTCCCGCAGTCCAACCTGCTGTTGACTAGGGTGCGAGTGACGATTTTCCTCGTGTTGCTCGGGAGCCATTTGAAGATCTTCCTCAACATCTTCAGGCTGTGGAAGCAGGATGCATTGATGGCTTTGAGCTGTGCTGTCATGTCCAGTTTGCCGCCAATGATGATGATTCCGTGATTCCTGGCATGGGTCCAAGTTTGGCCAGCCACCAGTTGGAGTCCTATGTTCTTGCCGAAGATCACTACTTTGGACTTGTCGGTGTTGAGCTTCATCCAGTTAGTGACTTCGATCATGCACGCAGTGAACCTCCTTCTTGTATTAGGGGTCTTATCAGAGAGTGAGAGTATGAGCTGTGTGTCATGAGTGTAGGAGAGGATGTTGATGCAGTGTGTGTGGAAGACGCAGGCCAGAGGGATCATGTATGTGTTGAAGAGGGTGGGGCTGAGTGATAAACCTTGAGGCACTCCACAGAAGAGTTTGCGGGCTTCGATTGAGTAAGATGCAAGGGTGACAGCTTGAGTTCTATCCCTTAAGGAGAACATCCTGAGGAGAGCAGATCCTTGGCTGCCAATCTCGTACAGTCGCTGGATGAGGTGTGAGACAGAGAGGTCCAGGAGAATGAGAGCTGCTGTGTCTCCTCTGTCAAGGATCATGCGGATGTAGCCTGTGCCAGTAATGAGTACTGTTTCTGTTATATGGTTGGGCCTGAATCCAGACTGCCTGGCATCAAGGTGCTAGTGGTTGCTGAGGTGGTTGGTTGATTAGTTGCTGTAAGACGTTGACTGGGTAATATTCATGCAGATGGGAAATTATGTGTGATGTACCATCTTACACTCACATAATACCCAAGTATAGAAAACACTACCCTGCCATGCTGCAAGATAATGGCCTTTGCAAGGTAGGTTTATTTTTTCCACCAGGCCTCAGGTAGAGAAGAACATTCATGCAGTGTGGAAGAGGAGAGTGACTAGCTTGCCGGCCTCCCAATCTTCAAGGGCCGCACAGACTCCTTGACCTGTACTACCACCAGGTCCCCAGCTGTGAAAAAGAAATGCAGGCAGGAGCACATCTAACTGAGACCTAAGAAATCTAGAGAAGGCTGGCAAGCATCACAAAGCTAGGAATACAAGGTAAACAGCCACAACAGTGAACACAGGTTAACCTTAATCGGTCACCATAATTGGCTCCAAACCTGCCTCTATTTTTATGCGGCACATTCCTTGGTATGCATGTTACAGTTGGACAAGCCAGGATTAGAAAAAATATTCATTGGTTGTGGAAGAAGGGCAAGTGACAGCCAGAGGCACTGGCAGAACACCTTTGAGTTTATCAGAGCAAGGCCTAGCACACATTGGTACATGGTGAACTGCCTCCAACAAGAGAAACCAATGACAATACAGAGCCATGGTTCCCAACGCCAAATAAAATAAAAGAAAGTCAACTCTGACATGTACAAGCTGCTACTGCAGAAAAAGTACACATTTGCCAAACAGCATGGGCTTGTCTCAAAACTGGATGGCAAACCTAGAAAGCCAATGCCTGAAGGTGGTTCACCCAAACAAGCGTATGGTTTTAGAGGGTTGATCCTAAACAACTTTCTGTACGAGCTATCTGTAGCCAGACACAGTTAGGATCACAACTTCAGAAAACATAATTTGAATTAAAATAAGAATAAAAATATCAATAGCTCAAAAAAGGAAATGTTATCTTTTTACTGACCTTATATTAACAGTAGTTTGATGGCCTCTGGTGAGATCATCTGGAGTTTAGAACAGGCCGTTAATTGGCACTTTATTCTTTAAATTTTTTAATATATATATATTTTTTAATCAACCATCTTTGGCTCAATTTGAAACCAGTGTATAATCTGTAATTCAAAGGTTTCCATGAAGTGAAATTTTTACCATACTCTATGGATATGCTACAGGCTGGAGCCTCTATTTACTCCCTGAAGCAGCGACGAAAGAATCTGAAGCCTCTACTAACGCCCTGGAGAGGAGAAGACACTATCTGGAGTCTATGTTCACTCCCAGGAAAAGTGATGTCATAGTCTGGAGTCTTTATTCGCTCCCTGAATATGTGATGTTACAATCTGGAGCCTCTTTCCACTTTGAGAAGTAGTAGTGTTACATTCTGGAACCTCAGCTCCCTTCTTCGAGAAGTGATGGTACAGCCTGGAGCCTCAGATCAGTGGTTGAAAAGGCAATGTTACAGTCCGACACCCTATTTAACTCCTAGAGAAGAGATTATATCCCTAAACCTCTCTTCTGGATTTATATCATAGTCTGGAGCTGTACAGCACCTTTTGGAGTCTTCAGGGAATCACTGGAATGAAGCCACTGTTTAAAGCCTATGATTTGGTTTAATGTCACAGGCTGGTGTCTTCAGGCTTTGCTTGGGGTTTTCAGATACTTCCTGAAGTGTTGTTATGGCCTGAAGCCTTTAGCCATCGCTTGCAGCCTTCCTGCAGTCCCTGGAATGAGCCACAGTCTGAAGCCTCAGATTACACTCCAATGTTGGAGACCTTGGAGACTGGTTTTGTAAACCCACGCCCACTCCTGGAACCTATGTCACTTTCCCCAGCTCCACGAGATTAACTGAAGCTGGTAGAGAGAGCTTCAAGAGACAGAGAAAAAGAGGGATGTAGAGAAATAGATCAGAGAGGACGAAGACATAGGAGAGAAGGAAAGAGATAACAGACAGAGGAGACAGAGTAAATGGGGCTGTTTTAAGCATTTTTTCCAGGGCTTCTTTTAGTTCCTCAGTCTGGCTCTGAATTTAGAGCCTTTGAATGCTTCCTGGAGTATTGGCTTAAATCTCCCCTCCCTCCAATCTTTTAATTTGAAGGCTTCAACACTTTCTAGACCACTGTCACAGCAAATTACAAATGGGTGCTCTCTTGACCAGGTCTGATGAGTCCTTAGGAATGCTAATTTTTTTTTAACTTTGGTGCGCAGTAGTAAACACTTGAGACTTTCATAGCGTAGTACAAGTTAGGTGTAAAGTTCAGCCTCTGTCAGTTAAGACTCCAGTATTTCTGTGCAGGATGTTAATGCTGCAATAGCACCATGTAGGATCATTTAGACCTTCAGACCATGGCAACAAAAACAGGTCAAAGAGATTGTAGTGTCGTGTGAGTTTGTAATGACGGAACCTTAGCGGGTCATGATGGACTCCATAAAACTGTAACATAAGCATTACAGCGTAGTGAAGTGAATGCAGGTTAAAAAATTTTAGTTTGTGGTTACACGCAGAAGAATAAAGACGGGTTATACTAAGCTCCGTGTGTGGCATAGTCATTAGCGAGTACCTTGGCTGGGGAGGATGCTACAACTGGCGACGAGATAGGGGATAAGTAACCCAAAGATCAACAGTGCTCTCCCAGAGTGTTTGCCGTGGTCCAGCAAACTGCTCGTGCATGCCACGTGTGCCTCTGTCGAAGTGCGAAATCAGACTTGGTCTATGCGGAGTCAAAGCGCAGCCCCAGTCCATGTAAATAATTCAAAGATAACGAAAGCTTCACTAAGACGTTTACACATCAGTGGCTGAGAACCTGCTAGGAAGGCCAGCAGCTCAAAACTGTAACATCATATGGAGTGATAATGCTATAAGTGGATGCAACCAGGTTTTGAAAGAGCTTCAAATTGCAAGAGAACGCTGTGAGCAGAAGCGCTGTGTGGCAGTAATCAACCAGGTGTCAGAAAACACAAAGAGATGCCTAAAGGCAAAGTAATACAAAAAAAGGTCATCTACTTACCAGAACTGAGCAAAGAGAGTCATTGTACCACAGCGCTGGGGGAAGTAACAACCGCTGAAGCACTTGGGGTTGTGCTTGAAGAGTTGTCCATACTCGAAGTGGCACACCAAGACCAAGGTTCCACCGACTGTCCAAGGAGACCCAGAGGCCAGCACAGCACGAGCCTTAGAGATGGTATGGATGAAGCAGGTCCCAGCAGACGTTGTCAGAAAGTACTCCACCCTCAGTGTCAGCCAATCTCATAAATGGTTACAATGCCGTCACATTTTTTTAAACCACCACTGCCATTCGATAGTGCCTAAAATCAGAATATTGGCAACAGGTGGACTGCCTGAATGGAGACTTTAGAGGACTTCATTGATGCGACTGAAGAAGCAGATAAGATTATCATCAAGTACCTTAAAAACGTGCTGGAGAAGGTCAAAAAGAAGACATAGAAAATGCCGCAAGCTGACAAAATTACAAGTCAATTAAAAGAAGCCTTGAATCTCAAGTTCAATACAATGCCAAATGTAGATTACGAAAGATACATCTTCAGTCAAGAACGACAGAAAGCCGGTGAGACAATCAACGAATTTGTTGAGAGACTGGATATGTTCATCAAACACCAAGTTCAATGAACTTAATGATGCAGAAGCTATACATCTCAGAGTGATTGACGGATGCTTGTAGGATTCGTTCTGACGATGAATGCGGAGAGAAACTTTTAATCTGGAGCAAGTTGTCATGACTGCCAGAGCTGAAGAGCATGCTGATAGACAAGCTGCTGACATGGAGGCCGGAGGTGCCCAGAGTGAGCCAGTCATGAATGTGAAAAGTAAGCCATAGCACAAGGCCGAGGGACGCAGAGTGAATTCTCCACAGAAAAAGAAGTTGTGCTTCAGGTGTGGATTTTAGTTTCCCCACGAAGGCAAATCTGAAAAGTCTACGGAAAGGAGAACCATTTTGTAATTGTTTGCAAGGCGAAGGAAAAAGTAAGTGCGTCATGGCGCGAAGACAAAATGGCCGTCCTAACGTTCCAGAAGTGACGTTCGACGCACACCCATAAGGCCAAACGACCACATCAGCGGAGGCAAATTGACACCAAAGTCGATCCACACCTAAATCTTCGTCAAACAGTTCTTCCACAACAATGTCAAGTGAAAGTGAAGAAAATGGCTGTGCCATGTCGATGTTTACCTCAGAGAAACGTGTGCATGTTGGATTTGCTGCTTGTGAGAAAAAATACCAGCCCAAGAGAAGTTGACACGACAAAGCATCAAAGTCATTCAAACATTGTCCGAAAAACACACTAAAAGTCAATGATTATTCAATACCTTTCATTATCGATAGCGGTGGTCAATAAATATTATGCCTGAGGAGAAATTTAATGAACTGTTTCGATCGCCCCGACTTACACCATCGAAAACTAAAGTGTATACGTGGGCTGCATCAACTCAACTAAAAAGTCAAGGTTTATTTTTAGCAACGATGAAGCATAAGAAAACAAAAGTGCAAGCACCCAATTCATGTTCTTCAAGGTATGGCGTCAAGCGCCTGTTTACTCAGCTTCAGCACAGCTGCTGATATGGGACTGATATCTGAACTATAAAATGAATGCTCATCACAAAATAGTAAGTCAATTCCTTTCATTGTTTAATGAATTGGGAAAGCTAAAGATTATAAAAGTCCAATTACACATTAATGAGGACGTCATTCCTGTTGCTCCAAGATACAGACAAATTGCCTTTCACTTACAGGAAGCTGTTGAAAAAGAACTTGCATCCTTACTCAAACATAATATCAATGAGCGTTCCACTTGTCCGACTCCATGGGTTTCTCCCATAGTGGTAGTACCCAAAAAGTACGCATCTGTATGGCTATGCGTCAATAGAACAAGGCAAATGAACGAGACCGATATCTAGGTCTGCACATTACCCATATGATAACACAATTGAATGGGGCGAAGTTTTTTTCTCGCCTCGATCTGAATAAAGGGTTTCATCAGTTGGAACTCCTGCAGAATTGCAGGTACATTAGAACCATTTCTACACATGTTGGTCTGTTCCGTTACAAAAGACTACATTTTGGTGTGTCATCAGTTGCAGAGCTATTCCAAGATGTCATTCGGCATATCATACAGCCTGTCATGAATGCTTTCATTTATAGTGATGACATATTGAGTTTCGGAGCTACACAGAAGGAGCACAACAAAGCTCTCACGCAAGTGTGTCAGTTGCTCGCTGATGCCGGTTTAACATTGAAAGCCGAGAAATGTGAGTTCCGTAAGGCAACTGCCAGTCCCTCACAAGATGTTTGCATGTTACGTTAATTTCTTGACATGGCCAGTTATTGCTCTAGATACCTACAAGACTTTTCCACTGTCAGTGTGCCATTACGAGGCTTGATGAAAAATAATGTTTCTTTTTTCACATGATTCCTAACATAGCTTCCAGAAAATAAAACAAGCTATTGAGAACGCTACTGAAATGGCATACTTTGATAAAAAGCTTCATACTGAAGGTGTTGTTGATGCTAGCCCTGTCAGGTTAGGCAACATCCTTGCACAGCACAGCAGACACCCAAATCCTCAAAGACGTATTGATGCATATGCAAGCCAAAGTTTGTCCCACACAGAACGTACTGATTCACAACTTGAGAAAGAAAGCTTAGCAGTGGTGTCGGCTTGTGAAAATTTCCCTGTATTCTTGTATGGGAAGCCCTTCATGCTCGTGACAGATCATCAAGCATTGCTGGCTATCTTTGGCAATCCAAAGGCAAAAATGCTTCCTCGCATCGAATGCTAGTGTCTACGACTCCAAGAATACAACTACACTATCATGCATCGTCCAGGGAAAGATCAGAACCCTGCTGAACCTCTCACAAGTGCCTCTACAAAGCTTACATAAATGTCATAGTGAAATCAAGCACCCCAGCTATCATTTCGTTGGAGCAAATTGCCACTGTCATGAGTCAAGATAGTGACATGCTGAAACTGAAAGACATTATTACACATCAGTCTTAGTACCAGCACCCTCGACCTCTTACCAGTGAGGGTGAATATCAGAAGTTTAAATATGTCAAAAATGAACTGGCTATTACTCAGGAAGCTATTCTTCTAAGAGGTTAGAGAATTGTCATTCCTGAGAGTCTGCGACAACAAGTAATTCAAGTGGCCCATGAAGAACATCATGGAATTGCTGCCACCAAATGAGCTCTCTGAGACCAAGTCTGCTTTCTACATCTCGACGATAGAGTTGAGAGAATTAAAGGTCCATCATCTATGCCACTCTCTGTCATCGAAAATCACTCAAAACGCCTTAACATGTCAGAGTTGCCAATGCATGCATGGAAAAGAATGGTATTGACTTCTTCGGTTCTCTTGGCGACGGACATCACCTGATGAATACTTCGGTTTTCCATTCATAGAATCTCATCTATAACTAAAGAACGTGTCATTAAGAAATTAGACAGCATCTTTGTGATCTGGGGTGTTCCTGCGATCTTAAAGTCTGACAACAGCCCACCTTTCAACAGTCGAGAAATCAGAAACTTTCTCAGTCATCTTAATGTGAAGCATCAGAAGAACACACCTCTTTGGCTACATGCCAATGGCCTTGTCGAACGTTTCATGGGTACTCTTAAGAAAGCTGTCCAGCATGCTGTACTAGAAAAGCTCAACCTTAAAACGGTCTTAAAATTGACTCTTTCAGCTTACCGTTCGACCCCTCACTCGACCACAGGTGAAAGCTCTGCAACTTTGATGTTCGAGAGAGCCAAGACGACAAAGTTACCTCAATGGACCAACAGAAGATCAAAACGGCATGAAAGGCTTGGATCGTAAGAGGAAAATTAAGGCCTATGCAGACAAGCGTAGTCATGCAAAAGACGTTACGTTCACTAGAGGGGATAAAGTGCTTGTCCGTCAGGTCAGCATAGAAAATAAGTCTGATGCCCCTTTCGATGCTGAACAGTTTCATGTTGTGACCAGCAAAGGACACACGGTGCCTCCCAATGCCCTGGGAAGTCCATTACGTGAGATTCCTCGCATTTCCGACATGTGGCTCATTGCTCGTCAGGCACTCATGTCAATGCAGAGACTGGGTCTGAAAGGACAAATTAAGAACTCCTGACTGCTGCTGTTTCTACATCACCAATGCCAATCATGGACACTCCTGCCTGTCCCCAGTTTCCACAGTCATGGTCAGGAAGCGTGACCAAAGCGCCACGAAGACTATTTGAAGAGCTAGGATTGTGTATATTTGTAAAATGTATTTTTTTTATTTAACAGAGGGGGAGATGTAGTGTCCTGTGAGTTTGTAATGACAGAACCCTTGTGGCTCCTGATGGACTCCTTAAAACGGTGACAAAAGCTTTAGAAAGTAGTGAAGTTAATGCAGGTTTAGAATGTTGAGTTTGTGATTACACGCAGAAGAATAAAGACGTGTTATACTAAGTTCCGTGTGTGGGGTAGTCATTGGCGAGTACCCGGGCTGGGTAGGACGCTACAGGGAGCAATGCACAAGGGATGAGAGAAGGCTGTAGAGCTTGAAATCGGAGTTGGAGATTGATCATGTACATTAATATTAAGTTATTCGGGTATTGCTTCATCACTTTAGCTTGATATAATGTAACAGAAATGGTCTAAATGGTCTCAGGAAGCACTGTATGGTTATGAAAGGAATTCATAATCTAAACATTGTCTGTTTACAAGAGATGCATTTATCATATTAAAATAAGTCATTCTTTAAAACAACTTTTTTCCTCTTTTGCATATACCACACAACCTACTTTAATTTGTGTTGTGGCAATAGGGATGACAATATTAAATGGTGAATAAATAAATCTTGAGGTCTCACTGAAAAGATAGGCAACTGTTTCACTGGAGTCTTTAACAAGCAGCATGCCAGTTAACAGTTTTTATTATTTGCTATATTACGCTGGTGTTGTTTGAATGTGATTTGTGCCAAATAACACAGTTTGTATTCCTTGCCGTCATATATACATACACCCATGGATGCATTATGAGGAGATCGTAGGAAGACACCACCGGTATTTTCACAGTTGTACAATATATTGCTGAATGTTATTATAAGGACATAAGTAACCCTGGATTATCAAATGACAATCTGAAGTTTAGGTTAATACAAGCAATGCTGACGATGCATTTGAAACCACAATAATTGCAATTTGTTTTTTAAACTCGGGATAATCTTTTTAAATCGATATTAATTGCTATGTTTGTTATATGAATACTCTGATGTATGCTATATTTTGTACTTTAGGCTTAATGTCAATAAAAAAAAAAAAAGAATAATTAAGGACAACATAAAAATATGAAATCATATGCTAGTTAAGGTATGGTTTAACCAAAGAGAACTTCTGCCTCGTGGGCAAGAGGCTTTTTGGGAACCAAAAGATGAGTTATGAAATTCCACTGTTGAAAGTTAATTTTTTAAGACAATCGAAAACGAGGATAGAAATGGCATAGGAACTTTTGAGTACTGTATATCAGTTTTTTAGTGGTATACAAACTGTGCTAATCAGCGTAGATCATCTGTAAGTGTTGGTTAGCTCTGAGCCAAGCAGGTAGATTATCAAGAGGGCAAAGGAGTGCCCAGCAAAACATCCCAAATTGGAAAGGTGGTTTGGTTGAAGGTACTTCCAATATAAACCTGCAGGTTCAAATGAAAGTTCGTGGTGTATTGTCATTGGAGCAACTGGACATAACATTTTTTTTTTTTTAAAGAACTTGAGCAAGCACCACCCCTACAATCATTCAGCGAAAAATTGCAAAGTATTGTGAGCACAGACGCCAGCCAAATCGGACTAGGGTCAGTGCTCAGCCAAAAAACAGAAAAAGGGGAAAAAGTCATCGCATTCGCATCACGCAAGCTAAGAGGCCCAGAGACAAAATACTAAGTAATTGAGCGCAAATTATTGGCTTGTGTTTGGGCAGTTACAAAGTTTAAAAGTTTTCTGTGGGGCAAAGAATTCACCATCCGCACTGATCACAAGCCATTAGTCAGCATCCTAGAAGGAAAGGGTTCTAGTCGACCCTCTCCAAGAATAGCAAAGTTGGTGTGTAAGTTGCAGGTAACCAGGTTAAGATGGAGTACATTCCTGGCAGAGTGAATGTGTCGGCACATTACCCGTCACGTGCCCCTTGTGATAGTGAAGCAAATTGTGATGAGGGAGAGGAATATGACCTGCTTGTTGCGTGTTTGCTTGACTATGAGGAATCTAATGGTACTATTACCAAACCAGAATGGTTAGAGGCTGTAAAAAGTGACAATGTGTTTGCTGGAATAAAAAAATATGTGGTTAAGGGATGGCCTTGAGAAAGAGTATTAGACGAGGCACCTAAGTTAGAAAATAAAAGAAGACATCAGTGTTGTTGAAGATATCATTCTCCGTGGTGAAACTTTGATGGCACTAATGTCCCTGAGGAAAAGGTTGATAGCACACGAAGGCCATGTGGGGATGACGGGTTCCAAACAAAGGTTAAGGGAGAGATACTGGTGGCCCTCCATGGATCGTGATGTTGATATATGTCAGTCATTGTTAGCTTGCACTAAGGCAGACAAGACCATGACAACACACCGTTGCCCAATGACATCTGTGGACCTACCTGCTGAGGGTCCTTGCATAAAAGTCGGCATCAACTTTATTGGACCAATGAATGCTTTACACTTAGAAATGCACTATGCCATAGTTATAACAGATTACTTCAGCAAATGGTTGAAAGTTAAGTTTGTGTCACAACCTACCACGTCTGAAGTGGTGAGTTTCTTGAAGGAATTGTTTTGCAGAGAGGGTTTCCCACATCAGTTAGTCACCGACAACGGTGTGCAGTTAGTGTCCTCCGAGTTGGTTTCATTCATGAAAAAGAATGGCATAGAACATGTAAGATCCTCTTTGTACCACCCATAAGGCAATTATGGCCAGGTTGAACGGGCCCATCGCCTAATTAAAGAAACCATCCAAATGGCTTTAAGATATCACATCCCCATTGAGGCAGCTCTCCGTACTAGGTTGTGGTCATATCACACTACTCCAAACAACACCACTGGTAGAACCCCCTTTGAGCTAATCAGTGGTAGAGCAACTGTCTCACAATTGCAGCCATACTGGTCTTTGGCTTGGAAAAAATGGGAGAACGAGAACAACAGGGAAAAAGAGATCAAGATGAGAAGTCTGAGGGACAAACGCCAGAAGAGCATGCGCAGCAATTACAACGCTAGGAATGTGGTGACGGAGATGTCTGTGAAAGAAGGTGATGTGGTGAGAGTGAAGTATCCTAGGAAAAGAACAAACATGAGTAAGTACAGTGAGCCAAGACGTGTGGTCAAGACCAAGGGTACTGCTGTCCTACTAGACAATGGTCAGTGGTGGAATGGATCAAATGTTGTTTGTAGCAGGAGCCCGGAACCAGTGAGCAGGCATGATATGGTTCAAAACTATGCATTAGCATAGTCGGGAAATGCCAACAACTGAACTGTGTGGTACAAGCACTGCGCCTGCCACTGCTGGGAATCCCACCAATGTGTCTCCTCCTAGGCTTTTAACCAGTCCCGATGGTACTGTTCAGAACAAAAGAACGATTGTTCCCCCAGTCAGATTTAAAGACTATGTAAAGTATTAGTTTGTCTTAAAAAAAAGGGAGAAGATGTAATGTTCTACCTTTGTAAGCCGTCTGGGTCCTACCCTTGCTTCTGTCTCTTCCCCGCTTCCGTCCCACCTCTTGTGTGTGTGCGGGTGGCATTCATCGCGCGCTGGTTTAGTACCCCGCGGAGGGAGTGGGCGGGAGCCGGGGGCTAACGGCATTCTTATGAGGGTACTGAATAAAGGAAGGTTCTACCTTGCTCCGGTCTCTTCTTTACCACACAACCTGCTCCTCTCGTTATATCAAAAGACCCAGAATGTTTTCTTCTGTGGCGGGGCCATGTTATGATTCTCTTGACAAGTGCTCTGCATGATTTTTACCTGTTTCCCCACAAGCAGTTGTAAGCAGTGTTGGGTAGTAAGAGTACACCAACAGCGATACTCCTTCTAACACGGAGCACTACAGCCCCATGATCAGGCCATGACACTAAGGCTACTGAAAGCTAATTAAAACATTGGAGCCTGAGCCCTTCTGCCTGCACCCCAGTGAGGAGACTGCCTGCTGGCTCACCTTGGTAAACATGTTTAATATGTCATGACAGGACCACACTCCCATTATTGAGATCAGCATGCAGGAGTGTGTGGGTACAAGAGATACGTGGTATAATGTATTAAATTTTCTTATGGGTGGTACAGGGCCGCTATGCTTGTTGAGCTCTCTCGTGTTTAGCGGCAGCCAGTGCTGTCGTCTCCCTAACATTCTTCCCCTCCCACCCCACCGCTCTTGTGATCCCCATTCCACCTCTAGATTTATTTTAGCAGCAAATAGAACCATGTAGCGCAAAATCAAATACAAGGAAAGAATCGGGAAGGACATCCTGGTACTCACTGAGCCTGGAATAAATCAGTTCGAGCAGGTCAGCCTGGGGCTTGAGAACAGAAGCAGCTGAACAAGAATTGGGCCCAAAGCAATAACCAAGATTGCAGACCATGTAGAAGATGTATACTCCCCCATTATGTATTCCGTCCTGGTAGGGAGAGAAGAAAATTCCTAACAATACCACCTGATTGGCCAAAAGGCAGTCTTGAAGTCAATATACAAATCTCAAACTGATAGTTCTCTGTTGGTTGCCATGGAGCTGCAGCACATTCGAAAGGAAACTGCCCTTGCCATGAAAGGTTTGGGGCTAACTTCGAATCTGTGTGGACAATTTGGTTCAGGCCAGAAGCCACAGAACTGAATAGAGGTTAACCCTTTTACCTTATGCAGTGTTCAACTTTACTTCAAGGAGCTCTGTACAACTATGAAAATGAAAGCTGAAACCAGTGGCAGAACCTTTGGCTGTCTCCCTTTGAGAAGTAAGGACCATACCCATTGGACCAAAAAAAATAAAATGTGGCTGTTGCAACTCCAGAAGGAAAAGAGGAAGTAGACTTCCATACGAGTACAGAACCTGTTTATTTAGCCAGTGTCCAAGTCCAGCTTCAGAGATAGTTGCAGTGAGGAGGACTGAGCCTGCTGAAATCCGAAGCATAAGAGTGTCTAACGATTCTCCTTCAAGCCCGAAGTCAGTATTAGAGCCAGTGTGCTTTAATACAGTCACTGCTTCTGCACAGACTGTGGTCAGAAGGCCCTTGTGCCTGCACTCCTTGCAGTGCATTCACAGGCATTATCTTCAAGTATAATATGCTTGTGTGAGTCATGTCTACCTGCGCCACCTTCACTGCCATACAACCTGTCCTGAAGTCAGAGTGTCCAAATGAGGCCTGTGCACCTGCATCTCCCCTGCGTTGTCCAGTTATCTGTTTCCTGCTAGGCTGATATCCATATGAGGCATGTGATGGAGCAGGGTTTTGCGTAAATAAAACCTGCTCGGATTAAACCCTCAGTAACATATACTAACAGTGTGCCGTGAAACTTTTTATTAATAAATGCTAAAACATGGGGAAAATGCTTATGCGCATGCGTAAACTAATGTGTGTACTAATGCATGAGACTAGGCAGCAAAAAATTGCTTCGATAATTTAAACTAATGCTGCTTTTGTGCACGTTAATAATTGCTAGGAATAATATGGGTTGTGCATGGGTTAGTGCAATGCTGGGATGGTGCGCTTTGAAAATTACATTTCATGAAGAATAATAAATGCCTGTGTTTCGTTTTCTGTAGAAAAGCCACCATTGGCCTACTTTCCTGCATGACAGTTTTGGGTTAATTCTCGCTAAGAGAAATAAAATAATTTTAAAGAGCTTTGAATGAGGAGAGAACGCAAGAGCATGAAGAGTGTCCTTCAAGATGCATTGACTGTCTGCCAAGGTTGCGGAAGGAGGATGCTGAAAGAAAAAAAAAAAATAGAAGAGTACAACTTCCTCGTGAGATGGCAGAGGCGAACAATGGAGGCGTAGAGACTTGCAACATTATGAATATGTAATATGAATGTGTTCCAAAAAAATGTTTCTTGAAAAGGATCTGTTGTCATTTTAGAAAAACTAAACAATAAGTTAGTGAAAAACATGAACATGCTGAGAGTGGTGTGATAGAACACCCCCATTATTAGCCAATGAGGGACGGAGTTCGGTTGTAAAAGAAACAAATGTGAGTCGGGAATTTAGGTTTTAGGGTATAACTGAAGGTCCCTGGGGGTGTGGTTTGGGTCGGCTGGTGTTTAGCTAGCGGGAGATAGTCTCTGTCGTCGGTTTGCTGTTTCCAGATAGAGGCCTACTTGTTTCCCGACTCCCGACTTAATCTTTGCCACTCGACTCAACTTGAGTGGCCTTGCTGCCCTGACTGGCCAGTGGGGTAGTTTTTCCTGATTTTACTTGGGTTAGTATAGATAATCTACTGAATTTGCATAATCATTTGCAAATGTATTTTTGTCTCTAAAACTTTTCTCTTCGCCTATCCACTCCTTCAATACATTGTTAATTTGACATGAGTTTGAATTTATATATTGCCAATGTTTTCTCTCTGTGATAATCCATGATTTTGCATTCGTGTAACTGTACTTGAGCATTTTATCTCACATTATTTTACGATAAACAACATAAAACTACACATTGAGTCTATTATTATTTAGTAACATAGATGCATGGATAAGTACATATCATCAACTTCTCAACTTTAGGTTCATCAACACATTTATTTGTTAGGAGATTTAGGACTAAACTTGCATCACACTGAACCCCAGCGAAAAAGGGATTATTTGGCTAGCGTAAATGGGCCTATGTATATGAAAATTATCTATCTCTTATCGCTGGATCACATGTGTGCCTTCTCCCCTGTACTGCTGAGCGCACATCCCTTTACTAACAAGTGACACTGAAGACCGGTTGAGGCCCAAGAGGTGAGTTGGGTAACAGAGGCTATGCACAGAAGTGGCTGGCCACCAGCTGGTGCAGGGGCAGGTCCTCTGAGGGTTGGGTGCAGGGATTCAACGTAACACCGATAGGGTTATTTGTAATGTGATAATTACATATATATTTACTGAAAATAACAAAAGTTAAAGTGACGTTATAGGCAGGTTTGGTAATAATATCTTAATATATGTTAACAAAATGTCAGAAATAAAAAAACAAAGTGCATTTATGGTTACACAAAACCTGCAAAGCACCGAAATTCACCTGTTACAGTTCAGTGAACTAACCACAACTAGCATACCCGTCACGCACTGCTTATGACCTCAATATGACATGACTCATAACATGTTAAATGGCATCACAGAGGCGCAACTAGAGCCAAATTTCGGGGGGGGGGGGGCTGATTCTTCCAGCAATATGCAGAGTGGAGATGCAGGGGCTCTAAGAAGGGGTGAAAACACAACAAAGCCTTGTTAGCAAGTAAATGGTCTTTTAAAGATCTGTGAAGTACTCGGGTACGGCTGTGTGTGTGCCCGGGAAGCTGTCTCAGCCGGGCTGACACACACGACAGAGGGGGGGGGGTAGAAGGGGTGAAGCCCTTTGAGCCCAATGGGCGTTGCGCGCCTGATCACAGATGACATCATTCGTGAGGCTGCTATTCACATTACTCTATAAATCCTTACATCAATGTATTGTTGAACCCAAGGGTCAGGGTGTGCTCGCCCTGCTTCTGTACCGGTCCTTTCAATTTTTTGTTCAGGGCTCGGAGTACATGGTTATGGAGTACTGTAATGGTAGAGCAGCAGATCTGCACCCGGGTACCAAAATGGCCAAGTGGGAAAAAGGTTCCCTCAGCCAACAAGCATCAAGTATTTGATCTTGTAGTTGCGGAGGAACTGCAGTACTGGTAACGCAGATGCTCCATGACTTAACGGTTCAAATATATCTACCTTTTTCTGAGGATTAACCCCTTCATGGTAAAATGTTAGTTTTTCAAAAACTGCTGAATAGATTTACACCTGACCAGACAGACCAACAAAAGCACAATCCTTTAGTAAAGTTCTAACTTTGTGACAAGGCTATTTTAATTCCATTCAGCCGTTTGTTCTTTACCGGTCAGCAGTTATTCCAATTGGAATTAAAATGGGAAATCACACTTTTAGAATCCCACCTTTTTCTTTGCCCCTGCTTGACAAAAAGGACAAAACTTTCCAAAGCAGATTAACTTATTTTTTTCCTAAGGTTTCGTGCAGATTTGTCGAAAAGTGCTAAAGTTATTAACAAAACATAAAACAGCCTCTCCTATGGAGAAACAGACTTTACTATAACTACGCTGGCACTATCTTTCCGCAACTGTAATAAGAAAAATGCCTTCCAGACGACCTCATCAATTAACAGTTCATCACACATCAACTGCTCCACGGTCAAAATCCAACATTGAGACCACATTAACACCAACTCCCTCCTCAATGACTTTCAATAAAGCTTCTAACCACAAAGGACCACAGAATAAAAAAAACATTCAGGTGGTAAACCATGCCACGGTGCTCACAGATAATGTCACCCACTGCTTCCTAAGACTTATTGATTTTCAGCAGCTTTTAGCATTGTCTGCAAGCAAGCCCCGATAAGCAGCTGGTAAGCAACAATGGAATTTGACAACACCATACCATACTATACTATGTCTCCTATTTTACCAACAAGGCATTTATGCAGATGAACACTAACATATACGATCAAATTCCAGTGACAATAAAGCCATCCTTTCTTTCGTACCTTAAACACATATCAAAGCTCACAGCCAAACAATGGAATAATAAAAGAAAACTGTACTAACTTTGATGCCACAGGACTGTACATAAATGCCTCCACAAGTAGTGACAACCATCATCTCAAAGCCGACCTCACCAAACCCACACGTCAAGTGTGTACCTGAATTTAACCCAACTAGGACAAAGTTCATTCTCATTGCCAAGGGTTTCAGAAAAGCCCAGATCCAAGGGTAGATTTCCATAATTAAAAATCAACACATTCATGCTAACTCACCATAAATGCATCAGTATCATTAACTTGAGTCCAAAAATAATTTCAAGTATCCAACATGACAGGGTTCTACTACAGTAGTGGAAACAAGAAGATACTTTATTCATCTTCAATTGTAATTCATTGATTGAAAAATTCACAAAGGAGCTAGCCATGGTGCTTTGATCCACGCATTTGGAACTTTTTCAGGGTTGACCTGAATTTCATGCAAAATATATTTTTATGTACAATGTATAAAGAAAATACACATATTAAAAACAAAAGACAATACCTACCTTAAAACTACTACTACAGTCCTTAATGATAATTTTTTCCATATCGAGTGATAAAGGTAGTACAGAAAAAACGCTATTACACTAATGTTTGTAAACGTGTTAGTATAAATCACAAGTTGTACACATCTAAATGGCATATGTTGAGTGCAACTAGCTATATTGAGGTAACACCGGGAAATCGCCATAATTCCCCAAGTATGTTGTTAATATATTGATGTACGAAAGTGAGGTGGATATCACTGTAAGCCAAAACCTTTAAGGTAAAAATATTTTTTAATTTGTTAACATTAGACCACCTAAAAGTCCTGTACAATTTAAATATATTTATACATCCAACACAAACATAAAAGAATGTACACAAAGCATTACTAACAAATGGGTAATTTCAACTATCAACCGTACACTTTTTTATCTTCCGGCCCACCAATAGACAGTTTGACTATGAACATTCGTAATAATTAAAATGAACGTATTCTGATCTTCTGTTAAAAATAACCAGTCAGTATCAGAATAACAGTTAAAATAAATCTAGTTTTCTGATCACATGTAATTCACAGTAGCTATGACTTAACCTTCATTGCATAGTCAGAAGTGTATACACGCAGAATGCTGGTCTCAAAACATCTTTCAAAATTCAACACAGTGGGCTTTGGTAAGCATACAGAATGGAGTGTATATTTGTGAACATGCACCCTATTATGATGTATTCCCATATTTAGAGAGTGCCTATTAATTAAAATACAATATACATGAAGTATAACTTGACTCATTTTGCCCTACTCTGAAGACTTAAACATATATAAATCCTTCGGTATTTAATACAGTACACTACAAATTTACACATGTGCTGTATGCATGTTATGGGCAAAAACACAAATAAGCCTCAATCTCCCATATCCAAGTTTAATTTATCCTTTTAATGGTAAGAGCCATGTGTTTCTATTAGTTATTTACAAAATATATAAAGCAAGGGATCAAGTTTGTGAACCCATCCACTATTCTTGTACAGGGATTAAATGGTGTTTCTTAGTAGCACCATTATGTTGGCACTTAACATAATAGCTGTTAGAAAGTGGAATATTTGTTGGGAAGGATGTGAATCTTTCTCAAGTAACAAATCCACAACCTTCCGTCTCATGGGAAGAAGTTTCCCATTGTAACACTTGACTCTCTCTGGATAGTGAGGCAGAGCAGTCCAAGGCCTATTCCGGGGAGATGGAGTGGGCTAGTACACTAGCCCGTAAGCACAAAAACAACATCCAATAACTTGTTGTCCAATCAGTACTTTTACTCAAAAAGAAAGCAACTTTATTACACAAAATTACTAAATACTCTGCATCAATTTACAAATATATACATTATGGCAGGTGGAAATACTTACGGTGACCCCCTCCTAACAGTTCACACCATTAGGGTACTTTGAACCCTATAAATTTCAATACCCTCACATAAACTAGACACAGTATAATGGGGTATAGTTATCAAAGGTCAGGCCTACTGGCCTTGTCAGGGTGTCACCACATTAATAAAAGAAGAAATATGTCACAATAAACCAATTCAACACCATTAAAATCAGTAAGGTTGGTACCATCTTACAATGACACTCATTAGGGAATGTAATTACTCAATGTTAATTTTGTGACTATAAAGTATTTTAAAGCATTCCAATGCTCTTCATTAAAACACCTAATGAATCAATGTTAACTGTCATTGTCAATAAAGCATTTCAATAAGCAGTGGGTTCAAAACTTTCTTCTTTTTAGTATGCTGCAGTGCAGCATTAGGACCCACCAATAGCGGCCTCCACACACGTCTTTTCGTAAAAGCACAAGCTCCACATGTGCTTGAAAGTAAATCAAACTTCTCCTGGGGTCATTAATGTAACCCCTTAGGAAACATGAGGTGACATCTAGGAAGATGGATATGGGGGTTCCTTTTGGGGATGCTCTGCTCTTGGAAGCCATCAACACACTTGGCAGTAGGTTGACGGTGCCCCTACACTCTTTGGGGCACAACCAAACACTATACGCAGATTTTTGAGCCCACTCCAGGGCCTTACGGGTAAAGCCTTCACTCAATCAATCAATCACAAGGAATGTTTATTTAGACCATTGGTCCTTAAACATAAAAGAACATTTCGATCTTTTCAAAGTACAATTTCATTAAATAAATTATAGATAATAAAATTACAATCCCATGATAAATAGTTACTTCATTTTCCTAATCTAATTCACTTTATCCTAAAATATAATTCATACTAGTAGCACTACCCAACAAGTTCTATATTCTTCAAGCCAACCGCCCACATGGAAAAAAGGGGGGGGGGGGGAGAAGGGGGGAGTAGCAGCTATAGTGCACCAAAATCTTAAATTTACGGCACTTACCCCCCTAGACATTCCTCAAGTAGACAATCTAGTGCTTAAATTAGAATCTGATTCCACTCCTTTGGTCTGTGTGCTACTCTACAGACCACCACAGAATATGCCACAGTTCCCTAAATCCCTGAGTGAACAAATGTCACATCTTGTAATAAATCATGCTAAAGTACTGATGGCCGGCGATTTTAACTACTGGGCCAATGACTCAGCAGAGGGACCTCACTCTGTCGAATTGACGGACCTACTTGTAGGACTCAATCAGTGTATCTCCACTGCTACACATATCAAAGGGCATACTCTAGATCAGGTATGGTCCAGTAATTTGTCTTTAACCAATCTAGAAATTACCCCTTGTGTTTGGTCCGACCATTATTTGATTAAATTTATTATAAGTATCCCTTTCCGTTCAAAAATAATATCAAATGATCTTGGATTACGCAGAAGCTGGAATACTATTGACAAAGGACAATTTCTGGAATCACTGACCAATACTATTCCCCCTGGCCAACCATCTATTGATCAAACCGAGAAAGAGCTCTCGGACTGGCTGATGACAGCCAGCAATAAACACGCCCCTCTCAAAAAATCTTATCGAGCACGACGCCACGAAGCCCATAGATGGTTCTCCCCTGAATTAAAGAAATTAAAACTTGATCTACGCCATGCAGAAAGGAACTGGAGGAAGAAATATTTACCTGATGATAAAAGCGCTTACTTAGAAGTACGCGGATCTTATAAAAAGGCTATATTGGCTACCAAGGCCAAATACTTTTCATCTAAAATCATCAACTCCACAAACCGTTCTAAAGATATTTTTTCAATCATCAATGAACTATGCAACCCGGATAGAGGAACAATAAAAACCGCTCCCTCTCAATCCCTATGCGATTCCTTAAATAATTTTTTCATTGAAAAAATAAAAAACATTAAAACAAGTATCCCCAGCTGCCCGAGTCCTGTATGTCCTATAAAAGCTAAGAACTCATACAGGCTGGAACAATTCCCAATAATAAAATCAAGAAATATTTACAGCTTTACTGGCAAAAGTTAAATCTGGATCTCCAAAGGACTGCTGCCCCCCTGGATCCTGAAGGAAGCATTCACTGCTTGCCCAAGCCCAGCTGTGACACTTTTAAACGAGTCATTGCTCCAGGGTCAGGTACCGGACTCCTTTAAGGAGGCCATTATTATTCCCCTTCTAAAAAAGCCAGGAGCTGATCCAAAAATCCTAGCCAACTATCGACCAATTTCACTGCTCCCTTTTCTAGCCAAATTGCTCGAAGCACATGTAGCCAAAAGCCTTTCAGCCTTTCTAGAGCAATCTGAATATTTGGATGCACATCAAGCAGGTTTCCGCCCAGCCCACTCCACAGAATCAGTGATACTATCAGTATTGGACACCCTGAGGGGAGGGGCGGATACAGGTCTCCCTCAAGCCCTTGTGTTATTGGATCTCTCCGCTGCCTTTGACACGGTCGACCATAACATCTTGATCGACCGTGTCAGGGATGCGGGTATCGAAGGAATAGCCCTGGAATGGACTAGATCCTTCCTAATAAATCGATCTCAGGCGGTTCAGCTTGGCGGTTTTACTACCCCCATGATTAAAACTACTTGTGGAGTCCCCCAGGGATCTTCACTTTCCCCTCACTTATTCAACTTATATCTACTTCCCTTGATTCATGCATTAAAAGAAAGGAATATCCAAACCTTTAACTATGCCGATGATTTTCAATTGGTATTCCCCATCAATGACTCCCCGGCCTCCATCCACGAATACCAGTCAACAATGCTGTTCATCCGTGACTGGATGAACAGCAACCAATTAAAATTGAATCCAGATAAGACAGAACTGATCCTCACGGGAGGCTCACTCAACCCCTGGAGCTCCCAGTTCTGGCCTAAAGAACTGGGACAACCCCCGACCCCATCTAATCATGCTAAAACTCTGGGAGTCATGATCAATAGTGACCTCACCATGAAAACCCAAATAGGATCTGTAATTTCTGCCTGCTTCTTCCAATTAAGGAAAATAAAGAAAATAAGTAGATTCCTTACTCAGGAAGCAAAACTGCAGGCAGTCCTTGCCATGGTGATCTCGCATATTGACTATGCTAACTCCTTATATTTTGGAATCCCGGCCTATCTCATTCATCGTCTCCAACTGATACAGAACCAGGCGGCCAGACTGATTCTACAGGAAAACAAACGTCAACACATCTCTCCCCTTCTGAAGAAACTACATTGGCTCCCTATAGCACAGAGATGCGCATTCAAGACGGGATGCATTATCTTTAAATCCTTGAATGGCAGAAACCCCAAATTTATTAATAGCCTGATTAACAGATACAATCCAACTCGTAATCTGAGATCCGCCCACATGCACCTCCTGGCAACCCCCTCCTTTAAACAGAAACGATTTGGTGGATCCAGGTTTTCTACACTGGGTCCAAGATACTGGAACTCTATGCCCCTAGAGATCAGATCCTGTACTGATTTCATAACATTTCGTAAACTTCAAAAAACATGGCTCTTTAAACAGGCTTTCGCGTAATTCGTGGAATTCGTATATCATCTGAACAAACCTGCATCCATCACCTTCCTGAGGAGCGCCAAGAAACCAATCTGGTGTACGAGCGCTATACAAATTAGGTATAACATAACATAACATAACATAAAATTCCCAATTTAATAAATTCTTAAAAACTTTAACTTCAAACATAAATCTCCCAAGTGCACATGCAATGTCCAAATAGGACATTTCCGTTAACAATTCTACTGCCTGTGCCCGGTTCTTAATACTGCATTTTAAAAATATTGGTTGTAAAAACAGTTTCCGTGCAGCAAGAACCTCAAAAAAAATCTAATAGTATGTGCAAAATATCGCATTTTGTGCCTAAGTTGCAGGTACACTTCCCTTTGGAATCCAACATAACCCCTTTTATCCCGTTATTTGCATAGCAAGGATTAATTCCTATTCGTAATCTTAATACTTCATTTCTAAGACAGCGATTGGATAATATATCTATGTACGGGAACTGTCAATCAGATTGCCATGACAATTATAAAATCTACAGATTTTTTCCCCTCAGGTACCGGCAGTCCTGATCGAGAAGTTTCTTTCCCTAGTATCTTCAGTTCTCGTTTTACAACATCAATTTTTTAATCCTGAGGGTACAGTTTAACTCCCAGTTCCCTACATACTGTATCTAGCGTTTTCCTAACCCCCGCTGCCCATTTCAGATCACACTGCAAGATTTCCCTTTTGCACCATTCTGTCTTTTTTTGCTCCTCCCAGTTTCCCAGGCGTTGCCAGAATCTTATTAATGCCATACGTGCCATTGCCTCCCAAGATACCATGTCCGTTTCTATTCTTACCGCCTGAATCATAGATGACTTGGGTAGGGACAATAGATTTTTTATACATTTTCCCTCTTCAATATCCCATCCTCTTTTGCCACTCAAACAATATTTCGGCTCCATATTGGAACTGAGGCAGTATCATGGCCATATATGCTTTCAAGACAGTTCTATCTGCCCTTTCTCCATAATTTCGATAAAAAAATTTCAGCCCTCCAACTGAGGTCGTATTCTTAGTGCATTCAAATGAGCTTCCCATTTTAGGGATCTTTCAAACCATATTCCTAAATATTTATACTCATTTACTATTTCCAGCTTTGTGGAGCCCAGGAACCAACTGAATTTCTTCCTTTTCTTGCCAAAGCTCAAAACCTTAGTTTTTTCCAAGTTTACGACAAGTTTTCTAGGATTAATTTAGCAAATACCTTCTCTCCCACATCCAAAAGGTTAATTAGCCTATAATTTTTGGGAATCTTTACATCTCTCCGTTTATGAATGGGTCTAATTATTGCTCCTTTCCATGTTTGGGGCATCTGCCCTGTATTGAGAATGCCGGAAAACATCTTTGCAAAATATTTTGCCCACCAGTCGGATTTGGTCTTTATAATTACTGCCGGGAGGTTATCAGGGCTGGCTGCTCTAGTCAACGTTAGATTTGCTATGATGCGTTTAACATCACATTCCGAAAACGACGGCCTGATATCCTCCCCATCTCTAACCATAATGCATGTTCCGCAATTACTTGCTGTACTCCTTTACTATATATTTCACCCACTTATCGTTCCCAATCATCTTCTGTCACTATGCAATTCATAGTCGCCTGTATCTTCCCTGACCCCTCTTGGACAAATTTCCAAAACTTTTTTGCTCTTTAGTATCTATTGCCTCTAATAGATTTCCCCAGCATCTCTCTTTATATGTTCTTTTATGTTCCCTAATGCTATGATTAGTTACCAAGAATCCCCATTACTCTTAGTCCTACTCGTCCTCGACCCAGTCAATACTAATGAGGTATATTCCACTGCCAGGAAACAAAAGAGGAAACGCTTTTAGGCTCCACCCACCCTCCTGCCAGGGGCTATAATTACATAGCCAACAGAAAGCACTTCCTGACATACCAAGCAACAAAGGCCTGAACAGGAGGGTGGGTTGGAAGAATGACTGGGTCGAGGACGAGTAGGGGATTACCGGTAAGTAATCTTAGCATTACCTCTACGTCCCTCGTCCTCGACCCAGTCAATATTAATGAGGCATACCAAAGCAACCACACAGGGCCTTTGGCACACCACACACAGAACACAGACCGAACACAAAAGTGGAGTGCAGCAAGTGAAAAATATTTTAATAAAGACACAGAATCAGGTGGGGGGGGAGGGGGGGAAACACGCCCCACAGCACGCAACGCACCACAACCAAAATTCGTCCGATCAGACAGAGCACAATTCAAACGATAATGCTTCACAAAAGAAGAATCAGAAGCCCAAGCCCAACAGATCTCATCAAAGGAAACCCCATGAAAAGCAGCCCAGGAAGCAGAGACACCCCTAGTGGAACGGGCCTGAACCCCAGAAGGGCAAGGCAAACCAGAGCCCTGATAAGCCAGAGAAATAACAGATTTGATCCAGCGACCCAGCGAAAGACGGGAAGCAGCCTTCCCCCGACCCACCAGACCAAAGGTCACAAAGAGAGTCGGAAGATCGAAACACCGCAGAGCGTTCAACATAGACAGATAAGGCACGCTTCACATCAAGAGTGTGCAGCAACAGCTCAGCAGGAAAGGAAGGAGAAGGGCAGAAAGAAGGGAGGATCAACTCCTGAGAAGAATGAAACCTAGAACGAATCTTAGGAACAAACCCAGGATCCAAAGAGAGGACCACCACGTCATCCAAGAAACTCAAAAAGGGAGGAGAACAACGAAAGGCAGTGAGCCCACCCAACCTCCGAGCAGAAGTAACAGCAACCAGAAAGGACACCTTAAAAGTGAGGAATTTAAGGTCAACCGACTCCAAAGGCTCAAAGGGAGAGGACTGCAGAGCACTCAGGACCAAAGAAAGATCCCAAGGAGGAACCGGAGAACGAGTAGAAGGAGAGGAGAGAGAAAAACTCCGGAACAACCGAGAAACCAACAACCCATCCGAAGACGGGAGAGAAAAGGGATCCCGGAAAGCCCGAATAGCAGCCCACTGGCCTTTCAGAGTAGACAAAGCATAGGTCTTCTGAAACCCATCCAGAAAAAACTGAAGGATAGAAGCGATAGGGCAAGAGGCAGGAGACAGACCAAGCCCAGAACACCAGGAGGAGAAGGAAGCCCAATGCTTAGAGTAGGAGGACAAAGTGGACTTCCTACGGGAGGCCTGCATCACCGTGATGAGGTGGTCAGGCAAACCCCGAACCCCAAGAGACAGCCGTTCAACCTCCAGACCGCCAAGGTGAGAGGGACCAGGAGGGAGGGACAGGTCGACCTCAGGGGAGACAGGCAGCGAGGCAGAATCCAAGGAGGACCCACCGCCAGACTTAGCAACAACGGGAACCAGGACCTCCGAGGCCAGTGAGGTAAGACAGCCACCACCTGGGCCCCCACTCGCTGCACCATCAGCAAAAAAGGCAGGAATCAGAGGAAAAGGAGGGAAGGCGTACAGCAACCAAGGGGGGGTCACAGGAGAGACAAGGCCTCCACCCCCTAATCCCCCAACTCCGGTGTCCAGGAACAAAAGAGGGGAAGCAGAGCATTGTTCCTGGAGTCAGATAAGTCCAGCTTGGGAGTCCCGAACCACTTTCCACTCATCTGACCCAGGAGACAATTTTAAAACGAAGATGGGGGATGGCACACATGCCCACCCCCAGCCATTTCTTCTCTGGGGGTTTTGAAGAGGTTCGGGAGCAGGACGCCACAAGTGCCCCATCCTGGATTGTTCCCTGGAGCACCAGACCTCTCCTTTTATTTTCTCCTGCCCCAAGGGTCCGATTTGTCCTTTTGTAACTGGTAGCCAGCTCTAGTGACCAGGACTGTTGGTTTATGACCTCCTGGCCTCTGAATTTCTTTATCGCTATAGGAGCTTGCTTTTGCTGGACTTTCACTGCATACTCCGATAAGTCCTCCGTTCAGCACCTGGTGTTTTCCTCAGCTTGGTGTTGACTACAGCAGCACCCCACAGCCCACTAGGCAGAATACTTTTCATTCCTGCACTCTTCAGGGCCCATGGCCTCCTGAATGGCACCTGTAGTGATGAGGGGTACCTTGCCACAGGCCCAGTCCTCAGAAATCCCAGGGTACCCCTTCTCCTTCAGGTTCCCCCAACAGGTCCATCCCTCTACTGTCCCAAAGGGGGCATAAGGGAGCCAAGCCAGCACCACTGACCTTGGACAGGTGAATCCACACATCCCAATACAGGCTAAGTCCAGGGCGCTCAACAGCTCAGACGGGGATCCAGTCTTCTTCAAGGTCTTGTGCAATCTATCTTCTTGCCCTCTCTCTCTCCTGGGAAAAGGGTTTGAAGCGGGCCCAATGTTCCAAAAGGTAGCAACACCTGTCCAATCTTGGGACGACACATCACTCCACCCTTGTCCCAGCACTTTTTCACAGCATTTTGGGACATTTCAAAATGTTGAATTAAGTGGTCTATTGAAAAAACTTCTTTGAAACCTAAACCATGCCTGCTGCCAGGGATGTGTGGTTCCTTCATTCCAATGGTTCAAAGGGGAGCCTCTCATGCGATTGCCTCCAGAGTTCCGGCCTTCCCCTCTTTGTTTCTGTGGGGCTGAGCCTTAACAGGCCAGATGCAGGATGAAAAATAATTATTACATACCGATTAGGTCACCACCTTTTTCTAGGGGTGTGGAATTTAATAGAATATCTGCTTGTCCATGGGGCAGGTTGCTTCATAAATCTACTTGTTCTGTAACAAAATCTACTTGTCCCTTTATTATCATGTAGTGCAGCAACAAATTATGCAAGCAATCTCATTATATAAGAGCTCTGATATAGCCTCTCTGATTATGCCAGGGCTCATACCTTTGTAGGGTTTGAATACTACAATTCCCTTATTTTGCCACCTTTCTGCAGATCTACAGGCTGGGGCTGTAGGCAATAGTTCTAGCGTTGGAATGCCCTTTTGATTATGTGCAAACCTACTAACTTGCATGTTTTAAGGGTTTTCACCAGCTCTTCCCTAATCTTTTCCCATATTGAGAAAGGTTGAAAATGTACTCCTGACAATGGCAGACAAACATTTTTCCAGGGTTGGGAAAAAAGTGGTTGGAGGGAAAGCGAACTTGCAAACCCTCAACATATTTTCCCTTGAGCAAATCAACACATGGATATTTGCTCGTGCTAAAATGCAGTTCACACATATTTTCTGGGAGTACTATTTCTTGGCATGCCTCTGTAAATTCTTGTGAATACATTAAAGCCGTAAACCTGCAAGGACATATACCATGGGTGCCCTTTTGAGACTTTCTGTAATAATTGGGCCCCTAATTATGTTTGGCGTTAACCAAGACCTATTGTGTTTATTGAAATTCTGTCTCTCTCTCTCCGTCTACCCATCTGCTGGCTTTACTGTGAGTGACAGCATTCTGCTCTTTGACAAGGAGCATATCGGCACACGAAGTAGTTCAGCGGTAGAACAGCTTTGGCAATGTGTGCTTTTTGAGACCAAAATCTATTTTTACCAATGTTTTTTATATGTGTTTTATATTTTTATGTGTTTTATAATGGTGAGGGCCCAGCAGCTCCTAAACCAATAAGGTTTTACAAAAACCATGCCAAACAAAGACACACATTGACAAAACCAAAAGGCTGACCACCAATTTCCAACCTACTGGCTTTGCCAATGCTTGTTCATTTTTATGGTTTCCCATAATCTTATTGAAACGGGTTACACTGTTTTTCAATTATCAATATTTTTTGGAAATACTGGCATGCATCAACACATTTTGCTAAATGATGCTGAAAGGAAATGGTACCTAAACGTTAACAGTAGTTTACCCCAAAAAATTCCTAGTTGCAATTTTTGTGAACATTTTATTTTGAAAGCAAAGAATCATCAATCTTGATTTCAAGTTTCTGCAAATATTTTCATCTAATCAGAAAACATTCTGGGAGCATTATACATAGCCTTATATTGCTAAACTTTGAAAACGTGTGTAAACATTGTTATGCTGGAACCACTTTGAGCAGTGCAGCCCAAATTTACATTTCCTTAGAGAGCTCACCCTAATAGTAAAGGCTTTTCATTAATGAACCATAAATACAAGTTTAAACAGCATTAACATATGGACACAAATATTACCTTAATTGCATACAATGCCCTTCCCTGGGCCATAATGTGGTACTGTAAACTGGCAGCTATAGGGTTTGTGCAGCAGTGGGTAGGGTCTACTTGTCCCAAGGACACAATACACATGAAAACTTGTACTCGACCCGAAAAAATATATCCCTGCTTTCCTTTCCCACGAACTAAGTCCTGTAATGTAATTAAAAACTGAGTTAGAGAAATAATCTGAGAATGCCAGAATGAAAGCCGATATGTCAAAAGTGACATTGAATCTGCATTTGGGGTCCATTTTTTCCATAAGATCAGTGGTATTACACTGGTCTCTAGGCCCATCTATGGCAAAAATGTATTCTGGTGCAGATTTGTATCATATTGTATAATAAAGAAAACACACTCCTTTAGTTAAGCATCTCAGACTTAACTAAAGGACCACTCACATTATGAGCTGGATGGTAGTTCCACTCGCTCAGCCTGCACACACATGTATACATGTTCATGTGAAGCCAACCTAGAGCCTCTATCCATAGCTGCACAGCAGTGGACCTTGTTTTAAAAGGCAAACACTGATGACTAACACTACCAATGCATATTAACAGAGTTTATAGTGAGCGAGAGTTCTTCACAGTAAAAGTCCAATTAGCGGGTAGCAAAAAAGCAAACAATTCAGGGGGTTAAATGGTTCAGAACCCATTTTCCAACACAAACCCTCCATATCACATGGAAATGTGAGGATGTAGCATGTTGCAAGCTGCAGTTCAGGAGAAAAACTTGGTCTGATTTTATGGCAATATGTGGCCTCCATTTTGAGATTTACTATAAAGCGATACTGTCAAATAAAAATGTGATTATATTGTACGTTATGTGCTGATATCCACACAGTAAGAACTGACCGGATTCTGTGCCTTTATACTGGCGCCATCGTAAAACATCCTATAACAGCATTGAAATATCTTGCATGACATAATGATATCTATGTACTAAGATTAGCCAGTACCACCGTACATATACAAATGCAATCTCCATCTCAAAGTATCTAACCAACTGTAAAAGTATAAATCATTATTTAAAAGATGTACTCTAAGATTAACATAGTACATTCTAACTATATTTCTAGCACATAGCATATCAAATTGTTGATATATGCTACGTTTTACCTAAATTAACCATAAGGCCAACCATCAACAAGTCTGAAAATAATCTTCAATGGATGCATCTACTTAATTGGTTGCATCTTAAATCAGTGACAGATGTCCATGTAAAAATAAGCATTTTAGATTTTCAACTATGGAGGCGTCTGGCCCTATTACTGTGTTATATACATTTCAAGTTATAAAAAGTGGTGAAATTCATTGTTGGCATTTCAACCCCTGTCAACAGTTCTTAAAGGCCAGTGCCATTTGGCTTCAGTTCATCTTAGATCTAGCTCTCCATCTCCACCTCTAATATTGGCTTTTAAAAGTTCAATGCCACGAAACTAGTTAGTTAGAATCACTGATCTTCTACAAAATGTAGAGCCATCAATTTATTTAGAGTCTCTGTTTTCATGACCCTAGCATTTTCCTGGATAAGAAGTTTAAGTTTTCTTGTAGTGATTCCATTATAAATCAGATTGCATGCACATCCTGAGACATAAACCACACAATGTGTATTGCAATTGATGAATGGAATGGATTAATGTCATAATGGAAATTAAGACTACTATAAAATGTCTTAATTTTATGAATACGGTTATTACAAAAGCTACTTTCTGTAAGAACCAAACTGGAGGTAAGAATGGGGCTGAAATTTCTGTCACCTCCCTACATAGAGGGTCTCTAAGAGAGTACAATATTTGATTTCATATTTTTTTTATCCTCTAGCTTTTTTAGAATTTTGCTGGAATTCGGGAACACGTGAGAAGGAGAGAGAGATGCAAGCCCCATGTTGGGCACTTTCAGTTTATAGGGTGGTTTTCATATCGCATTACATCAAGGGATCTGAGGAGTAGCCCTCTTAAATAGCCTAGATAATCCTTACAGCAACAT
Source organism: Calotriton arnoldi (assembly GCA_963921515.1). NCBI lineage: Eukaryota > Metazoa > Chordata > Amphibia > Caudata > Salamandridae > Calotriton > Calotriton arnoldi. The sequence continues at coordinate 425,314 of CAWUFW010006410.1, read as the reverse complement.
GAGAGATAGGTTTCGGTAATTTGTGTTTTTTTTCTTTATATTTCAGACTTAGAGTATCATTATATAGATTGCTCCTGAATTGTTTAAAATAACAGTATGTTGCTAAAAAGGACGTTAGTCAACCTACTAGATATTTTCTTTTAGGCCATTTTGATGGTCTTAATCAGGCAAGCACAATCCTCAATGATTTTTGTTCATTTGTAGTTATAGAGACACAAATGAGTAGGAATGTGCTTAGTGATTAAAAAGACATGGTGATAACAGACTGACATTATATGATTTTTAGGGGGACTTATGGCCACTCTCCCAAGTCCTAAATGAAGAGGGGCTGTATTGAAAGAATGATTTAATAGGAAAGGATCGCTTTATGTTATGTTACGTTATAGAAATCTTGTAGAGCGCACGTTCACCAGAAGGCCTTTGGGCGCTAGGTTGCAAAAGACAATAACTAGCATCCATGTTAGCGCCTAATGTCCTGCTAGTTTAGAACAATTTAAGTATGCTGTCAAACAACTCAGTTTGGGATTTGGGAAAAGTGTAAATGCGGTTATGGAGCTTTACAAATTGTATTGCAGTAGCCAGCATGAGAATTAAACTATTGAAGAGTATTTAGCTGATTTGAGGTCTATAGCTTCGCAATGTGATTTAGAACATATCAATTATAAGCATATTTTGAGAGATCAAATTCTTATGAAATGTATGAATAAGAAGGTCCAAGAAGGACTGTTCTGATTTAACGTTGAAAGAAACAGTTAATATTGTCAAGGAGATTTAAAATTCTGAAACATTTGTGCAGGTAATCAGGGCAGGAGCAATGAGATCAATTATGTGAGGCATACATTTTCTGGAGACAATACAATTGCTGAGAATAGAGGGAAAAGAACAGAAGGAAATAAGAAGGTAGAGAATTAGGGGTTGTAGTGTTACCGCTGTGGGAGTTACAATCATTTGGGAAATTTCAAAGGTTACCCGGCAGTCAAGAAACAGTGTGATAAACGTGGGGGGGGGGGGGGGGGGAAACGGGGGGGGGGATATTTGGCCCAAGTGTGCAAATCCTCTGCACAAAAAGGGGTGAATATGGTATCTCATGAATTGGATAGCTCATATGATGGGCTAAATCATAAACAAGTTCTTTGTGTGCGTGACAATAGGATTCAGAAGAAGTTACCTTCGACATGCATTAACCTAGATGGTATTAGTGTCCACATGATGGTTAGTTCCTGTGCTTGGTAATCTGTAGTTTCACATGATTGTTTAAATCTCTGTGACCAGGTAGAGATTTGATTCCTACAGAGGTCAATCCTGGACGTTATACGGGGCACTGCATTAAGATCATGTTTTTTTTTTGGTCTCTTCTTGAGTTTAAAGGGAGATCTTGCAAAGATAACGTGTTTGTTGCAGAAAAAGGAGAGCCATTTTGGGGTGGCAACATCAGGAGGAACTTGGTATAAGAGTGAATCCTCAAGCTGTGTCTTCTGTAGATTTGGATAATAAGGACAACTTTGTGTTCAAAAACTTAGCTAGGGAGTTTCCTGATGTGTTCAATGAGGAATTGGGGAAGTACAAGGGTTTAAAAAACAAAATAATTGTAAAGGACAATCCAATTCCTGATAAGCATAAAGTAAGGAAGGTTCTGAACACTTATATAGAGAGAGACTCAAAGAATTAATGAAGGACCTATGCGATCGTAACATCATTGAACCAATCGCTTCTTCTCCTTGGATAGCGCCCATTGTGATGTTTTTTAGATCTTCTGGAGATCTCAGATTGTGTGTGGACCTTCGCAATGTTAATGAAGCTAAATGGGTTGATCAACATCCTTTGCCGAATATTCATGAGCTTGTTTCCACTCTTGCTGGGGCTGAAGTTTTCACCAATTTAGAGACTTCGCTAAAGCATATCATCAAGAGTCTTACAGGAAGATACAAAACGTATTACTGTTTTTATTAAACCAGAATGTTTATTTCAGTATAAGCGAATGCCGTTTTGGTTAGCCAGTGCAGCTGCTCTGTTTCAGAGTATTATGAAGGAGACTCTTAAGGCCATAAAAGGAGCCATCGCTTTCCTGGATGATATTTTAGTCTTTGGGAAGAATTTGGAGGATCATAACAGAAATTTGCAGAAAGTTTTGGAAGCCTTGCACAAAAATGGTTAATACTACGTATAGATATGTTGTTTTGGAAGTCACAAAGTAGAGAATTTAGGACACTGCATTTCATTGGAAGGAATTACACCCAAGGACAATCATGTAATTCAATTCAATATTTTTATTCAAGATTTGGAACTCCTAGGAGGTCCACATAAAATTACGTACATAGTATTATAAAAAACATAATAAGGCTCTTTCCACATATCATAAAATTTACCACCTCGGCACGTAAACATTTCGACTTTAAATAGCATTTAAAATTTGTAACATAAAGGAAGAGATAACAAACCGTATCCTGTAAGTGCATAGGACATCTAATAGCTACCCATTCATAGATTTTATAAACCCAAAATTCTAATTCAAATAAAACAATTAAAAATTATTTATCAAGCAAGGAGGAAGCAAAGCCTCTCTTACAATGTATAAATATATAAAAGGTAGTAAAATATCCACCTAATAGCAGCATGGAAGCAGAGTAACTGAAAGTAGACAGAACTGTGCGAAAGCCAATTCAGTAGCAGCTAAGTTATGTGCAAAATGCATGCAAAGTTTCACTTCGATTAATTTTAAGGAATAACCGTAAGGTCAGGGTGGAACATATACTCAACATATCCCTAATGTGCAAAATGGCAGTAAATAGAAGCTTGGATGTGCAAAATGCAATTTGAATAACAAAATACTAATCCTTCGTGAGATTTTCTAAAACGAGGAAGTTAACTACCCAAATAGAGAAAATATATATATTATCTACTGGCGGTCGCCAGTAGATAGTTATAGTTACAACCTATTATCCATAGGAAAGCCGCGACATTCTATTTGAAATAACTCTCTTGCCGGTTGACGTATCTTCGCAAAATTTTCAAACTTTGTGGGGCGCTCCGGTCCGCTCCTACCCTGAAAGTCTCGGGGGATTCGTCAAGCGGGGCCGAGAAAAAGGGGGTCCCAAAACGCGTTTTCCCCATGCAATTTTCCATAGGAAACTTTAGACACGGCTACAGCCCGAACTGCTGAACGGAATTACACCAAATTTGGCAAAGAGGTAGTTCTTGGTTCAGAAAGAACCCTTTTGTTAAATGGTGAAAATCCGTTCAGTAGTTGCTGAGAAAATCAAAAGTAAAAAGATAGTGATATCTATGGCCGAGTAGGGTCCGCGTACCCTCAGCGCACCCTGCGCGCACCGTCCCGATCACGAGCTGCATGTTAATTGGCTGTCAGCTGGCTGTCAACATTCCGATTCAGGAAATGTTGGCAGTCATTTTGTCCCTCGGTAGAACCGAGGGACAGAAACAAGTGCGCAAAGCGCACAAAGGGGGCAGGGTAGAAACACCCTGACCCCCTAGGTTTGCTCAGGGGTCCCACAAGGACCCCATGGGCAAAAAAAATATATATATTTTTTTTTTTTTTTAAATCGTCAGGATGCGCTCAGGGTGCGCGAATCCTGCCAAAAAAATAAAAATCGAGCGCGGTCTCCCGCGCTCGATTGTATTTGCCCCCGGGTGGCCCAAGTCCCGGGGGCATGGTGGGGGGTTAATTTTATGTGTGGGGGCCTCAAAGGGCCCCCAAGCCCCGGGGACCGCCACCCCCGGGGCTTTATTGAAAAATGGTGCGGAAGGGCTCTTCTGCCCTCCCGCAGCCCCGGGGACCGCCACCCCCGGGGCTTCTTTTTAATTTAAATAAGGTGTGGGGGGCTCCAGCCCCCACACGCCCGGGGACCACCACCTCCCGGGGCACTTATAAAATAAATGTGGGGGTCCATTACGGACCCCCAGAGCCCCGGGGACCACCACCTCCCCGGGGCTGTGCAATTTAAGGGAGGGGGCCGCGCGGCCCCCTCCTGGAGCCCTTGATGGCCCTGGGGACCGCCACCCCCAGGGCCGGCTCCTGCAGTGTCCCGGGGTGCCTACCCCCGGGACACTGTAGTTTGCTATGGCAGGACGGGAGCCTCGCGGCTCCCGTCCTGCCATAGCAAACTGCTTTGGATATTGGAAGAGAGAGCAGGGAAACCTGCTCTCTCTTCCAATATCCAAAGCCGATTGCTTTCCCACATGGGGAGCTGCATCTTAGCAGCTCCCCATGTGGAAAAGCAATGCCGGCTCCCAAGGGACGCGGGGAGCCGGCGGGACTGTGGGGGATTGGGGACCCCCCACAGTCCCCAACGGAGAGGGCCAGCCCGGGGGATGGGGTCCCCGGGGCAAGTAGTGGCCCGGGAGGGGGACACGCAGCCCCCTCCCCAAAGTTTAAAAAAATAAAAAAAGGGTATGGCCGGCCCCGGGGGATGGGGTCCCCGGGGCCTTAAATGGCCAGAGGAGGGGGCCACACAGCCCCACTCCAAAGAATAAAATTAAAAATAGAGGCCATGCCCCGGGGGATGGGGTCCCCGGGGCCAATACAGGCCCAGGGAAAGGGGGCCACGCGGCCCCCTTCCCGTTTTTTTTAAAAAATAATTAATTACAAAAAAAGGGGTAAGGCCCTGGGGGATGGGGTCCCCAGGGCCCAAAAACAGGAAAAGGGAAGGGGGGCCACACAGCCCCCCTTCAGGCGACAAAAAAACAAAAAACGATCGGGCCCGCAGGCCCCGCCCCTTCCTTCACCACTCTGCAAACGCGCCCCTGGCGCGTTTGCAGAGGGGGAACGATTCCCCTTGAATACTGGGGGTCCCTGGGGGCCAACTAGCCCACCAGGAACCTCCAGTATGCGCCAGGGGCTGCCTTGCAGAGAAGTGTACAGAGGCCACGCCCCTTTTACACCTCTCTGCAACGCAGCTCTGTGGCGCTTTGGAGGTATATGGTGGGCTAGTTGGACTCCGGGGACCCTCAGGATTCAAGGGGACTTAATCCCCCAACTTAAAACGCGCCACGGGCGTGTTTGCACAGTGGTGAAGGGAGGGCGGGGCTTCAGGTGACATGTGTGCAAACAGGCCCCGTGGCGCGTTTTAAGATGGGGAATTAAATCCCCTTCAATCCTGAGGGTCCCTGGGGGCCAACTAGCCCAACAGGTACATCCAGAAAGCGCCACAGAGCTGCGTTGCAGAGAGGTGTAAAAGGGGTGTGGCCTCTCTACACGTCTCTGCAACGCAGCCCCTGGCGCATATTGGAGGTTCCTGGTGGGCTAGTTGGCCCCTAGGGACCCTCAGGATTCAAGGGGACTTAATCCCCCAACTTAAAACGCGCCACGGGGCGCGTTTGCACAGATGTCACCTCAGGCCCCGCCCCTTCCTTCACCATTGTGCAAATATTCTTCTAAAATCATCCGAAATACGAATTCCAATTTACTCACCTGTTATAAGGAGAGACCTCAGTGCTGTATCTTTCAGCCCAGTACTGGTCCTGAAAAGTAATTTTAACCGTACTTACTAGTAACTTGAATTTCCTTGCATAGGATATCATTGCCTGCTTTTTGCTGAAAAAGTTTCTAAGTGTTGATTTTTGAAACATACAAATATTCCTCTAAAATCAGCCGAAATACGAATTCCGATTTACTCACCTGTTATAAGGAGAGACCTCAGTGCTGTATCTTTCAGCCCAGTACTGGTCCTGAAAAGTAATTTTAACCGTACTTACCAGTAACTTGAATTTCCTTCCATAGGCTAACATTGACTGGTTTCACTTGGAAATTCTTCTAAGTGTGGAGTTTTGGAACTTTAAAATATTCATCTAAAATCAGCCGAAATACGAATTCCGATTTACTCACCTGTTATCAGGAGAGACCTCAGTGCTGCATCTTTCAGCCCAGTACTAATCCTGAAAAGTAATTTTAACCGTACTTACCAGTAACTTGAATTTCCTTCCATAGGATATCATTGCCTGCTTTTTGCTGAAAAAGTTTCTAAGTGTTGATTTTTTAAACATACAAATATTCCTCTAAAATCAGCCGAATTCCGACTTACTCACCTGTTATCAGGAGAAAACCCAGTGCTGCACCTTTTAGCCCAGCACTGACCCTGAAAAGTAATTCTAACCGTACTTACCAGTAACTTGAATTTCCTTCCATAGGTTAACATTGACTGGTTTCACTTGGAAATTCTTCTAAGTGTGGAGTTTTGGAACTTTAAAATATTCCTCTAAAATCAGCCGAAATACGAATTCCGATTTACTCACCTGTTATCAGGAGAGAACCCAGTGCTGCATCTTTTAGCCCAGCACTGACCCTGAAAAGTAATTTTAACCGTACTTACCAGTAACTTATTTTCTTCCATAGGAATCCATTGTCTGGTTTTCAGCAAAAAGTTTCAAAGTGTTGATTTTTACAAACTACAAATATTCCGTAAAAATCGCCTGTATGACTTAAACGCATTCTTTCAACTGTTTACAGGAGATGCACCAGTGCTGGATCCAGGATCCAACACTGAGTAAGAAAAAGTAACGATAACAGTTTTTACCTGCTAAGTGAATTTCCTTCCATAGGATAACATTGGTGACTATATGAGAAAAAGTTTCTAAGTGTCAACTTTTAAAATACAACAATATTCCTTAAAAATCACGACTGTAACCAAAACGCTTTTACTCAACTGTTTACAGGAGATGTCCCAGGACTGAATCTAGGATCCAGTCCTGTGGTTAGAAAAGTAATCCATAAAGTAACTAATTGCATTTAACTAGAAATTCACATTGAGCTGAATGTTGCATTGTGTTTGAAAATGTGTTGCCCATTGCAACAACTGTAACTACTGTACTTAAAAGTCTATTGCCTATGTGCAAAGTATTTAAACTAAAGTAATTCATTCAGAGAAAGTATTTAATGTAATGTATAATGTAATTACAATGTAATTTAAAAAATAAAATATGTAAAAAAAATTGTTTCTAAAAATGTAGTAAATCAGTATGAAAAAAATTAATATAACAATTAATACATTTAAAAATTGTCATTTACAAAACCTTTGAAATTCCCTGAAAAAACCATAGGTTTCAGACACGTTATAGTTACAAATTAGCATTTAAAAAACCTTTGAAATTCACTGAAAAAAATCATAGGTTTTAGGGACAGTTATAGTTACTTGGACATTGCACTCGTAAAAAACCCGTGAAATTCCCCCGTTATAGTTAGTTCAGCTAACTATAACTCGCGCCCCGCAATGCACTGCTGATGACGTCACATATTACATCACTCATGACATGGTCAGTGACATCACTGATGACATCACTGATGACATCTCAAATGACATCACTGATGACATCATCCACGTGATAATCTGATGCACCTCCTCACACCCTAATATAACCTTTGATACACCCACTCTAAATTACAGACTGCCATTCGCAAAACCATAGACACTCCAACACCAATAACTACATACCCACTCACTGATTCTTAGGTCTACACACACACATCCACTCACTCACCCGTACAGTCACTCATACTTATGGTCACTCAGTACAGGACTATCATATGCACTCTTACTCCTATATAGACACTCAAACACCGCCACTCATCCATAGAGGTACTCACACACCTAATCAGTCATGCAAATAATTAAACACACTGCCATTTACTCACCTATACAGTTATACACACACCAGCTCACTTAATCATACAAATACTAGCACATTGTTACGCTCTTATACAATCACTGATACAAGCACACACTCATCCATACAGCCACTCTCACAATAACACACTCTCACTTATAGCCATTTAAATACTCTAACACACATATATACTGCCTTTCACATATGTAGTTACTCACACATGTACCACTGGGACATACATTCACTCACTAACACACTGTTACACACACTTACCCACCCATACAGTCTATCACAGATGCACTCTTGAAACCATCCACCCAGTGAATCACCCACTCACACATTTATGCACAGTCGCACACACCCCATCCACACAAACACTCAGGCACCCATACAGATACTCAGACAACAAATCAATAACTCTTATAGACACTCATGTAGCTATTCACAAACCCATGCAGCCACTTACACAGCAACAGACAGATACAGACATTCACCCAGTTTAGTCACTAACCCATGCATTCAGTAAGATACGTTTAATCACTCACTTATAGAATTAGTCACGCACCTACTAAATCATCCATACACACACTTATACACCCACTCATTCTTTAATACGCCTTTCCCTATATATATTAAAAATATTTAAACTTTACAGAAACACAGTCACTGGATGATGTCATCAGTGATGTCATTTGAGATGTCATCAGTAATGTCATCAGTGATGTCACTGACCATGTCATGAGTGATGTAATATGTGACGTCATCAGCAGTGCATTGCGGGCGCGAGTTATAGTTAGCTGAACTAACTATAACGGGGAATTTCACGGGTTTTTTACGAGTGCAATGTCCAAGTAACTATAACTGTCCCTAAAACCTATGGTTTTTTCAGTGAATTTCAAAGGTTTTTTAAATGCTAATTTGTAACTATAACGTGTCTGAAACCTATGGTTTTTTCAGTGAATATATATATATATAACAGATTTAAAATATATACATAAATTCTTTAAAATAGTTGAAAAGTTTTACACATACCGATTCATTTTTTGGACAAAAAAGATAATCTCGGGCTGAAGCTACGTTTTTTACACTGTTCTGTAGAAACATCGGCCTAAGCCAACGATAACGACTCGAGACCAATGCCGGACAGGCAAACAAAACATGATCTAAAGTCTGGATACCCAGATTGCAAAAATTACAAATTTTACCTTTATTCGAATTCTGAGACCAGTTTACTGTTAAATCGTTTAGGGGTAGGAGATTCATGCGACATAAAATTAGCAGGCGCCGGATTCTGTGTTCTAGATTCCAAAATACGTATTTTTGTGGGGTTCTCAGTAAGTTAGTCCTAACTATTAGTTTTAGTCTTTCCTTAGAATTACAAAATTTAATATCTTTATTAAAACTGATTTTACCACAAAGTTTTTAGGAGAGATTTAAATCCTAAGGGTGGGAGAGAGAACACTAAATCATCTTGTATACCAAAGATTTTCTGTGCCAATAAAAATCCTGACAAAAGAGAAGTTACCTGCCTTCACCTTAAAAATTTTGCGACATAGAAGATCTTAGTGTATCCGGTTCACTGTTTTTTAGTTGATATCCCCAACGTAGAACCCGGGATAAGCCTTGAATATAAGAGCCTATCAACCCAAATTCTAATCTAATTGCTACCGTTGGAATTACTGTACCAAAATTGCAAATTTTGCGTAATATTTGGCCTTCGGTCTTATTTAAGAAGTTCCAGTCCTTAACAGGGATTGATTCAATCGCATAAAGCAAGGTTGGTGGAATTTTTGCCTTAAAAACCGTCAAAGGTGTAAGAAATGTCTTCTGCCCATAGCCTGGTAGAAAATACGCAGGCCATTGGCATGAGACATTGCCTTACAAGTGCTATGATCAATATGAGGTTTATTCTTTGAACTGCCTGTTAAGAGTTTCCCTAAATAGAGGCAAGAATCTACCACCTCCAACTTTTCAGGACCAATTTGCCATTTAAAGTTACAAAATTTTCGACTTTTAGAACTTTTCATAATTAAATTTTTACTTTTAGAAACATTTATTTTCAAGAAATTATCTACCGTGTATTTCTGTAGTAATGTCAGCTTTCTATTTAGCCCGATAGGGGTTAGGTCCATTATTACAACGTCGTCTGCATATAGAAGACAAGCTAAAGATCGGGAGCCTATCTTAGGTGCGTCTCCACTAATTTGAACGAGACAATCGGGTAGGTCCGCTATATATAAAGAAAATAATAGCGGTGCTAGCAGACAACCTTGTTTCAGGCCATTTTCTGTGGGGATTATGTCAGAGAGACCATGGTTTCCTCCCATTAGTATCTGGCACCATGTTTGGGAATGAAGAGCAATAATTAAGGATAACAGAGGAGAGGGCAGACCCATTTTTTGCAACTTTCTCCATAAAAGCGGTCGATCTACCTTATCGAAGGCTGTAGAAAAATCTATAAAAGCCATATATACATTTGATTTACGAGTAGATGTATATTTTTCCTCAATTAGTTTCAACATAAATATATTGTCTAAAGTGGAGTGACTTTTGCGAAAGCCTGCTTGTTCTAAAGGGAGGACCTTCATCTCCGTCACCCATTCAGTAAGATGAATCAGGATACTACGTGCAAATATTTTTCCTACCGCGTCCAGTAGGGCAATTTGCCGATAATTGCCTGGATGTGATCTAGGGCCCTTCTTGTACAGTGGAATTAAAACACTTCCAGACCAAGAGGGTGGGGTCTTCCCCTGAAGGTAACAGGAATTAAATAATGGAACAAGATAGGTAGCCCACAAAAGTGGCTCTTTTTTAATAACTGTCATTGGGATTTCGTCAGGGCCCATTGCTCCTGAAGATCTCATTTTTCTTATAATTCCGGTCACTTCATTAACTGAGGGTGCGTAGTTGGATACGAAGGCATTTGATTGATCAAATGTAGCGATATACGATTTTAAGGAAATAGGGTCAGCGGAATACAACTCTAATAAATGAGATTTCCAATCCTCTTCTTTTATTGGCATCGGGAGGGATTTTATTCTAGTCCGCAGCAATCTGCAATAATTTCCCAATACCTTTTGGAGTTATTTTTAGAGGCTGCCACCTTTAACTGCATCCAAACACCGTCCTCCTTTATTTGTCTTAGCGAACGTTTCTTCCTCTGTCTTTTTCTCTTTAATAGATTTATTAGATTGTTTCTTTCGCTTGAGAATTTCAAAAACTGGGCCCTCACTAATTTATTTATTTCCCTGTTTAAAGTGAGCAATGCATTAAAATGTGGTCTCTGTTTGACGGGAGCACAAATTAATTTGCGGGATTTCGCCAAGTGACCTATATTGACGGAGAAGGAGGCAAGTAGATCACATTGTAAAGGATCACCCTCGACCGTTATTAAGCACTGCTGCTCTCTTATTAGGGTTAATAAATGTGTTTTTAGTTTAACGGTAGCTAGAGTGTTCCAATAAATTCTACCATTTGTTACATTAAACTCTACTGTGTCACCTTTAAAATTCCAGGGATCAACCCTGGCGCAGGTGAAATCGAATTTAAAACAGATCAGCATATGATCACTAAAAACGTTTCCAAGAACTTCCATACATGTGAGTTTGTGAAAAGAATTAGCAGAAACAATCAGATAATCTATAATGAATCTTCCAGTTGGCGCCTTATGAGTATAATTAGCAGGAATATCATTATCTAGCCTTCCGTTAACAATTAAAAGGTCTAGACTTCTCAAACCTTCAAGTAATGAAACTCCTCTTTTATCTGTCCTACTTTTTTCAGGAAATTGAGCAAACGGAATCTTAAGGGCTTCATTTTTTCGGTATTGGAGAATACCCTTATACTATGGGATGAAACTTTAGAATTCAAATCTCCCATCAGTAATATCGATCTACAATCTTCGTTGTCCAAAATGGAGGAAATAAAGAGGAATAGCTCTTTTAAAAGATAAGAATATGCGACATCGGGGGCAGGTATGCATTTATAAGTAACATGGAATCTAGGGAAGCTTGGTCCTCCTTATGAACTAATTTGATCCCCTGCATTAGGTTAGAGGGATGAGAAATTTCCTTGTATGACCAACTAAGGCTCGTACTTAGTAATATGGCTATACCTCCTTTGGCGTGACCTCTGTTCACAGGTAACGCAGGCCGGCTCAGCACTATGTAATCATCAGTAGACCAGTTCTTAGAGATCCAGGTCTCTTGTAAACAGATTACATCAGCATTTTGTTCTTTCAATAGTAACAGCTTATTATTGTTATTGCTTAAGCCGGCTGCGTTCCAAGATATCACCTTCAATTCCTTGCTAGGAGGAATTCGCACATTTTAAGCCAGAGGGCCTATTTGAATTTAGAACACCTGCCACCCAGCCCCATTTCTTATCTTCCTCCTCTAGAGGGGGCATATAAGGACTATTTTTCCCTGTGTGGATCAGCACCCTCCTACCTTCTTTACCAAGAAAAACCTGCATAGAACTGTCCTTCTCTAACAACGATTTGTCACCTGCACTGGATTCTAAATCAAAAAAAGGGGGCTTTTTTTGAGTCGCTATTTTTAAGGATGTCGTTACTTCTGGTATTAAGACATCAATGCCACAACGGCGTAATTTATCGCTGTGGGCTACTATTAAATGGCCTTAGAAGCGAAAGTTACTCTTGCTCCCCGAGGGTTGTTATATTTTTGAACCTCAACCAGCACAATATCGTTACTTTCGATCATCCGTAAACCTGAGATCTCTGCAAAGCAACCCAATAAGAAGGACCTATTCATAAAAGGTTCATGATCAAAAATAAACTTAAAGTCCAGACTATAAGAGGCGGGCTGGGAGTTAATATCCATGCTAAGCGCCTCGGAGGTGAAATTTTCGAAATTATAAATAGTATTGTTGCCTAAACAGGAAGCAAATAATGTAGCATTAGGATTCAGTGCACTTTGAGCAGTGGGAGGAACACATTTATCTAATGTCTCAACTGCTTTAGTAGGGTTACAAGGACCACCTGAGTTTAAAATAAGGGAGCAAGAGCCCAAATGATTAAGTTCAGTTTGTCCATTTTCTATATTTGTAACAGTTACATCTGGCTTTGGAGACATATTAAGGATAGTGGTAGGATCAAAGCGTAACTGTTTAGACCTTTTTTGTTTATCCTTCTATGTTTTTCCTTTTCTCCCTTCCGCTTTTTCTTGCAGACGAAGTTATTTTTGGTCTTAAATTCTGTTTCCTTGATAGGAGAACTTCCAACGTTATCTCTTTCCTTTGCATGCTGTTTTGGCGGTTTTATGGCTGTTTTTTGGAAGATTGGAAAAACCTTTAGTCTTGGGTTTATATTTGTATTTTCCTTCATAAGGAGTGGACAAGACGGAGGGCCAACCGTGGTAACTAAAGACTCAGTTTCAAGAAGTTGTTGTAAGGTAGAAGAATGTAGCTTATCGAGTATATCCTCATTTCCTTTCTTTTTAAGTTTATTATTTCTACTGAAAAGGAAAGACTTACCAGATTGTGTACCAAAGTCTCGCCCTTTGACTTGTGGAAAAGAATTTATTTGGATAAAGTTAAGTTTGTTGGGGTCATTCATCGGAAGGGGACTATTTATTCCCTTCACATCCTTTGAAGTACTGGGAGGAAGTGCACAGACCTTATCCAACAATAAGTTTTTATCAATTGCGATCATTTTTGTCAGTGTCAAGATAGAATCCAAAATAGAGTCGGAATTACTTACTGACTTCTCTAATAATGCTAAAATAGAGGCCAGCACTCTTTCTAAGCAGAGTAACGAATCCGACAACAACATTTTTGACTCCGGATTATTAATTAATGGGGGAAAAATTTAGGGATAATTCGGGAGTTAGTGATCCCCGTGATTCTAATAAACTTGCTTCGCTAGGTGTACTGCTAAACAATTGTAATTTCACAGGAGGATCCTTAGAAGATAGTGGGGTGGCAAGAGAAAGAATCCTAGACTATTCTAAATTAAGAGCATAAAACTTCTTATGTGGAAGTTCTGGGTTGATATCAGGCAGCGTAAAATCTTCCGCTATACGGTCAACCTTTTCTTCCCCTTTTTGAGATGATGGAGCAGATCCTACAGGGTCGAAGGCTCCAATTGCCGTGGAATGAGTAGTTAGATTTGCCAAAAGGGAGTCAACTACTATCCTAGAATCCATGTGATGGATGTCTATCGGGCATGAGTCCCTGATTTTGGACAAAGGAGAGGGAGATACTACTAATACTACTGATTTTCCAGGAGTTGCTTTAGTCACTTCATGCTTTTTTTCAGGTGATTCCGGCATCTCTACAAGTTTTAAGCTTGTTTCTTTTTCGGAAAAAAGGAAGGAATGGTGTTGAAACTCTTCAGGGAATTGATTTGCAGAGACTGATTCCTTAAAGGGTTAGCTCTAGTTTTTTTTTACAAGCTCTTGTATACACTAATCTGCCAGAGCGAAGTTTTTTTGCAGTCATAGCTTTGCTCCTGAATTATATTATAGGACCTTTGCCATGCAGCCAGCATAAACGGAGAAGAATGAATTCGAGGACCCCAATACGCTAATGCGCCGCTTATGCTACACCGGGCTCTGAACGCAGTGCTGAATTTCCTCTCTCCAACATACAATTCTTGCAGGTACAGCCCTCAGTTCGCAGCCCCCACGTCTCACGACCGCTAAAAATTCTTCAAGGGCGGATTTCAAGCTGCCTGCAAAATAACCGGCAACGTTTCCGTGAAATAGTGCAGCCTAGGTGAGTCGCTAGATTTGCTGAAAAGACTTAGCGGCAATGGTGGCTACTGCTGGCAGGTGATGAGATGCGATGCGATATAATTCAATGCCGCAACTCCTTCTCTCTATTCCAAACTACTCTCGCTGCTTGCTATGGCCTCTCCCCTCCCCCCGCCTATACAAAGCAAGGGGGAGGTAAGGGGGCTAGGGGAGGAGCGGTGTGTAGATGCAATGCCGGGCTGGAGCAAGGCTGCGGCCTCTATAAGTTAGTAGGTTTTGGTAGATAAGGCCACTGGGTCGAAGGGCCAACGACTATAGGTGGCTTTGTAAACTACACCAGCCTGACTCCTACAGCCGGGCCGTCACCCACAAACTTCACTCCCACGAGTAAGGAGCAAGGCAAAGGCGGGGCAGAGGGGGCGAAGCGTAGAGTAGTGTGGAAATTTTTCACAGAGCAGCACAGCTTGAGAGCACCAAGAGTTCTGTTATCCTTATGTCCTTATGGACCAGCAATAATCCAGGTTCCAAACCAGGTTAACAAAGTCCACTCACCCCTCGCCGCCGCTATCTGCAAACGTCTCGCCTCTCGCCGCCAACCCACTCACAGGGGGAGGGGATAATGAGTGAGCATAAAAGAGCCGAGAATGGGGGAAACACGGGGGGAGAAAGAGGAACTGCCTCCACCGCACCAACCTGCGTGCTCAGCCCCCACAGCTCACCCACAGCTCACCCTCCTCGGCTCTTCGGCACTTTCCAAACGCCAGTTCTGATCGCGGCGCTGTCGGCTCTTCCAAACGCTCCGCTCCGTTCAGGCTCCGTTCAGGCGCCGTTCAGGCTGCTGATTGCGCTGATTGCGCGAAACTCCTCCTCGGTTTCTGAGACTCTCCTGCGGCTGCGGGGGGCACTGGTGCGGCTCCTGTCGCTGCAGGTAACACAGGCGCGGCTCCTGCCGCTGCAGGGACACTGGCGTGGCTCCTGCCGCTGCGGGGGCACTGACACGGCCCCTGCCACTGTCGGGGCAGAGGTGGCTCCTGCCGCTGCGGGAAGCACAGGCGCGGCTCCTGCCGCTGCGGGAAGCACAGGCGCGGCTCCTGCCGCTGCGGGAAGCACAGGCGCGGCTCCTGCCACTGGCGGGGCACTGACGCGGCTCCTGCCGCTGCTGGAGCACAGGTGCGGCTCCTGCCGCTGCGAGGGCACTAGCGCGGCTCCCGTGGCGTCTGCCGCTTTCAGGGTGACTTTCGCGGCAGAGAAGCCCTCACACCGCAATGAGTCCTCGCAGCCTCCGACTGCCCCGCTCTCACTCCCACACGGCAGCAAGAACCGGGAGCTGCGAGCCGGGGAAACCGCACCGGCAACCTCCAGCGGCCTCTATCTCCAACTAGGAACTGGGAACAGCTGACGAGAATTCTCACACAATCATGTAAGAGCACATTGTAATTCACCTTCACATCAATCCAAGCAGCAAATGCCTTCTTGCTTAAGATTTACTGACTTTTATTCTATGTTTATGCAAAAATATGCTTCTGAAGTTGAGCAATTTTTATAAGGAAAGTTAAATTAATTTGAATGGGGTGCTGATGAAGAGGAAGCTTTTAATTCTCTTAAGGGGAAATCATTAGAGTCCCTTGTTTAAAACCTTATGAAATAGTTAAGGAATGCATAATTTCTGTGGATGTGAATGTGGTTGGTATTGGAGGTATTTTGATGGGAAGAAGGAATGGGTGGTTGCTTATGGTTCTTGAACATGATGGCAAGTTGAATGCAACTATTCTGTTATTGAGGGAGAGCTTAAGGCTTGCACTTGGGCTTCTGAGTACTACAGAATTTCCGATTGTGGCACAGGTTATACCATCAGGACAAATCATAAACCTTTAGTGAGTATATTATTCTCCTGGTGAGGGGGTGGGGGGATGTGACTGCAATGCTGAGTAGGTTAGCTAGTAAGTTGCAGGCTTTCAAGTATAAGATGGAATACGCACCCAATTGTAACAATGTGCATGCTGAATGCAAGTCAGAATGCAGTGAGGCTTTTTCACCTAATTCTGGTAAGGGGGAAGGCGAACTTGAGGTTGCATTTACTTTTGAGGATGTAAATAGGGTAGTGGAACCAATAACTGAAGAGAAGTGGGAGGCTGAAATAAGTGGTGGTGTTTTGTTCTAATAGTTGGCTGGAAGAGAGGGAATTAAAAAGAGAAATGAGTGCTTTTTTCCAAAGGAAAAGATGAAATTAGCATTTTAAATGGCATTGCTTCAAGAAGTGATAGGACTGTCCCTCCTGTTGGACTCAGGAAAGGAATTATTGGTTTGTGTCATGAAGGTCATCTTGGAATGTCGCCCACCAAAAGACGGGTGAGAGAATTGTACTAGTGGCCATCTATGGATGCTATTACTGACAATTGGGTTACATGTTGTGCCCTTGTATGGATAGTGATAAAACTGACAAGCCCATCAATGTGGAATCTTGTCCTGTAGCAGTTCCTGACGGCCCGTCGAGACAAGTAGGAATTGATGTCATTGGTCCTTTTGCAGTATTGACTTGGAGAAAAGTTTTTAGGATTGTTCTTATTGATTATTTTTCAAAATGGCAAGAGGTCAGGATGGGGGACAAAGTTGAGATTAAGAACATTATAGAGTTTGTAGAGGATGTTTTTTTCTCGGGAAGGTATTACTGAAAGTTTAATATCTTGCAATGGTACTCAATTTAAGAGTAAATGTTTTGAGGAATTTTCGGGGAACCTAGGAATTGAACACAAGAACATTTCTATTTCTCACCCTGAAGTAAATGGTCAAATGGGGAGGTTCAATTGGGTTTTCAAGGAATCTTTTCAGTTAGCTTGTAATGCAGGGTTGGAGTGGAGGAAAAGCCTGTAGTCAATGCAGTTAGCTTATCGCACCACTGTTCATCCTTCAACTAATTGTACTCCTTTTCAACTTTCAAGGGGATGTATTCATGGTTCAAGTTTGTGTCCTTAGTGGTTGAGGAAGTGTAAAGGGAAGGAACTTGTTCCGGGTTTGGAAAGCATGTATAATAACATGCAGAAAGTCAACACACAGTGGACACTTACTCAGAAAGTTATTCAAGTTTTCAAGAGAGCAGTGAGAGTTGAAGGTGTAGAATGTCGTGTGTGTCATGTGGAATGTTGCTATGCCATGTGGAATGTGGGAGTGAAGAAAGTGGGAGCTGGAAGTCGGTGTGGAAGGCTGCCTCGGGAAAAATAATAATCTCTTGTGATCAAGGCTATTGTAGGAAGTGGTATAGTAGGAAAAAGGCTCATATCAAATAAAACATTAAAAGGGTGCGCGTTACATGCAGCCTTGAGCAGCCATGAACCTCTATTACAACGAATTGGGACGATGGATAAAAACGGCCAATCTGATATTCGATATTTAACAGCATATCTCCAATGAATTCATGCATTATAAATTAGACTTTAAAATACGCAGAAATACAGTTATCTTACAGACATCTACGTGCACACATGGCTGAGCAGTTAGATACATTTGGTAATAACTACAAAAAATGATGGAGCTAACAGTTGAGTAGGCTCTTACACTTCCTGAATTGTAAAATTGTTACCAGTGCTTTAAATGGGCCGGTACTCACCGGTATCGAGCCCAGGCACTTTTATTTTATTTTATTATTTCCCCTTGAGTACCGAGACTTCGCCTCGGACAAAGAGTACCGGTACGCATAGGGGCCTGACTTAAACACAGTTGGAGCTGCGCTCATGAACTTCTTCCATGGCAGCACCTTCTGCATGGGTTAAGGCATGCCTCTTAAACTGAGCTGAAGCCTGAGCTGAGCTGGTACAAAAGAACCAGAACAATAGCTCGTCTCCAGTAGAACACAACGAGCTACATGTGCAGCTCTGAAAGTGATGCGAGGAGAAGTATGCTGCAGATGTTTCCTTTAGCTTTTAGTGGGGGGGTCAAAAAGTGACGATAAAACCTAATGGGCGCCGTTGCGGGGTGCACTGTTCAGGGCAATGCAGGCTTTTAGCATGCCCATTGTTTTAAATGTCGCAAATCTTAGCCCATCAGCAATTTAAATGAAAGGTTGCATGAAAGAAAACCTTTGTCCTCTCCACCAACTTCCCTGATTAACCTCAAAGAAAAACATTAAAGGCAAAATAGTTTTTTTTAACGTTTTACAAGTGGCAACTTCTTGCTTCAGATGGAATACCAGACATAAACCAATTTCAACAGGAGGCTCAATGGTAGTTGTGACACTTTTATACACTTCTGGATATTGGTTGGCAAACCTTTCCATTATGGGATTTGCAGTTTCTTATTGTCATTCTCAGTAAGATTTTAAAAATCCAAGCCTGCAAAGGGTGTATCACAAAAATCTGGAACAAACTGAACATGTCACATAGCATGGTACCACTTGGGGACTACCAAGCACCTACTCACTTATTTTGTGGGAGTCCACATACATCATGCATAAAACAAATATCAACAAATAATTTTTTATGTTGAAAATGGAATCCTTTCAGAGCACTGCTTCTGGCGAAGGCTCTATGCATACATCTAGGCTGTCAGTAAATCCTTCTATCTCTGGCATCTGTTTAGATAAGGAATAAGATCCATGCTGGCAGAGTATTCATCCTCCACACTAGAGGCCCTCCTGATGTATGCAGTGAAAATATTATGTACAAATCTAGACTTAAAACTGCATTCATGACGTATAAAACGGCAGCAATAGTATGGATTCCTTAGCATGCTATGTACTGGAACATTTTTTATAGAACTGTAAACTTGTGTGATTTGGAACAACCAAATCACCTCTCAAGTATTTCCTCTCCAATGAGACACACCTGTGGCAGTCTCTGAAAATGTTTCAAAGTGCAAATACGCTCGTCGCACAAAATGCGACCCCAGACTTGGTGCTGTACCTGTTAACATTTCTGAAAGCCTCCACTGTCTGTCAGTGCATGTGAAAGAGAATGTGTGAGAACTAGAAAGTAAAAGCAATAAGTGTTTGAGTTTGCAAGGGAGTTTATGTTAACAGTCTGTCTCCATCTTATCTAGAGAAAATTGTGCGATGTTCTGTGGATTTCTTTAAGAAAAAGTAAGCTATGTGAACAAATGATGCAGAAGGTTTACCATTCAGAAGGCAAATGTAGAGATGGGGGAGCCAACAAATTAACAGGGAGAGCTGAGAAAAGAGTCTGGCTTGGTTCTAAGAGACCTTTTTTTCCGGAGTTTTATAGCGCAAACTTGACCCGAAGATATCAGAGCGCTTTACATGAGCACCAGATGCGTTATAGATGGACACATTCATTTTTGTTGGGCACAGGGAGATTAAGTGATTTGCCCAGAATCACAGGATGTTGAGCATCCCTGCCGGGACTCGAACCCGGTTCCCCAGCTTTTGAGGTCAACCGCTCTAGCCCTAAGGCACATCCTCTCCCCTTGCATAAGCAGAGCCCTGGAAATGTTTGCAATGTACATCATCCAACAAATGTCACGTAAAATAGGATAAAGTCTCTTCAAAATTAAATAAAAACATATTTCTTTAACATGCAGTAGCTTTGACAATAAGTCACATTATAGGTTTATTGAGAGGTAATGAACTAAAAGGGAGATTTGTAAAACAAAATATTTGCCTACGATCACAGAGTTTGGTTTAGTGGGGAAGCCAGGATTAATCCCAGGTCCTTTGGTTTCACTTTGCACATTTCAGCCACTAAATGGGTATTTGTCTCTCTTTTTTACGTTAAATGTTAATGCTTTGTGTTTACCTTTGTGCATAAAGGTACAGCGAGCGTGGCAGGCAGGAGCAACATAAAGCTTTGCTCATTTTGGTCTCAAGGGGGCATATTAATAAGGGCAATATCGCCGCTTTAGCTGCACTTTTTGCTGCTAAAGCGGCGATATTTTTATCGCCCTATTAGCGAGCTGTCGCTAACAGCTGTTAGCGACAGTTCACTGGCAATAGCGCCCGTTTTCTTGCCGCTTTGCATGTCAGCGATATTTATCGCTAATGACATGCAAAGTAGGCGTTCCTCAGTAACAGTAAAGGGAAACAGTCGCAAAGACAAGTTCTCCCTATTATCAATGCCCGCGTTGCGTCCAGAAAAGTAGTGCTAACCGCGATTACCGCCGTAAGCTAACGTCTGCAAAAAAACAGACTTAGCTATGCATATCATGGGAGGTGGATTCTATGGCTGAATCCACATCTCCCTATCATCAATCTTTCCCCTATCGCTGCGGGAATATCGCTGGATTTCCAGCGATATTCCCGCATATCGCCGCTTTTGCAGGATTTTTGATCGCCTCGGTGATAAGCGTTGATGATAGCGCACTAACCGGGCGATAAATTCAAGAGACAGACGGCGATAAATATTAAAGCGCTAAGCGCGCTTTGCGATATTTATCGCCGTCTGTTGCTGATATGCCCCAAGGTTCCTAGAAAACCTTGAGCTGAGCCAAAGCCCGGATCTGGCTCAAGCTTGGCGTGACCTTTGAGTGGATCACCCACCTCTAGACAAATGTATTACAAAAATGGCTACTCAGGAGGCCAACACTAGTTTTATTAATCGGGCAAGGGCCAAGGGTTGGCAACAGAAAGTGGGCACAGTTGCAAAGAGCAAAGTCTGAATGAATTTCTTTTTTAAAACTCTGCCCTGAAGAATTTGACAAGACAAATGTGACAGTTACTTTATTCTGCCTTGCTTAACTGATCACAAGCTGCATTTTGAAATATTACTTGGTACAGAGATCTTTGTAAAACCAGTAAGTTCTCTGATACAATGGCACTTTAATAACTGGTGGTTAATGCACTTAATGGAAATATCTGTGTGCATTCTAATCAAAGGTTCGACTCAACATAAAATTGCATAGAGGATCAATGTGCCTGTCGTAAAGCACAGCATAAAACATGCAGATCACAGATTTGTTGTTTATGTAGAGAGCTCAGTTGGTTACTGTTTTTGTTGCAGCAGGTCACAAGTTAAAATCTTTGTCATATAGCTTAGTGCCTTATGATCCTGCATTAAAGATATGAATGCAAACTTCAAGGCAAACATTTGGAAACTTGCAGTTTTTTCCACAATATTTTATTGTTCTACGGTTGCTAAAAAAGGGTTACTTCGGTTAATATTAAGCACTTATTAGTAAGTACTACATAGTTATTAGTGTAAAAACTCATGGACAGATACATTAGACATTCTTACAATGCATGCATATTTTTTGCATACAACGCTTAAAAAGGTAAAAAAAAAAAAAGCCCCGCCCCTTGCCCCACCCCCAGCCCACTACTCCATTGGTGAGTACCTGCACTTGTTTTTTTCCATTTAAAGCAGTGATTGTTACAACCTTATTGCATGGCCATTTAAAGTCCCGCCACCCACCCACCTCACAATAAAAAGAAAATAAACAAGGAGGAGACCGAAGTACTCTTCAAATCATGTTCTCTTTTGGCATGCATGAAATCCGATTGGCCATTCACTAGTTTTTAAGCACACAACTTAAGAAATTGCGCTTTGTAATGTTTTTCATACATCAATGGGGGCGAGGAGGTGGAATCACGCTAGCATGCAGCACTTTTTGAGTGACTGTAAACCCAAGAAGCAATGTTGAATAAAGTTGCTCTCTTCTCTTTAAGGAAAAAATATGAGCCGTCAGGCACTGACAAAAACACAATGGCCGAATTAGAGCACAGGGTAAGATCATAACACTAACAGACAGAACCGTGTAATATGAGCCACCATTGCTACACATTTCCCAGGTGCTGGAAGAAGTGGATGTGTTTCACAGTTCACGCTCATAAAATGCACCAACTCATACCACAGAAAGTATTGTGCATCAGTAAGGCAAACGCCCCTCCGCTTACAACGATTTCATTGAGGCGATTGTTTTGATACTCAGATTTTCACGCTATGGAACTCATTTTCTTGGCTTACAATTTGAAAAGCAAAAGCAAAGTTTCCCATATTTATTGAGTCAGACCTACACGTTTGGGTTACTAAATACATTAGTCTCCTTTGTCAATTACTGATAGCTCCTCCTACTGTGCACTTAAAAGCAGGCCCTTGAAGACTGCAGTTTAGAGAATGTGTCAATGAGAAAATGTGAACTACTATTAATTCATCTCCAAGGTATATCAAATGTGTTTTTTCAAGGTGAAGTTTGTTAGCACAAGTAACCACCTCGCATCACCCACAAAAATGGTGCAGACAAACAGTAAGTGAGCTAAAAAATATCAGGGAAAGGGCATTTATAATCAACGTACCAAATAATTAAACACAAAGCTGCAGACCATGCAGTATCCATGTAAAAACACTACTTGGTAGGAAGTGACATGTTTACAGGGTGGCTCCGGTCATCAAGATTATAGCTCAATGGAATGCGATTCTCTCGCGTCCCCTTCGTTTTGAATCACCGCCCTCTTAAGTCCGACGTGCACAAGCATGCAAACACTTAACAGTCGAACATACCAAAAAGCTCTCAAATTCTTATACTTCTCTTGCATTGCCAATCCTTTTAAACACCCCAAAACCATAATTCACAGACTACTGCCAAATAAGTTAATGCAGGTTCTATAAACGTTTACCTTGCTTATTTATATAACAATTTCCTTTGAGAATCTTACATTACCATAGTATGAAACAGGCAGCACACACACCACAGCATAAGAGACAAACAGTTCACACCACAGTATATCAATCCCACATAAAGACAGCTTTTATAAACATTATTAAAATTACATCAGGGACCTCTAAAGATATTCGCAACACTACCACGGTAATTGACAAATTAGCATTGCACTGGAGGTGTCAAATAAGCACGTAGTGCAGACAGAGCCTGCTTAAACGTGTTCAATTTTCATCTGACCCATTATTTTAAACACTAACGTACTCCAGTTGTCAGTAATATATGTTGTCGTTTAACGTTAAATAGGTTCATTTTTTGTCAATGTCCACTTTAGAAATTATTCGTTGGTATTCTCCATGGAGGCCGAATATGGAAGGAAATCAAAACTAGGATAGCTGCCCAATTGTTGTTAAGACTACTCTTTCAGCTTCACGCCCCTTTCCGAAGAACCAACACAAATGACTATTTCTTAGTTTTTGAGTGCCACACCTTCCCCAAGACGATCCACTGACGCATGTTTTATTCCAAAAATGCAGCTGGATCACAGAGAAACGGGATGACAGAATCCAACAAGTTTGAAGACTTCCGTGAATAAAATCTGCGCCGCTGGGAAAACCTAGGGATCAAAGCAATATGAAGCGGTCTAACGGAGACATGTTCGAGTTGTACAAAAAATATACATATATAACTAAATTACCGGTTACCGTGTCAGACCCAGAATTGCCCCATATCCGGCTTCATCATTATGGGAAGTTAAGACTGTGACGCTTATTCTCTCCCTCCCCTTGCTGAATATTAAATGAAGTTACATGGAAGGAGGTGTGCGGGGATAGACGTTGCCCTGCGCACCGTAATATACTACTCAATCCCTTTCTGGGTTACCTTGTTATGTGCCCTTCCAGACCCCACCTCGGAATAGTGCGTGAAGAGAACAGCTTTAAGAAGGCGCCTGAACACTTTAAAGAAAGTTTACGGCAATTAAGTTGAACTCTGTAGTAATACAACCCTGGCCCCTTGACATGAGTGGGATGGGCTGCAGGAGCCTCTCGTGAACAGGTGTTCGTTTCGTAAAGGCGGGCAAGTGATACTCACTGCTACTCCTCTAGCGCTGCTCCAATTCCGTGCCACTGACCCTTGGCGTGGCGCTATCCTGCACCC
The DNA here is from genome assembly GCA_963921515.1 of Calotriton arnoldi. Taxonomy (NCBI): domain Eukaryota; kingdom Metazoa; phylum Chordata; class Amphibia; order Caudata; family Salamandridae; genus Calotriton; species Calotriton arnoldi. The sequence continues at coordinate 401,231 of CAWUFW010006410.1, read as the reverse complement.
ACTCCTATCCCCTCGTCTTCCTGTGCTTCCGATAGCTCCTTGAGTTGCCAGGTCGGAAATTACTAAAAACAAGCACAATCCCCTTCAAAAAGAAGCCCAAACCAGGACAGGTGCTACTAAGAGAAGCCCAAAAGAAGCCCAAGCCTGACAATCTCGAGAAGAGTTTGAAAAGGATAAAGAACTTTAAATAGAAATGTATAGCATAATTAAAGATGAAAAATAAAATACTCATTAGTTTAGCTTGCATTCAAATATAAACACTCATTAATCTTTGCAGATAACTTTAGGGAGAAATGTGCAGGCTATAAATGCCAGTGCAATTAAGGGTGTTGGCATTTAAGGACAACTAATGAGAGATATTTTAAGGCTTAGGAAAGGAAGTGGCTATTTATCCGTCCGCCTGATGAATAGTTGAATTTTTTTACTATTTGGCCAACGACCTTGAAAATAGAGGAGAAACTTCACTATTTACCTGGGCGCTTACTAAATAATAGAGATTCTGCACTGTTCGTCCAGCAGCCATGAAAATAGCAAATAAATGTAATTATTTATGTGACTGCTGGTTAAATAACAGAAATTATATATTACGTGAACAGTAGCCTGGCAAGAAGCAAAGAAATTTCAATATTTACCCGGCAGCAGGCTAAATATCAGAAATTATGTACTGTATTGCCAATGGCCTTGCAAATAAGCTTAATTATTTATCTGGTGGCCGGCAAAATAGTAGACAGTGCACATAATTTGACCAGTAGCCGTGCAAATAACAGAAGAACTTCACAATTTACCCGGTGGCTGCCTAAACTGCAGACAAGGAGTAAACGCAATTGGCATTCAGCTTCTTATGAAAGATAGAGTTGTGATGTGTTATTATTCCATTTGCAAAAAGTGGTCGCAAATTATGCACATCATTTTTGCAAATGGAATAGTATTTTGCAAACTGACCTATGCACTGTGCAGTCAGTTCACTAAATACTGAATCGCAGGGAGTTGCAGAACGACCTGCCTAATTAATATACATTAGGCAAGTGCCAATTTGCGACGCTCTGTGATTGACTGTAATCGCATAGATGATGGCCCGGAAGGGACAGCACACCATCAGCTTTAGGACTGCATAGCAAAATGGAAAACATATTTTTTCAAACCAGCCCGTGTTCCCTAGAGGATCCAGCGCTCTTGTAAAAAAAAAGGCTTCAGTTTTGGAAATCATTTCCCGCTGTGACTGCCAACATGGTTCCTAAAGGGAAAGGGCTCCTAAGCTGACCCCTACCCCGTTCCAACTTGTGGGTCATTAGGACATCAATGGTGTGCAACAGAAATTGCGTAAACTTTCAATAAACTCATTCCCAATTGGAAAAGGGAGGGAGGAAATCCATTTCATGAACCCTCCTATTTGCAATTCAGAAACCATCACAAAAGTCCTTTTACATACATGCCAATAGACCCGATTCAGACAGGAGACTCACGATTTTTGAAGCCAAAAATGGCCCTTTATGAAGCTATCTCGTACTCCACAAATGCTCCTAATTTGTTATGATTACCTGCAGAGTTGACTAATGATAAAGATGATTAGAACCTTTGCAAGACTAGTTAAAGCTATTTACTCTTCTAATACTAGGTACTCGTTCTTATTTCCAAAGCAATGGAAATGTACTAGGGCCAGATATGAGATTACCAAAACGCTCCATATTATCAGAACACCTCCTTTTGTGCAGCAAAGTCAGTGCATTCTGGAATTATGAATTCTAGTTTAGTTCAATTAAGCAAATCAGACAAAAAAACTTGAAAACAATGATTTTGAAAATCCAGAACTGGAAAGGGTGTATACCAGTGACATGGAGCCATCTAATATTTAGCATGGTTTTATAAAAATAGAAACAATTGCGTAGGGCCCCTAATGAAATGAGTAACACAGTTTAATTGAGAAGTTTCATTCCAATCTCAGGAAGAACAAGCATTGGCATAGCCAATAGGTCTCGCCTTTGGGACCTTATAAGTTTAGCCATGCAGCAGATTATCCCCTATTAGCATGCCCACAGTTTTTTCACCCCGCTTTTCTCAGTCACCACAGGTGAAATCCCGCCCAGCAGCTGGTTTATGAAATAATGCGAGGGGAGGCCCTTAACGAGCTGAATGTGCCCCCAGCTGGAGACACATGTATGCAAATGAGATGCACAAATAAAGACACCGGGACAGAGACATATCCGCAATTCCAGCAAAATGCTGCCTGCAGCTAGGAGATGAGCAGCTATGATAAAATGGTAACAAAAGGCACCTTTTACCCGCCAGTTTGTTTCACATTGCAACGGACCCCTTTCCGTGTATCCCATCATAGCCTAGAAGGGGGATTCCGTGTGATTTCGTTGCGTTAGTACTTATATGAAATAGATGCATTTTCCTCAGATTGCTTCTTATTTTCACTTGTTCTGCCACCGCATTCTGGTGTATTTGCGTGCACCGTTCACATGCTGTGAGTTTTTTTCAAAACCGAGTAATATGGACCCACCTGGCACCTTACATTGGGGAAACACACTGTGTGCAATGAGCTTCGTTCGCTTGGGTTTCTGAAGAGAAGGGGAGCCAAACAATTTAGCAGCTGCACTCAGCTGTAAGGGCCATGAAGGGAACTAAAAACAGACAACACAAACGTAAACACGCCAGTATTGGATATCGAAGCACACACGTCCTATCATACCATCTGCAACATGCTGTACAAAGTCGGTTTTGTAATTGAATTGATTTGATTTGTGCACATTTCCATTACAAACAAATAGTTTCAATATGTAGGCACGGCGTCCCAGAAAATGTTTTAAATTAGTCGTCCACTCTTTTGAAAATATGACTTCAACTGCCTTTAAAAAAAACATGCACTGCAGAGACAGCCTGCATCTGCCTCTTGATGGCAAGAAAGTGAAAGCGACCGCGAGCAGGCAAAGTGAAAGCGACTGCGAGCAGGCAAATGTAAACAAGCGCGCGCGGCCATGCTAATTACAAACAGATGGCCATTGCGCGCCGCTGCTCGCTCCCGCAAGGTGGATGCCAACCATGTACGAGTGTGAGGAAAAGTGCATATTCAAATACAAGTCGGGCGGCACACTATGCTAAGCACAGATTTTTAGCTTACGTGTTTTTAAGCCACATCCTTAATTACATCAGCCACACCCCCTTGAGGGACCCCCCAGTTTTTTCATCCCACTTACAGCCCTGCCTCCAGTTCGCATTTTAACTTCACATCTCATCTAAGCCCCACCTCATGCTTGAGACGCCACATTGCTGTGACTTCCAGGGGTGTGACAGCCCACCCAGGCTGCCTCTGCACAGACGAGCCTCACTATATTATACAGTTATCGGACCCTCGCCGTTAGGATAACATGCCCTGAAACAGTTAACGTCAGAATGTCAAAGATTAAAAATATACAGCCCGTGTGGCAGACAGACACGGGCAGTACCAGGCAGGGCAGCAGCAAACGCCCACAGCACCACCCCCGCGAGACCCTCAGAAGTGCTCCGCTACTGAGCGGTCCAGGGATTACGTACGGCAGGGCCATAAAGTGGCAGTGGTCGCACGGCAGACCGGCTACACTCTGGGTGACCCGCAGCTGGGAGGCAGGCAGGCATGCCGAGGGGAGCCGTCAGAGCTGGAAAGCGTAGCTCCTGCCAACTTTCACAGCCGCCAGTGAGAGATGCCGGAAAAAAAGGGGGAAAAAGAGCTCCAGTCTGGGGCCAGCCTCCCATTGACTGTCTGCCTAGTCCAACGAAGACTTTTTCAAGCGGTGGTCTGCGTTACAGAGCAGCTCCTCTTATTAACGACAACAAATAGACAAATTCGCCCAGGAAGTGTGGTCCACGAGCAGCTTGAGCGGGGGTGGGGGGGTTCATTTGAGGGTCACTTATGCTAGTTTATAGAAGTAACTGTCAGATGCAGAAGTGGTATGAAACACAGGTAGTAAATTGTCAAGTAAAACTTCACGTCTACGTCAGGCTTTTCCCCGGCAGGAAGGGGGTGGGGGGGTGATTCGCAGAAATATTCTAATGAGTCAGATTTTGGGAGTCGGCCCATTTTCTAGGCAGGAAAGATCTGTTTCACTGCATAATTAAAAGGTTCGGGCGGGCTGCTTTCCAATGGAGAAACTGAATTCTCCGTCCCCGCTCACAAAGTCTGTGACGTCACAGCATCCATGAACGTTTGTATAAATTAACAAAAAACACCGGTTTGCCTACAACTGCCTTTAAAAAAACATGCACTGCAGGGACAGCCTGCATCTGCCTCTTCATGGCAAGAAAATGAAAGCGACCGCGAGCAGGCATAGTGAAAGCGACCGCGAGCAGGCAAATGTAAACAAGCGCGCGCGGCTACGCTAATAACAAACAGATGGCCCCTGCACGCCGCTGCTCGCTCCCGCAAGGTGGATGCCAACCATGCACGAGTGTGAGGAAAAGTGCAGACTGATTTTTAAAGGTCATCTCCTAGAGCAGCGCATGCGCGCTGCGCTAGGCTCGACCTAAAAATGTGACAAACAATGTGACGATTGAACGTATTTTTCAGATGTAAAATAGCCCTCATGCATTGGACTGAAAGCACTTCTAGTAGGTGGAATGATACGCAATTAAGCAATAGCAAGAGGTGAGAGAGTACTACTCCTCTTCATGATACTAAAAGCCAGCTCTATGTATATTTTATAGAAACGGTAACAATACATGACGCAACAGCTGCGTTGTCAAGCCAGACCTAAAAATCACAGGCTCTCTGGGGCAAAAACGGATAGGCTGGGCCTCTATATAACAACCAGTCTCAACCCCATTCTGTTAGAAATAAAAACAGTTGACTCTTAGCCACTTTATTAGACCTTTAATTGTTGGGCAAGACATGTAAGAGCCATGAAGTGTGCTTTGTTTCTGTTATGGTTACAAATCTAGTGTGTTTTTAACAAAAAGGATCAGGGGCCTTCCAGTACATAACATATTACTGTTCAGTTCACTGGGACCTTGTCACCTTATCAGAATCCAGCGCACTACACAACAGTCACAAGCCTTTTAAGCCAAAAGCCTGTGTCTGTGGCAGTCAGAGCTCTCAAGTTCATACAAGAATATGTGTTTCTAGCAGTCAGTGTGCTCTTTTACTCGGGAAACGTGTAACTCTAGAGGCCAATGCTGTCTGTTGAAGACAAAAATAAGTGCTTCTGTCCACTGTGCTTTCTTGTTGAGACAGGGATGCATGTCTCTAGTAACCTGCACTCTCTTTTCAAGCCTCGGATGTTTATCTGTAGCGGTTATGAGCTCTATTTAAGACAACTAGATGTGCTTCTCTTTTTAAGTCTGAAATGTTTACATGCAGATGTTACTGCTCTCTTTTTAAGACAAGTACATGTGCTCAGCAGCATAAACTCTCTTTTAAGCCTGTAATGTTTATACGTAGTTGTAAGTGCTCTCTTATGAAGACAAGCATATACACTACTAGCAGTCTGCGCTCTCTTTTTAAGCCTGGAATGTTTATATGTAGATGTCAGTGCTCTCTTTTTAAGACAAGTGTATGTGCTTCTAACAGTCTGCGCTCTCTTTTTAAGTCTGGAATGTTTATACGTAGATGTCGGTGCTCTCTTTTTAAGACAAGTCTATGTGCTTCTAACAGTCTGCGCTCTCTTTTTAAGTTTGGAATACTTATATGGAGATGTCAGTGCTCTCTTCTAAAAACAAGTGTATGCGTTTCTAGCAGTCTGCACTTTGTTTTTAAGCCTGGAATGTTTATAAGTAGATGCCAGTGCTCTATATGAAGACAAATAAATGCGCTTCTAGCCGCCTGCTCTCTGTTTTTCAACCTTAAATGTTCATACGTAGATGTCAGCGCTCTCTTTTTAAGACAGGGGTATGCGCTTCTAGCAGTCTGCACTCTCTTTTTAAGCCAATACGTATTTCTAGTAGACAACACAGATGTTCAACTGCTGCCAGAAAGTTGAGTGGCCAAAAGTGACCAAATTGGCTATTTTTGTGCTAAGAATGTGCTGTACAAAAAGCCAAGAAGGACTATCAAACCCTTAGCTTAAATACCAACAAATAGACTGCATTTTAACAGAGCATCTTCAGAGGCTTATTCTTCTTAAACATGAAAGAGCAACATCACAATGAGTGGCTCTCCAGTCTGGCCTTGGCGCCTTGAATCCATCCGAACACTCGAGAGAAGCTTCCCCTGCTCAACGAACTCTCCAAATGGATTTTTCTAGAGTACAGTCAACCTCCTCTTGGGTAAAGTGTTCTTGTGATAGATATGGGAGAGTATTACATTTACGTGTGCTTATTTCCAGTTTCCGCAATATCCTAGATCAGGGTCTCTCTTGTTCGCCGATGGACGTCAGTGGTGAGTGATCTAAGGGGTGACAGATTTTGCCGGTTGTGACTTATGTGCAGTTTTCCCCACATATGTAAATAGTGGAGTCGGTCATCAGTCTAAGGTGGGGGTGTTCAAAGGAGGGCTTGGGATGGCCAGCAGCCATGCCAGAGTTTTCAGATATCCACAAGGTTAATTTGCATACTATTCAATGAAAAAGGAATGCATCTAAGGTGGGGGAGTGCTCGAAGGAGGTGCACGAGGGGTCTCACCATGAGACAAATTGTCATACAATGAATTAAAGTGGGAATCATTGAGATAAGTGGCTATTCTGAAAATCTGTCTTTTACCCTCTTATAGCTTTGATAGACACCCCTTGTCTATGTTAACCTATAAAATATTAAGTGAGATTGCAAAAATTTCAAGCCGAAGGCCAGGGCACCCTCTTGCATAGCTCAGTGCAAGTATCCAGGCGCAAAAACCCAGATTGAGAATGCACCACCACTTTATATTAAAATATTTTACCAAAAGAAGACAAAGCATTCGAATTTAACAGTGCTGGGAGGCATGCAAGTCTTCCACGAGCCTCCCCAGCAGCCCACGGAGCAAAGATTGAGCAGTGTCCTGAATTCACAGTGTTCTCGGCCTATAAAGCACCTTTGTGTGATGGCAGTAAAGACAGTGATGCACTTAACCCCTTATGGATCCCGATCAGCTCTGGGCATTTGGCCTACAGACTAGTAAGGAAAGTTAGAGACTAGAGCATCCCCATGGATTCCACTCGGAGCCTCCTTCCTATGATGAAGGAACTGCTGGGTAATAGTTCTTTGACAGTCAATGAATTCCAAGATTCCCATCTTGATGGCGCGGGATCTCAACTATGAGGTCAGCTGGTGCTCTGCATGGCCAAGCATCAAATCAGTGATGCTCAGCCAGCTGAAACATCAAATCACTACTGCTCAGTCTGCTCAAACGACAAGCCACTTTTTCTGGGCCTGCTCAAATGTTAAATCACTGCTGCTCAGTCATCAAGTCACTTTCTCTTGGCCTGCTGAAACACCAAATCACTGCTGCTCAGCCGGCTAAAACATCAGCCCATCATATCACTGTGACGGGAGTCAAAGCCATCCAAATTAAACTAACAAGCAATCAACAGATCCACTTGGCACAGACTCAAAAGGAGGACGAGGAAGAGAAATTTAACAATACAGAGAGGTAAAACAAATCTAGACATCTGAAGCCGGCACAGACAATCTAGAAATAAGGCAGTAATAAGCATGAAAGAGAAGAGTTTAGTCAAAATTCAAGATGACATCAGCAACAAAAATTTTCTGTCTGACCTATTCAGAATTATTTTGGTGCACATTCCCTATGGCTTTGACGTATCCCTTTGTTGCTTCTGTTCGATAAAACACATTTTAATTGAGTCTAAGCTCCTTAACATGCTTTCGTTTTTTTCATAACACCATCGAGTATCATTGGTAGTGGTTGTTCCAGTGCATCAAACCTCTATCCAACATGCATGGTGATGGCCTAACAGCACCCCATAGTATTACATAAACTTCCACTCCACAAAGCCGCTTTTTATTAAAAACGCCCAAGCAAGCTGGCATTTCTGAAATCTAGGGCAGTGCAGGTATACCCAGTGCAGTACTGCAAATCAAGAAATGACACAGTGCTGGGCAGCAGGAGCAGAATGCATGGACTCACACACTGTGGACTGCTCAAAACTTGAGGGTCGTGCCCCATCCCCACAGACCCACACAGTAGTCACACACAACCTCTGTTCATTCAAATACTGGGGTACTGTGCTACACGCAAACAAACATACATACACACAATGCATTTATTTAAATACGGGAGAGGCAGACGCACACAACATGCTTCTTCACACAAACTCCCATAAACGGATTACATTAATTAAATTACTGGAAGGCAAATCACACACTACCTGCTACACACAAACAAACTCACACACACAATGCATTCATTCAGATACTGGAGGGTCAGTGCACAACCTGTATTCAGCCAGTCTCTCTATCTAACACACACACACACACACACACACCTTTCAAAATGCTGGAACGTGGAAAGTTCATTTTCACACACAACTTGCATTTAGACATACCCTGGGAGTGCAGCATTATTACACAGACCCTGTAATTCATCCAAACGCTGGGGAGTGTTGTGTCAAGCAAACCGAATTAATTCAAATACTGGGACTGCAATGTTACACAAACTCGGAAACTATTCACACACTGGGGGTGCATCGTGACACACATTCTGACATCAAAGAAACACAGCCTCCAGACCTTTCCATTCCAACACTGGGTGCAGAGTCGCGCACCTCCTCCATTCATTAAAATGAATGAGGTACCCTGTCAATCACGCATGCTTTACATTCATGGAAACACGGCGAGTGCAGTGTCACGCGCATCTTAAATGTGACACTGGGGAGCAGAGAGTTACTCACACACGACCCCTGTTCTCTTTGGGACACTTCGACGCCTCCTCAGGGGTAGTAAGCGCTATATAAACAAGCGCGCGCCTCGCACAAGTAGGGGGTGGGGAGTGCGGCCGAGAGCAGGCAGCGTTTCCCTTGCGGGAGCGAGCGCAATAATTGCTAACATATGGCGCCGCTCGCTCCCGCAAGGGAATCGCCAAACGTGCACGCGTTGCATCGTGCACGTTTTTGCCTGCAAAGCTGAATCGATTTCAAGAGGTCTCTTTCCTATGCAACGCATGCGCGCTGCGTAGGCGAGACCTAAAAACTATGGGCTCGATTAGGGTTTCGAGGACGGAGTTAACTCCATCTGAAGAGCGGAGGAGAATACCTCTGCCAAATTTGGAGTTGTCTGCTGGTGCAGTGGACAACTCTCTATTATGATAGAAATGCCTGCCATGGTGATTCCAGTCTATGCATGAAATATTTGAAGGACAGTACTGTCAGACATGATGGTGGGCCAGCAAACGTTTAAACATTTTTTTGTTTTTCAAAAACAAACTTTAAAAGCGGGAGTTTGTTTGTGAAAAACAAAAAAGCTAATTGTCCCACACACTGGGACTTTTCTCCTAGAGTGGCGGGGTCATTATTTTTTTTCCTGTCCAATGCAGCCAGATTCTACTCTAAATATGTTAGTCAGTATAAAGTCCTTCCTTCAATGACCCCTACTGTGCGGGCCATCAGAGGAAGTATTCTGTTGAGGAGCCGCAAATAAAGGAATGGGGCTATAATTAATTGAACTGAATGTAACAGGAATATAAATGACTTTTCCCAGTAAATCAGAGAAAGACATAGAAGCATCAAGGACACAGAAGAATAGAAACTCACAAGAGGGGCGTGGCCAGCTGGCGAGGAAGATAGCCGCGCACTATGGGAGCTCCAGCAGCCAACCGCAGAAATCCCGTAAAATCAGTCCATTAATCCGGTTTGGTGGTACCAAATAAGTCACCCGTGGTGCCTGACAACCACCAGTGGCACCCAGAGTTGCGATGGGGCCGGAGAGGCCTCTAAGGTGGAAGAGGCGAAGCGGCCCATTCGCGTGTTGGAGCCAGGGGCTCCAACACGCGTCAATCACCTGACAGTGCCATCCTAAACAGAATGAGAGAAGATCTCGCGTTGGGGTGACGGGCGCGGAATCCTGCCTCTCCCTGAAATGAGACGGAGGCCACGACCAGCAGCGGCGACAGCACAGCGTGGGCCTGTGGAGAGTGGTGAAGTCACAATCTCAGCTCCAGCACCCACTATGACGGACTGCGGCTGGTAGCGGGGGTCAGTGAGAGCGAGGAGCGACTTCGTGGAGTTGCAGGAGCACCAGGCACACCAGCGGAGCTGGAAGGCCCAGAAGGGAACGACTGGGATCACTCCCGCAGACATATCGACTGGAACACCGGTGACCAGCGAGGACACCGCGGGTGAGACCGCACGGGCCCCTGTGCACATCGCAGCACAGCGCCGGTGACTGAAAGCCGAGTGGGCCTGCGCCCTTTGCCCACTCCCCCCTGCCTGCCCTTGAAACTGTGACACCTTGCACTACCGACACAGGGCTGTGAGTGCCACAACACGGCCTCACACTCAGGGAAAAATGGACTACAGCACTAGAAGTTCCTGTAGAGCCAGGTGTAAGGACCTAGTTAAAACATTGTGAACCGACCTGGACAGCTTAGAATCTGTGCCATAACCAACGGCTGTAGAGTTAAGTGTGACATCAAGAGGCGCCGTTATAAGACTATAAGACCGAATGGCGGCCGAGGCAGGTTGCCAGTCTGTAGCCTGACCGCCTAGGATGACGGACCAAGGTCCTCGTCGGTAACTCCAGGTGATCAAGAAAAGAACTTTGGGGGTGGAGAGGACTGTCTGAAAGGGGTACCCGCTCTCCTTGCCCGCGCAGACCCTGACACATCGCGAAATGAGCGCACCAAAAAGCCTCGGAACCTGTGTGGAAGGTGCTCATCACTACACTGTACGCGGGAAGCTCAACCGAAACAGTGAGAACGGCATCTCCACTAGAATTAACAAATGAAAAGCAGCTTTCAATTCTATACAGGATTATCTGTTCCAAAATCAACAGATGGTTAAACTGCAGCAATAGATCAAGTAGTCATAATGTTCGACGCGTGAACTCATAGAACATTCGATCCAGGAAACAGAAAGGATGAAGATAAGATGGGAATGCAACACACCATCTATTGGTACAAAATTGTATCTATAAGGATTTATGAGATAACAACAGGAGCCAACACTGGGTGGATGACAACATTGGGATATTGATCAAGCCCTGATGAAGACCCACTGGGACGAAATGCGTTGGCTGGGCCGAATGGATTGCTTCTGTCAAATTGGCATTTTTTAAATAAAATTGGATTCAAAGCAACTCGCAAGACTCCTGAATAACTTTTATTCGTCACATCATGACTACTTGATCTATTGCTGGAGAACAGTTTAACCATCTGTTGATTTTGGAACAGATAATCCTGTATAGAATTGAATGCTCCTTTTCATTTGTTAATTCTTGACCTTGTCTTAGGGTGGCCACTTGCCAATGTGGTCACAAAAGTAGAGCATTACAGGAAACCGAATTAGTATTAATTACATACCTGTGCGCCGTTTGGAGCCCACATTGTCAGTGTGCTGTTTGCTGGCATCTCCACTAGCCCGACGCACTCAGCGGATGTCCCAGGAACAACCGAAGCAACATGTCCAGTCCTACAGCGGTTCATAGCGACGGAACTCAAAGCAACAGTACACCGCATCACTGAAACGATTCAGAACCAAGGCAACTACCAGACAGCAGTTTACACCACAGTACAGGCAATACAGCGATTTGCAAGGCAGCAGAACACAATATGGGAGTACGGACAAACTCCGGGTAGTGCTGGTGTCATTGGGGGAAGGCCGACAAGCCGCGTGGAGCTTTTACGGGCCCATAGGCAGGCAGCAATGATTACCCTGGAACACAAACCATCCCAGGTGACCAGTTTGAGCACTGCCACCACCCACTGTACGCCATGATGGAAGGAAAGAGTGTGCGTAACTACCAGCAAACCAAATTAGATAAGCTTCTGTGGCAAAAGAAACACAAAGCGACAGTGTGCGCTCAAGACCCATCACAATCACTTATGCAACCAGCAGCGTAAAATGAAGACCCCACGCTTCGCTACATAATGGCTGCCATCAACGGTGTATGCACCTCCCTAGAAACAAGTATCGACACGCTGCAACAGAAGTCTCCCTCATCAGGGCCGACCTCCTAAATATGGGCGTGAGAGTCACAGAGGTGGAGGAGAAGATAGAATCTCTGCAATTGGACACAACAGCTCTCAAAAAGCAAGTCACAACTTCAAAAAGCAAGTAAGCTCCTCGATGCCCAGCTGGACGACTACGAGGGAAGGTCCCACTGCAACAACGTTAGAATTATTGGAGTCCTGGAACAGGCATAGGGACCAGCAACTGATCTCTTTGTAGAGGAATTGATCCTTAAACATCTACAACCTCGTGGACTCTCCAAATACTTCTCTGTAGAAAGGGCGAACCGAGTACCTGGCGGTAGACCAAAGCCTGGAGCCCCTCCGAGACCTATCCTGGCCCGCATTTTCAACTGTTGGGATAGAGATGTTATACTGCAAATGGCCCGGAGTGCCCCATCATTATGGGAGTGTGACAGCAGTACAATCACTTTCTTTCCGGACTTCACCATCAAAGTCCAGCGACAAAGAAGAAGTTTCATGGAAGTTAAAAAGCACTGCGGGAAAAAGAAGTAAAATACGTCATGCTCTTTCTGGCAAAGCTGCGGGTGGAAGCAGAAGGAAAGACTTGGTTCTTAACACATCCCAATGAAGCATGGGAATGACTGGTCAGATGGTGACAAGTGGGGAACTCCAGCCTGAACACAAAGAGAGATAAGCGAGCGAGAAAACCACCGAAACCCACCGACCTGGGTGCTGAGGGTGAGAACCAGGCTGAGGATGCCGTGCACGGGGGTAAATGATGACCCTCCGTGACACACCAATGAAGATTGATGAGCAAGACCCCTGAGAGTAGCTGAGGAGTAGAGTAATAGATACATCTAATGTCTTACTGTGACTGGATGAACACTTACTGGAACAGACTACTGGGCCTCAAATTCACAGAGAGCGAGGGATGATCTGTAACCAGGTCCTTGAGGCTCTGCAGGGACCGATTGACTGAAGCAGATAGCAAACTCCTATAACCTTGGTACCACTTGTGATATTACTTTCGAGGGCGGGATGGGCAGGGGGTAAAAAAGCAAGCCATAGTCCTCTGCGATTAGGGTGGGTGTGGGCGACAGGCGCTCTGCAGAGTTGGGGAGACGGACAGTTAAGCGTTCATCATGCAGGGAGGCAGGGTGTTTTTTTTCCTTAGTTTTGAGCTATGGTTACTTAGTTGTTTCATAAGAGTACGCATTGGATTGAAGATGAGGGTGTCCATTCTTGGGCTCTGCCTTCCATGTCGAATATTGAGACAGCCAGATCTATATTTCGTACATAACTCCACGACAGAGCAGCAGACAGAAAATCTTGATCGTATCCCCGTTGTTGACTCCTATCCCTTCATTGGAGAGAGGGGGGTCGGACTTAATCCACTACCAACACATGACTGAAGCGCTAGCTGTTCCCACACTTGGATTACTGTCATGGAATGTAAACAGCCAAGGGGACAAAATAAAACATGGTATAGTACTACAATACATCAAATGCAAATCACATGATGTGGTCCTCATACAGGAAACTCATTTAGTCGGCAACTCCTGTAAAGCATCTGGACAGGTGGGGTTATATATTAATATCACATGCGGGCTGCACATCGGGCTTGCAAGGTGTAGGAATACTACTGAGGAAGAACTTCCCCTTCACAGTGGGGCAGACCTGGACTGACACACATGGCAGATTTACAGTAGTAGCTGGCACATGGGACGGGAAGCCTGTCAATATATTGTCAGTGTATATACCGCCAGCACTACACAGAGTAGTATTACCAGAGTTGAGCAAATTGCTACTGGGCCTACCAGACGGAGAGCTCCTTATTGGGGGAGACTTTAATGCAATGCTGTGCAATGTAGTAGACCGTTAAGGGATCCTCAGGATATCGCTCAGGTCTTCGCTAAATATTACCAACACTTATACTCTCTCAAGAGCACGGCCACGTCAGACGAGATTAGGGATCTATTGACCGATCCCCCCCTCCCTGGACTTCTTTCAGAAGACCTGAAACTGTTGTAGACTGATCTCACAGAGGAAGAGGTGGTAATAGCATTAAATTAGGAAAGACAATGGGACCGAACGGCCTCCCGATAGAATTCTATAAACTGAGGGCCTCCCGCAAAGCGCCCTATCCCCTTAAAATATATAGAGAGAGCAGACATAAGGGTATGCTGCCCGTGGACCAGCGACTCGTGTCCATAGTAGTGATCCATAAGGAAGGGAAACCGGCGGAACAATGCGACTCCTACCACCCTATTTCACTGCTTAATGCTGAGACCAAGATCCTAGCTAAGCTATTAGCCTCTTGGTTAGTCCAAATCATATCCACATTAGTCCACCCAGACAATCTGGCTTCATGCCGGGGAGGAATACCATGCTCAACCTACGCCGGCTACATGGGGGACTTGGCAGAATAGACACTATGCAAGAAGATGTTGGGGCGATACTATCTCTGGACGACCGTAAGGCCTTCGACCCAGTCGAATGGCCATACCTATTTGCTGTCCTGTAAAGATTAGGATTTGGTCCTGAATTATGGTGTGGCTCCGTTTCCTATATGTAGACCCACTGGTACAGGTGGTGGTGAATGGACAGGCCTCACACCCATTCCTTCTCAAACGGGGTACAAGACAGGGCTGCCCCCTATTGCCGCTAATTTTCGCACTAGTCCTCGAACCACTGGCGACATGGGTCAGAGGTGACCCGTTGATTCAAGGACTTTGATGGACAGCCGACTGGGAGGGCAGAATATCTCTGTATGCTGACGACGTGTTATTATATGTCGCAGCACTGTGCTCCTCCATCAATAGAATTATCAATATCTTCACAAACTTCGGCAAATACTCTGGGTATAAGATCAACTGGTCCAAATCCACTGTCTATATACAGTGGGGTCCGACCCCGGTTCTGCCAACAGAATGTGAGGTAGCAGTTGTGACAGAGGGTTTCAGATACCTCGGTATATATGTAACTACTGATCCTGATCACTTCCTCACCCATAATCAGCTAGCCCCCTTGCAACTACTTCAAAGAGACGTGAAACACTGGAGATCGTTACCGCTCTCCTTACAAGGTCAAGCTGCTCTCTTTAAAATGGTGGCGCTCCCGCGATTTCTCTATGCTCTACAGAACACACCATACCAGGTGCAAGAATCTTATTTCAGAGCAATAGAAAATGAGGTTAGAACCCTGCTTTGGGACAGGAAACCTCTGAGGATAGCCACGAAAGAAGCTTGTGAGAGGGTGGTATAATGGCGGGATCGCATTACCTAATATTCAGGTTTACTACTGGGCGGCACAATTAGTGGTTATGAATAAGTGGGTGCACCACCGTAAGACGAACCTGCCTACCGAATGGACAGATACATTTTGAGACCAGGGGGATACACGCAAGCATTATATGCCAACCCCAAACACCAGAACATGACAGGACCCATGAATCACACAGTTGCACTTTGGCACCAAGTACAAAGGAATTTGGGATGGCACGCCAAAATAACCCAAGCAACGCCACTCTGGGACACTGAAACACTCAAAATACTACATAATTGCCCTGGCTTTGAGAGATGGGACCATATAAGAATCTCTAAAGTGGGAGACCTGTGGTCTGCAGGGGATGTCATCCCATTCATAGACCTACAGCGGGAATAGAACCTAGCAATCACAGAAACATTCCGATACCTACAAATAAGCCACACCTTAAGAGCTGTCATACCGCGAGGAAGTGACCTCCCGGAGGCGACCTCTCTGGAGGACAGATTATTAACTGACTACATAGACCATAGAGCAATCACCCTGACTTACCAAAAATTGATAAATAACTCCCCTGACCCCCTCCAATGACTTCGAGAAAACTGGCACACAGACGTAGGGATATTAGAGGATGAAGACTGGCTAGAGGCTATGGCTTCTCCGAAAGAGTTAGCTATATCGTAGAAACTCAGATTAGTTCAACTTAGAATATTTCATAAATCCTACCTGTCCTGTAACACTCTATTGAAAATGGGAAGAGCATTAGACTCCAAGTGTCGCAGAGGATGTGGGCAGGAGGGATCTATCTACCATATTCTATGGGAATGTCCAGAGACTCTATATGTACATTTCTGCTCAGAAACAATTTTTCTTGCTGCAAGCTCTATTATATGTTTAATAAAAAGAAACTAAAAAAAAAGAATTGAAACTCACAGAGATTTTTTTCTTAGACTTTATTACAAATATTGTAAGAAATAAGACAATGAATAAACAGAGACATTTTGTTACCTTCATTCTTTTGACCTACTGATCGATCATTTCACAGTTTCACTTTGTTGTCCTGCTGGCTCTGGTGGCCTGGCCATCTCCTCTTGATACTGCAGGTCCTAATCTCCTAGTCTTGCTCACTCTCTGTTTGGTTTAGCTAGCAATGGTCTTCCTATTCCTGGTCCTCACAGGCCGTGGTCTCTTCGTGGTTTTGTGCCTACTAGACTTGATCCTTTTGTTTATGGTCCTCCATGTTTGGGTCTTTGTATTCCTAATCATAATTGTTCTGGGCCTAATGGCCATCATGGTCATTAGGGACCCCTTCTCCTAGCTCTTCCTTTTCTTTCCTGAGCCTTTTGACCATTGTCCATTTGACCTAGTTCTTCTGATCCTTCTCACCCTGCTCATCTGATTGCTAATACATCAGTTCCTGGTCCTACTGGTCCCCTGGGTGTTCCTGGCCTCTTGTGCCTGGGACATCTTAGGCCTTGCCCTCTTAGCCCTTGTCTTCTTGGTTTGGATCATCCTTATCCGCCTGGCCATAAGCCTTGTCATCAGGGTCCTCACTGCACCCAATGTTCTGGGCCCGCTTGGTCCTGGTTCTCTTTATATGGGCCCTTCATAGCCTTGTCATTTTGGTTCTGATCCTCCTGGACATCCAGTTCCAGTCCCCTTAGTTTTCCTGGCTCTGGCTCTTCTGGTCTACCTGATCTTCAGCACACTGGTCTTACTACCCCCAGGTCTTGGTCTTTCTGCTCCACTTGGTACTCTGGGCCCTGGCCCTATGTTTTTGGTCCCCCGTTGCACTCCCAGGTCTGTTCCTGGTCCTCTTGGTGCTGATCCTTCTAACCCTCCTTGCTCTGGTACTGGTCATCCTAGCTCTGTTCCTTCTGGTATTCTTGCTACTGCCCACTCATCTTCCTTGCTTATTCTGGCCCCCTGGTCCTATTGGCCTCCATCTGGTCTTCCTACATCTGGTCCTGGTCTTTCTGGTCCTGGTCTTCCTGCTCCTTGCGCTTTTATACAAACTCATCATGTCCTCATTCATCTGGTTTTCCGGGACCTGGCCATCTTGTTGTTCAACGTCTTGGCCACACTTTTCCTAGCCCTGTGACCTGGACCTTCAGGCTATGATCATGCTGATCCTGATCCTCCATACCGTGGTCCACCTGGTCCTGGTACTCAAGGTCCTGATTCTCTGTGCCCTGCTCTTCCTGGTCCCCCTAGTTCTTTTTTTCCTGTCCTCTTAGAACTTTTCCTTCGGGCTCTGGTTGCCTGTGTCCTTGGACTCACCTCCCTGGCACTCCTGGTCATGGTCGTCCTATTCTTGTTTTTAATAGTCCTTGTCCTTCTCGATATTATGTGCCAGTTGGTCCTAATCCTCTTTTCATTGGTCTCCTGGTACTGGTCCTCTTTGGTCTTTCTACCTGAGTCTGGTCATCCTCGTTCCTCTGGTCCTTGTTGGTGCTCCCAGGCCATCCTAGCCCTCATCACTGTTATTGTCCTTGGCTTTCTGTTCCTTCTACCCTTGGTGTTTCTGTTCCTTGGGGCCCTTGTCCACTGGGTCAAGATCCCCCTGTTCCTCATCCTCCTGGCCCTCCCGATCCTTCTCACCCTGGTCCAGGGACCCTCAGTCCTGTTTTTCCTTGTCCTGGTCCTTATCGTCTATTTGTTCCTGGCCCCCTCAGGCATTGGTAACACTGGCCCCCGTAGAATAGGTCTCCTTGGGCCTGGATTTTCTTATCCTGGTCCTTGTGGTCATCCTAGCCTTCATGGCTACCTTCCTACTTGTTATCATCCTGCTCCTACTGGTCCTACTTCTTCCTTTTCCAGACCCCCCTCCACAATGACTTCAGTCAGGTATAGCCTCCAATTCTGTCACCCGGATTTTTATGTGTTTTTTTTTAACTTAAAGATTTATTTTGCTGAGACAGAACTAATAACAGAAATAAGAACTCAGTAGAGACAGGACCTTGCCACTTAAAACACTGCTTAGCATGTCAAAAATTAAAACTACAATTCTCAAGATACATTGTGCAGGCAACTAAAATGTCACTATGGCTGAAGGGGCCACTCATGACATGGACCAACAAGCATTTGTGCCTGAAACCCATTCTGCTGGTTGAATACTATGATCAGGTGTATTTATTCACAGGCAGCAGAGTGAACGCCTCCTGTGAATTATCCAGATGCATTATTTTCCTATATGCTGCTTTCACTTCCCAATTCCCCAGAAGCTCCATTGCTCAATTTATGTCCTGCAAGTGTCCCCAGCACCAATTGCCTACTGTATACGCCCTCCCTCCCCCCCCACTGGGGCCCATATACTACCTATCTGCCTGCAATCCCTGTTTAACAAAATAATAAGAAAGCACAACCCCCTTAAAAGAAGCCTATAGCTTGCACACGGCCTTCCATAAGAAGCCAAAAAAGAGACCACCCCTCAAAAATCATCGAAAGGGGGATCATAAATATTTTTTTTTAAATTATTCTCATAAGGGAATAAAACATTTATGTAACATGCTTTAAAACCATACTCATTATTCTTCGCAGACAGCCAAATACTCCTAGGTTGTAGTCCAAAATAAATGTGTGCCATATCCTGAAGCTCCTGAAATTGAAGTTTGATTCCTGCATTTCTTATCTGAATATAAAAAGAACATAAATGGTTTTATTCAAAATTGATTTTACTGTTTTTGTCATGTGTAATTAATTCATGCACTTACCTTTGTACAAACTACTTTACATTTATATATACACTTACATTCAAATGCCTCACACAGGTTGCATCCCTATTCTAAGATGGCCACCACCCAACCATTGCTTGTTGTCAATCTATCTTCATGGTCGGCTAAATAAAGACCTCATTCACACTATTTACCATCCGCCAGTCAACTTGTACAACATCTCTACTATTTAGCCTGTGGCCAGGTAAACAGCAAGGATTATGTACTGTTATGTTTCATATAGGTACCCCAATATAGGCTTAGGTAGTCACCTAACCTTTCACCTATAATCTCCCCTACCATTACACTACATACCGGTTGTTGGGACAGACCTTTTACCTAGTTACGATACTGCTTACAGGACGTAGGGTTTTCCCTGAAAACTAGCCTCATCCATTATGCACGAGGATTCTCGGAAACTCAGCAGGACTACCATCCCCTTCATAATGACTATGTACAAGGGTCATTCCTTCCGTCATCCTAAGTCCGACATGACACAGCAAGGTAGAACCCCTGAGGGTACCACTATGGGTATATAAACACCATATCTTGCTGAGGTAGTCAGAGGAGAAAAGGACTTCCATGCCGACACACTGACGCGAGGCGCTGAGGTTCCTGCATGCAGACACTCCAGCTCGCAGTGGTCTGACATCCCTTGCGGGGTGTCCATCTCGAGACCAAGACGGGGTCCAACAGTCTCTCACTTCAGGTAATGGGGTTGACTTTATCCTAGAGGGATTCTTGGTTTTACACCCACATACATGCTAGGTACATTTAGGTACATCTAGTTAGGGTCGCATCGTAGGAGTACGCAATCTACTGTCATGTATTTTATATACTTGCCTGTATTCATTGTTTTAGCACAATGGTAGGAATCTCCCATACTTTTACTCTGTTAGTGCTTCTAATCATTTATGTCTGTTTCTGTCTAATGGTTGTTTCAGCACACCTATTTTACACTAGAATGACACTGGTTCAATAAATGCTTTTTGAAAAACGTCCCCACTGTCTATTCTGTGTAGCTCTCTGAGACAAAGTGAGCATGAGTGTCTGAGCGAAAAGTTTTATAGCACTGTTTCCATGATCCTGAGGGATCAGGGTTGTTATGTTCGATAGTTGCCAAGAACTATTCTCTCCTTGGTAAGAGGGGTTTCTAGTGGCACTGTGAGCTAGCTGGTATACAGGCTAACATACCCGGTGAGGGTGTCTAGAATCAGTCTGGACACTAATCCTACAGTGTATATTGTCTAAACGTGCAGATCCTATATAGGTTTATAGGAACTACACGACAGTACTCTTTGCAGGCCGCAGGGCAAATAACAGAGACCAAGTACAGCTAGCCGGTGGTTTGATAAATAGCCACTTCTATGAAGTAAACTTCAAAGCTAAAAGCTGGATGAGTTACTCACCCATGGCCCTGGGAAAGTTAAACTAAAAACGTAACTAGGGTGTATTTTAGTCCATAACACCGATGAGCAATCTAGGGGGTTTGATGGTACAGCAATGTCAGTTGGTATGGGGTAGCTCCAGGTGCATATACAGGGAGGCATGCTTTGTTTGTGGAATTTGTTATCTTCTTCTCAAACAGCAATTCTACCTGCATCTTCCCAGTAGCGTTGTGAGGAGACTCTGTCTCTGTAACCTCACAGGGATTGACAGAGCACCAGAGATATGGAGTTTTGATTAATTTGGCTGTCTAAACAGTCTTTCAGAGTGATCATGAGCCATTCTACTATGCCATCCACCTGTGCTCAGAGGCTAGTGATCTGGTAAATAAACACATGTACTTGGCAAAGTACTTAAATTACTTTCCATTGAACAGAGGAGCATTGTCAAATTTGATAATTTTAGGTATATCAAAAGGTGAGAAAATCTTACTTTGACTGGGATGACAACATCTGCTGAGGTAGTGGGTACACCATAACTTCTGGAAACAGGGAACATTAATCCACAATGACAAGATGTTCAGTTGAAACCAATGACAACCTACGCCTAAATACTGGGTGACGTTTGCAAAGATATAAGAGTTTTGCTTAAAAATTATAGGCAATAATGAAATTTTCCAATAGCGTGCCCAGAAATGCTTTCAAAAGCTTTTGCCTCAGCAGCCTTTTTTGCTATAATTCCTCTTTGTCCTTTATTAGTCCAATCAATGAATTTTTCTCTGGGCATCTGGTATGGGTTGTCTGGTTCCACGGACCAATAACTCATCTTGGAACAGTAGTTCACACTAAGTTTTTAAATCCTCTGCAGTGCTGTGTGCGTCAACCTCTTGATAGGTTCTATGACCCTCTAGCCCTTAGTACAATTAGAGTGGCTTTCTTGAGGGGATGGTTGAGAGGCAATGTGAGATAATGAAAACTTGAGAAGAAAATTGGAGATTTGAGGTATTTGCAAGCTGTGTATATGATACAGAATCTGTAATTCTGGCACAAACCCCAATCTTTCAACCCTAAAGGCTAGTGTCAGGGGTTTATGTAGTGTATGAGCCCCAAGAGCCTAGAGAAGGGATACATACATGTCTCTGCCAAATCTCCATGTAGGAAAATGTACCTTTTACATTGTCACCCCTATTTTTTGCTAGCTTTTGTTGCTGGTTTTTCGACTCTGCCCACTGGGACACTGATGGCTAAGTCATGTTGAAATTGTCTACAGTCCTGATTAGCATTTTTAATTTACCTATAAGCCCTGAGTATTTGGTACAAAAATGCACCTAGGGCCTGTAAGTTAAATGTTACCAGTGGAATGCATCACATATTGTCACACCATGTAAATTATGCCCCCAAGCCTCCCCCTGCAGCCTAGGTAGGCAGCTTTAAAATTGTCAATTCGACTTGGCAAACAAAACCTTAGGCTAGGCCTAAACCTTCTTTTTTTGTAATGCTTTTCTTTTTTATATAAATACTTATACATCACCCCTAAAGTAGGCTCTACGTGCCCAAAGGGATGGGTGCATGTTATTTAAAAAGTAGGACATGTGTACTTATGTTTTACAAGTCCTAGCAGTGAAACATCTCCAAAATCATTTTTCACTGTGCTAAGGATGGCTCTCACATAGGAAAATGCTGGGTTATATTATAACATCTTACAATGCATAACTTCAGTTCGTGAACAGCTACAAAAATGAATTGAGCACTTATTTTACTGGTAATCTAAAATCAAACTTAATGATGAAGTTGGATTTTAGATGACTAATTTGAAAATTACACTTTTAGAAAGTTCTCATTGTCCTGCTTGAGCCAAATGTACCATTTCTGCCGGTGGTATGTGTCAACTGACTGTTGATGGCTCACCTGTGGTGAATGTATATTTGACAGTGGACAAAGGACTGGACCTACTCCCACTTGGACCGAGAACTGAGAAGTAGACTCCAAGGATCAGTTGGCTGTTCTCCTGTTATACTACAGGGACACAAAGGCTGCAACAAGCCCACTCTCCACAAGAGCCCAGCTGACCAGTTCCAACTGGACCTGCCTTGGACCCTCTGGTGGCTTCTACTGGAGTGAGTCCTGACCACTAAGTGGTGTCCCTAAGGTCATGAGGCCCACACATAAGCATCAGATTGTACTCCCCTCCTAACCCTAAAAGCAGGGACTTTGAATGTTTTTCAAGGATTCTTGCCTGGAGAAAGGATAGAAGACCGAGACAAATCTGACAAGTCAACCTGACACAGGTGCATTGCCACTGGGCCAAAGATTGAGGTTGCTCCCACTCTGAGATTTTCTGCAGCAGCACATCCATTTCAGCAGGATGTTATGGAGAACGTATCCAGCCTTGTGGAGCTCTGATTGGCTACAGCTTGCAGCCTTGTCCCACTGGAGGAATCCGAGTTCTAGAAAAGTGACTAAGTCCGAAGGTAGAGGGTAGAAGTTTTCATCGGTAAAGGTGCCAAGCAAGGGGGCGTGAGTTTTTAATTTCTCCTGTTTGGCCCTTTCCTGTCAAAAGTCAGCGGCTTCACTGGGATTTGTCTGACAGCTGTCCAGCCTCATGGAATCCATCTAAGCCACAGCCCTCCGCCTTGCACAACTGATGATTTTTTACTTCCATTTCAGAAAGTGAAACGACTGACAGGGATGAACCTGGACTAGGTGTCTTACCCATGCTCCATCGCAGTCGGCCTTAAATCTTACCGTTTTCCTAGTCTAGTGTGACCAGTTTCCTGCGGTTGACTTTTAGGGCTTCTTGACATTATTGTTATTTAAAATCTCAAAAATGTATACCTTCGGTTCCCCTTATTGTGTCTTTGTCATTTTGGTGTCATTTTGTTCTTTAAAATATTCACCTATTTTTATAAATTGGTGTTGGGTTTTATTGTGCTGTGTTCTCGACTTTTTAATTGGTTTGGTACTTCTAAATGCTTTACACATTTTCTTAAGCTAATTCTGTTTGCTCTGTGCCATAGCTACAAGGGGTTGTGCCAGGTTTAAATTAGTTAAACCTTTACTGGACCTAACAAGAATATTACCATTATTACTTGTGGTGGACTACCACCCACCCCAACTAATAATCCACTTTCTCATAGTCCATATGTGCCAGGTAGGCATTAAGTAATGTCACGATTGGAGCCAGTTGAATGCCAGAATGGAGAGTATAACATCATCATGCGGTCTCATTGATTTGTATACCATAATACCACCTGGAGCATGACATCTGGTCCAGGTTTTCTAGAAATGTATACTAATGCCTAGTGATCAACTATGGCAATGCAGTCTATGTTATAAAGGAATACATGCACACACATGTGAACACCAGATCAGACCATCGCCAAACTCTCCTTTACATCTCAGGAGTAGGTCTTCTCCAGGTTTGCCTGACTCAAACTTGCATATGTGATGTTGAGTTTCAGTAAATCAAGATCTGGTTCAGGTTGAGCTAGGATAACCCCAAATCCTACCTAACTGAAATGAGCAGCCTTTGTTAAGATGGATTTAAGTATGAAAAGTGATTTGCTGGTGCAAAGTGAGATTTGAAGGAGTCTGGCAATCACTGACACTTGTCAGACCATGAATATTTACGTCCCTTCGCCATGACTTGCTTCAGGAGAGCACAGCGGAAGGCAAATTTTTAGATGTGTCTGGCACAATAATTGGTCATGGAGAGACAATGCATTTGCTGGTGCCTTTGTGTTCATGATGGCTTCTACCTTGTGAGGATCTGGTTGCATATATTTGTGCAAGAAGATCTTCCCAAACAATTTCAGCAAGGACTTCAGTAATGTAGACTTCTCCTTGTTTAGGATGAGATCTACCTCGGTTGTGGCACCACAGGTGTTGATAGAGGGTTCATGATGGCGCTGTCAGATTTTGCCAAATACTAGGATGCCATTATTGTGGTTCAGACAGTTCAGGAACAACCCGGAGACCTGTCAATGCACTCAAACACTGTCACCTGCTGGGCCGGCAGATACTGCAGGCTATATGTCCCAGGTGATTAGCCGCATGCTACTACAACCAGAGCATGGGACAAAGAAGGGAAGCTCCATGTGGTGGCCAAGAAGATAGTCTTCACCTGCTTTGGTATGCACAAGTCTAACATATCAAACATCTGGCGCCAGGGCCGGACTGGCCGTAGCGGGCACCGGGTGTTTCCCCGGTGGGCCGCTAGGGTGGGGGCCGTTTTTGTTACCGGGGGTCGGCAATATCGGCCCCCTGGAACAAAATCGGCTGAAACCGGCCCTCGCACACTGCTCGGCTGCACCCCCCCTCACCCCAGGGGGGGCCGGCCAAGCAGTTTGCCAAGGCCGGTTTCGGTTCCCAGTCCGGCCCTGTCTGGCGCAGATAACTGTTCACCGCTTGGTGCCTACCTACCCAGAATGGTGGCCATCTCTGCTTTAGATTCTGGGCCTCCCTGTATATCAAACTGTTTATTGAGTCTCACTAAATCTGCATATCCATTTTCCCTAGAAATGCAAACTGATACTATTCCCAATGGACTCTTAAAAGAGCTCACTTATAATCATATTTCAAATGTGAGTGTGTGTGCTGGTGGAATCCAGACAATCATTGCCTCCCCTACTTATATACCGCCTATCTTCATATCTTAATTGCAAAGCATTTTTGGATGAGTCTATTACTGGCCTAAGGACTCCCTGATGGCAACTAAGATCACTTCCTCCGGTGAATCTAGGCAATGTACTCTCACCATAGATAACACACACCTTTCAGTGTCATTGCTTCTACAATTTGAAATATTCAGAGTGAATGTAATCACAACATTTAACAGCATTTAACAATGACGTCTCTGTCGTGATTTGAAATACAGAGCTTCTGAACTCCGTGGCCCTAAATTATTACTTTCGGCCTGACTATGAGTTTGGCGGTCCGATGGACAGCCAAACCCACGGTGACCGTGGGTCCGCCACTGTATTATGACATTGGCCGTCATATTGCCATAGGACCGCTGCTACCGCCAGGGATCCGCAATCCCTGGTGGTCTTGCAGTAATCTGAGGCCACAATATGCTGGCGGTGCAGCTGCTGCACCGCCCAGCACATTATGAGTTTCTTCACTGCCCTCCTTTTCATGGCGGTGAGCCAGCCATGAACAGGGTGGCAGTGAGAAAACTAAGGGGGCTCTACGGGGCCACCTGGTGCCTCGGTGCACGGGGGTACATGCAGAGGGGCACATGGTGTGCCCCCTGTCTATCTGCCCCCCCAGTTCCTGCACGGCACGGACTTTACAGTCCATGCCGTGCTGGAACACACTGTGGCGGTCCCACAGCACTGCCTTTCTAATGCTCTCCTATGAGCCTTTCAAAGGCAGTGTTGTGGGCCAGCCACCGCAGGACCGCCCGCCCAGATTACAATTTGTAATCCGGTGGGCGGTCAGTGGTGGAATTTGGCGGTGTGGGAGTGGGGCTGTGGCGAGCCACCCTGCTACCACACCGCCAAACTCATAATCAGGCCCTAAATCTTTACTATGGTCCAGCCATGATTCAAGAAGCAAAAAGCAACATTCTTTCATGATACTGCAAACATGATGGCAACATTCGAACTTCCCAGATAGTTACTCTTCACAGAAGCATTGATTGGCAATATACCCCTGAAATCCACGTAATCTGAGAATATGCCATAGGCGACTTTTGAACCCATCATTAAAGAAGTCAGAGTGGCCAGCGTCTCTGTGGTGTCTATGGACGAGAATACAGCTAAATATTCTACAGCTATCATATCCATTAGATTTGAACTTGCATTATTCCAACCAAAGATGGATTCTAATGATGAGATTAAATGAGATGGAGCCAAGTGGCTAACTCAACCCTTGATTGAGCCAAGACTTCTGGAACCACAACTGTAAAATTGGAAGATAAGTCCAGGCAAGACAATGTTAGATTCTATGGTACCCCAGAAAATGAAGGCGATAACATATTTGCTTTCCTGATACATATTTTGTCACTACATCTACTGCGTGAACATCTCACCCCACCTCTAGAATTCCAAAGACCTCATAGTCAGAAGAAGGAGAGTATCTATTCCAAACTCAACTCTCCTGTTTCTGTCACAGCTGCTACATCCCTTCCCCCAGTATGCCGAAGCAGCCGTGACCAGAGGACAGGTCACATGGTCTAGTCTTGTTTGTGACCATATCCTGTGTGTCAGATGACCAAGATCACCCTGGAAGACCACGGACCTTGAAGACTTGGTGTTCGAGTGCCGCAAGAATAAAAGCTGGTCACGGAGGACAATGCTTCACCTGTTATACTGTTTACCTTACCTATGATACCTACCATGCTGCTGGATTCATGTTTCCTAGGTCATTTGTTTCACAGACAGCCTGTCCTGGAGGATTTTTGATACTTCATACTTGTCTGGAGCACTCCCAATTAAGCAAATCACACAAAAAGTTACAAAGGCTATTACAATTTACATTGGACCATTGTGCCGATATATTGAATACAATCCTATGTAGCAGTAATAAACACAACTTATACAATTTTGCAATGGGAATGCAGTTAGTGCAAACATCAGACATAGAATGAAAAAAAAAAGGAAAAAAAAAAAGTCTTTTTCTATATCATGTCCGATTACAATGCACAGCCAACATGTGTTTCGTCTACAAGACTTCCTCAGGGCTTTTCACTGTACAAGGTAGAAAAAACGTCCAAAGGCTGGATGTGGGGCAAGCAAAATAGATGTACGCACTAATAAATCCTGTATATGGTGGTTCTTTATTCACTGTAATGACGTCTGTTGGACTTGGCCCTTTTTGCAGGGTCATCCCTGAACTTTTTGCCTTCTTCCTGTACTTTTTCTGACCTGTTTTTGTTGATTTTATGACTCTGGGCACTTTACCACTTCTGATCAGTGCTAAAGTGCATATGCTCTCTATGATAAATTGATGTATGGATTAGTGACTCCATGATTGGCTGGTTTGATTCACTGTCAGACCCTAGTACAGTGCACTGGTTGTGCCCAGGGCTTGTGACTCAAATGCTGCTGGTGGGCTTGCAGCACTGGTTGTGCCCCCCACAGAAGCAGCCTGTAAAGTGTGTTTCGGGCCTGCCATTGCAGAGCCTGTGGTCAGTCTGGTACTGCCATGTTGACTGGGCAAGTGCACCCACTTGCCAGTCCCTAAACCTTCCCTTTTCTGCATATTAGTCACCCCTATGGTAGGCCCAAGGGCAGGGTGCATTGTAAGTATAAGGTAGGACATGCCCTGGTGTGTGTGGCATGTCCTAATAGTGAATTACAGCCATTTTCGTTTTTCACTATTGCAAGGCTACCTGTTCCCCATAGGCCAGAATGGGCAGTTTGATTATAACATCTTATAATCCTAACTGACCCAGGGAACATGGTAGAAAAAGGAATTTAGTATGCCTGAACTCAGAATGATAAAATACATCTTTTAGTAAAGTTGGTTTTAACATTCTGTGTTTGAAAATACCACTTTTAGAAAGTAGGTATTTTCTTGCCTAACTATCCAAGCCTGCCTCTGCTAGGTTGTGTATTCCATGTCTGGTTTGTGAGTGACAGGGGCTGCGGGATTCCAGGAGACAGGGTGAGTCAGCACAGGGCTGAATAGAGAGATCTGCATGTAGATGGGTGGGAGGAGTTGCACTTGGGACCTGAATAGGGCTGTACCTTCCCTCCACAATGCTGGCTCCACCTCCTGTGGTGCGTCTGATGTCCCTGGCCTACACTGTGAAAGGAAAGAAGGAGTCTTGTCAACAAAGTGCTCCAGGACTGACCAGAACTGGTTTGGACTAGGCAAAGGCCTCTCTGCCTTAAGAGAACAAAGGGAAAATGAGTATAAAAGGGGGACCCAGACCCCAGAACTTTAGATCACTTTTGGGAAACAAGAAGAACCTTTGCTGAGGAGAGGAACCAGAGAAACTGAGGAGGAGACTATCCCTAAGCGTGAGGGATTGGCCTGCAGTGGTTGCCGGACTGCCAAAGAAAGGAGAAAGAACTTTGTGCTACTTTCATCAACTTGTAAAGGATCTCCAAGGGCTTGAGAGAGAGCTTGCCTCCTGCTGAACTCTCAGGGACAACAGACTTCACCCACCAGCTCCCCAAGAGTTCTTTTGAAGTGCCTGCTGTTGTGTTGGGCCTTCTGAGGGACTGCGTGTCGCAAGGAGCTGGAAGCGCGACTCACGAAGAAGAAGCGTGTCGCAGCCGCAGCTGCTGTCGTCGCATCGCTGAAGAAGGGTGTCGCCGCTGTCGCTTCGCAACGCAGAAGCGCCTCGCATCGCCGGAGAAGAGGATCAACGTCGCATCAGACGCCGCCGCATCATCGGAGAAGCGTGTTGCCGCCGCAGCCGCTGTCGTCGCATCGCTGAAGAAGGGTGTCGCAGCTGTCGCATCGCATCGCCGAAGCGCCTCGCATCGCCGGAGAAGAGGATCGACGTCGCATCAGACGCCGCCGCATCACCGGGAAGCGTGTCGCAGGGCCTGTCGCGGCTCAGAAGAATCGTTGAGTCGCTGCACGGCCGTCGGGCGTGCACGCATCGTGTCGCATTAAGAAGAAGACGCCATCTTTGTTTCATTGCACCGGATCTTCATCGCATCACGGCGTTGCTGGTCGCATTGCCACGGAAGCGCAGTAAGAAACCGACGCATCACCTTCCCACGCCGAGAAGAACCGACGCATCCCCTACGCATCAGTAGGGACCCGACGCATCACCGTTCTTGCGTGTAAGGAACCGACGCATCACCTTCCCTGCAACACTTTTGTTGTATAGCGTTACGCATCCAAAGGTACATTGAACTCAAAGTGTCGCCTTTTACATCTTAAGAGAACTAAGCTAATTCTACCATTTTTAAGTACAGTATTGTGGATTTTTGTCGTTTGTGGTCTTGTGTTAAGTGTATATAAAAATACTTATTTTTATACTACAACTTGTGTGGTGTCCATCTGTAGTGTTGTCACTATATTACTGTATGTGTTCACAAATGCTTTACACACTGCCTCTGAGATAAGCCTGTCTGCTCGTGCCAAGCTACCAAGGGGGTGAGCAGGGGT
Source organism: Calotriton arnoldi (assembly GCA_963921515.1). Taxonomy (NCBI): domain Eukaryota; kingdom Metazoa; phylum Chordata; class Amphibia; order Caudata; family Salamandridae; genus Calotriton; species Calotriton arnoldi. The sequence goes on along the minus strand of CAWUFW010006410.1, from coordinate 371,766 downwards.
TATTTTAGGAGTGTATCCCCCTTATCCTGACTAGACGCAAGGGTCCCTATTTGGTCAAAGGTACCTACCTCTGCCAACTAGAGACCCCCAAATCTAACAACGTCATATAAGACATAACTGTGTCCAATTTGAAATTCCACACGACCAGCCAAAGGTGCTATTCAATGGTGCTATATCAATGGTAAATGATGATGTCACGGATGTCAGAATCCACAGCCGGACGTGTCTCAGGTGAAAAGGTAATGCTTGCATGAAGACTTTGCCACCAGCTTGTCTCCTACCTTTTGGAAGCCCTGGAGTCGGTATGTACCTTGGCACTGCTTCTCAGCTTTATACAAGGAACCTTGGGACCTGTAAGAGAAAAATTAACAACATTTTACTGTTGGACTTGGCCCTTTTTGGCTAAAGTTCCCTAAACTTTTTGCCTTCCCCCTAGACCTTTTTTCTGACATGGTGTTGCCAACTTAGATGCTTTGGGCACTTTGCCACTGCTGATCAGTGTCAAAGTGCAAGTGCTCCCTGTGTAAAGTGTAATGGCAATTGGTTGTCCATAATTGACATGTTTGTCTTACTAGTAAAGTCCCTAGTAAAGTGCACTATGTGTGCCAGGGCTAGTAATACAAAGGTTACTCGTGGGCCTGCAGCACTAATTGTGCCCCCCACATAAGTAGCCCCCAAAGAGAGAACTCAGGACTGCCACTGCAGTGCCTGCGCAGAGTTTGCTAAACTGCCATGTTGTCCTGACAAGTGCACCCACTTGCCAGGCCTTACCCTTCCCTTTCCATGCACATCAGACAACCCCTATAGTAGGCTCAAGGTACCCCACTGGGCAGGGTGCAGTGTCTGTGAAAGGTAGGACATGTACTGAGGTGTGTACCATGTCCTAACAGTGAAATACTCTCCATTTCGTTTTTCACTGTTGCAAGGCCATCTTGCCCATAGGACAGAATGGGGGAAGCTGTGTAATATGTTTCCAGCCTATCTTCCCATAGGTTTAAGATGGAGAGGTGAAGGTTAGTGTGCCTGAGCTCACAATTTAATAACACATCTTTTTGTGAAGGTGGTTTTTGAATTGTGTGTTTAGAAACCACGCTTTTAGAAGTGGCTGGTTTTCTTGTTCTAACAATTCTGTGTGTCTCTGCCTGGTTGTGGATTCACTGTCTGGATTTGAATGTGATAGGGTCTGGGAAATGTCTTGACCCAGGGAGGGGAGGTGAGACAGCAAGAGGCTGACCTGCATCTGGAGTGTAGGGGGGAGGAGTAGCCCCTGGAGGTGAAGAGGCCTGGGCTGCTGCCATAAAACAAAGGCTCCATCTCCTGCTGAGTGATTGAAGATCCAGACCCCCACTATCAAAGGAAGAAGGTGTCACTGGCAGGGAGACACCCAGAACTGGTTTGGACAGGGGTCAGTGCCCTCTTAACACAAAGACTTCAAAGGCTTTTAGGGGTATAAGTATTAGAGCCCCATGTGTTTCAGGAAGGGTGGTGTCTGTTGCAAGTGCTGTTCTTGTGACTGGGGGCTTGTGGCTGCTGCTGGGCTCCAGGAGGAAACGCCACGAGGGACTGCCTCCCTGCTGGAGGGCCCTGTGTGCCGGCCTGCCTGGGTCCAGCCTTTTCCCCCTGGACTTTGGACTCTAGCGCCTTGTGAGCGCTTTACTTTTGTTCTGAAGAGCGCTATCTTTTTATTGCTGAGAGGAGCTGGCGTCTGGCAGCGCGCTGCTGAGGTGCCTGCTGAGGGAATCCCGAGCGTGGGGATTCCCCCCCTGCGCTGCTGATCAGGCGGGAGCCTACCCCGGGTTTGCCTTCGCTGTTGCGGGTGCCCACCCCGCATTTGTGCCTTTCTGGCGGGTGCCCACCCCGCACTGAAGAGCCGCCGAAGGGAACCGCCGCGGCCCGAGCCGGAAGTCAGGCAAAGGTTGCCTGGTTGTGGGCGGGGCCAACTGCCTCACGGAAGTCCGGAGCCTCGCGGGCTCCACATCGAAGTTCCGGGTCCCAGGAGGGGGGCCCGGGTGAAGTCAGGAGAAGCCCCGGGGCGGGTCTGGCCGAGGCACACTGTTGGTGCCTGGGGACCTGCCCGGAGACCTGAAGACCTGCGCAAGGAGAGGGGAGTCCGAAAGACGGCCGGAGAGGAAGTCCGGCCAAACATGCCTGTCATGAAACGGGACTCCCGTGAGTGTGGGAGAGCCCCGCGGTGTTGCCTAGAGGGGCCCCGGTGAAAGGGGGCTCCGCGAAGCCTTCCGGGTGCCAGAAGCGGCACCAGAGGAGATCGGAGGTGACCCGAGAGAGAGCCCGGTGAGTGGGGCTAAGTTGTGAGTTTGGTGGGGGGGGTGTGTCGGGGCACATTGTCGGTGCCCTCCCCCTGTGGTCGCTCCTAAGGCACAGAGGTGCCCGTGCCTCTGTCTTCCTCAAAGCTGTACCGCCGTGGCGGACGGCTGCAACGTTTGGGGACCATGTTATTCTAGAGTCCCAGTGGGGACCCAGGAGGCACAGTGAGTGCCAGTGCTGAACACAGCTGTACCGCGAGAGCGCGGGCAGCTGCACCTACGGGGGCTTATTGATTTCCATGCTAAGGAAGGGGTGAGAAGCCCCCCACACCCCGGCGCATTGCGCACCTTGCTTCGCTGCATTGGCAGCTACGCCCTGACATTTCTGGACATAGGGCATTTGAGCCCCAGTGGAAGGCCAGTTGGCCTGGGGTCCTACGGTGTTTTAGGCTAATGTGATTTATGCCTACTGTTATTGCCTCAAGGTGAGGCCTAATGCGTAATGTGTTTGTGCTAATGAGGTTTGGGCCTAATGTGTTTATGCCTAATGTCATGCTATGATATTTTAGGACGGTGTCTAATGCTAATGTGATAATGCTTAGGTCATTATGGTACCAGTAATTACTGGTTGTGTTTTATATTTACTATCTGCATGCTGATGGTTCTGACCGTGGCCCGATTGGCCTGGTCCTGTATATAATCCCCTGTGAATATTGCCTAGTGCCAGTTGGCACAGTGTAAATGTGTGATTATGTTTCTAATGTGTTTATGATAATACAAAGGCTATTTTTGATATAACCTTGTGTGGGGTTTCTTTTGTGGTGTGCCTAGTGTGTTGCAGCTGTGTGTGTGTGTTGCGCAAACGCTTTACACATTGCCTCTGGGATAAGCCTGACTGCTCGTGCCAAGCTACCAAGGGGGTGAGCAGGGGTTATCTTCAGCGTGTAACTCTCTCCTTTCCCTGACTAGAAGCAAGGGTCCCTATTTGGACTAAGGTAACTGCCTCAGCCAACTAGAGACCCCCAGATCTAACATTGGTTGTCAGCGGTGAGGATAGGACTTGCGTTTGCGCAGTACCACAGCAACGACTGGTTGCACTACAAACTCTGCATTTAGATAATCACAGGTTTGGGGATTATTTTTCCTGAGTTCTATTTTTCTCCTGAGAAGGGTCATTTCTGAATTATGTACTCTTGCTTCAGCTCAGACGCCTAGGTCTCTTGTGTTGCACCTGTGTATTAAGTGCCTTGCCAAAATGGAATCTACCTTTGACATGAAAGACCTGTTGAACTACAGTCTAGAAGAGCTAAGGGGGTTTTGTGATGAGAGAGGCTTAGCAGTTAGTGGAGAGGGCATTCGGCGAGACTTTGGGTGTGCCCTGATACGCTGGCAACAGGATAGATGGAGACAGAATGACAGGACCCAGGCCGCACAACAAGAGGGTGGTGGGCCAGAGGGTGGCCCTGAAGAGTCTGAAGAAAATGACAGGGCAGGGACGCCAGTAGGTAGTGAGGATCCCATAGATAGGGAGTCCCTTGCTGGGTCCAGTGCCGGGGCCAGTGCCTCATCCCTTTCCCTGTCCCCCGAGGAGTGGGTGGATAGGAGGGAGGAGAGGGAGCATCAGCTGGCTTTAGAGAAGTTCAAATTGGAGCATGCCATGGGGCTAGCACAGCTGGATGCGGGGCATAGGCAGGCCCAGAGAGCCTTAGAGGAGAAAAAGGCAGTGTTGGCTCAGGAGTTGAGTCTCAAGGAGTTAGTCCTTGAAGAGAAGAAGCTGGAGACCGAGAGGGTCTTAGCGCAGGAGAGGATGGCGGAGGCGGAGAGGGCTTTCGCCAGGGAGAAGCTAGCTCGGGAGGGTCGGTTATCCCCTGAGTGTAGTTCGAGTGTTCTGGATTCACCAGTGAGGGTGGGATCCAGTGGTGGCAGCGAGCGTGAGTCCAGTGCAGGGATTCCCACTCCCAGAGCCCAGAAGACGGTACCTAGTTCCTGGGAGGAAGGTGTCACACCTGAGGGGTATAGGTTAAGATTCAGGGGCAGTAGGAAACTGTCTCACCAGTCTTGGGGGGAGTTTATGGATTGATGTTGTGATGCACTGGAAAGATGGGTGATGGTTAGTGCGGCGAATGATTCTGAAGGGCTGTTCAATCTGATTGTCAGAGAGCACATGCTCAGTAAATGTTTTCCAGGGTTCCGCCAACACCTGTTGGGGTCCGGGTTCTCTGATCCCAGAGAGCTTGCACGGGAGGCAGACCTCTGGCTGTGTGATGGAGGGTCTGAGGAGGCATTAGGGAGTGATTCCAAAAGGAATGGCTCAGGTATCTTCTGTTCCTGTCTGGGGGAAGAGGTTCAGTGTAGCCCAGCTAGGTCCCAGTGTTGTGGGATGGGTGTTGGGGCTCACGTCCTGTCTCAGAAAGGAAGGAGTGAGTGTGGGCTGTGTCCCAAGGTGCCTGAAACCCAGTCTCAGGGCCTGGAGGGTTCCCTTAGAGAGCGCCAAGTCGGGGCCTAGGCTTTACTTGCGAGTCATTTGAGGAGGAGCTCCTAGTGTCAGGAGAACGTGAAGCGTCTGTAATCAGCGCTCCAGTGGTTCTGGTGTCTGGCAGTGCCGCTCCCGGTGGGAGGGCGCAGAAGTCCAGATTGAGGGGTGAGAGGGGGCTGTGTTCCCCAGTGGGAGAACCAGTGGGTCAGGGACCAGCCAGAAGGGCTGGGTCTCAAAGAGGTGACCATGGTGACACCCCGTCTGTCCTGGGGGGTCTTCACGCACTGTCAGGTGGACACGGGGCGGGAGATCAGAGCCAGGCGGACTGTCACACAACACGTGAGTCACGTGTTACCCTCGTGGGGTTGAGGCTGGGTGCGCCCCCAGAAGTCCTGGCGTGCCAGGCAAAGGTTCAACCGCAGGGTTTAGTCCCTGGCTCTGCCTGACCTGGAGGGAAGGACATCAGTAGGTGGTGTCCTGACCGGGGGGATACTGTGTGAGTCCCCAGAAGTCCTGGCGTGCCAGGCAAGTGCTCAACCGAGGGGTTCAGCCCTAAAGTTGGGAGGCCAGGTTCAGGTTCAGCCTGACCTGGAGGGAGGGACGTCTGTAACCAGCGTCCTGACCGGTTTGTCTTCCAGGGGTACCGCTCCAGGTGGGAGGGTGCTGAACTCTGGGAGGGGGTGCAGAGGGAGGGGTCCCTCGCTTTTGACCCCAGTTCAACCTGAGGGTTTAGACCCTAGGTTGGGAGACCAGTTGCTGGAGAGAGGTCCTGAACTGGTGGGAGAGTCGTGTTCTGGGGGTACTTCTCCACGGGGAAGAGTGCGGGACCCCAGAAGGAGAGGTAGGGGGAGGAGAGCCTCGCCCGTGACTTCTGGTCAGCCTGAGGGTGCGGACCCTAGGTTGAAGGGTCAGTGGCAGTTTAGAACTGCACTGGTAAGGGGTAGAGTGGAGAATGGGTACTACGTGCCTGGGGCTACCGCCCCCCACTCAGTGAGGTGGCAAGGACCAGATACATCTGGATGGCCTAGGGCCTGGTCCTGGCCACAGACAACTAGGAAGTACCAGTGGGGTAGCTTAGTTGGTCCTGGGAGCCTTGACAGAGGGAACCACATGGGTTCCGGACGGCGTAGAACTGGAGGGTGGCCCGGCGGTGGCGGGCCAGCGTCCGTGTTCTATCACCCCACCAAGGAAGTCCATCAAGGTAGTGATTGGCCTAACCTGGCTTTAGGCTGGGAGGGGGTTGTGTTGGACTTGGCCCTTTTTGGCTAAAGTTCCCTAAACTTTTTGCCTTCCCCCTAGACCTTTTTTCTGACATGGTGTTGCCAACTTAGATGCTTTGGGCACTTTGCCACTGCTGATCAGTGTCAAAGTGCAAGTACTCCCTGTGTAAAGTGTAATGGTAATTGGTTGTCCATAATTGACATGTTTGTCTTACTAGTAAAGTCCCTAGTCAAGTGCACTATGTGTGCCAGGGCTAGTAATACAAAGGTTACTCGTGGGCCTGCAGCACTAATTGTGCCACCCACATAAGTAGCCCCCAAAGAGAGAACTAAGGACTGCCACTGCAGTGCCTGCGCGCAGTTTGCTAAACTGCCATGTTGTCCTGACAAGTGCACCCACTTGCCAGGCCTTACCCTTCCCTTTCCATGCACATCAGACACCCCTATAGTAGGCCCAAGGTACCCCCCTGGGCAGGGTGCAGTGTCTGTGAAAGGTAGGACATGTACTGAGGTGTGTACCATGTCCTAACAGTGAAATACTCTCCATTTCGTTTTTCACTGTTGCAAGGCCATCTTGCCCATAGGACAGAATGGGGGAGGCTGTGTAATATGTTTCCAGCCTATCTTCCCATAGGTTTAAGATGGAGAGGTGAAGGTTAGTGTGCCTGAGCTCACAATTTAATAACACATCTTTTTGTGAAGGTGGTTTTTGAATTGTGTGTTTAGAAACCACGCTTTTAGAAGTGGCTGGTTTTCTTGTTCTAACAATTCTGTGTGTCTCTGCCTGGTTGTGGATTCACTGTCTGGATTTGAATGTGATAGGATCTGGGAAATGTCTTGACCCAGGGAGTGGAGGTGAGACAGCAACAGGCTGACCTGCATCTGGAGTGTAGGGGGGAGGAGTAGCCCCTGGAGGTGAAGAGGCCTGGGCTGCTGCCATAAAACAAAGGCTCCATCTCCTGCTGAGTGATTGAAGATCCAGACCCCCACTATCAAAGGAAGAAGGTGTCACTGGCAGGGAGACACGCAGAACTGGTTTGGACAGGGGTCAGTGCCTCCTTAACACAAAGACTTCAAAGGCTTTTAGGGGTATAAGTATTAGAGCCCCATGTGTTTCAGGAAGGGCGGTGTCTGTTGCAAGTGCTGTTCTTGTGACTGGGGGCTTGTGGCTGCTGCTGGGCTCCAGGAGGAACCGCCACGAGGGACTGCCTCCCTGCTGGAGGGCCCTGTGTGCCGGCCTGCCTGGGCCCAGCCTTTGCCCCCTGGACTTTGGACTCTAGCGCCTTGTGAGCGCTTTACTTTTGTTCTGAAGAGCGATATCTTTTTATTGCTGAGAGGAGCTGGCGTCTGGCAGCGCGCTGCTGAGGTGCCTGCCGAGGGAATCCCGAGCGTGGGGATTCCCCCCCCTGCGCTGCTGATCAGGCGGGAGCCTACCCCGCGTTTGCCTTTGCTGTTGCGGGTGCCCACCCCGCATTTGTGCGTATTATTGAGCGGGTGCCCACCCGGCATTTGTGCCTTTCTGGCGGGTGCACATCCCACACTGAAGAGCGCCGAAGGGAACCGCCGCGGCCCGAGCCGGAAGTCAGGCAAAGGTTGCCTGGTTGTGGGCGGGGCCAACTGCCTCGCGGAAGTCCGGAGCCTCGCGGGCTCGACATCAAAGTCCCGGGTCCCAGGAGGGGGGCCCGGGTGAAGTCAGGAGAAGCCCCGGGGCGGGTCTGGCCGAGGCACACTGTCGGTGCCTGAAGACCTGCCCGGAGACCTGAAGACCTGCGCAAGGAGAGGGGAGTCCGGAAGACGGCCGGAGAGGAAGTCCGGCCAAACGGTGCCTGTCGTGAAACGGGGCTCCCGTGAGTGTGGGAGAGCCCCGCGGTGTTACCTAGAGGGGCCCCGGTGAAAGGGGGCACCACGAAGCCTTCCGGGTGCCAGAAGCGTCACCAGAGGAGATCGGAGGTGTCCCGAGAGAGAGCCCGGTGAGTGGGGCTAAGTTGTGAGTCTGGTGGGGGGGGGTGTCGGGGCAGATTGTCGGTGCCCTCCCCCTGTGGTCGCTCCTAAGGCACAGAGGTGCCCTTGCCTCTGTCTTCTTCAAAGCTGTACTGCCGTGGTGGACGGCTGCAACGTTTGGAGACCATGTTATTCTAGAGTCCCAGTGGGGACCCAGGAGGCACAGTGAGTGCCAGTGCTGAGCACAGCTGTACCGCGAGAGCGCGGGCAGCTGCGCCTACGGGGGCTTATTGATTTCCATGCTAAGGAAGGGATGAGAAGCCCCCCACGCCCCAGCGCATTGCGCACCTTGCTTCGCTGCATTGGCAGCTAAGCGCTGACATTTCTGGACATAGGGCATTTGAGCCCCAGTGGAAGGCCAGTTGGCCTGGGGTCCTACGGTGTTTTAGGCTAATGTTATTTATGCCTACTGTTATTGCTTCAAGGTGAGGCCTAATGCATAATGTGTTTGTGCTAATGAGGTTTGGGCCTAATGTGTTTATGCCTAATGTCATGCTATGATATTTTAGGACGGTGTCTAATGCTAATGTGATAATGCTTAGGTCATTAAGGTACCAGTAATTACTGGTTGTGTTTTATATTTACTACCTGCATTCTGATGGTTCTGACCGTTGCCCGATTGGCCTGGTCCTGTATATAATCCCCTGTGAATATTGCCAGTTGGCACAGTGTAAATGTGTGATTATGTTTCTAATGTGTTTATGATAATACAAAGGCTATTTTTGATATAACCTTGTGTGCGGTTTCTTTTGTGGTGTGCCTAGTGTGTTGCAAACGCTTTACACATTGCCTCAGGGATAAGCCTGACTGCTCGTGCCAAGCTACCAAGGGGGTGAGCAGGGGTTATCTTCAGCGTGTAACTCCCTCCTTTCCCTGACTAGAAGCAAGGGTCCCTATTTGGACTAAGGTAACTGCCTCAGCCAACTAGAGACCCCCAGTTCTAACATTTACCAACAGTAGACCGTTGCTACAAAATTGGCAAGGTGCATGCACAAAAATTGATATGAAGGAGTACTTACCGTAGTGGAAATTTGGGCTTGAGACTAATTTCTTCTGAAGTGCCAGAAAAGTGCTTATTTTTTGTTGGTTTTTTTTGCACTAAGACTATGGTCCTAAAAGACTAACGTGGGTCGATTCTGGAGTTCCAATTGAATTTGCAGCGTTGATTGTTAACTGGATTCATGAGTGAATGAAGTCAAATTTCCTAAATAGCTACTAGAAAGGTAATGGTCTTTTCCACATGTTTTTAGAGGTATTGAGAGGGTTTCGCTAAGGAAGTTATATATGTTCCCATATCTCATTAGAATTATTTAGTAATGTTCTTGTTTGTGTTTTTGTAGGATTCATCTATGCATACCCTCTTCACTCAAAGGTCAAAGCCTAAAGTGGTATAGGGGGAATATTTGGTAAGCTAGGTATAAGGGTGGTAACTGGGTTAGGTTTCCACCTTGAGTCAGAGTATCGCTTATCATCTCTTTTATTTATTAGATGCACACAGACACAAGCTGTGGTGATCAGGAAAGGAATATTGAGGAGTGCCTGCACACCAAAGGACCAAACTAGCTGGCAATGTTGTTGTTTCTTCTTCTTTTATCCACTTCCCTTTTCCTGAGTACTGGCCTTGTCCGAATCATCAATCAGCTTCGGGCGGAGTAAGTGTTTGGGTGGCACAGGGAGCCAGCTTCTCGGATCATATCTTGCTCCAATAAGATTGGCATTTCCTAGGAAAGTAAAGATACTGAGCATGTTGGTGCCATAACGCTACAGTTTGATTTCCCATAAACAAGTGAAACAAGCAGTACAAGCTGCTAAGAGACATAGAGGCCCTGTGAATTCAAACATTGAAAGGTTCCTATTGAAGCAGACTTCTCAACATCATCTGACAACTTTTAGAAGAACGAAGTCCATAACACTTCTCCCCAAACTGAGAAACTATGGCCTTGGAGAACCGGAAATCTTGCGCGTAATCCTTAAGCATGCTTCTAAAGAACACACTGATCCACAAGACTTGGAAATATTCCTTGACTCACTGGATGAAACTAGCATGGAGATATTCTCTCCCTCCACCAAGCAACACCATGCAGGCTTTGAAGAACTGAACAGCACCCATCAACATATCTCTAAGAAGCACAAATTCTGATGAGGAACCTTTGTGATACTATCTGACAAGGGATGAGAAGGTCCAGAAATAAGATCCTATTATCAACAGACAAATCCTACTCTACTATAGCTCATGATCCCTATATCATCAAGTGTTACCTCTAATTACTCTGATGTGCTTTTCCCACGAGTACTGTATTTGAACGAATCTGGCATATGCTTACTTTGTAAAAACCAAAATTAGTGTATACCTCTAGACTGACCTATTTAATTTGACAAACGACCTGTCAAGGTTCAAGTTACCAAAGAAACCCCTTCCACAACGTGCATTTATTTGAAAACCCCATAACTAAGTAGATTTGCAAACAGCATAATAAACAGTATAACTTTTTTAGAAAAAATTCCTTTTTATTTAAATTTGAAAAATATATTCGTATCTCTAAGATTCACACAATTACATATATATAACACATCCAATGATTTTGATTATTCTAACATTTCATCATAATACTTTTACAGACATGAATTTATCACATTAGACATCCCATATAAAAAACAACCAATGTAAAAATCTCACTAGCATAATTCATTCAAAACCACTGTCATACTATCAAACACTCTCATTCATACAAACCAACTACAACAACATACTATAAAAAACGGAAAAAACGAATCTATTGACCCTGTGGTGGATTATACGGTGTTTGTAAACAAATTAATGTAGTTATTTTCCAAAATACACCAATTTTAGGAGATAAAATTCTCCCAGTTCTCTAATCTGAAAGTAAATTGTGGTCGTAGTTTGCGGTCTACGCGCGTTTCAGTGGAAACAACCACCTTCCTCAGGACCCGGTTTGCTTGTAGATTCAATTAAAAAATCTGGGGATGTCTGGAAATGAAGAAAAAGGGCATTAGCTGGGAGGGGTTTTGGTAAAACTAATTTAAGATATGGACAAATTCCTGTGATTTAATCATATTCTAAGTGATTTAGACTCTTCTCTCATTTAGGTGCTACAGTGCCAGTGAGTAAAATGAATAAGTGGGTTTGCATAGTGCATGCAAAATTCAGGTTATCATGCACCAAAGGGATAGATATAACCAAGGACCCCGTGTAGAAAGGATCCCAGCTACCAAACCTGAAAGAAAAACGAATAGACATAGATACTAATTTGTCAAACCAACACCTGTGACACCACAAGAGTTTATGGTTTATGCCGTAGGATATATTTGTAGAAACTGACAAGATTTTAGCTAACCTTGATTAGAATTTTGTAGACAGTCCTTTATAAATGCTTGGCCTTCTATTTATTATCATACAGTGCATCATCCTGTAAATAAACAATTACAGGTTTAGTAATCCGGTCTGATGTCTAACTCATAGTATTAAGCCTAGGGTATTGTAATATGTCAATACCTTTCAATTTCAATCGATAACACTATGCAGGTAATGTCCAGGCTGCGATACAGCAAATAGATGGAAATGGACTGTGAAGATAGCAGAAGGGAAAAGAAGATTAATTGCACAATCGCGGAAAATATGTTTGACAGGAAGCTAGTATTATTATTTTGGTAGGCTATATTTACCCTTTATAGGAGAAGCCTCATTAATGGGAATAAATATTGCAGGAGAGAAGGAGGATCCCTCTTCACAGGTCCTACAGATAAAGGTAACTGTTTCACTTGAGTCTCTTCTCAAATCGGTATTTGTCTCTGCTGGAAAGAGAGACGATTACAAATTACTTGTTCATTATATTGGCTTAGATGCTAACAAGCACATCCTAATGATAAGGATATTACTCAAATTACAAAAAGGCCAATATTTATGCTATAAGTTAACGTCTATATGTAGTATTATACAACATATGCGCTATCTGTTAATTGTGAAAGCGAAGACCGCAAGCCTTTGCGGTGACTCATATGGGTCTCTACAAGTAACGCCCCCAGTGTGAAATAAGAATTATTTGCCTATCCTGTTTGTCCTAGGGCTATACAGTCTAATAACGCGTCCATTGTTAAAATTTAAGAAGATGCAAACCGTGGGTATAGAGAAGCTGTTTAGAACACTATAGCAACAATATCATTAAAGTGCTTGCCTATTCTACTACTCCTAAGACTATGGCTCGTGCAGTATATGCCTTTAGAGATGCTAGTGGGTGTACAGTAATGTACCTCATACGAGGTTAAAGTTTGAATAGGTACAAACCTGGGCATGGCGGAATGTTGTGCAAACTGCACTCCAGTAGCAATTTCATAGGAATACTAGCCTATTCTCATGCTCATGGAACTATGGCTCGTGCGGAGTGTGCTTTTAGATAAACGCCCCGAATATCGAGATGTATACTTTCGAATAGGCGCCGTGGATGACAGAGTGCTTACTAAACGCACTCACACGGCTAGTTCCCTGTGGTCCTGGTAAACCTTACCTATAGTCAGTTCTCCCGAGGTGGACGGTCAAAGTGCCAGTGTATCCACTGCCGAAGAGAGTAAGCTAGTTGATTACGTCAGTCTTTAAAGAAAAGGGAAATTGAAAGTCACGCGATTTCAATCTCGCGATAGTTTTCATATTGGTGGGCTGCTAGTATTGCAATTGCAGTCGCCATATTGGAATGATACCAACATTAACAGATAGTACCCAAAAAGTTCTAGTACGTAGCTGCTCATAATAGTGATTTTCTTCGAAACACATTTAAGGTGGAGGCAGTTTTTTAAAAAACCGAAAGAAATCGCGTGTGATGGAAAATAGTGCGATTCACGGAGAAAAACTCGCGAAGGGAAAGTAGGTCTCGCGGTTTAAATCTCACGATATTTACTATTAATGGACTGCTAGACTAACAGTTGCAGTCACCATATTAAAATAATAACAGCATTTACGGATAGTACCCAAATGGGGCAGATACATGACTACTCTTAGTATTGATTTTCTTCGAGACACATGAAGGTAAAAACAGTTTTTAAATGAATAGGAAAATTCACGTATGTGGGAGAATAGCACGAAACACGAAGTAAAGCTTCGCGATTAGAGTTTATGGCTACTCATATGGCACACAGCAGACACCATATTAGAGAGGTTTACATGCCAAAGGACTTTTCAAAAAAAGAAAAAAAAATTTTTTGGGGACATGTAAAAATATAGTACCGTCCAACCTAACAGTTCTCTTAGGGGGCAATAGAAATAGCTGCCCCAATATGTACTATGTATCCTATTCTGTGTCAGATAGTAGCCAAGTGGCAAAACTCGACTGTAGACAAGGGGAATAACATTACCAAATGATATATTCAAAAGGTCCTTAATAAGTGAGTCTCCTAAAAAGGGTGAGGAAACCCAGGGGAGAGATGTCAAAGTGTGGGAACCACTGATGATGACTAAGTCATACATCCAACTTTGAAATAAATCCACAATACATTAAGCAAGTTAATGCAGTGTTATTGGAAGGGACATTAAAATGGATAAAGTTTTTGTTTTCTTACAAGATCAAGAGAGTTACTGCTGTGTCTCCTATATAGATCTATAAACTATAAAAGAAGGAACAGCCCACTATTAACAGTAACGGTTAGTCTAATACTTAAACTGTAAAGACGATCCTACTGTCTCACTGATCATGTGATAATCCATGTGATTTCTTCGTTCAGACCTCTACGCACCGTATCACAGTGGAAAATCCAAAAAGTCTCTCTGTTCTTTCTCACCTTTTCTGCCTTTTGGCCATGTTTATAATTCACCTTTTCTAAAATAAGCCATTTCAAATCCTGTTCATTATGATTGTGGTCAATATAATGTTTTACCATCGGGGCTTGTGTTTTATGTGTCCTGATGGCCGATTTGTGTTCTGCTAGTCTTAAACGAAACTCCCTCCCAGTTTCTCCTATATATCCAAGGCCACAAGGGCAGAGGATAAGGTAGATGATATTATAACGTCTGCAGTTTGTATGGCTTTTAAGCTTTCCTGTTTTGTTGCCATATGACCACACTTCTGTGGTGAGGGCTGATGGACATGCGTGGCATGTACCACATCTGTGATTGCCCAAGATAGGTGGAAGGCCATCAATTGTACTCTGTATCCTGTTTTTAGTGGATGGTTTCATTCTGCTATGTACCAATCTATCTCTAAGATTGGAATTTCTTCTAAAGGCTACAATAGGTTTCAATAGAGCCCTGCTGTTGTCGTTGGTGTTCAAAATCTTCCAGTTTTTATGTAAAATTTGTTGTATCTTATTATTATAGCATGTGTGATTAACTACACATACTATCCTTTCCAAAGGTTGAGTTGTTTTGCCACCTATCAAACTGTCTCGGTTATAATATTTCGCACGTTTCATGGATTGCCTAATCAAGCGTTTAGGATATCCCCTGAGTAGCAATCTCCTTTTCAATTGTTCTGATGGCCTTCCACCTATCTTGGGCAATCACAGATGTGGTACATGCCACGCATGTCCATCAGCCCTCACCACAGAAGTGTGGTCATATGGCAACAAAACAGGAAAGCTTAAAAGCCATACAAACTGCAGAAGTGCCCTTGTGGCCTTGGATATATAGGAGAAACTGGGAGGGAGTTTCGTTTAAGACTAGCAGAACACAAATCGGCCATCAGGACACATAAAACACAAGCCCCGATGGTAAAACATTATATTGACCACAATCATAATGAACAGGATTTGAAATGGCTTATTTTAGAAAAGGTGAATTATAAACATGGCCAAAAGGCAGAAAAGGTGAGAAAGAACAGAGAGACTTTTTGGATTTTCCACTGTGATACGGTGCGTAGAGGTCTGAACGAAGAAATCACATGGATTATCACATGATCAGTGAGACAGTAGGATCGTCTTTACAGTTTAAGTATTAGACTAACCGTTACTGTTAATAGTGGGCTGTTCCTTCTTTTATAGTTTATAGATCTATATAGGAGACACAGCAGTAACTCTCTTGATCTTGTAAGAAAACAAAAACTTTATCCATTTTAATGTCCCTTCCAATAACACTGCATTAACTTGCTTAATGTATTGTGGATTTATTTCAAAGTTGGATGTATGACTTAGTCATCATCAGTGGTTCCCACACTTTGACATCTCTCCCCTGGGTTTCCTCACCCTTTTAGGAGACTCACTTATTAAGGACCTTTTGAATATATCATTTGGTAATGTTATTCCCCTTGTCTACAGTCGAGTTTTGCCACTTGGCTACTATCTGACACAGAATAGGATACATAGTACATATTGGGGCAGCTATTTCTATTGCCCCCTAAGAGAACTGTTAGGTTGGACGGTACTATATTTTTACATGTCCCAAAAATTTTTTTTTCTTTTTTTGAAAAGTCCTTTGGCATGTAAACCTCTCTAATATGGTGTCTGCTGTGTGCCATATGAGTAGCCATAAACTCTAATCGCGAAGCTTTACTTCGTGTTTTGTGCTATTCTCCCACATACGTGAATTTTCCTATTCATTTAAAAACTGTTTTTACCTTCATGTGTCTCGAAGAAAATCAATACTAAGAGTAGTCATGTATCTGCCCCTTTTGGGTACTATCCGTAAATGCTGTTATTATTTTAATATGGTGACTGCAACTGTTAGTCTAGCAGTCCATTAATAGTAAATATCGTGAGATTTAAACCGCGAGACCTACTTTCCCTTCGCGAGTTTTTCTCCGTGAATCGCACTATTTTCCATCACACACGATTTCTTTCGGTTTTTAAAAAACTGCCTCCACCTTAAATGTGTTTCAAGAAAATCACTATTATGAGCAGCTACGTACTAGAACTTTTTGGGTACTATCTGTTAATGTTGGTATCATTCCAATATGGCGACTGCAATTGCAATACTAGCAGCCCACCAATATGAAAACTATCGCGAGATTGAAATCGCGTGACTTTCAATTTCCCTTTTCTTTAAAGACTGACGTGATCAACTAGCTTACTCTCTTCGGCAGTGGATACACTGGCACTTTGACCGTCCACCTCGGGAGAACTGACTATAGGTAAGGTTTACCAGGACCACAGGGAACTAGCCGTGTGAGTGCGTTTAGTAAGCACTCTGTCATCCACGGCGCCTATTCGAAAGTATACATCTCGATATTCGGGCGTTTATCTAAAAGCACACTCCGCACGAGCCATAGTTCCATGAGCATGAGAATAGGCTAGTATTCCTATGAAATTGCTACTGGAGTGCAGTTTGCACAACATTCCGCCATGCCCAGGTTTGTACCTATTCAAACTTTAACCTCGTATGAGGTACATTACTGTACACCCACTAGCATCTCTAAAGGCATATACTGCACGAGCCATAGTCTTAGGAGTAGTAGAATAGGCAAGCACTTTAATGATATTGTTGCTATAGTGTTCTAAACAGCTTCTCTATACCCACGGTTTGCATCTTCTTAAATTTTAACAATGGACGCGTTATTAGACTGTATAGCCCTAGGACAAACAGGATAGGCAAATAATTCTTATTTCACACTGGGGGCGTTACTTGTAGAGACCCATATGAGTCACCGCAAAGGCTTGCGGTCTTCGCTTTCACAATTAACAGATAGCGCATATGTTGTATAATACTACATATAGACGTTAACTTATAGCATAAATATTGGCCTTTTTGTAATTTGAGTAATATCCTTATCATTAGGATGTGCTTGTTAGCATCTAAGCCAATATAATGAACAAGTAATTTGTAATCGTCTCTCTTTCCAGCAGAGACAAATACCGATTTGAGAAGAGACTCAAGTGAAACAGTTACCTTTATCTGTAGGACCTGTGAAGAGGGATCCTCCTTCTCTCCTGCAATATTTATTCCCATTAATGAGGCTTCTCCTATAAAGGGTAAATATAGCCTACCAAAATAATAATACTAGCTTCCTGTCAAACATATTTTCCGCGATTGTGCAATTAATCTTCTTTTCCCTTCTGCTATCTTCACAGTCCATTTCCATCTATTTGCTGTATCGCAGCCTGGACATTACCTGCATAGTGTTATCGATTGAAATTGAAAGGTATTGACATATTACAATACCCTAGGCTTAATACTATGAGTTAGACATCAGACCGGATTACTAAACCTGTAATTGTTTATTTACAGGATGATGCACTGTATGATAATAAATAGAAGGCCAAGCATTTATAAAGGACTGTCTACAAAATTCTAATCAAGGTTAGCTAAAATCTTGTCAGTTTCTACAAATATATCCTACGGCATAAACCATAAACTCTTGTGGTGTCACAGGTGTTGGTTTGACAAATTAGTATCTATGTCTATTCGTTTTTCTTTCAGGTTTGGTAGCTGGGATCCTTTCTACACGGGGTCCTTGGTTATATCTATCCCTTTGGTGCATGATAACCTGAATTTTGCATGCACTATGCAAACCCACTTATTCATTTTACTCACTGGCACTGTAGCACCTAAATGAGAGAAGAGTCTAAATCACTTAGAATATGATTAAATCACAGGAATTTGTCCATATCTTAAATTAGTTTTACCAAAACCCCTCCCAGCTAATGCCCTTTTTCTTCATTTCCAGACATCCCCAGATTTTTTAATTGAATCTACAAGCAAACCGGGTCCTGAGGAAGGTGGTTGTTTCCACTGAAACGCGCGTAGACCGCAAACTACGACCACAATTTACTTTCAGATTAGAGAACTGGGAGAATTTTATCTCCTAAAATTGGTGTATTTTGGAAAATAACTACATTAATTTGTTTACAAACACCGTATAATCCACCACAGGGTCAATAGATTCGTTTTTTCCGTTTTTTATAGTATGTTGTTGTAGTTGGTTTGTATGAATGAGAGTGTTTGATAGTATGACAGTGGTTTTGAATGAATTATGCTAGTGAGATTTTTACATTGGTTGTTTTTTATATGGGATGTCTAATGTGATAAATTCATGTCTGTAAAAGTATTATGATGAAATGTTAGAATAATCAAAATCATTGGATGTGTTATATATATGTAATTGTGTGAATCTTAGAGATACGAATATATTTTTCAAATTTAAATAAAAAGGAATTTTTTCTAAAAAAGTTATACTGTTTATTATGCTGTTTGCAAATCTACTTAGTTATGGGGTTTTCAAATAAATGCACGTTGTGGAAGGGGTTTCTTTGGTAACTTGAACCTTGACAGGTCGTTTGTCAAATTAAATAGGTCAGTCTAGAGGTATACACTAATTTTGGTTTTTCCTTCCTCCCTCCTCTTGGACCTAAAAGTATCTTAGGGAGGGCCTTCCTTCCCCCATTTTCATATGCTTACTTTGTACACATCCTTAAGTCTATAGTTCTCTCCTCCAAGCAGGTGATGGAGCAGAGAAAATAATTTTTTTTAACCCCTAACAAATTTTATAAATAATTAATAAAATGTTCGTTTAAATGTATTAATCAACACTGTACGTGAGGGAAGGGTAACACGCAAGTATATGGGCTGAATAATCTATTAACGAATGTCTGTGTGTCTAATTATAACATAAAAATAATTGCGTACTAATTTTATAATAAATGCATGATTTGTGCTTCATAGAATATAAACGTGTCGTTGAAAAAACAATAGTGATGGTAAGTAAGGAACAGCTTAAATGTTGCTTTCTGCTAGGTAATAACTAATTGGGGTACGTAGATGACGGGTGGGAAACGAAAAGGCTATGTTTCTCTATTTTAATTATGTTTTGTTTATTTCAAAATAGTGCTTCTAAGTATAAACGAGTGGTGATATAAAATGGCTGCCGGTTAATGAAGTGTGCATGTGCGGGGAAACACGTGACAAGGGAGAAAAAGTTGGAGAAAAGCTAACCTCGTGATGTTGCTGAGAGGCTAGGATGCGAGAATGGTCAAGGCTGATGTGACCTAATTGAACTGATAGTGTGCCGTGGTGATCAGCAAGGAACCGTGGGAAACCGTTTTAAGAGAAAGGACAATGCCTGCAGAGTTCTCGAATGTATCGAAAGAAGTTACAAATGTACTGATCGAAGCGGATGGAAACATGTCTTGAACTGTGAGAAAGGAAATGATCATATACATTCCAAAGGACCAGTTGGATCCGGGAGAACTTGATTAAAGAATGAATAGATGAAATGAATGGACCAATGAAAGGAAAGCGTGTTATTAATGTTGCAACAATTAGTTAGCAAAGTTAGAATTAGGGTATAAGAGGGCCTACTCTTAGAGGGAGGGAGTCGTACACAGTCGGAGTTGGAGAGTCGCAGTCAGAGTCGTTGTTGGTGTTGGTGGCTTCCAGTGCTTGGTGGTCCAGATCGATCCATTTACTGAGCGGGAGATGCTGAAAGACTGTTAGATGAGACGGGTTGCAGGTAGCTGATGCTGACGAGCTGAAGTTTCTGTTGCTGTCTTATTTTTCCAGTTGAGTATGAGAATCAAGATATTTTTAATTCATAAGCTTAGGTTAGAAATCCTTAGGCTAAATTAGGAAAGATAGGCAGGTAATTAGGGTTTTGCTTCATGATAAAATTTCCTTTCTGCAATAAAATTGATTTTGCGTAATAAATATTTGAATTAACAATGAATGAATAATTGAATAAAAGTCTAAATTCTTTCTCATGCTTTTAAAATTATATAAAATTTAAGATTCTTAAATCAAACGACTCAGTGGTTATTTTACTAAATGATTGTGAAACTAGTAATTGGTTATTGTGATTTAGCTGGTCTTAATCACTACAAATTAATTTCTTACTAGATGATCCATCGACAAAACAATGAGCAGGAATATCTTAAGAATTAACTAAGAAAGCGATAGGTAATAAGGTATCCCGGCTCTTTCCAGCGGTACATAAATGGTGTTTTCCATTTAGTTCTCATGCTTCTCCTAGGAGTACAGAATTTCGTAAAGGTATAAAGGAAATCCAAGTGTGTGTGTGTGATAGGCGATGTTTATGGGCCCCATCGTCATGTGGATGTGAGAAAATATAGTTTGCCCTGGATGACCGATAAGTGACCTAGGAGGAGAATAGTTTTATTGTACGCACTGCATCAGATTTCTTGGTAGCAGAGTTATGGTTTCTATAGATTAGTTTAGTGATTATTGATTATTGATTATTGATTATTTTTTTTTATGACTAACACTATATGTTGAGTCGCGTTATGTTATATGTGAGTTTTCACGCTTCTGGGATGTAGGAAGTGGAACACGTGTGGCAAGAGAAGTCACATGGAATTTGGTACATGGTCTGAATTCATTTTGGTAATAACACAGGTTGTGTTATGTTAGGGATTTTCTGTACGAAAGGTGTGTAACTGAGATAGCAAATCACGTTTTCTTGTGAAACTTTGGCCTTAATTCTCAGGAGCCTAGTCTCCACATGTGTCTTATCCCCAGAGAAACGAGTTAATTGTTTGCTTAAAAGAAGGGTAAGGTAGAGGGAAGTGCTACTTTATCGGCGAGAGTTGATAATTCTGTGGTAGGGTAGAGGTAAGCGCTGCCTACTGGAAATACAGGATTCTTGTGTAAAAGGACAAAGCTGTCACTTTTGTTTAGCGAATCAGACTATGGAATTGTTTTAATTGTAGTAACTAACGAAGAAAACTGTGAAAAGAAAATTGCCGATAAATTTTTGTAAAGGAGGGGTAAAAGAGCAGGAGTGACATCGACAGTGCCGCGCTAGGATTGGATAGTGCGCTAGTCACGTGAACACAGAGTCAAGAGTGACGTAGAAAAGTGCCGCGCTAGGATTGGTTGGTCCGCGGACGAAGGAAATTTTTCTGATTGGTGCGTTAGTGTGAGTCGCGCTGTAATTGGTTAAAGTTCCGTACACGGAACAGTGTTGATTTGAAGAGAAAAACCAATCAAAAACATGCCGTATTACGAGTATGAAAGGGAGAGAACGTCATGGACGACAAAATTAAAGAATTTCTTTAAGAAAGACAAAAAGGTTGTGACTAGAGAGGGACAAGTAATTCCTCCGCCGAAATCAGCAGCTTCACATATGATGCTGAAATATGGATATCATACATGCATATGGTTGGAAAATTGGGCAAAGTATACGAAGAATGATGGTGCATTAGCTTTCCCTGAGAATGGTTCATTTAGTGTAGCGGTTTTGCGAAATTTGAGAGAAAAGATGACAAATCTAGAACCTAGACCTCGACCGACACAGTTTGAGGCGTTGACGGAATGGGAGGATGAGATGTATGAGAGAGAGAGATTCAGAGGTTTAAGAGATCATGAGTTTATGCCTGGAAGAATGTGGGGAATAAATCATGAGGATAGAATAAAACGATGGAGATGTGCTAACATGACAGGAGGTTTGTTTCCAGCTTTTACAGTTGAGGAAGAGACTAAGAGAAAATGTACTGAGAAAAAGAAACATATGGAGAGGGAGAAATATATGCATGAGAGTGAAACGGATGATGAATTGCTGGAAGATATTTTAAATAGAAATCCACCTCCGTATCAGCAGAGTTCTACAGTGGTGACACCGAATGCGCCGCTAATAGAGACTATGCGAAATAAAAGTCCAGTAAAAAGAATTGAAATAAATAGGTCACAAGATCAAATAAGAACCTCACAAAATGAAGGAATAGAAAGTGACAATGCAAGCGAATTGGCAAGGACAACAAAAGAACTAACTGAGAAAATTAGAGAATTAACTAAAAATATGGAAGCTGTGACTGTACCTGTAACAATAGGTCCAGTAATACCAGTTTTTGAGAATCAGAAAATTGATGAACGATCTTTAGTGATTCCCATGAGTTCACAATTTCAGAGAGAAAAAGAAAGGATGGAACCAAGTGCAAGTACAAGTAATTTGGCTAGTACTTACAGACCAAGTCCACCTACAAATTTGACTGTGAATGAGTGCAATGGTAGGAAAATGCATATGGTAACAGAATCTGCAACAGAGACTCCTGAAAAGAGTGGTAATTGGATAGAACTAAATAATACACCCATAGGTCCGACTCCTGATGAGTTAAATGAGTGGATGAAGGCATTTAAAATGAAAGAACCTGAAGAAAAACCATTAGATGTAATTAGGTTAAAAATTGACATGGAAGAATTAATTCTAGGAACGATTGGTACAGAAAAGATAAAAAATTACCAGGATGATGAAATAATGTTTCTGTGCAAAAGTATTACATGGAGAGCAAAGAATTTACATGACAAACTAGAAGAGGTACAAAAGGGGATGATGGACGGAACGTTTGAGCCAATCAAACACTCACCCCCAGTCAACTGATCTGGGTTTAATCCATCATCATTCTTTAGCTCACTTCCACCACCCCAGTTCAGACATGGCCATATGCAAATCAGTCTGACCCTGTGCCTCATGGGAACAGTCCAGCCCGAACTGCCAAGCCATGTCTTCCCTGGACCGGAAACAAGCATCCTAGGACAGGTTTCTGGCATTCCAGCCGTCATCAGCCAGGCTTGCTTGAATCCAGTGGCAAAGTGAGCAAGGGACCCACGTCTGGGCATACCCCGCCAACTTAGGGCGAACAAAGCGATACAAAGGGGATGATGGACGGAACGTTTGAGCCAATCAAACACTCACCCCCAGTCAACTGATCTGGGTTTAATCCATCATCATTCTTTAGCTCACTCCACCACCCCAGTTCAGACATGGCCATATGCAAATCAGTCTGACCCTGTGCCTCATGGGAACAGTCCAGCTCGAACTGCCAAGCCATGTCTTCCCTGGACCGGAAACAAGCATCCTAGGACCGGTTTCTGGCATTCCAGCCGTCATCAGCCAGGCTTGCTTGAATCCAGTGGCAAAGTGAGCAAGGGACCCACGTCTGGGCATACCCGCCAACTTAGGGCGAACAAAGCGATACAAAAGGGGATGATGGATGGAACGTTTGAGCCAATCAAACACTCACCCCCAGTCAACTGATCTGGGTTTAATCCATCATCATTCTTTAGCTCACTCCACCACCCCAGTTCAGACATGGCCATATGCAAATCAGTCTGACCCTGTGCCTCATGGGAACAGTCCAGCCCGAACTGCCAAGCCATGTCTTCCCTGGACCGGAAACAAGCATCCTAGGACCGGTTTCTGGCATTCCAGCCGTCATCAGCCAGGCTTGCTTGAATCCAGTGGCAAAGTGAGCAAGGGACCCACGTCTGGGCATACCCCTGCCAACTTAGGGCGAACAAAGCGATACAAAGGGGATGATGGACGGAACGTTTGAGCCAATCAAACACTCACCCCCAGTCAACTGATCTGGGTTTAATCCATCATCATTCTTTAGCTCACTCCACCACCCCAGTTCAGACATGGCCATATGCAAATCAGTCTGACCCTGTGCCTCATGGGAACAGTCCAGCCCAAACTGCCAAGCCATGTCTTCCTGGACCGGAAACAAGCATCCTAGGACCGGTTTCTGGCATTCCAGCCGTCATCAGCCAGGCTTGCTTGAATCCAGTGGCAAAGTGAGCAAGGGACCCACGTCTGGGCATAACCCCGCCAACTTAGGGCGAACAAAGCGATACAAAGGGGATGATGGACGGAACGTTTGAGCCAATCAAACACTCACCCCAGTCAACTGATCTGGGTTTAATCCATCATCATTCTTTAGCTCACTCCACCACCCCAGTTCAGACATGGCCATATGCAAATCAGTCTGACCCTGTGCCTCATGGGAACAGTCCAGCCCGAACTGCCAAGCCATGTCTTCCCTGGACCGGAAACAAGCATCCTAGGACCGGTTTCTGGCATTCCAGCCGTCATCAGCCAGGCTTGCTTGAATCCAGTGGCAAAGTGAGCAAGGGACCCACGTCTGGGCATACCCCGCCAACTTAGGGCAAACAAAGCGATACTAAAGGGGATGATGGACGGAACGTTTGAGCCAATCAAACACTCACCCCCAGTCAACTGATCTGGGTTTAATCCATCATCATTCTTTAGCTCACTCCACCACCCCAGTTTAGACATGGCCATATGCAAATCAGTCTGACCCTGTGCCTCATGGGAACAGTCCAGCCCGAACTGCCAAGCCATGTCTTCCCTGGACCGGAAACAAGCATCCTAGGACCGGTTTCTGGCATTCCAGCCGTCATCAGCCAGGCTTGCTTGAATCCAGTGGCAAAGTGAGCAAGGGACCCACGTCTGGGCATACCCCGCCAATTTAGGGCGAACAAAGCGATACAAAGGGGATGATGGACGGAACGTTTGAGCCAATCAAACACTCACCCCCAGTCAACTGATCTGGGTTTAATCCATCATCATTCTTTAGCTCACTCCACCACCCCAGTTCAGACATGGCCATATGCAAATCAGTCTGACCCTGTGCCTCATGGGAACAGTCCAGCCCGAACTGCCAAGCCATGTCTTCCCTGGACCGGAAACAAGCATCCTAGGACCGGTTTCTGGCATTCCAGCCGTCATCAGCCAGGCTTGCTTGAATCCAGTGGCAAAGTGAGCAAGGGACCCACGTCTGGGCATACCCCCGCCAACTTAGGGCGAACAAAGCGATACAATTGTTTCTTTTGCATTTGTCGCCCTAAGTGGGAAGGGTATGCCCAGACGTGGGTCCCGTGCTCACTACACCACTGGATTCAAGCTAGCCTGGCTGAAGAAGGGTGATGCCCTGAAACCGGTCCTAGGATGCTTGTTTCCGATCCAGGAGGACCTGGCTTGGCAGTTCGGGCTGGACTGTTCCCACAAGGAACAGGGTCAAGACTGATTTGCATATGGCTGGGTCCAAACTGGGGTGGTGTGGTAAGCAAAAGAATGATGGATTTAACCCAGATCCTTGTGACTGGGGGTGAATGTTTGCATTGTCCAGCATTCCGTCCATCAATTGTTTCTTTTGCATTTGTCGCCCTAAGTGGGAAGGGTATGCCCAGACGTGGGTCCCGTGCTCACTACACCACTGGATTCAAGCTAGCCTGGCTGAAGAAGGGTGATGTCCTGAAACCGGTCCTAGGATGCTTGTTTCCGGTCCAGGAGGACCTGGCTTGGCAGTTCAGGCTGGACTGTTCCCACAAGGAACAGGGTCAAGACTGATTTGCATATGGCTGGGTCCAAACTGGGGTGGTGTGGTGAGCAAAAGAATGATGGATTTAACCCAGATCCTTGTGACTGGGGGTGAATGTTTGCATTGTCCAGCATTCCGTCCATCAATTGTTTCTTTTGCATTTGTCGCCCTAAGTGGGAAGGGTATGCCCAGACGTGGGTCCCGTGCTCACTACACCACTGGATTCAAGCTAGCCTGGCTGAAGAAGGGTGATGCCCTGAAACCGGTCCTAGGATGCTTGTTTCCGGTCCAGGGAGGACCTGGCTTGGCAGTTCGGGCTGGACTGTTCCCACAAGGAACAGGGTCAAGACTGATTTGCATATGGCTGGGTCCAAACTGGGGTGGTGTGGTGAGCAAAAGAATGATGGATTTAACCCAGATCCTTGTGACTGGGGGTGAATGTTTGCATTGTCCAGCATTCCGTCCATCAATTGTTTCTTTTGCATTTGTCGCCCTAAGTGGGAAGGGTATGCCCAGACGTGGGTCCCGTGCTCACTATACCACTGGATTCAAGCTAGCCTGGCTGAAGAAGGGTGATGCCCTGAAACCGGTCCTAGGATGCTTGTTTCCGGTCCAGGGAGGACCTGGCTTGGCAGTTCGGGCTGGACTGTTCCCACAAGGAACAGGGTCAAGACTGATTTGCATATGGCTGGGTCCAAACTGGGGTGGTGTGGTGAGCAAAAGAATGATGGATTTAACCCAGATCCTTGTGACTGGGGGTGAATGTTTGCATTGTCCAGCATTCCGTCCATCAATTGTTTCTTTTGCATTTGTCGCCCTAAGTGGGAAGGGTATGCCCAGACGTGGGTCCCGTGCTCACTACACCACTGGATTCAAGCTAGCCTGGCTGAAGAAGAGTGATGCCCTGAAACCGGTCCTAGGATGCTTGTTTCCGGTCCAGGAGGACCTGGCTTGGCAGTTCGGGCTGGACTGTTCCCACAAGGAACAGGGTCAAGACTGATTTGCATATGGCTGGGTCCAAACTGGGGTGGTGTGGTGAGCAAAAGAATGATGGATTTAACCCAGATCCTTGTGACTGGGGTGAATGTTTGCATTGTCCAGCATTCCGTCCATCAATTGTTTCTTTTGCATTTGTCGCCCTAAGTGGGAAGGGTATGCCCAGACGTGGGTCCCGTGCTCACTACACCACTGGATTCAAGCTAGCCTGGCTGAAGAAGGGTGATGCCCTGAAACCGGTCCTAGGATGCTTGTTTCCGGTCCAGGGAGGACCTGGCTTGGCAGTTCGGGCTGGACTGTTCCCACAAGGAACAGGGTCAAGACTGATTTGCATATGGCTGGGTCCAAACTGGGGTGGTGTGGTGAGCAAAAGAATGATGGATTTAACCCAGATCCTTGTGACTGGGGGTGAATGTTTGCATTGCCCAGCATTCCGTCCATCAATTGTTTCTTTTGCATTTGTCGCCCTAAGTGGGAAGGGTATGCCCAGACGTGGGTCCCGTGCTCACTACACTACTGGATTCAAGCTAGCCTGGCTGAAGAAGGGTGATGCCCTGAAACCGGTCCTAGGATGCTTGTTTCCGGTCCAGGGAGGACCTGGCTTGGCAGTTCGGGCTGGACTGTTCCCACAAGGAACAGGGTCAAGACTGATTTGCATATGGCTGGGTCCAAACTGGGGTGGTGTGGTGAGCAAAAGAATGATGGATTTAACCCAGATCCTTGTGACTGGGGGTGAATGTTTGCATTGTCCAGCATTCCGTCCATCAATTGTTTCTTTTGCATTTGTCGCCCTAAGTGGGAAGGGTATGCCCAGACGTGGGTCCCGTGCTCACTACACCACTGGATTCAAGCTAGCCTGGCTGAAGAAGGGTGATGCCCTGAAACCGGTCCTAGGATGCTTGTTTCCGGTCCAGGGAGGACCTGGCTTGGCAGTTCGGGCTGGACTGTTCCCACAAGGAACAGGGTCAAGACTGATTTGCATATGGCTGGGTCCAAACTGGGGTGGTGTGGTGAGCAAAAGAATGATGGATTTAACCCAGATCCTTGTGACTGGGGGTGAATGTTTGCATTGTCCAGCATTCCGTCCATCAATTGTTTCTTTTAAACTAGAAGAGGTAGCCAGTGAAATTGGAATAGATTTTGCGAAAGTGAAAACATTGCAGAAACCCTATAGAGTAGACTTTTGTGAAAAAGATATTGAAAATTTGAACACAGCAGGAAGGCTGACACAGATAAAAGAGTTAATTGTGTTACTGAGAAAATGGGGTGATGTGGACAGATGGAAGGTTAGATGGACAAAAAAGAATGAGAAAACTACAGACAAAGCTTCTTTGGCTTTTATGATAACTGAAAAAGAACCTGTTGCCAGAGAATACCCTATGAGAGAAACTCCAGGTGGTAGTTATGTGCATGTTCCCTGGACTAGGCAGGATATACTGTCATTCACAAATGAATTTCCGAAGCTAAGAGAGAAACCAGTTGAATGGTACCGACAAGTAGAGAGGTTTGTAAAGGTTTCAAAAGTGTTGTGGATAGATTTAGATGGATTATTTGACATAGTGGTACCAACTGATTTGTGGTCAGAGTGTAAAATTACAGTTGACTGGCCAACTACAGAATATCCAAGAGATCCTAAGACAGGAGCTCCAGGTCCTGAGGTGATGAGGAAGTATGATAAGGTGATTACCTTTTTGAAAAATAAGATTCCTCCTAAAGAAACAGATTGGGTGAAAATTGATAGAACTACACAGGAAAGCAAAGAGTCTGTACATGCATACTATGAAAGGTTGTTGTTGGTTTTCAAACAGTATAGTGGATATGAGGAGTTAAGTGAAAAAGATATGAGCCATTTCGTATACAGATTTGTGTTTGGGTTGAAACCAGAGATTAGTGAAATGATTAAACAACATATGATTAATTGGCAGAATGGCACAGTAGACGAGGTGCTGAGGTATGCTAAGTATTGCAGTGATGATATTGAAAGTAGACAGCGTAAATTGAAAGAGAAGGCAATGTGGGCACAGGTGAAAGTGGCAGAAAAACAAGAAGCTCAATTGGATAATAATAGTGGGAATGAAACAGGACAGAATAAAACGCGACCTAACATAGGTAAAGGGAAAGGTCAAGTGAGTCTAGAGGAGGCAAAGAAGAAATGGCCCTGTCATAATTGCGGAAAATTAGGGCATTGGAGAAATGAGTGTAAGTTCCCACCTAAACCTAATCCGGAAAATCAATCATTAACTCCACAGGTGCAGAATGAGGTAGTTGTTCAACAAAGTCAGGTGCCACAACCACCACTTCCCAACACTGTTAACCAGCAAAGATACAGTACAGAAACAGGATTCTACGGAGGAGAGCAGGTAACACAGTTGCCGCGAGCAGCTAACATTTCTCAGTATTGGTTGCGACAGAGTGAGGATGAGACGTGGGATGAAAGTTTATGACGGTGCCCAGGAGAGGGAAAAGAGTGCGTACTTGGCGCAACTCTAGAGGTAGATCAGTCTGGTCCCTTTGTGGATGGAGAAGTGAATGGTGCGAATTCCTTGTCGATACTGGAGCTACCCGTTCTACTGTTAGATCAGTGGAAATTCCAAACCTTCCTCTCTCAGGTGAATACATCCAAGTAGTAGGAGTAGCAAATCAGCAGATTCAAACACCACTTACTGAATTAGTGGAAGTAAAAATTGGTTCTTTTAGCAAAATGCATAGATTTATAGTATGCGATTGTAGTCCTGTAAATCTTTTAGGTCGTGACCTCTTGTGCAAGATGAATTGCACAATTTATTGTACACCAGATGGAATCGGATTTCAGACCCCAGATGAAGATGTATTGTATAAAGTAACTTTGATGAATCAGGAACCTGAAATGAATGGTTTGTTTCCTGCATTTGATGCAGAAAAACTTCCAGAAGAATTAAAAATTGCAGTGAAAGAAAATGTGTGGGATTTTACAGGAGAAGATATTGGATTAATGAAAGAAGTTGATCCAGTAAAAGTAACAGTAAAAGAAGGAACAACTTACCCAAATACGCCACAGTACAAATTAACTCCAGAAATAATTGAAGGAATAACTCCTGTAATAAATAAAATGATCGAACAGGGAATTCTAAAAGAAATAATGAGCCGTCCATGTAATTCACCTATTATGGGACTGAAAAAGCCAAACGGAACATATAGAATAGTACAGGATTTGAGAAAGATCAACAAAATAGTTGTGCCTTGTTGTCCAATAGTGCCAAACCCTGCAGTAATTCTATATCAAATTCCACACGAAGCTGAGTGGTACACAGTGATAGATTTGTGTCACGCATTTTCTCTATTCCTTTGCATCCAGATAGCCAGCCATTATTTGCGTTCCGGTTCGGAGAGCGTATTTTGGCATGGTGCCGAATTCCTCAGGGGTATACAGAAAGCCCCTCAATCTTTAATCAGATTTTAAAGAAATCTCTGGAAGATTTGAAAATGCCAGAAAAGTCAGTGATGGTGCAGTATATCGATGACCTGTTGGTGGCATCGCAAACAAAAGAAGCATGTGTAAGTGATACAATTGCTTTACTGAACCATCTAGAGAAAAGAGGACATAAAGTGTCCCCTTCAAAATTGCAATTTTGCCAAAAAGAAGTTCAATATTTAGGGCATAAAATTGAGAAAGGAGTGCGAAAGATAGCGACAGAAAGAGTAAGAATGATTCAAGGAATGAGAGCACCAATGACGCAAAGAGAGGTAAGAATGTTTCTGGGAATGGTTGGATATTGCCGACAATGGATAAGTGGTTTCTCCTTGATTGCAAAACCATTACAAAAATTGACCAAGAAAGATGTAAGAGACCCTTTTGAGTTAAATAACGAAGAAATGAAATCTTTCAAAGAGTTGAAAATGAAATTGTGTGAGGCCCCTGCTTTAGGCATGCCTGATTATGAGAAGGATTTTGAATTGTACTGCAGTGAAAGAGATGGATGTGCGTTTTCAGTACTGGTACAAAAACATGGAACAATGAAGAGACCAATTGCTTATTTTTCAGCTGTTTTAGATCCCATAGCAAAGGCGTTGCCCGGATGTCTGAAAGCAGTTGCTGCTACTTGTGTAAGTCTGGAACAAAGTGAAGGTATAGTGATGGGGTATCCACTGAGAGTATATGTTCCCCATTCAGTAGAAATTCTTTTGACAAGAACAAAAACACAGTACATGACACATAGTCGGCTGACTAAGTACGAAAAAGTAATCTTGAGTGCTGAAAATGTGACCATAGATAGATGCATGAATGTGAATCCTTCAACATCATTGCCAGATGAAGAGAGTATAATTGAACAAGACGAAGTAGATCATGATTGTCTGAATGTGCTGGAATATTGCACAAAACCAAGAGCTGACATAAAAGATGAACCTTTAAAGGAATCAGATTATGTCATGTTTGTGGATGGCTCATGTTTGAGAACGAAAGAAGGAGTTTTAAGCGCAGCTTACGCAGTGTGCACAGTGGCAACTGTGATGGAAGCGTCTTGTCTGAAAGGAATAAGGTCTGCACAAGTTGCGGAACTGATTGCTTTGATTCAAGCATGTAAATTGGGAAGAAATGTGCGAGTTACGATTGTGACCGATAGCTAGTATGGTTTCGGTATCGTGCATGACTTCGGTCAGATTTGGTCACAAAGAGGTTTCTTGACGTCTGCAGGAACACCTATCAGAAATGGAGATTTTGTTAAGAAACTGCTTGAGGCGATACAGCTGCCTAAACAAATAGCTGTAGTGAAGTGCAAGGCACATAAGAAAAATGAAGATTACATAGCTGTTGGAAATAACTACGCGGACGAGATTGCCAGATATTGTGCAGAGAACATGGTATCCCTAAATAAAAATAGAGAAAGGGAGCTTATCTCTTCTCCTTTGCTTTTTACTAACACTGTCGAGACATGGGATGAGGTGAGACAGTTACAGGAAGCTGCAAATGATGAGGAAAAAGATTACTGGATAAAAGCAGGATGTAGAAGACAGGAAAACAATGGTGTGTGGGTATACAGAGATGAAAGACCAGTTATGCCTGATAGCATGATTGCAGACATGGCACGGATGTACCATGGACAAGCTCATATTGGGAGAGATGCAATGATCAGACTTTTCAGACAAACCTGGTATAACCCAAAATTCAGAGCGATAGCTGAAAGTCTTTGTCAAAGATGTCTTATTTGTCAGCAGTTTAATCCAGGAAGAAAGACAATAGTGAGTCTAGGAACAATAGGGCGAGAAGGAGGTCCGTTCACTAGAATGCAATTGGACTTTATCGAAATGCCCCCTTGTAACAGACTAAAATATGTTCTAGTGGTCGTCTGTTTGTTTTCTCGTTGGGTGGAGGCATACCCCACTAGAAGGAATGATGGAACAACGGTAGCAAAACTTATGCTGCGAGAGTTCATTCCAAGGTATGGTTTTCCAGTCACGGTTGAGACAGATAGAGGAACACATTTTCAAAATGAGTTGATCCAATTGATTTGTGAAGCATTAAGTATTAAACAAAAACTACATTGTGCATACAGACCAGAGGCTTCTGGGGTAGTAGAGCAAATTAATGGAACAATTAAGAACAGATTAGGAAAAATGTGTCAAGCTACAGGACTCAAATGGCCAGATGCACTGCCCCTTGTTCTGATGACCATCAGAAGCATCCCTGAAAAGAAAACTGGACTTAGTCCTCATGAGATGATCATGGGACGAGCAATGAGACAAGCACAAGTACCTGTCAACAAGTTATTGACTATAACTGATGATCTAGTACTGGATTATTGCAAGGGCCAGGCTGATGTGGTGCGTTCTGTGTTTCATCAGGTTGGACCGGATGCGACCACTCTTGAAAGAAAACCAGCCCACGACTTGAATCCAGGAGACTGGGTCCGCATAAAAATCCACAGGAGAAGAAACTGTCTAGTTCCTCGCTGGGACGAGCCACGACAGGTAATCCTAGTGACAACGACTGCAGTCAAGTGTGCAGGAGTGAAGAACTGGGTCCATGCCAGCCACACAATCAGAGTTCAAGAACCTACTGATCGACATGTGAGTCGACGTCTGGAAGTGTGGGATAAGAGTTTAACGACTGGGACAACAGGAATAAGAGAAAGGGTGCCAGAACTTGAAGATCGACCTGAAAGTCGACATCTGGAAACCCCAACTGCAAGCACCTCTAGAGAAGAAGAGGAGGAAGAAGAAGAAGGAAGAAGTTCAGAAATTCCAGAACCTGAAGATCGACCTGTAAGTCGACATCTGGAAATATCTGACACAAGTTCAGGATCTGATGATTCAGTTGCAAACTGTGAAGAATTTCGAAGGAGAACTTGAGGATATAAACCAATTAGAGAAGAAAATGAACAAGAAAATGATCTAGATGAGCAACCAAGTACAAGTTATGGTGGAAATCCTTCAGAAATAATATTAATAGACAAAGTAGGGAAAGAAGTACACAAAAAGTTAGAGAATCGAGAAGAACCCCGAGGAGCAATAGGGACAGATAGCGAAACAAAAGAACAGGGAAATTTAGAAGTAGAGAGTGAGGAAAATACCAAATCGGAAGAACACCGAGGAGGGACAGTAATAAGGGAACACAAGAAGGAGAAAACAGATCCACCAGTAAGAGACGACGAGATCATAAGCTTCAAAATAAGAGACAATAGTGAAAAAGTTGAAACCGAATCTGAAGAAAGTGGAGAAGAGGAGAAAACAAAAACTGAATCAAGAAAAAGAAACTGGAAATCAGAAAGAGAAGAAAAAGAAGGTGAAGCCAAAAGGCCAAGAAAAGGAGATAATTGGCCCAGCAACTATATAAGAAAATTGAGATATAGAATAATAAGAACAGGAGAAAAAAGTGCTGAACAAGTGAATGAAATAACAAGTCAAAAGGGACAAGAAAAGCCAAGTGGAAAACGACTGCAAAAGTCTAAAAGAACGAAGAAAGTGAATGCAAAGTACAAGTCACCTGAGTGGCTATATATCGCACTGACGGATTACAAAGAAGAAGGAAACACTCACGAGAACCCGAGACTAAGAAATCGAATGGGTAAAGGTGAGATGCAACAAACCTGAAGTGAAGACTTATAGTGCTTCTGCAGGACATGACAATTTTACTGGATATGACAAATCACCGGATGTGACAACGAAAGAATTCTGGAGAGAATTAAAAGAAAGTACCAAGCAAAGACTTTTTGAAAGCAGAGTGGCATCTAAGTCATTTCTGAGGTGTAGTGACACAATTTTCTGAAACTTAACAAAAAGAAAAAAGCAAAATGGAAAATACTAGGGATAGAAGAGATAAATGTGAGTTTGTAAAAAGATGGTGCAAAATGTGCTGCTTTTGTACGGGTTTATTAATGACCGTATGGATAGTATTAGCAATCACAATTCCTATTAGTTTAGCTGTAATAGAAGCGAAAAATGATACTAAACCAGAAAAAGAAACTAATATTAAAGAACCAGTTATTTTAAGAAGTAGTGCAGAATTACATAAGGATAAGTCAGTAACAG
Source organism: Calotriton arnoldi (assembly GCA_963921515.1). Classification (NCBI taxonomy): domain Eukaryota; kingdom Metazoa; phylum Chordata; class Amphibia; order Caudata; family Salamandridae; genus Calotriton; species Calotriton arnoldi. The sequence goes on along the minus strand of CAWUFW010006410.1, from coordinate 338,296 downwards.
ACTTTTCAAAAAATGTTTTTACAAAATTGTTGTACGAATATGTAGAGACAATGGATGTGAGAGATTGTTATGTTTGTATGCAGTTGCCTGCATCAGTGTCAGAAGGTGTGACTTATCATCACCTACCTCTAACTTATGGAATAACATGTAGTGTAATAGCAAGTTTATTTTATAAAACAGGTAGATTAGAGTCTTATTATACAGATATAGATAAGATTTTTGCAAACGTTCCGGTAGTACCAGAACTTAACAAAGTAAAACAAGCAAAAGTTTTAGGAGAATTCTTTCTAGAACATAGAAAATTAACCTTAGAAGAAATAGCTAAGAACAACCTTACCTGTGAATTAAAGAAAGAAGAAAAGGTATTTTTAGAAATGGTTGAAGAAAGAAGAATGAAATTTCAAAAAGAAGCAATAAAAGAGGAAGGAACACATCTATGGACGTTTGAGGAAGGAAATCATGAAGGGAAAAAGATAAATGCAGCAATGACATTAGATTGGCCGCAAACAGGAAAGTTGTGTATTAGGAGAAATAAGACAGTCTATGACAATTACTTTGTAGGTTCCAGTATCTGCCATGACAATTATCAAATTTTGGGAGGTTGGGGATTCAAAGGTGGAAAAGATCCAATATTTCCAGGTATCTATTATATTTGTGGGAATAGAGCTTATTACAGGTTACCGGACCATTGGTATGGAACTTGCTATGTAGGCCTGGTCTTTCCAAAAATCTTTCATATGGACAGAGAAGAAAAAGGAACATACAAGATGATTAATAGCTTTACACGTAGAAAGAGGGAAAGTTTTTCAGAAATTGTAGGTGATATTTTTGGAGCATTAATACCAGCAGTGGGAATATCTTTGAATGCATTTAAAATTCGGAAGTTATCCACAGTAGTAGATCGTTTGTCTACAGATACTGCGGGAGGGTTCTTGATGGTAAATACCGAAATGGTTGCCATGAGAGCTATGGTGATGCAAAATCGGCTTGCCCTTGATATTCTTTTGGCAAAAGAGGGTGGAGTCTGTGGAATGCTGAAAGTCCAACATTGTTGCACTTACATTCCTGATAAAAGTGAAAATATACAGAAGTATATTACAAATATTACAAATTTGCACAAAGAACTAGTTCCACTGGAGGTTGAAAGTGTCTTGGGAAAACTTGGTAGAGGGTTTTCTTCCGTAGCAAATTGGTTAACCAGAATGAGTAGACTAATGATAGGGAAAGTTATAATAATAGCAACTGTAGCAATATTGTTAGCCATGGTGTTAAAAATTGTAATAACGTGTATAAAAAGAAAAGTAAGACAAAATAAGATAAAAAGAAATAACAGAATAATGAAAGAGAGAGAGAGAGAAATGGGTGAAATTGAGTTAGAGAAAATGAAAGAAAGCATGTATAAAGAGACGAGAAGACAAGATGAAATGGAGACAGATGTATAACTAACAAAAAGCAAAAGGATGAAAGACATATGCTGCTTGAAAAAGAAGTATAACTTGGGTTTTATGTTGTGATTTAAAAATCACCAAAGGGGGAGTTGATGGAGCAGAGAAAATAAATTTTTTAACCCCTAACAAATTTTATAAATAATTAATAAAATGTTCGTTTAAATGTATTAATCAACACTGTACATGAGGGAAGGGTAACATGCAAGTATATGGGCTGAATAATCGATTAACGAATGTCTGTGTGTCTAATTATAACATAAAAATAATTGCGTACTAATTTTATAATAAATGCATGATTTGTGCTTCATAGAATATAAACGTGTCGTTGCAAAAACAATAGTGATGGTAAGTAAGGAACAGCTTAAATGTTGCTTTCTGCTAGGTAATAACTAATTGGGGTACGTAGATGACGGGTGGGAAACGAAAAGGCTATGTTTCTCTATTTTAATTATGTTTTGTTTATTTCAAAATAGTGCTTCTAAGTATAAACGAGTGGCGATATAAAATGGCTGCCGGTTAATGAAGTGCGCATGTGCGGGGAAACACGTGACAAGGGAGAAAAAGTTGGAGAAAAGCTAACCTCGTGATGTTGCTGAGAGGCTAGGATGCGAGAATGGTCAAGGCTGATGTGACCTAATTGAACTGATAGTGTGCCGTGGTGATCAGCAAGGAACCGTGGGAAACCGTTTTAAGAGAAAGGACAATGCCTGCAGAGTTCTCGAATGTATCGAAAGAAGTTACAAATGTACTGATCGAAGCGGATGGAAACATGTCTTGAACTGTGAGAAAGGAAATAATCATATACATTCCAAAGGACCAGTTGGATCCGGGAGAACTTGATTAAAGAATGAATAGATGAAATGAATGGACCAATGAAAGGAAAGCGTGTTATTAATGTTGCAACAATTAGTTAGCAAAGTTAGAATTAGGGTATAAGAGGGCCTACTCTTAGAGGGAGGGAGTCGTACACAGTCGGAGTTGGAGAGTCGCAGTCAGAGTCGGTGTTGGTGTTGGTGGCTTCCAGTGCTTGGTGGTCCAGATCGATCCATTTACTGAGCGGGAGATGCTGAAAGACTGTTAGATGAGACGGGTTGCAGGTAGCTGATGCTGACGAGCTGAAGTTTCTGTTGCTTTCTTATTTTTCCAGTTGAGTATGAGAATCAAGATATTTTTAATTCATAAGCTTAGATTAGAAATCCTTAGGCTAAATTAGGAAAGATAGGCAGGTAATTAGGGTTTTGCTTCATGATAAAATTTCCTTTCTGCAATAAAGTTGATTTTGCGTAATAAATATTTGAATTAACAATGAATGAATAATTGAATAAAAGTCTAAATTCTTTCTCATGCTTTTAAAATTATATAAAATTTAAGATTCTTAAATCAAACGACTCAGTGGTTATTTTACTAAATGATTGTGAAACTAGTAATTGGTTATTGTGATTTAGCTGGTCTTAATCACTACAAATTAATTTCTTACTAGATGATCCATCGACAAAACAATGAGCAGGAATATCTTAAGAATTAACTAAGAAAGCGATAGGTAATAAGGTATCCCGGCTCTTTCCAGCGGTACATAAATGGTGTTTTCCATTTAGTTCTCATGCTTCTCCTAGGAGTACAGAATTTCGTAAAGGTATAAAGGAAATCCAGGTGTGTGTGTGTGTGATAGGCGATGTTTATGGGCCCCATCGTCATGTGGATGTGAGAAAATATAGTTTGCCCTGGATGACCGATAAGTGACCTAGGAGGAGAATAGTTTTATTGTACGCGCTGCATCACAGGCATATTTTATTATCCATGTGATTCTCCTGTGACTAGCCTAATAGACACTTGCTCACAGATAACCTGCTAGAAGTCGTGTCAGAGATTATATATTTGTGACTGACCCACCTTACTATCAACACTACATAAGGTATCTTTAAATGTTGATTGAATGTTTCACTTTATACAAAGTAAGAAAATCCTGGAATGCCTAGCATCCAAATCAACTGACACTTTACTGATACAAGTGACACAATTATTACCTGACTAGTCCACACAAGATGGACTGGTCTGTTGAGGTGATTAGCAACTGCCGGACTGAAACACCACACATCTGCAGACCCGTGCACTTAGTTCAAATAAATGTAGAGTAGCAATGCTTTTCCAGAACACCTTGCAGTGTAAGCCTGGCTTGATGCAGATATGTTTTAAGTACAGTTTGAATACTAGAACTCGTTCTTGGATTCATCTATTCCACAATTACTTCAAAAATAGTCTTTTTTGCTAAACTATCAAGATTAATGTCTGAATTTAGCCGCTATGTGTAATATATATGTGGTTACTGTGTCTAATGTAGCAGAAAAATATGCAATGGGCCATTTCTTCCACCATTCTGCTGAGTTAAATCACATGGTGTGCACCCTTCTCTTTCATGACAGACAGAAATAAACATCTTTTTTGTAATTTGGCATTCCTAGAACAGAGGCGCTACACAAACTGTGTCTGAGCGCCTGGAAGGCTTGCCTAAATTCATTACCCCAAGGTACTGGGTCAGTCACATCACTGTGAGTCAGCTTCTGTAAAGACTTTGCAATCAAAAAGATTAGAATCCACTGATAACAGTAGCCATCCATCCCTTGAAACACCCTTACTTCTTACTGGGTTGTTGGTGGGTTCATTCTCAGAATCACAGAAATCCGTTCTTTGGACACCATCCTTACTCCTGTCTCAATTTGATGTCACAAATAAATAACTTCTTCATGGCAGCACTTGCAATTTCACAGGAGATACTTTATGTCAAATTTGGCAAAAAGATTCAACAAAGCAATTGTGTTGAGTCTACAACCCTCTATTGTTTTGGCTGTCACCAACAGGACATCAATATATTGCACTAGCACTGAGTAACAGGGCAATTTTTGTTTCATACTTTGGGAAAAGATTGAATGACTTGTGGATTCTACACAAAATAAGAATTCTATATCAGAATCTGAATGAAAAAAGATGCTGACTATTCTCATGAAGAAGAATTGATAAAAATGCTTGACACAAGTCTATGCTGTAAGGCACTCTACTTATGTAGAAATCTAAAGCAATATTACTGCAGGATTTAGTACCAGAGGACAACATGTGATCACTATATCATTAATTTTGCTCAGGCCCTGCACTTTCCTCCATTTTCCACTAGGCTTCTTTATTCCCATAATCGGGATGTGGGCACCCTAGTACTTCTTTTGGAATGCCTTTGTTTCAATCATTTGATTATTTACATGTGAAATCCCCCCTCTGTTTCAGGAGTAAATTTATATTGAGGAGGGCTGAGATACACTGCATTCCACTGCATCACGTTGCATTGCATTTTGCAGTGAATTGCACTGGCTCTACACTTTTGATCAACCCAATTTCTTTTCTTGAAAACCCCACGCTTCCTTGTTCACAGTACGTCTTACATCTAGAGGTAAATCTGCTGTGAACATGTCAATTCTTGTGTCTTGTGATTTTGTTTTAATCCTGAAACAATCCGGTGTGCATTAAATTATGCTTAGATACGTTTACAAAAGAGATCTCATTCCAATAAATTAACTGGACTTATGTAATTGATTATAAATTCATGATCATTTATAATTGAACCAATTTTCACCGGGACACTAGCTGACAACTTATTTGTCAACTGTTTATTTGAAATGCCTCCAACTTGGACTTCATTTCTCTAGACTGGTAGGTTGGGAGCCTTCATGAGTCTAACAGTGGAGCAGGTAGCATCTGTATTGCTCAAAAACAATACTGGATGGCCATTCACTTTTCCTACCACAAAAAGGCCACTCTGGTCCACCAGTAGGACTGCACCAAGCATGCAATCCACTTATCTTAACAGGCACTGTCATTGTGCTGAATTCAAGCCTGTAGGAGCTCCAAGCTTAATTTCAAATTGTGGAAAATTATCATTAATGACAGAAGATGTTTTGCTGAAATCTGAAACCCTGCATATTATTTTGCGTAGGCTGTTGCTTGACTGTAGCTGAAGATATATTTCAATTGATTGCTTTAGATTTTGCATGTTTTGCACATAGGGTTGGGACCACTGACTGTATCATCCTATTCTGTGCCACCTGGTTCATATTCTGCTGAATTTGGGGAACAACTTGTGACTCATTTTGAAATCTATTTGAATTAAACCTACAATCCCATTTACAGTGTCCATTTTTCCCACAGATGTGCAAAGGGCCATTTCTCATCTGTGCATTATTCAAGTTAGAACTAATAATAAATACAGAACATCTACCACGAGGGCCACCATTTGAACCGTGCACCAATTGTCCACCATTGCCTTGTAATTAACACCTTGCACACCAACACCATCACCAGTACTGGAATGGGTAAATACGATGTCAATGAGTACCATGATGTGTGCAGGCCCGACAATGACAGTACCAATACAATACCGATAAATGCAATGCCAACATAGGCCATAACCTGTGTCCATATGACAATGTCAATGCTCATAAATACAATTTCAAAATATGTCATATTTTATGCCTGCACAACAGCAATGATACTGTCAGTAGCAATGTCAATGTATGCCATAATCCATGTGCCAACGACAATGTTGTTACCAGTAAAAGCAATGTCAATGTATGTCACGATCTAGAAATGCATAACCATGTCAATATTGGTAAAAACAAAACCAATGTACGCTATGACAACTGTAAACAAGCTATTGAGAATGTCGATAAAAATGACACCAGTGTCTGCCATATTACATTTAGGGGTTTCAGGGAACTTTGCTGTCGGATTTACCCAAGGTTACCTCTCCATCAACCCCGAGTCAGAGATACATGGTCAGACAGGTCCTGCAACCTGCACCCACGCGTATCGAATAACAGGTCACAGGTGGGGTCTCTCTTAACCCAAAGATAAGCGCGCTCCCAGGGAATACCTTGATCAATCCCATAGATAGATAGTTGCACCACAAACTGGTCTGGGGCATCTGACCCCAATAAAACACGTTTGGTCAAAGGCTAGCATTCACCAAAAATACCACAAAGCTAGTTGCCACATGTAGATAGAAACATAGAAACATTCAGGACACAACATGCACACCACATGTTGTGATCATGCGTTCTTCATGCTGGACATCTGGACACATACACACTGGCCCACACTAACTCTCCCCAAGGTCGAGAGCCATCTGTGTCCTTATCAAGATGCCCAACCCTGTTAATTAATGACTGCAATGCCTTTTAAGTATGCAGAAATCGGTTTATGGTGCTTCACAAGATGTGTACAAAACCAGCCAAAAGTTTGTACACTGAGTGACTTTCCTCAGACACATTCTGCAAGACTCTCCCAGCCACTGCGTTTAATTAAACCAACTTGTTCCTGGTTTGCCAAATGCCTCTTGTGTTTTCATTTCATTAAGGTAAGTTCATATCTGAACAACATTAGCACCAGTATCAAAACCAGGTGCCTGAAAACCACTTTAATCCCCCTTTAGGAAAAACATTGCCTGAGCCACCATCAATTTCTCCTTCGTTGTTATCTTTTTAGCATTGTAACAAACACAACAATATTTCACATAGGCCAACTATCTCATCCAACAATTTGGCCAGCCAACTATCACACTTTGCTGAATATACAAACTAATTTCCAGATGCAATCTCAACACAAAAACCGAAACGTCTCCAGAAACACCATCTTTCATGGAGTCTTCAACTCCACAATACTGCCTGTAGTCTGTAAATCTGCATCAGTCTCTCTTAATATGCATGCACTGATTCACTTATATCTTACGCCACTCTTATAGTCAATTTACATGTTCCTAGAGAGCCTTATTTTTCAAATGTTCGATAACCTGATTATATTTCTCTACAATAATTAGAGAAGGCTCATTGGAAGGTACTTCCTTTTGTGGTTCTTCTAGACATTGTACTATGGTCTACCTTTGAAATGGTCACAGTCATTCCTACCTCTGCATACCACTTCTCAGGTTCCTCTCTTAGTTTCGAGAAATTCTTTTAAATGTGAACAAGGTACATACACATATGGTCTTTGCTGTACTTCTCTCAACGGAAACTCTTTTCCAAAAACCACTTCACATTCGGAATCACACACATATTTTCCTTCGTTCTACTCTTTTTTGACACCCCAGGCTCATCAGGTTGTTCCATCCATTCATTCTTCTCTATACTTCATCCCATCCTCCCATTTTTTGATCATGTCTAATAAATATGTAAGATTTTCTGATTCAATAATTCCTTTTCAGCCAACTCTAAAGTATATTACTCATAAATTCCCTTTTGTTCTAAATCCACTTTTAATTCTTTAGCCAATTCCTTAAGTTGCTCAAATGCACAATGAACAGGTCTTCCTGCACCCATTTTGCCTTCTTAAGTTACCATTTCTGCCATTATTTCCAAGTCTCCTTTGAGTATGACAGTATTAATCTCGACCACCTTTAACTCACTTCATGAAGATGATCTAGATTCTGTCTCATCTCTCAAATTTAGCTCTTCGGCTCTTATCTACTCCACCTGCACATTCACTTGAGCCTCGTTACACAGAGGTGGTCTCACTTTAGTCAACAATTTGTCTATAAACTCACCTTCTCTCTCAGAATCACTCTCATTTTTTCCATCTCATTTTTGTTTTCATTTTTGTCATCGTTTGTTTTCTTTTTGTTTGATTCGTCAGTAATTGCCGGGAAAGCACACATGGGGCGATATTCTCAAGAACGTGCGATAAACATCGCCAAAATAGGTTAACGCAAGTTTACATATCGCCGTCTATCGCGGGAAAATAACCCTGTGTTAACGTGGCATTCACAACTCGGCGGTAACATGCGATAGTACCCCGATAACGCATCAAATGTCCGCGATAACACTACCGGAACGGCGATGAAAATCCAAACCCGAACGCGAAAAAAGTTGCGGTGGGCCCAACCGCGATAAGACAATCAGCGAAAAGCAGCGCCAGGCCTGCAAATCACACACGTCAGGCGGGAAATATCACGACAAAAGCAGAAAAAAAAATAAACAAACAAAAACCGAACTACAGCAAAGCACAATGGAGGCAGCCGGAGCAGGTACAGAGGACGGCCAGAACCCCACAAGCCCCACGGAGGACCAGCCTGGGACCTCGGGGACAGGGAAGGGCAAGGACAAGAAGAAGAGGAAGACGAGATTCAGTCCGCAGGAAAACAGGATCCTGATCACGGAGGTGGTAGAACACCATCAACAACTGTTCGTCACCTCCACTGTGTCATTGGCAACAAAAAATGGAATATGGCAGTCCATCCTGGACAAGGTGAATGCAGTCGGAGTGCTGAGGAGGACAATGGAAGAGCTCAAGAGGCGCTGGAATGATGTGAAGCGCAAGACCAAGCAGAAACTCGGCAACAACCAGAAGGCAGCAATACAGACTGGAGGTGGGAGTCCAGCGCCACAGGAGGAGCTGGATGAGATGGAGGAAATGGTGTCCACAGTCATCAGTGTGGAGACGGTGGCAGGAGTTGGGGCACCGGACACTGCTCAACATGACCTGACACAACAGCAACAGGGTGAGTAACCACCAGGGACTGGGGGACGGGGGAGATGGGCACAATGGCACACATGCACAATCAAGTATAGCACAGTGCACACCCACAATGACTCTGGATCATGTCCCTGATCTCCTTGGCATACTGCAGCACACATAGAAACAGCAAGTAGGCCCCCGTCGACAATGTGCACAGAGGGGGCTCTCCCCACACATCACTAATCTCACAACAAACCCATGCACATGTGCTGAACCCAGCAAAGCAGCGTGTCTGTGAGCCACACTGACAATGCAAGTGACACTGCATGATGAATAGCATGGCTGCAGTCAATATATCATGACATGTTGCATGCCACGACACTGAGGTGGCTGAGTGTGGACCACATCCATAAAGGAGCAGGTCACACTCTTGCACATCCACGTGCACAAACAACCCCTGACCTCAACAACACAACTGCGGACAAACCATGCCCCAGAGTCCCAAGTCCCACCAAGAGCCCAATTTACCTAAGAATGCAACATCTCAGCACTGTAGAAGCACAGAAGTCAAAGGCACATCGCCTGAAAGGAATAAGGGCCAGCCAAATTGTAGTGTAGCTCCTATTTCCCTAATAGGCTCTGCGCATTGGAATAATATATCTTATAGGTTTGACATAGGACTAAGGTCAGTATGTCCCTATCGAGTATATTAAACTTAATTACTTGTGCCAGCTAGCTCAGAAGCCACTAGAAACTCCTTGGATAACAAGAAGGGAGTAGTTTCTGGCAGCCGCAAAACATGGGGCGAACAGCAAAACACACAAGATGATGGACGGAATGTTGCACATTGGCAAAACATTCACCCCCAGTCACAGATCTGGGTTTAATCCATCGTTATTTTGCTCACCACGCCACCCCAGTTCAGACATGGCCATATGCAAATCAGTCTTGACCCTGTGCCTCATGGGAACAGTCCAGCCCGAACTGCCAAGCCATGTCTTCCCTGGACCGGAATCTAGCATCCTAGGACCGGTTTCTGGCTATCAGCCGTCATCAGCCAGGATAGCTTGACTCCAGTGGCGTAGTGAGCACGGGACCCACGTCTGGGCATACCCTTCCCACATAGGGCGAACAGCAAAACACACAAGATGATGGACGGAATGTTGCACATTGGCAAAACATTCACCCCCAGTCACAGATCTGGGTTTAATCCATCGTTATTTTGCTCACCACGCCACCCCAGTTCAGACATGGCCATATGCAAATCAGTCTTGACCCTGTGCCTCATGGGAACAGTCCAGCCCGAACTGCCAAGCCATGTCTTCCCTGGACCGGAATCTAGCATCCTAGGACCGGTTTCTGGCTATCAGCCGTCATCAGCCAGGATAGCTTGACTCCAGTGGCGTAGTGAGCACGGGACCCACGTCTGGGCATACCCTTCCCACATAGGGCGAACAGCAAAACACACAAGATGATGGACGGAATGTTGCACATTGGCAAAACATTCACCCCCAGTCACAGATCTGGGTTTAATCCATCGTTATTTTGCTCACCACGCCACCCCAGTTCAGACATGGCCATATGCAAATCAGTCTTGACCCTGTGCCTCATGGGAACAGTCCAGCCCGAACTGCCAAGCCATGTCTTCCCTGGACCGGAATCTAGCATCCTAGGACCGGTTTCTGGCTATCAGCCGTCATCAGCCAGGATAGCTTGACTCCAGTGGCGTAGTGAGCACGGGACCCACGTCTGGGCATACCCTTCCCACATAGGGCGAACAGCAAAACACACAAGATGATGGACGGAATGTTGCACATTGGCAAAACATTCACCCCCAGTCACAGATCTGGGTTTAATCCATCGTTATTTTGCTCACCACGCCACCCCAGTTCAGACATGGCCATATGCAAATCAGTCTTGACCCTGTGCCTCATGGGAACAGTCCAGCCCGAACTGCCAAGCCATGTCTTCCCTGGACCGGAATCTAGCATCCTAGGACCGGTTTCTGGCTATCAGCCGTCATCAGCCAGGATAGCTTGACTCCAGTGGCGTAGTGAGCACGGGACCCACGTCTGGGCATACCCTTCCCACATAGGGCGAACAGCAAAACACACAAGATGATGGACGGAATGTTGCACATTGGCAAAACATTCACCCCCAGTCACAGATCTGGGTTTAATCCATCGTTATTTTGCTCACCACGCCACCCCAGTTCAGACATGGCCATATGCAAATCAGTCTTGACCCTGTGCCTCATGGGAACAGTCCAGCCCGAACTGCCAAGCCATGTCTTCCCTGGACCGGAATCTAGCATCCTAGGACCGGTTTCTGGCTATCAGCCGTCATCAGCCAGGATAGCTTGACTCCAGTGGCGTAGTGAGCACGGGACCCACGTCTGGGCATACCCTTCCCACATAGGGCGAACAGCAAAACACACAAGATGATGGACGGAATGTTGCACATTGGCAAAACATTCACCCCCAGTCACAGATCTGGGTTTAATCCATCGTTATTTTGCTCACCACGCCACCCCAGTTCAGACATGGCCATATGCAAATCAGTCTTGACCCTGTGCCTCATGGGAACAGTCCAGCCCGAACTGCCAAGCCATGTCTTCCCTGGACCGGAATCTAGCATCCTAGGACCGGTTTCTGGCTATCAGCCGTCATCAGCCAGGATAGCTTGACTCCAGTGGCGTAGTGAGCACGGGACCCACGTCTGGGCATACCCTTCCACATAGGGCGAACAGCAAAACACACAAGATGATGGACGGAATGTTGCACATTGGCAAAACATTCACCCCCAGTCACAGATCTGGGTTTAATCCATCGTTATTTTGCTCACCACGCCACCCCAGTTCAGACATGGCCATATGCAAATCAGTCTTGACCCTGTGCCTCATGGGAACAGTCCAGCCCGAACTGCCAAGCCATGTCTTCCCTGGACCGGAATCTAGCATCCTAGGACCGGTTTCTGGCTATCAGCCGTCATCAGCCAGGATAGCTTGACTCCAGTGGCGTAGTGAGCACGGGACCCACGTCTGGGCATACCCTTCCCACATAGGGAGAACAGCAAAACACACAAGATGATGGACGGAATGTTGCACATTGGCAAAACATTCACCCCCAGTCACAGATCTGGGTTTAATCCATCGTTATTTTGCTCACCACGCCACCCCAGTTCAGACATGGCCATATGCAAATCAGTCTTGACCCTGTGCCTCATGGGAACAGTCCAGCCCGAACTGCCAAGCCATGTCTTCCCTGGACCGGAATCTAGCATCCTAGGACCGGTTTCTGGCTATCAGCCGTCATCAGCCAGGATAGCTTGACTCCAGTGGCGTAGTGAGCACGGGACCCACGTCTGGGCATACCCTTCCCACATAGGGCGAACAGCAAAACACACAAGATGATGGACGGAATGTTGCACATTGGCAAAACATTCACCCCCAGTCACAGATCTGGGTTTAATCCATCGTTATTTTGCTCACCACGCCACCCCAGTTCAGACATGGCCATATGCAAATCAGTCTTGACCCTGTGCCTCATGGGAACAGTCCAGCCCGAACTGCCAAGCCATGTCTTCCCTGGACCGGAATCTAGCATCCTAGGACCGGTTTCTGGCTATCAGCCGTCATCAGCCAGGATAGCTTGACTCCAGTGGCGTAGTGAGCACGGGACCCACGTCTGGGCATACCCTTCCCACATAGGGCGAACAGCAAAACACACAAGATGATGGACGGAATGTTGCACATTGGCAAAACATTCACCCCCAGTCACAGATCTGGGTTTAATCCATCGTTATTTTGCTCACCACGCCACCCCAGTTCAGACATGGCCATATGCAAATCAGTCTTGACCCTGTGCCTCATGGGAACAGTCCAGCCCGAACTGCCAAGCCATGTCTTCCCTGGACCGGAATCTAACATCCTAGGACCGGTTTCTGGCTATCAGCCGTCATCAGCCAGGATAGCTTGACTCCAGTGGCGTAGTGAGCACGGGACCCACGTCTGGGCATACCCTTCCCACATAGGGCGAACAGCAAAACACACAAGATGATGGACGGAATGTTGCACATTGGCAAAACATTCACCCCCAGTCACAGATCTGGGTTTAATCCATCGTTATTTTGCTCACCACGCCACCCCAGTTCAGACATGGCCATATGCAAATCAGTCTTGACCCTGTGCCTCATGGGAACAGTCCAGCCCGAACTGCCAAGCCATGTCTTCCCTGGACCGGAATCTAGCATCCTAGGACCGGTTTCTGGCTATCAGCCGTCATCAGCCAGGATAGCTTGACTCCAGTGGCGTAGTGAGCACGGGACCCACGTCTGGGCATACCCTTCCCACAAGGGCGAACAGCAAAACACACAAGATGATGGACGGAATGTTGCACATTGGCAAAACATTCACCCCCAGTCACAGATCTGGGTTTAATCCATCGTGGGTCCCGTGCTCACTACGCCACTGGAGTCAAGCTATCCTGGCTGAAGAAGGCTGATAGCCTGAAACCGGTCCTAGGATGCTTGATTCTGGTCCAGGGAAGACATGGCTTGGCAGTTCGGTCTGGACTGTTCCCATGAGGCACAGGGTCAAGACTGATTTGCATATGGCTATGTCTGAACTGGGGTGGCGTGGTGAAGCAAAATAACGATGGATTAAACCCAGATCTGTGACTGGGGGTGAATGTTTGCCAATGTGCAGCATTCCGATCCATCATCTTGTGTGTTTTGCATTTCGCCCTAAGTGGGAAGGGTATGCCCAGACGTGGGTCCCGTGCTCACTACGCCACTGGAGTCAAGCTATCCTGGCTGAAGAAGGCTGATAGCCTGAAACCGGTCCTAGGATGCTTGATTCTGGTCCAGGGAAGACATGGCTTGGCAGTTCGGTCTGGACTGTTCCCATGAGGCACAGGGTCAAGACTGATTTGCATATGGCTATGTCTGAACTGGGGTGGCGTGGTGAAGCAAAATAACGATGGATTAAACCCAGATCTGTGACTGGGAGTGAATGTTTGCCAATGTGCAGCATTCCGTCCATCATCTTGTGTGTTTTGCATTTCGCCCTAAGTGGGAAGGGTATGCCCAGACGTGGGTCCCGTGCTCACTACGCCACTGGAGTCAAGCTATCCTGGCTGAAGAAGGCTGATAGCCTGAAACCGGTCCTAGGATGCTTGATTCTGGTCCAGGGAAGACATGGCTTGGCAGTTCGGTCTGGACTGTTCCCATGAGGCACAGGGTCAAGACTGATTTGCATATGGCTATGTCTGAACTGGGGTGGCGTGGTGAAGCAAAATAACGATGGATTAAACCCAGATCTGTGACTGGAGGTGAATGCTTGCCAATGTGCAGCATTCCGTCCATCATCTTGTGTGTTTTGCATTTCGCCCTAAGTGGGAAGGGTATGCCCAGACGTGGGTCCCGTGCTCACTACGCCACTGGAGTCAAGCTATCCTGGCTGAAGAAGGCTGATAGCCTGAAACCGGTCCTAGGATGCTTGATTCTGGTCCAGGGAAGACATGGCTTGGCAGTTCGGTCTGGACTGTTCCCATGAGGCACAGGGTCAAGACTGATTTGCATATGGCTATGTCTGAACTGGGGTGGCGTGGTGAAGCAAAATAACGATGGATTAAACCCAGATCTGTGACTGGGGGTGAATGTTTGCCAATGTGCAGCATTCCGTCCATCATCTTGTGTGTTTTGCATTTCGCCCTAAGTGGGAAGGGTATGCCCAGACGTGGGTCCCGTGCTCACTACGCCACTGGAGTCAAGCTATCCTGGCTGAAGAAGGCTGATAGCCTGAAACCGGTCCTAGGATGCTTGATTCTGGTCCAGGAAGACATGGCTTGGCAGTTCGGTCTGGACTGTTCCCATGAGGCACAGGGTCAAGACTGATTTGCATATGGCTATGTCTGAACTGGGGTGGCGTGGTGAAGCAAAATAACGATGGATTAAACCCAGATCTGTGACTGGGGGTGAATGTTTGCCAATGTGCAGCATTCCGTCCATCATCTTGTGTGTTTTGCATTTCGCCCTAAGTGGGAAGGGTATGCCCAGACGTGGGTCCCGTGCTCACTACGCCACTGGAGTCAAGCTATCCTGGCTGAAGAAGGCTGATAGCCTGAAACCGGTCCTAGGATGCTTGATTCTGGTCCAGGGAAGACATGGCTTGGCAGTTCGGTCTGGACTGTTCCCATGAGGCACAGGGTCAAGACTGATTTGCATATGGCTATGTCTGAACTGGGGTGGCGTGGTGAAGCAAAATAACGATGGATTAAACCCAGATCTGTGACTGGGGGTGAATGTTTGCCAATGTGCAGCATTCCGTCCATCATCTTGTGTGTTTTGCATTTCGCCCTAAGTGGGAAGGGTATGCCCAGACGTGGGTCCCGTGCTCACTACGCCACTGGAGTCAAGCTATCCTGGCTGAAGAAGGCTGATAGCCTGAAACCGGTCCTAGGATGCTTGATTCTGGTCCAGGAAGACATGGCTTGGCAGTTCGGTCTGGACTGTTCCCATGAGGCACAGGGTCAAGACTGATTTGCATATGGCTATGTCTGAACTGGGGTGGCGTGGTGAAGCAAAATAACGATGGATTAAACCCAGATCTGTGACTGGGGGTGAATGTTTGCCAATGTGCAGCATTCCGTCCATCATCTTGTGTGTTTTGCATTTCGCCCTAAGTGGGAAGGGTATGCCCAGACGTGGGTCCCGTGCTCACTACGCCACTGGAGTCAAGCTATCCTGGCTGAAGAAGGCTGATAGCCTGAAACCGGTCCTAGGATGCTTGATTCTGGTCCAGGGAAGACATGGCTTGGCAGTTCGGTCTGGACTGTTCCCATGAGGCACAGGGTCAAGACTGATTTGCATATGGCTATGTCTGAACTGGGGTGGCGTGGTGAAGCAAAATAACGATGGATTAAACCCAGATCTGTGACTGGGGGTGAATGTTTGCCAATGTGCAGCATTCCGTCCATCATCTTGTGTGTTTTGCATTTCGCCCTAAGTGGGAAGGGTATGCCCAGACGTGGGTCCCGTGCTCACTACGCCACTGGAGTCAAGCTATCCTGGCTGAAGAAGGCTGATAGCCTGAAACCGGTCCTAGGATGCTTGATTCTGGTCCAGGGAAGACATGGCTTGGCAGTTCGGTCTGGACTGTTCCCATGAGGCACAGGGTCAAGACTGATTTGCATATGGCTATGTCTGAACTGGGGTGGCGTGGTGAAGCAAAATAACGATGGATTAAACCCAGATCTGTGACTGGGGGTGAATGTTTGCCAATGTGCAGCATTCCGTCCATCATCTTGTGTGTTTTGCATTTCGCCCTAAGTGGGAAGGGTATGCCCAGACGTGGGTCCCGTGCTCACTACGCCACTGGAGTCAAGCTATCCTGGCTGAAGAAGGCTGATAGCCTGAAACCGGTCCTAGGATGCTTGATTCTGGTCCAGGGAAGACATGGCTTGGCAGTTCGGTCTGGACTGTTCCCATGAGGCACAGGGTCAAGACTGATTTGCATATGGCTATGTCTGAACTGGGGTGGCGTGGTGAAGCAAAATAACGATGGATTAAACCCAGATCTGTGACTGGGGGTGAATGTTTGCCAATGTGCAGCATTCCGTCCATCATCTTGTGTGTTTTGCATTTCGCCCTAAGTGGGAAGGGTATGCCCAGACGTGGGTCCCGTGCTCACTACGCCACTGGAGTCAAGCTATCCTGGCTGAAGAAGGCTGATAGCCTGAAACCGGTCCTAGGATGCTTGATTCTGGTCCAGGGAAGACATGGCTTGGCAGTTCGGTCTGGACTGTTCCCATGAGGCACAGGGTCAAGACTGATTTGCATATGGCTATGTCTGAACTGGGAGTGGCGTGGTGAAGCAAAATAACGATGGATTAAACCCAGATCTGTGACTGGGGGTGAATGTTTGCCAATGTGCAGCATTCCGTCCATCATCTTGTGTGTTTTGCATTTCGCCCTAAGTGGGAAGGGTATGCCCAGACGTGGGTCCCGTGCTCACTACGCCACTGGAGTCAAGCTATCCTGGCTGAAGAAGGCTGATAGCCTGAAACCGGTCCTAGGATGCTTGATTCTGGTCCAGGGAAGACATGGCTTGGCAGTTCGGTCTGGACTGTTCCCATGAGGCACAGGGTCAAGACTGATTTGCATATGGCTATGTCTGAACTGGGGTGGCGTGGTGAAGCAAAATAACGATGGATTAAACCCAGATCTGTGACTGGGGGTGAATGTTTGCCAATGTGCAGCATTCCGTCCATCATCTTGTGTGTTTTGCATTTCGCCCTAAGTGGGAAGGGTATGCCCAGACGTGGGTCCCGTGCTCACTACGCCACTGGAGTCAAGCTATCCTGGCTGAAGAAGGCTGATAGCCTGAAACCGGTCCTAGGATGCTTGATTCTGGTCCAGGGAAGACATGGCTTGGCAGTTCGGTCTGGACTGTTCCCATGAGGCACAGGGTCAAGACTGATTTGCATATGGCTATGTCTGAACTGGGGTGGCGTGGTGAAGCAAAATAACGATGGATTAAACCCAGATCTGTGACTGGGGGTGAATGTTTGCCAATGTGCAGCATTCCGTCCATCATCTTGTGTGTTTTGCATTTCGCCCTAAGTGGGAAGGGTATGCCCAGACGTGGGTCCCGTGCTCACTACGCCACTGGAGTCAAGCTATCCTGGCTGAAGAAGGCTGATAGCCTGAAACCGGTCCTAGGATGCTTGATTCTGGTCCAGGGAAGACATGGCTTGGCAGTTCGGTCTGGACTGTTCCCATGAGGCACAGGGTCAAGACTGATTTGCATATGGCTATGTCTGAACTGGGGTGGCGTGGTGAAGCAAAATAACGATGGATTAAACCCAGATCTGTGACTGGGGGTGAATGTTTGCCAATGTGCAGCATTCCGTCCATCATCTTGTGTGTTTTGCATTTCGCCCTAAGTGGGAAGGGTATGCCCAGACGTGGGTCCCGTGCTCACTACGCCACTGGAGTCAAGCTATCCTGGCTGAAGAAGGCTGATAGCCTGAAACCGGTCCTAGGATGCTTGATTCTGGTCCAGGGAAGACATGGCTTGGCAGTTCGGTCTGGACTGTTCCCATGAGGCACAGGGTCAAGACTGATTTGCATATGGCTATGTCTGAACTGGGGTGGCGTGGTGAAGCAAAATAACGATGGATTAAACCCAGATCTGTGACTGGGGGTGAATGTTTGCCAATGTGCAGCATTCCGTCCATCATCTTGTGTGTTTTGCATTTCGCCCTAAGTGGGAAGGGTATGCCCAGACGTGGGTCCCGTGCTCACTACGCCACTGGAGTCAAGCTATCCTGGCTGAAGAAGGCTGATAGCCTGAAACCGGTCCTAGGATGCTTGATTCTGGTCCAGGGAAGACATGGCTTGGCAGTTCGGTCTGGACTGTTCCCATGAGGCACAGGGTCAAGACTGATTTGCATATGGCTATGTCTGAACTGGGGTGGCGTGGTGAAGCAAAAATAACGATGGATTAAACCCAGATCTGTGACTGGGGGTGAATGTTTGCCAATGTGCAGCATTCCGTCCATCATCTTGTGTGTTTTGCATTTCGCCCTAAGTGGGAAGGGTATGCCCAGACGTGGGTCCCGTGCTCACTACGCCACTGGAGTCAAGCTATCCTGGCTGAAGAAGGCTGATAGCCTGAAACCGGTCCTAGGATGCTTGATTCTGGTCCAGGGAAGACATGGCTTGGCAGTTCGGTCTGGACTGTTCCCATGAGGCACAGGGTCAAGACTGATTTGCATATGGCTATGTCTGAACTGGGGTGGCGTGGTGAAGCAAAATAACGATGGATTAAACCCAGATCTGTGACTGGGGGTGAATGTTTGCCAATGTGCAGCATTCCGTCCATCATCTTGTGTGTTTTGCATTTCGCCCTAAGTGGGAAGGGTATGCCCAGACGTGGGTCCCGTGCTCACTACGCCACTGGAGTCAAGCTATCCTGGCTGAAGAAGGCTGATAGCCTGAAACCGGTCCTAGGATGCTTGATTCTGGTCCAGGGAAGACATGGCTTGGCAGTTCGGTCTGGACTGTTCCCATGAGGCACAGGGTCAAGACTGATTTGCATATGGCTATGTCTGAACTGGGGTGGCGTGGTGAAGCAAAATAACGATGGATTAAACCCAGATCTGTGACTGGGGGTGAATGTTTGCCAATGTGCAGCATTCCGTCCATCATCTTGTGTGTTTTGCATTTCGCCCTAAGTGGGAAGGGTATGCCCAGACGTGGGTCCCGTGCTCACTACGCCACTGGAGTCAAGCTATCCTGGCTGAAGAAGGCTGATAGCCTGAAACCGGTCCTAGGATGCTTGATTCTGGTCCAGGGAAGACATGGCTTGGCAGTTCGGTCTGGACTGTTCCCATGAGGCACAGGGTCAAGACTGATTTGCATATGGCTATGTCTGAACTGGGGTGGCGTGGTGAAGCAAAATAACGATGGATTAAACCCAGATCTGTGACTGGGGGTGAATGTTTGCCAATGTGCAGCATTCCGTCCATCATCTTGTGTGTTTTGCATTTCGCCTAAGTGGGAAGGGTATGCCCAGACGTGGGTCCCGTGCTCACTACGCCACTGGAGTCAAGCTATCCTGGCTGAAGAAGGCTGATAGCCTGAAACCGGTCCTAGGATGCTTGATTCTGGTCCAGGGAAGACATGGCTTGGCAGTTCGGTCTGGACTGTTCCCATGAGGCACAGGGTCAAGACTGATTTGCATATGGCTATGTCTGAACTGGGGTGGCGTGGTGAAGCAAAATAACGATGGATTAAACCCAGATCTGTGACTGGGGGTGAATGTTTGCCAATGTGCAGCATTCCGTCCATCATCTTGTGTGTTTTGCATTTCGCCCTAAGTGGGAAGGGTATGCCCAGACGTGGGTCCCGTGCTCACTACGCCACTGGAGTCAAGCTATCCTGGCTGAAGAAGGCTGATAGCCTGAAACCGGTCCTAGGATGCTTGATTCTGGTCCAGGGAAGACATGGCTTGGCAGTTCGGTCTGGACTGTTCCCATGAGGCACAGGGTCAAGACTGATTTGCATATGGCTATGTCTGAACTGGGGTGGCGTGGTGAAGCAAAATAACGATGGATTAAACCCAGATCTGTGACTGGGGGTGAATGTTTGCCAATGTGCAGCATTCCGTCCATCATCTTGTGTGTTTTGCATTTCGCCCTAAGTGGGAAGGGTATGCCCAGACGTGGGTCCCGTGCTCACTACGCCACTGGAGTCAAGCTATCCTGGCTGAAGAAGGCTGATAGCCTGAAACCGGTCCTAGGATGCTTGATTCTGGTCCAGGGAAGACATGGCTTGGCAGTTCGGTCTGGACTGTTCCCATGAGGCACAGGGTCAAGACTGATTTGCATATGGCTATGTCTGAACTGGGGTGGCGTGGTGAAGCAAAATAACGATGGATTAAACCCAGATCTGTGACTGGGGGTGAATGTTTGCCAATGTGCAGCATTCCGTCCATCATCTTGTGTGTTTTGCATTTCGCCCTAAGTGGGAAGGGTATGCCCAGACGTGGGTCCCGTGCTCACTACGCCACTGGAGTCAAGCTATCCTGGCTGAAGAAGGCTGATAGCCTGAAACCGGTCCTAGGATGCTTGATTCTGGTCCAGGGAAGACATGGCTTGGCAGTTCGGTCTGGACTGTTCCCATGAGGCACAGGGTCAAGACTGATTTGCATATGGCTATGTCTGAACTGGGGTGGCGTGGTGAAGCAAAATAACGATGGATTAAACCCAGATCTGTGACTGGGGGTGAATGTTTGCCAATGTGCAGCATTCCGTCCATCATCTTGTGTGTTTTGCAAGCCGCAAAACATGACCACTTTGTTTCCCTTTAGAATCAGAACGTGTCCCAGAGTCGTGGAAACAATAGATAACTATTTCACTCAGCTCAATCGTGCATGCTTAGTTTTCTCCAAGTTACACAGAAAGAACAGACGGGCGTTTCAATAAAAGATTTATTGAACAGTCTTGTTTCTGGTGTAAGTAAAATGTGCTGTTACGATCACAAGACAGTATGCGAGATAAATAATGTACAGTGTGAGCAGTAGAAATAAATAATACTGCGATAGCATTATCTTTTAGTACATATGCCTTTACATAAATAACACAGACTAAAAATGCGAGTACTCATACGATGCGTTTCTAATCTAGTTCTTCCCCAATGTACCTAACCTAACCTAGGTGTCGGGAGAGGTATGAAGTAGGTGAAGTATTCCTTACTATGGTATACTAAGAGTATGTTAAGCCTAGTATGCCTAGTATGCCAAGAGTCCCTCTAGGTTCTTGTCAGCTCCATACCTGAAGAATGAGAGAGGTAGGAATCTCTTTGCCAGACTCAAACTCCAACACCCCGCAAGGGAAGTCAGATCACTGGAAGCTGGACTCTCTGCGTGCAGGGATGACAGCGTCTTCTCAGTGCGTCAGGCCGGGAAACGGGCTCCTCTGAAGTCGAGGTCTCCTCTGATTTACAGGGGCTAGGGAAGGTATATTTATACCTGAGAAGTACCTAAGAATGTTAGTATTGATGTGAGTCGGACAGCGGAAGACGTCATGAATGAACCCCTAAGGAATAATGGTTCATGCATAATATATGAGTCCTTGAAGAAATCAATAGTCCTGGGCTAGGGAAACTCCCGCAGCCTAAGGGTCTGTTCTTCATGAACTCGTTGTGACGTTAGGGTGGACGGATGTCAGAGACCATGCCTGTATTTGGAGTGCACGGTTTAATGCCTAAATAAGGGCTGGGATTTTATGCCTATATAAGGGCAGGGCGAATTATGCCTATATAAGGACATGATACTGGAAAGCCCGTTTATGGACACCCTAAGAGGAATACAACAAAATCAGAGCTGCAGGGGCGACTCTCCCAAAATGCAGCACACACACATAACATTCAGAGCACATCAACATTGACAACAATGTGGTATAAACTGCAACATGTTCACAACAGAACAGAGGACACAACTGGTGCCGCTGGTGTGTAGAAACTGGTCAATCACATTTGGCATAGCAGGGAAATGTGAGATGATAATGTACAAGTACAAACACACATCCGTGATGTTGTCGAAATGTCCACTGTCACGCATCAAATAGGCAGCTCCTCCCAAACAGTCTCAATGTACATTGTCATGCAGTTTGTATGTAAACCTGTACAATGCGTCAACATACATGTGAACACAATGTTAAACTGCATCTCCCCATCACATTGCAGAGGGAGAACCAACACCTCCTGCAGAGCAGACCCAACAGCTCTTCACAGATGACGAAGAGGACCTCCACACCTTCGACACCGACGCCCTCCAAGAGTTCATGGACAGCTACAGCACCTCACGGAGCAGGGCAGCCTAGCTGCATCGAGGAGACCCCACCCCCTGCACAGACCACACAGCAGGAAGCACCCACCACCACGGCTGTCTCCCAGGACCCCCACGACCAACATATGGCCTTTCAACGCCGTGTGTTAGAGGTCCAGGAGAAGATGGCTGATCAGGTGCGGGTGGGGTTCGACCTCATGGCAGCCAAACTTGATGCCATACATGGGTGTCTGAGTACCATCAGGGACCACTTACAGTCCCTAACGGACACCCACAGTCCGCTCCATGCTCTCCAGCGATCCATGGCTGACATCGCTGGAGTCATGATACTGAGACAAGAACAACTGTCCAGTCAGAGTGGCTCCAGCGATGTCAGCCGGGAGTTGGGACAGATGCGGGGGCTCATGGAGAACATGGAGCGGATGACGGAGGAGAGAATGGCTGCCACGGCTGCACACCAGCGAGATGTGGCTGGGACCTTCCATGCCCTGCAGCACATCGTCATGGCATTGCTGCCTCAAGGCCTTGCGCAGATGAATGCTGCTGCTGCTTCTACATCCACATCTCCGCCCCCTGATGTGTCAGTGCCTCACAGTGCGGCAGGCAATCCACCACCACCCACGTGTGAGGCACATGTGACATCAGAGGACGAAGATGCGGGTGAATCAACCTTACTGGTAAGGAGGAGGCAGTAGCGTTCATCTCCGCCATATGTCCTGTTTCTGCTTGATTCTGCCCTTTGCATCATCACCTTCCACTGTCCCCCGATACACTCTACGACACTCACCTTGGACCTCGACATGGACTGCCATTTTCTGTTTGGTTACCAATGACACAGCGATCAGACTGCGGACTGAACTCTTCCCCTTCCGATGTACTTGTCGTTCCCTGAAGGACTCTGGCTGGCCCTCCACGGGCCAATAATGTGAAGTGGGCTTTGCATGGCCCTGTACTGCTCCATCTGCAACACTCCACTGGATGTGAATTAAACATTCAGAATCGCACAGATGTTTCATGTCTTTGATCATTCAAGTATGAGAGTATGGATGAATGTAGGGTCAGTGATTCCCCCTTACGTCCATGTTGCTCATGTCGTGGGACTTGAGTCACAGGGTGCAACATTGCCGATTGCGGTCCGGGTGGCGTAGACACTACAACAGAGACACAAGCATCAGTTACTTCCATGTCCAGCCCAGAACTGAAGCACGCCCAGAGCCCCGGGCTCATTGTTCCCACCCCTATGCTGGCCTGCCATACGCTAGGCCAGTCCACTCCGCTTACGCTCAGGGGGGACGACGACAAAGCTACATGTCCCAGGTCTTCCCTGTAGTGATCTGCTGATCACTGGTCTAGTCGTCAGCATGCCACAGCCACTCCCTGAGGGCTGGTTCACACCCACACCACACCCATCCAGCACAGGCGTCACAGGACATGTGACCCTGCCAATAAAAGGGGCCTAGCACGTCACATACCCCACTGCCGGAGATGACATGATGCCGTCCGCACCACGCGATCCAATCATGAAGGGTCCATGACTAGTGGCGCACTGAGTTGGTGGCACCCGCTGCACTGCGGCCCGCACGGGCCTACCGCCACAGGACGATGACTTGCAGTGCACTGAGTTGGTGGCACCCGCTGCACTGCCGCCCGCACGGGCCTACCGCCACGTGACGATGACTTGCGTTGCACAGAGTCAGTGGCACCCGCTGCACTGCGGCTGGCACGGGCCTACCGCCACGTGACGATGACTTGCGTTGCACAGGGTCAGTGGCACCCGCTGCACTGCGGCTGGCAGGGGCCTACCACCACGTGACGATGACTTGCGTTGCACAGGGTTAGTGGCACCTGAAGAGCTGAGCGGGTGTGCAGCCTGCGATGATGCGTTGGCCTCGATATGGCGTCCAGCGAATCAAGACTCAAATTGAACAGTGTGCCCTGCTGGACCGCAGTGTACGCGCAGGCAGCAGTCAGCACACACATGACTCTGCGGTGCGGTGCCACAGGGTGCGCTGGGGGCCTGTGGCGCAGAATCCAGCGATCGGCTGGGGAAGATGCACCGGCACGTGGTGGGCCCTCTTGGAGACACGCCGGTGGCGGCAGGTGAGCATTGAGGCCTGGGTGCGCAGGGGAGGGCAGTCATCGCTGGGCGGAGGACCGGTCTGGGGACCTGGGCTGGGGTGCATCAGGCACACAGGATCGCGCAGGCACCACCGGTCACGTCGGCGGACTCGTGGCTGGGTGGGGGGCGCCACCCTTGCTGACATGACCCTGCATGCGATGTTCGTGATGTGCGTGGGTTGGTTTGGGACGTAGCCACCTCGTCTACAGTGTGAATGTGCCCATTGAAGGTGGTCGGCCACATGTGTGTAGGCCTATGGGCAGGTTGTGGCGGAGACTGAGACACACGCAGTAGTCACTTTGGTGGTGGATTGGTGACGAGTGCATTCCCACAGTTGTGAGTTGGGGGATTGTGGAGTTGAGGTGTGTGGTGTGTTCAGTTGGTACTTGCCGATGGGCAGTGCATTTCCATGGGGGCCATCCTCAAAGCGCTGGTTGGTGGCGGACTTGCGGACATGTGGGGATCATGCACACTGCCTGGGGTATTTGCGACGACATTGGTGGACAGGCCACGGTGGTCCACTTTTGTATGCACAGTGATGGCATGCATGTGGTTGCTGTTGCGGTGATTGTGTGCAGTGTCGGCAGGGGGCACAAGTCATACACGTATGCTGTGAATTACCCCCAACACGTGCGTGACGCCAGCTATGGCATAGTTCCCTTGCGTGGTCTCAAGATGTTCCTGCGCAGTGTGGGGGGTGTGAGGGGCAGGGGTATCGAGCTGACACACACCGTGATGCTTTCAGGTGTGATGAGTCCTGCATGATGTGACCCGTAACAGCAGTTCGTGTGGTCGTTACCTTCCTCTTCATTCCTACGACGGTTACGGCCACACGTAGTTCTGTTACGGTCTTCTCATGCATGGTTTATCTGGCCTGTGAGCATTCCGGTTTGTCCAAGTGCAGTACACTGTACCAGATTAGGCATGTGAATATACGGAAGTTTGACCCTTGTCACCGTTTCTCCCACAGGTTTCTGAAGACACGTTGCCCTGTTGGAGTTCCCCGTTGGGAATGGAACGCGTTGGCTGAGCTTTTCGCTTTGTTGATTTATGTATTTGTAATAAAGTTCTGTTTTTCCACTTCCGTTGACTACTGGACTTCATGACCTTGGGGGAGGGCCCGGGGGTGGGTGCTTGGGGGTGGTGGCGGTGGGTGTTGTGGCCCTCTTGGGTCTCCGAGCTGCATGATCAGTGTCTCCATGGCATCTGTTGGTCTTCAGATGTGGCTCTGGGCTGGGCTCCCTTTCTACTGCAGTTGGTCGTCCTGCTTGACACCAGTAAAAGGCAGGTGTTAAATCCCTGCTGCTAACGCGCCTTATCGCCTGTTCTTGGTTCGCATCGCAGATCTGACTGGTCATTGTGAATCTCGCGAAGTGGTGTTTTCGTGTGTTTTTGCACGGGAACGCCTACTCTGCATATCATTAGCGTTAGTTGTCGCACTCATCCGTGGCGATGTTTTTTGCGGCAGCTATTGCTGGTAAACTGGCGATATCGGCAGTTTGCACCAGCTTGAGAATAGGGCGATAAATCTATCGCCACTTTTGCGGCGCTAAAGTGCAGATAAATCGGCGATGAGTCCTTGAGAATATGCCCCATAGTTTCTAACACTTCTTGTCTTCATACCTTCTTCCATAAACACACCTTATATACAGCCAATCGTTGACAGCTTTACCAATTTGTCCTTTCAACATTTTCTTATGTGCTTTCTTATTTGCCACATAGTCTCATTCACTCAAGGCTTTGAACTGCGCAGGTCTGGTCTGCGGTCCCAAACATGACACACCTTAAATTCCTAATCTTTTTCCATTCCATAACTTTATTTTGGTCTCATGGACCATAAAAGTACACAATTATAAAATTTCTCCCGAGGGAGTATACACAAGTGAACCATAAATAAAACATAACCCTAAAATTAATTCATATAGAAGAAAATATGCTAAAAAGTGTCCCAATAAAAAACTATACAGTTTGACACGTTTGGCGATAATAAAATGCATTTTGGAATCTTCCAGGGGATAAGCCTAGGCAAATCATATCTCGATCCTCCCAAGTCAAACTGCCTGGAAATCACTGGGACAGGAACATGTGTAGTACAGTGCAGTCGGAGGTTTAAAAATTTATTTCATCAAAAGATATTATCATTAATACTTTTAAAAAGGAAGGAATAGATACAGAGATAAGAAAGAATACAAACAATGCAAGTTTCTAGGGCCGTAATGGCTGGTTTAAAAAAATCCAACGTACACGCCACATTGAAATTAAAAAACGAGATACGGCAAAGACAATGGGAGCATAAGTATCGTACTTTAGGACTCTAAATGCCTCTGCACAGTGTACAAAGCCTAGATTCCTGCAGAGTTGAAGAAGCCAGCGCTGTCTAGGTAATTTATATCCAGGGCAGAAAAAAAAGACATGTAACTCTGTCTCTTCCTTATAATTACAGACAGGACACCATCCAGATAGAATTTTGGACCATTTATTCGAAAAGGCACGGAGCGGTAGAGTCCCAAATCTGAACTGTACATATAATTTCCTTGCCAGATTTGGTTGAATATCATCCAGGAAAGATTCCATAATGTACTCGTCCTTGATTTTTAAGAATTCGGCTGTCAAACAGCCGGAGGACGAGCTTTCCTGGATGTCGGCAAATTTGTGCCTCCTGAAGGATTTTACCAATTCTGACCGCGAGATTAAAAAACACGATTCTTCAGGATTACTCCATAAGCCTGCTTTGCTCAATTTGTTACAGACATCCTTTATGTATACAAACCAAGGTATTTTGCTAATACCCGGGAAACTCAATAGCTCTTTGAGCTCAGACCGATAGGCGGCCAGTTCCGGGGTCACCCACAATCTACGCCAGAAAGTTATGGGTCTAAGGCCGGTCTCTTCCCCAATGGGCCTAATGCCCAGGTCCAGGCGTAGGGGGGTGAGGGGAGTGCTACCGGGGAGACTTAACAACTGCCTCATGAAATTGTTCTCTACTTTGTTCAGGCTACTAGCGGTGCAATGCTCCCTTAATTCTGCCCCATATAATGTGGCACCCCTTGCTTGTACTTTATAAATCTCAGCTATTGGCCCGGCCGGTTTGTGGATGGAAGTTACGTACATTTTTGCAATTCCTCCTTCGGTCTGAGCAAGCTTAAGGCTTGCATTAGCCATTTGGTGCCCCCACTTCAGGTTTTCTGTCAAGGTGACACCTAAGTAGTCAAAGACCAACACTCTTTCAAGCATAGTGCCATTCAAACAGGGGTTAGAGCGAGACTTGTTGGCAGGATTGAAGACCATAAATTTGGTCTTCTGTGTATTAATCTCCAACCCCCTGATTTTACAGAAGGCAACAAAGCCATCGAGAATCCGCTGGATTCCCATAGGCGACTTTGAAAGTAAAAGAGTGTCGTCAGCAAACATCATTGCTGGAACCTTACCAGACGCTATCTTAGGGGCATCATTATCCTTAACCTTCCTGAGTTGGTCAACCAGTGCATTAATGAATAGGCAAAATAAGGTAGGTGCGAGCACGCACCCCTGCCATACCCCTTTGTTGACCGGACAGCAGGGGGTTAATTCACCACATTTTCCATACCTCACTTGAGCAAAATTACCTTCATGCAGTCTCATCAGAATGCTAAGGAGGTAGGGGGATCCCCAGATCTCTAAGTACACCCCATAATTTGGCCCTGGGCACGAGATCAAAAGCCAACTTCAGAGCCACAAATATTAGATAGAGGCTGCCACCCTCTATTGTCACCGTTTTACAGAAAAGAAGTTGAAGTCTGAATATCTGGTCGACGGTAGAGGTGTTTTCTCTGAATCCGGCTTGGTAGGGGCTCAAGATCTCTTGTTCTTCCATCCACGCCTGAAGTCGGTCAAGAAGTACCCGTGCAAACAATTTCTGGGTAACGTCGATCAAACTGATCGGCCTGTAATTAGTGGGTAGAAGAGGTGAGCCCTTTTTAAAGACTGGGACAATTTCTGCCCCAAGCCAGGTATCAGGGAGCTCCATGCCATTCATAATAGCATTAAATAAGACCCATAGGTAAGGTCCCCATATTTTTGGTTCCCCCGGAAGAGGTCCCCCGGTAGTTTGTCCAGACCCAGCGCTTTGTCGAAGGGAAGCTTGCTAATTGCATTTAGCACTTCGGACATGGTAATCCCTGGGGCCGCCTCCTGGGCGAACCCAGTGAAATTTATGAAGGCTTCATCAATTTGGCCCACAGCTTCCTTGGTGGTGTATAGAGCCTGAAAGTGAGTCTCCCATGCTTCAGATGCTATATTCGGCTCAATGGCTGCCTTCCCTACGGTATCACCTGAACTAACTATGTCCAGAAAACCTTCATGTCTTTATTTGATAAGGCAGATTTAAGGGCCTCCCATCTGTCCAATTCCCAGCTCTTTTTTGCTTGCTGGATGCTGTCTTTATACAGCACCCGATTCAGTTTAGTTCGGTGTTTGTCCTTTGCTTTAATGGCTTCTAGCAGAGCCCATTTGGCTTTTCGGCATTTGGCATTGAACCAAGATTGTTTAGGCCATCTTTTCATCCTATGAGGTACCACTGGATAAAATACATTCACCAATTTAGATGTTAATTCTGCGTGCAGTTTTGCAACCCTCTCAGTAGTTAATGGAGTATCCTTTGCAATTGTGGCCTCCCACATTTTTATTAAAATCGGGATTACTGATTGATATACTGTGGCCATCTTGTCAGGTGATTGTTGAATTAAACCCCACCTTATTTTCCTTCTATTATTTGAAAGTATTAATCCACTGTCCTGAGATATATGGGTGGCCTTAGAGTTAGAATGACCCAGATTCGGCATCTCCAATTCCATGGTCAAAGCGTTGATATCACTGTCCTGCCGCATCACGACAGCAAAATCACGAACCCTTTGCCATAGCCTAGTCTCCACTAAGATGTAGTCCAGCAGGGACGATTGACCTAATCTGTTGAATGTTAGCTGCCCCGGGGTATCCGATTTTGTGCGGCCATTGCATGCTCTTAGGGAGTGAGTTAATGTAATTGAATTAATCTGGAGTGCCAACGGGGACCAAGCTAATAGGTTGAATTTGTGAATCTGGGATTAGCCATTGAAGATCCTCCTCGCTGGGGGTGGTGTTACTTAGATCAGCGAGGGGTTCAAATTGGCAGTTGAAATCACCCCCTACAATCAACCATATGCTTGGATCAACAGTGGGAATAAAGAGGCTCAGTTGGTCTAATGTCACAGATTCTTGGCTAAGGCTAACAGGCCGAGAGTAAACATTGATAAAGGCAATTTTTATCTTTGAGGAAAATGTAAGTACTACACACTGGATGGCATTTGACGGGGTAGTCAACTGTTCAGCTCTGCAGCCCAGATGCGAGCCTACCCAAATGGTTAAACCCCGCGATGGTCTACCCCTCCCCCCCGAGGTAGCAGGGACATTGAATGAAGCAAAACCCACCCTCAGAGGGTCTTCCCGGGCCCGGTTTCCTGGAACATGCATACATCGTATTTGCCCACAAAAAGCCCCCAATCTGGGCAGGACAGTTTGCTTTTGAGTCCAGCAACGTTCCAGGATAAGACCCTCATCGTGTTGCCTTGCACGCTCTTTCTAAAGATACACTCAAGTGTATTGGTGTTAGAAGTTTGAGTGTCCCTCATTTGGGTAATAAGCTGGTTATCTGATGGCCTCGTAGACAAGCCGTCTCTCAGTTTTTTACTCAAAGGAGCAGGTAATGGGGCAAAAAGTGCACCTGGCAATTGTGCCCATGCTCCTTCTGGGCCAACGGTCTGGGGTGTTTCTAATCGGTGGTCCTTGCCTGTTTCCTCTAGCCCAGGGCATGTTGTCTGGGTGAGATAATCCCCTCTTTGATCTTCCAATTCTGTTTCCGACCACTGTGTTACAGATCCCTGGTCAGGAGTCAGAGTCACTACTTGTCAATCTACCCCCTCCAAAACCCCAAATCTATTGTTTACTGGTATGTTAAATAATAAGGGTCTGGGGGGGCATCCCACCTGCCCACAGTTGGAATGCTTAGTGGCCATCTGCATGCTTCTGGGGTAATGTGGGCCCTGGATGGCGTTTGGTAGTGAGTGTAAAAAAAGTCCAGTGGAAAGGGCCTAATCCCTGTGAGTGGCTCCTGGTGGCATGTTTTCTGGTTGAGTAGGCTACCCACGATTTGGGGATTTTTAAAGTTTATAACTACACAGTCCACTTGCATTGCTTTTCGTCGGTTTCCCACCCAGCCAACTCTACGGACCATTAGGATTTCCCCTGCCCTGTCGTAGTCAAACTGCCTGTGCCTCGCTAACCAGAACAGGCATTTGTTCCTAAGGTCCAGTTGTGTTTCCCTCTGGTCATTTTTAATTACGGAAACTCCTGCCAATATAACTACGTATGGGGAAGAGACAGGGGGTAAATTTATGGTCGGTAGGTTCACTACTTCCGGACTACCAGCAATGCGTTCGTCCCTCACCAACCCACTCACAGTCTCCGTGGGCCCATGTAGAGGGGGGCTGTTTTTAACCATACCCCTCTTTGGGGGTACTACAATTTTGCTCCCGGCCTCATGGTTGGAACTCATGCCTGCCTGGTGGTTGTTAAAATTTGGGTACCTTATCTCTTGGGTTGTGGTGGGGTCTTAGTTGCACTGCACACCCAACCCGTCCAGAGATATCAGGTTTAGAGTGTCCATCTGGCAGCCAAAATCATTCCCCCTAACTACTACATGGGTAGTACTTATGTTGGAATTTGCTTGCCAACTTTCCCCCATTGTTACCACTTTACCTATACGATTGAGTAGGGGGGCGAGTTCTTCCCTTACAATGGCTCTGAGTTGGTTCTGTAGGTCAGTCAACAGATTCAATGCCCAAGTAGGATAATCAATGTCAAATCTAGGGGACAAATTACATTTGAATCAGACTTCTCGTAATCCTCTGCACTAGATGATGGGTCGTCACTTATTTTCTTTCTTTTAGCTCCCACCCCAGGTACATGTTTATGCTTACCGTTCTTTGGAATACTGGTGGTATTTCTCCCCTTTCGTGCTATTTTTAGGTGCAACTTCTTGGAGTGGGGGTGAGGGTGGTTCAACTAAAGGGGCTGGGGTGGCAGTTTGCGAAATACATAAGTCAGACACTGGAATGCATAAATCAGGAGTTAATGACAAACGCCTCTCAGTGAGCTCGATTTCTGTATTGACCACCCCTATAGCCCTCTGTAACATCCTATCAATTGAAGTTTCAGTTCAGATATACAATGCATTGGAGATTGTAACTTTTTGAGTCAGCAGTAAATCTATTCCATTCTTTAAGCCACAAGCAAGTGTGTAATCCATGGCCCAAGAACGTTTTGTGGGTTTCGGAACCAATTGGGGACGGTGTAGGGACTCCCTAAGCAGGAATAGACTTATTCAAAAGTGCACCCGTTGTAATCTCAAACTAGCTCACCATTCATGAAATACTAATACAACTACGATTTCAAAATTAGACTTGAAATGCAATACATAAAATCAATCAAATAAACCTTTATCCAGTGGTGGCCAATAATTTTACCAGGGAGGGGGGGCCCAAACACGCACACATATACCTCACTCACACTCATTCATTCACATAAGCACACACAGCGATTCACAACACTCACTAACAAATACACATACATTCATACAAACACGCACACAACAACAAAAAACACTCATCAACAGCTCTACGACAGGGTAGCCTCGGAGGTCCCAGGAGGATTGGGACGGCTGCCTTCCCTCACTGACTGACCTTAGGTCAGCCAGTGACGGCAGGCAGCAGTCCCTAGCCTCGGAGGTCCCAGGAAGGTTGGCCTGCTGCCTTCCCTCATTGGCTGACCTCCGTTCAGCCAATGAGGGAAGGCAGCAGTCCCAATCTCGTCACAGAGTGGGATGGGGCCAGTGAGACTACTGACCCCACCCCACTCTGTGATGAGGTGTCATTGATTAACACTCGGTCCTGGGCACTTCAGGGCTTTTTAACTGTCAAGTAAACTTTATTCGGCCGGTATTGACCATAAAAGTTCATTTACACACACCAAGAGTAAAAAGATAAAAACTATACAATACATGGTAAAAGGGCAGGTCCAATAATTCATATACAATTGCCATGTATGGGCCTCTGAGCCCTAATATATATTAACCTTAATGATATGTCTCTAACAATCTAAAAAATGTTAAAACGGAAGACAGAACTAGAGCGCTTTCATGGACCTAGTAAAAGTGCATTCTATACAGTACTAGCAAATAATTAAAAACAATGCACGCTAAAATTATGACATTTCTAAGACTGGTTCAGTGCAGGATCAATTTTTTCCTTCGCCGTAAGGCTCCTGCTAAAAAAACTCACAACCCCAAAACATATCAAAGGTGAGCACAACATTTACAGATATATCAGAGCTGGCCTCACTCTTGCAAAATTACAATGTTTTAAAAGTGGCAAGATATATATTATCCGAAGATCATTATAAAATCCACAGAAAAACATAAAATGTAAAAGATCTTGGTCCGAGAAATCATCACAAAAGCAGGGCTTTAGGGCCCCTGGCTTAGAAAAACCCATGGGGACTGTGAAACACCAGTGAATACAATTAAACCTAAATCTAAATAAAAGAAAGCGATGGTTGAAATTTTTGATGTAAGACCAAAAAGGTTGTTCTAGGGTCCCAGGACTCAATATTAAGTATTGTCTTATCGTGGGTTTATTGAGTTCACTATTTTCCATTTCCACCATCCTCCTGGCTAGAAATTGCCTTTTAATATCTTTCTGCTCTCCAGGGTACATCTGTCTGGGATGTGTAAAGAGCTCAGGGCGCCCTATATTTGCTAGCTGCTGTGAAATGTAACCTAGCCAAGGGACATCAGCAGCCCTATTAAGCCTCATACAATCTTCTAAAACAAACTGGTTCAGGGTAGGAGTGGGGCTAGACCATATTTTTAACCACCGTATTAAAGGGGCCACTGCTATGCAATCAGAAATGTAACCCTGCCCTAGTTCTTCGTGCACCATAAAAGATGGGGTGCTGGGGGGTACAGCTAAAAGTTTCTGCTGAAATTTATTTTCAGCCACCTGCAAATCGCCAGCCTCCTTATAGCCCCATACCTCGCTACCATACGTGGCCCTTGGTATAAATTTCTCATTATAGACCTTCAATAGTGGTCGTAGTGGTTTACTCCCCAATCTCCTAGCAAAGTCCATGGTCGCTCCTGCTGCTCTAGACAGGGTGCTTTTTTTTAGTATTCGCTGAGCCACCCATGACCCATTTTCGTCAAACAAAATGCCCAAATAAGGAAATGTAGCAACATTTGTCAGTTCTCCACCTATGCATATGAGCATACGCTTGTTATGCTTTATGTCACCGGTCGACATTATTTGGGACGTAGAGAAATTAATGGAGAGGTCAAGTGAAACCATAAAATCAATACAGTGTTTACAAGTCTTTGCAGCCCCACAGGTGTCCTCGCAAGTAGAACTGCATCGTCTGCATATTGGAGAGCAGTGATGAGTTTAGAGCCTGCTCTAGGGATGTCTTTGCTAGCAGATGACAGGGCAGCCCCCAGATTGTTAATATATAAGGTAAAAAAGACAGGGGTCAAAATACATCCCTGTCTCACCCCTCGCTTAACATCCCATGATTCTGAAATGGAACCATTTTCATTGTATCTGGCTGAGGCAGTCAAATTTAAGTGGGACCAGTGCAAAAAGGCCACCAGATCGGCATCCATTCCAATTTCTAGTAGTAAGGGCCATAATTGTGACCTATTCACTCGATCGAAGGTGGACGATAAGTCCATGAATGCCATGTACATACGGAATAGGACACTTTACCCCGCACACTTTTACTCCGCGTGCCATTACTCCGCAGTTTTTACACAGCAAAATCTTTTACAACACATGGCTTTACAATGCAATCCATTTTAACGCATTCCCCATTACAACGCAATTTACTATTCTTTACTTTGGGGAATGCGTTGTAATAGTTTGCGGTGTAAAGCCCTGCGCTGTAAAAGATTTTGCGGAGTAAAAAATGCAGGGTAATGGTATGCGTTGTAACGCATGCGGGGTGTTTCCCGTGCATACGTCCCTTTTTGGCAAGTATATATTTGCTGATCATCATAAGTAGATTTATGCATTGGTCCACTGTCCCCATACCTTTTCTGAAACCATATTGCAGGTCTGAAATTACGTTGTTTGCGTTTAACCATATTGTTAAACGATCCAAAATCACCTTCCCCATGATTTTAGCGGCCGAGTCTAGTAATGAAATCGGGCGGTAACAGGCAGGCAGGCATCCTTTATAAAAATAGGTAAAATAATCGCTGTGGACCATGAGGGCGGTGAGCCGTTTGTTGTTGCTGCATTAAAGACCCTGGCTAGGATCTTTGCCCATGTGCCTGGTTCAGCCTTATAAAGATCCGCAGGGACCCCGTCTGGCCCAGGGGCTTTTCGCCCTGATGTGGCCATGATGGCTTTGTGGACCTCATCTACCCCAAAGCTTAGCGGACACATCTCTATACTGGGTTCCCTTCAGGACGTAAAACTGAAGCGCCCAGGCCCGACGCAATCGATGATGCTCCCCTTCGTCAAATGTGGTGGTGGGGCCTCGAGACACTTTTGCCAGGCTGAGGAGGTCACGCCCACAGGGCTGTAAAATCCTCAGCCTGGCAAAGTTGAGCTAAGGCAGCCAGGAATCTCTACATTTAGTGCATGCCTAGCTCCTGGCTGCCTGACCTGAACCAGAAGAGGGTCTGTCAGGTTGACCTTTGTTCGGACTGACAGACACTCTTCTTGCCTGGAAAAAGGTGGGGGGTGTGGCCCCCTCAGACCGTACGGACGGGCTGCTGCTGCCTTTGTCTGCCTACCAGGATACGGGACAGAAACTTGTCACAGAAAAGGAATAGCACTACATGCTTCCAATCACACCAAGATAGGCTTTTTACCATTAGCAAACTACCCTTTTTTTAAAAACATCTTTTTATTGGCATGTTATATTAATACTTGACAGTATGGCATACTTGCAGCATTTATCTCATTAGGCGCAGTCCCCCTTCCTGGGCTATGATTGAACAATGTGTAACTTCCAGGAGTGGCTCCCGCATTAAGGAGGGCTACCCATTTCTCCACTGTCCATGTTTTACTGGTTTTTCATCTGTCCTCCTAGAAACCATAGCTTCCAACAGTCCAAACACTTGATCGTATGGTCCCACCAGGGGTATTACCTGGTACACTATGTTCGTCTATCAATTCCCTGTGCTCTCCAGTAGCTCATAATAGGTACTATTGTAGTGGCCAGTCAAAAATAAGGCTACCTTATGTTAATAACTTATAACAAACCCAAACCTATATGAGGGGGGCGACAACTGCTCTGAATCAGGAGTCTGTGTGGCAACCTACTGTCTCGCCACTCTTCGTCACCTTAGTTGGAAGGGGGTGGCATCCGGGAGGGCAGCGGGGGCAAGCCCAGACAATTCCATAGTCTACTCTATCTCTAACTCATGTGTTCAGGCCTGGGTCCTGGGGTATACATTGGCGTACACCCTCCCTGCATGGATATGTGCAGGTCTCGACTAGCTCCGATCTCAGCGCCTGCCAGTCCATGGTACCTGCATCTCTCTCCATCCGCTAGGAGGACTTACCAGACCCATCTCCTCCACTCTCACTGTCAGCTGCAGGAATTTTCCCAATTCCCTAGTATTTCTGTCCATATGCCTGCAATCGGACACCTATGCACTCCCCTGTTATCCTCCCTAATGAGTACCCTCTCTTCTGCCCTGGCCCATGTCGTAACGTCTCGCACCCAGCCTTCCACTCAGGGGCCCACCTTAGATTTCCACACTTGCTCTATCTGCCTCCGCGTCAAGGCAAGGGCCAGGTCTATAAATCAAGAACTCACTCTCTGGGCCTTGGGAACAGTCCTAGTAAACAGACCTCTATGGTACAGGCAAGTGGATGATCCAGCTTATTCGTCAATTTACACACCACCTCCCTCCAATATGACCACAGCCTGGGACAACCCCAAGTCATATGTTCAAAGTCCACGTCTAACACTGAACACCAAGGACATGGTCGCATATCTCCCCCATAAATAGTTTGAATCTGGTGCAGGGTCATATACGTCATATGCAGATAGTTAAACTAAATAAACTTCAGTCGCATATTCCTAGAGATCATCTTGGGATATGCCAAAACCCTTATCCCCTCGCGCTCCGATAGGTCGCTTCCCAGCATGGTTTCCCGCTTGGTCTGAAGTGCGGCAAGTGGCCTTCTGTTCATGTCTACTAGTGTTCTACAGGTCCATTTCACCAGGTGTCTGGCATCTCCCATGGTCAACCTTAACTATAGTACTCCATGTGTCTCAGGCTCGCCCCTACTGCTAGACCACAGGTCATCAAATTGATCTTGTAAGTACCTCATAGGTCAGATTTTGACCTGGGGGCAATTCACAAGTTTTCATCAGGTCTTCCAGTGGAATCAATGTCCCAGGCTGAAAGCAGTCTCCCACCGTAAGTAATCCTGCTTCCGCCCATGCAGTCAACTGCCGAGTCTTATAAAATGTAACTGGGTCTCCATGTGGGAACCCCACCAATGGCAATGCCAGTGCATACAATGGGTTCCCAGCTGTTCATCACACACATCGCCTCCAGCTGTCTAATGCCACCGACAGCAGCACCCCCAATGGAGGCATGTCTATCTTCCAGGCTAGAGCCGAGCCAGTCACGCCTCCTGGAGAGTCAGTCATCCAGTCCTGCCTGACTTCCCGCAGTCAAAGCCTGCTAACCAGCGCACAACCCACTGCAACTGAGCCGATAAATAGTAGAGTTCAAAATCTGGCCTCCATCCTCAGGCGGAAGTCGGAGTATTTCCAGTGCCACCCTGTGTCTGTCCCCATCCCACACCAGTTTTCTAAGGAGAATGTCCAATTGTCTAAACCAGGACTTAGGTACCTTAGCCAGGAGATCAGTAAAGAAGTACAGCAGTCGTGGTAACATGACCATTCTGGCCAATGAGATCCGCGCCATAATGGGCAATGTCAAGAACCTCCAAAACGTTACTCAAGACTTGAGGGAATGAAGGGCGCATCCCAAGTTCCCCTCCCGTAACTCTTCCATTGTATGAAATACTTGTATTCCCAGATATTTAAATGTGGTCGGGGACATACACAGTCCTCGCGATATTCGGTCAGGTCTCTGACTGTCACCTCTCACAGGAAACAAACATGTCTTGTTCTTATTGACGCGGAGGCCTGAGTATTGTGCGAATTCGTCTAAGAGATCCATCGCGTGTTGTGCCCCCAATGAACCGTCTCGTAGGTAAAGTATTATGTCATCAACATGCAGCGATATGACATGCTCCCTTCCCTCCACTTGTATGCCATACCCAGCACCTTCTCTCCTGAACAGTTTGGCCAACGGTTTATGGGCTGAAGCAAACAAGACGGGCAACAGCGGGCACCTATAAATGCTATACCTCATAGAAATACTATGGCCCGTCTTGACACGCGCAGTAGGGGATGCGTACAGTATTCCGATCCCATCTCTCCCCCAGCTACTTCCGGAGCATCACTTCATAAAGAAAGTCCCACCTGACAGAGTCAAATACCTTCTCCAGGTCAATTGGCATCATGGTAGCGCAGTAGAGTACTAACGCTTCTGGATGGAATAAGACCTGGTACAGCCTGCGGAGGTTCAGAGATGTGCTCCTCGCAGGGATAAATCCATTCCGGTCACAATGGATTAATATCTGCATATGGGGTAATAACCGCATTGCCAAGACCTTGCTGAGGATCTTAAAATCCATGTTTAACATGGATAAGGGGCAAAACGCAGAGACAGTGGCATTTAGGTCTGCAGCCTTAAGCAGTGAGATAACTATAGCTTCCCTAGTGGGTTCAGGCAACATACCTCATCATGACCTTGAATGCTTCCCATTCGACCCCCACTGAAGAGGCAGTACCTTTGCCCAGGTGGTGCAAAGGAACTTGTCCAGTCTGGTGTGCAGCTGACATAAGTGGGAGTGATATGAGTAATTTCTGGTCAACCCGTGCTGAACTCTCCGGACATCCTCCACCTCCAAATGCGTCATCCACTCCCTGAAGCCCTCTGCTGTCCTATGGGCTTGTAAGGGGGGTGTGAAATGGTCCAGCGCTATATCCGCTACACAGTTAAAGTCTCTGTCTATCAGTAGATTGTGGGTGGCCATAGGGGCCAGCTGGATCGACAGTGCATGGAGGAATGTTAGCTGGTCTTGGTTGGGGGCATAAATACTACCTAAGACCACCTCCTGACCAAGTAATCTGCCTTTCACCAGCACATTGCGACCATTCAGATTGATCACAGTGTGTGTTTTCACAAAATGGGTCCCCGCTCTGACCCAGATAAGCGCAGCCCTGGCAAACTCCGAGTACCCAGTCACAAAGATCTGCCCTCGCCATCTAGGCCTCAGGCCTTCCGCCTCTTTATCGATAAGGTGCGTATCCTGCAGCCAGTGGCGGTTTCTCTACGAGGGCGTTGGGGCTCTGCCCCCGTTACATTGCTGGATTCAACAATACTGCAGCTCATAGTCATTTACCAAGAAAAATACCCATTTATATCAGCTGCCAAAATGCATTAACAAGTTTAGTACAACAGAACTTGAACACGGGGCTGCGGGGCACTGTGTATGCCCCACTCACTGATATCGCCGCTGTTGGACATCACGTGACTCAGACTGACTCTCTAGTCTCTCCCCTGCTGTAAGCCTACGTGCGCTGTTTGCGGGGCTGAGAACCTCACAGCCCTGAAGGCTGTGATGTCATCAGCTCGGCAAAGATCTAGCTGCAAGGCGTAGTCTCCACCCCCTGATGGCGTGGAGGTAAAGTTAGCCCCGGGCGTTTTAAACACAAGCCCGGGATCGCTAACCCTCCACGTCAATCAGAGAGAGTGGAGACTCTGAGCTTGTCACCCCACCCTTTCCCAACTCATTACAGGGCGTGGTGGGACCCACCCTGTGACGAGTTGGGAAAGGGTGTGGCAGGCAGGAAGCCAAGGAATCGAGTCTGCTCAGACTCGACCTCAGACGGCTTCCCGCGCATGAGTCTGCACTGCAGTGGCACTGTGGCAGTCGGAGTACTGGGTGGAAGCCATTTTTTACTGCGTCACGGACGGACTGCATTTTCTGAGCAGAGGCAGTTGTTCATTACTGCCAGCAGCAGTCCACCGTCTACTGCAGGTTGTTGCTGTCTGATGTTGTGACTCGGTCAGTTGAAGTTCACCAGCCCAGGTAAGGCCCAGGCAGGCATTTTTTAACTTAGACGAATCTACTATAGGCCCGTTTAGGGCCTTGTCGTCACATGGATGCCAATGCCATGGATGTCGGCCGGGGTGGGGGGGAGGGGGCACCCGGGGCAGACACACAGTGCAAAGTTTAAGTGTTTGCGCTATGGGCTGTGTGTGTCTGTTCTGCATTCGGCAATCGGCAGTCTGGCATTCAGAGTAAAGGAAAGCTTTAACTGCAGTTGGTGTTTTCCGGTGGCGGTGAGATGATCAGCGTGATTATTTTTTTCCAGGCGCTGGATTAAGAAGTGCCATTTAATGGATTGAGCTATGGATTTGAGCTATGGATTCCATAGCTCAAATCCATAGCTCAATCCATAAAATGCACTTTATGGATTAAATAATACATCGGTTTGTAGTTTTGATGTTCACTAACAGGCCTCGCTCGTATGAAGTATCCTCTGCAAACTTGTTTGAGTGCTGAAATAATTGAATTAGTCCTCCACAAATGTCTATCTTCATAAAACCTCTCCCCGTCAAGATTTCTGTCAGGTTTAGGGGTTGTGCACAGCTGGTCTTCGATGCCAATTCCAAACTTCTTCTCACATATACCTCAAAAGGCCCATGAAAACCAGTTTCCAAGGATGTTGTCAGAAGAGAAAGGAGGGGTTTGGGTGAAGAGATAAAGATCCACACGGGACTCAGTGGGTCTCAGAGAGTGAGTGTCACAGCACAGTGTTCTGATGAAGGGTGAAGGCACAGACTCATAGACCGGAAAGTAATCACACTGCAGACCGAGTACTGTGAAACATACCAGTCGGTATTAATTAAAATTAAGCTTTTGCTTATTTGCAGCACCAGTTATTATTTGAATTTTTTGAGCTATGGATGCCTGGCCAATGTCGTCGCATGGATGCCATGGATGTCGGCCGGGGTGGGGGAGAGGGGGCAGACACACAGTGCAAAGTTTAAGCGTTTGCGCTATGGGCTGTGTGTGTCTGTTGCATTCGGTGTAAAGCTTTAACTGCAGTTGGTGTTCTCCGGTGTGATTATTTTTTTCTAGGTGCTGCATTAAGAAGTGCCATTTTTATGGATTGAGCTATGGATTTGAGCTATGGATTAAGATTTCAGTATTTGTTTGATGTTCACTAACTAAACGGGCCTATAGAAGTTAAAAAGACTGGGAGGCTTGAGCTATGGATCCTAAGATGTTCACTAACTTGTGTCGGTATTAATTAAAATTAAGCTTTCGTTTAATTGAATTTTTTGAGCTATGGATGCCGGCTGCGATGGGGGAGAGGTGGCAGACACACAGTGCAAAGTTTAAGCGTTTGCGCTATGGGCTGTTGCATTTGGTGTAAGAAATAGCTTTCAACTGAAGTTGGTGTTCTCCGGTGTGTTTATTTTTTTCCAGGCCTAAGATTAGGAAGTGCCATTTTCTCTCACTCCCTTTCCATCTGAAATTATCTTTAGCTGTTCTGGATTCAGGCAAGGCAGGCTCAGCCTCCCAGTCTTTTACAGCGTAGTAATTTGAGCACCATAGATTGTCATCTGTTATTTATTTCCTGTGCTTTGAAATGGCAGATTTGCTAAAAATTCCCAAACAGGCAAGATGGCGGTCGACTGAGACCGTAGCAGCGCACAGGAACTGAGAGCCAGGGTTTCAAAATTAATGCTGTGATACAAGAAAGGTGATGCATGCAACAATCGGGCAGCGATGATTTCGGAGACGCAAACAGAAACGCTACGGGTCCCCTCAAATATGTATGGACACTATGTGCAACTGGTTGGGACGCTTATCGGGTTGGCGGTGCTTAGGCACTTTAAATACCTCAAGAACACTCTCTCAAGCGAACCTGGGTGTCACATTGGTGGCGGATCGCGTTTGCTGACGGTGGCATCAGCATCAGCATCGGTGGAGCCTGTGGAGGCCGGCAGGATGGGTCCGAAATCGGCGGCTGCGCTCAAGGCAAAAACAGCGCGTCTCATGCCCAAGAGTCTTGCGGAGGTCGGAGAGGTGGGAGTAGATGCGGACACGGTGGGGGAGGATGCACTTGGTTTGATAAAATGAAGTGAATAACTGGCAGCTCTTCTAAGAATGCCTTGTTCTGTTTCCCCTGCTTGCTCTTTGGGGGGTGAAGTTAGCTGACTAAAACAGGAGTTACTGACCTTAAACATCTCGCAGAAAAAATAAAGAGGCATGATGCCAGTGAATCCCACTTGACCAATGTATTAAAGTTATCCTTGTTTGGAAAATCAAATATTGCACTGCAGTTAAATGAATCCTACTGCAAGGGAGTAATCAAACATAATGAGGAGGTTGATAAGAACCGTTATATATTATCCAAATTGACTGACTGTGTAAAATTTTGTGGAGCTTTTGAATTGGCATTGCGTGGCCATGATGAAACTGAAGACTCCCTAAATACAGGAGTCTTCAGAGGGCTGGTTGATTTTGTGTCTAGTATTGACAGTGCAATGGTAGCACACTTGAAAAGTGCAACTGTGTTTAAAGGCACTTCTAAGACAATCCAGAATGAGTTGCTTGACTGTTTGCTGGAGGTAACAAAAGAAACTATTGTACAGCAATTAAGAAGCACTGATTACCTAGCTATCCAGGCCGATGATACAACTGATGTCTCTACCAAGACGCAGTCAGTACTTGTTTTCCGCTACATGGATGGCAATTCCAAGGTAGTGGAAAGATTTGATTGCTTTTCGAATCTGAAAGATTCAACTGCAGATACAATTTCAGCATCCATTCTTAATGAACTTAACCTTATTTTCCCAGAGCACTGTGGTAAAGAGAAGTTAATTGCTCAGAGCTATGATGGTGCCAGTGTCATGCGTGGTGCCTCCGGTGGGGTTAAAAAAAAATCAGAGACATCTATCCAAATGCACACTATGTCCATTGCTATGCCCACCAACTAAATCTAATCATGGAACAGGCTGCTTCAAAAATATCCAGAGTCAGAATTTTCTTTAAAGAGTTGGGTGGAATTACTGCTTTTTTTCCCCGTTCGCCAAAATAGACTGAAGGGCTTGAACAGATAGTGGCAAAAAGAATACCGAGAGGGTCTGCAACTCGCTGGAACTTCAACATCCGCGCTATCAATATAATTCACGAACACAGAGATGACCTTGTAGAATGCATGAAAACTATTACAGAAGACAGTACATTTGATTCCTCTTCTGTATGTGAAGCAAAGGGCTTTACCAGAACTCTGGAAGACAGGGAGTTTGTTTTTTTACTTTTTTTTGTTCCACGTCATAATGTTCCATGTCAATATTTTGTACAGTCAATTACAAAACGAGACATTGATACTGTATTTGTACAAAGGGCCACTTCAGACTTTGTGATCAGCATCAACACGGTACGGGAATCAACTGACAATTTGGACTCTAAATTGCCACATGATTCTCAATTTACAAACCGCAAACTGCAGATAAGTACCTTGATTCAGGAGGGAAAAGAAGTATGTGACATTATTGTGGTGCATGCCAAGGAGCGCTTTGCATTTAAAAGGCATCTAGTCAGTGCAATACTACTGCATAGTGACCTGTTTCAAAAACATGGCAAATGTTTTCCTACTGTAGCACTCAATGAAACAGTGGAAGCATATCCAATGCTAAACAAGTCAAGATTGCACACTGAACTATCAATCCTGTATGGAAGACAGGAGTTTCAGCAGGCTACAGGTGGTGCCATGGCTTTATATATATTTTTATGTCAAAACAACTTACAGAATTCTTTTTCTGAGACTCTTAAGTTATTGAGAATTGTTATTACAACACCTATGACAACATCTGAGGCTGAAAGATGCTTTTCCACACTGAAGAGGATAAAAACATTTTTAAGGAACACAATGACCCAAGCTCGACTAAATACATTGGCCATGCTGTCAATGGAAAAGGAACTAATAAATCAGATTCCAGAATTCAACAAGAGAACTATTGAAAAGTTTGCTCACATTAAAGAACGGCGTCCAAACTTTCTGTATAAATTAAAACCATGGAAATGCAAGTGGTGCTGTGAATCATTGGTGCTAACAAATATAGTTTTTGTTTACTTTGTATTGCAAGTAACATTAAAGAATACTTTAGGAACCTTGTATTTTTTTTATTTTTTTATTTTACAGAGTTTTATATAGCGCGAACTTGACCCAAATCGGGTATCAGAGCGCTTTACATAGCACCTGTTGCATTACATGAGGACACATTCATTTTTTTTGTTAGGCACGGGGAGATTAAGTGATTTGCCCAGAATCACAGGATATCATTGCCGAGACTTGAACCCAGTTCCCCAGATTCGAGGTCGACCGCCCTAGCCGTTAGACCAACTCCTCTCCCCAAAGTAAATGCACCATGTATTCAATGTATGTTTCGGTATCTTGCATCACTTGAGAGGAATTCAGACTTATCATTATAAAGCTACATAAGCTTGGTGTTGTTTCAGGGTATTAGTTAATGCACTTCTCTCTCAACCTTTTTTCAAAGTTCCCCAGCAAATATGGCCCACTTTTGTAAATATCCTACACTCTGGCAAGCTTTGGACGAACTTACAAACTACAGCCAGACAGACTGGGACCATGTACCTTCCATGACATACTTAAAG
Source organism: Calotriton arnoldi (assembly GCA_963921515.1). Taxonomy (NCBI): domain Eukaryota; kingdom Metazoa; phylum Chordata; class Amphibia; order Caudata; family Salamandridae; genus Calotriton; species Calotriton arnoldi. The sequence continues at coordinate 294,016 of CAWUFW010006410.1, read as the reverse complement.
ATGGTGCCTACTGGGCTACAGTCAGTCATGTAAGAAATTACAGGATTATGTTTTTTATTGGTCTCATCTTTTCTCAGGGTATTATAGTCTTATTTTGCAAACTTTAGCTGTACAGCAATGTCCTTTAGGAGAAGCGATTTGCTTCTGGCTATCTGTTTGATGAAGCTGTAGTTGTTCGCTCTTTTCCTAATTGCAAACTCATACACTGTAATGTTTGCTGTGCTGGTAGAGGCCTGTAGAATCCTGGACATAGGTTTTTTTTTTTTTACCATATCTATCACTGAGCATCATATGGACTGATACTGAGGGAATTTGTTAATAATATTACTTAATTTATAATGATGGGCTTCATTTCTGAATGGATATGGTTTACTATCCTTATCAACTGAAGAAGAGCAGACTAGATTTGAGACCATTGCATATCTTTAGATCTGCACATGACTCATTACCTCAAACGTAATGCTCAACACATCATAAAAAGTTCAAACAATTATGTAAAGGTGGCAGCACTTCATGTTGATCAAGCCCATTACTTTAGCAGAATCTGATTCTAATCGCCATCTGCAGTGATGCAAAAACTATAAGGGTGCACTTACATTTTCATGCAAGGGTTCCAAATGTTGGCCCATTTCGGATTGTTAAATGATATAACAATGTTTGTTTGCTTGTTGGCACATGTATAATTATCTCCTAGTAATATTTTGTTGATGGCTTCATGGGTGTTAGATAATATAAATGTGCAAACCCATACAACTTTGAGAAAGTTATGTTTCTTCTTTGCACCAATACATTTTTCATTTAATTATTTATACAAGTTTTCTAAAGTACTGGTTAACCAGAGTCTTTATCAGAGATGTACAAAGTATTTAACGTTAAAGTATATAACATACTTTTTGTACTATTAAATCTTCTTTACACAAAGATTTTGGTCATCTTTCTCTAAATATTGATTGGATTTTTGACAGGATTTTACCATACTTTTTTTTTTTTGTAAAACTTTTTTTTATTAATCAACATCAGCATATCAAGTACATTACAGAGAAAGCAGGAGAGCATGCCACATGGGGACAATAGGCAAAATCAATCAATACAGCATAATACTTGGAGGGTTTAGGGCGAAGGGGGGTCGTCACTGTCAAGGGAGAGGGGCGGTTGACATATGTCTCCACAATAGGAGTTCCACAGGCCCCATACACGGGTCCATTTTTTAGGGCAGCCCCGGGCAACATACACCGTCTTTTCCCTGAACATTGCCCAATCCAGATCTTTCTTCCAGTCACCCACCGTTGGAGGTTGAGACGCCCCCCATCGCTGAGCAATATTTCTCTTAGCGAGCATAAGCCCCAAAGTGACCCATTGCGTTAAATAGTCATTCAGATCCGTCGGTTCCCAGATGTTCAACAAACATCTACGAGCATCTGGGCTAAGTTGTGTTGTTAACACTGTGTTGATGATATCATGTATTTTACGCCAGTAGGGCTGAATATTGTCACATTCCCAAATTATATGTATAAAAGTACCCACCTGGCCACATCCCCGCCTACAGTCCCCCCCATCTATTCTCCCCATCCGTACCAGCTGGTGTCCGGTCACGTAAATCCTATGGAGTACTTTAAGTTGGACTAGGCGCGCGGGTATTGCCACGACTCTAGGCGAGGAAACGGCCTCTTGCCAGTACTCGTCGTCTATCTCGATTCCGTCCCTGGACCATTTTTCCCGAAGCGACTGAAGAGGGTCTGGCATGCTGTTGATCAGCTTTTTATATATCAATGAGATAGTGCTGTCAGGGATGTGGCCATCCAAGACTCGGTCCTCCAATGGGGACGACTCGGGAAGGGCGGTACCACGCTGTACATGGGAGCGCAGAGCGTGTCGGACCTGCGTATAACGGAAAATTTCAGAGTCAGCTAGATCGAATTGCTGTTGCAGGGTAGCGAATGACTTGATATCTGATTTGTCCCACAGATCCCCTATACGCGAGAGACCTATGAGATCCCATTTGTCAAACCCTTTGCTTTTCCACAAGCTACCCAGCTGTTCCGAGTCCCATAACGGGGTAGCAAGTGTGAGCCTGCGATTCCAACCAAGACATTTAGTGGCAGTGTGCCAAACATGGACTGAGTGCTTGGTGGGGCCTGTGAGTTGAAAACGGTGTGGTTTGGAGTAAAGGGCTCTATTATAGTTCCCACCCGAGAGGAGCCATCTATCCATGTTATGGCTTGGATCTCCGGGACGCAGGTAGGTGCCATGATTGATGGCAGCTAGATGGGCCGCCCAATAATACTTCTTGATATCGGGGAGGCTGATGCCCCCGTCATACCAATTCAAGGTGAGCTTGCTTAGGGCGATACGCGGCTGTCCACTCCACAACAGGTCCCGCTGAAGGCCCTCTACCTCCCCGAAGTAGGACGCTGGGACCGGGTCCAAGGAATTCTGCAGGGCGTATAAAAACCGGGGCAAAGACATCATTTTAAAAAGTGCCGCTTTTCCCAGTAGGGAAAGCGGGAGCGACTTCCAGCTGATTATGTCCTTACGCAACCTAGTCAAAGGGGGAAGTAGGTTCTGGGAATAGCGGAGCGACGGGTTTAGGGTGAGAAAAATCCCCAAATACTTGAAGCCGTCTGTACGAATTTGAATGGGGCATCCCTTCGGTGGGGTAGGCGGTTCTCCAGCCAAAACAAACCACAGGGATTTACTCCAGTTAATGGAGTACCCGGAGAACCTGCCGAAGATGGCCAGGATATCCAGGACAACAATCAGGGACCGCCTCGGAAAAGTCAGATAAAGCAGGATATCATCTGCGTAGAGCGAGATGCGGTCCTCCCACTCCGAGGACCAGCGCATGCCCCGAATCCTCGGGTCTCTACGTATCCAGGCCGCCAGTGGCTCCAAGGCCAGGGCAAACAGGAGGGGAGACAACGGACAGCCTTGCCGGGTCCCCCGACCCAGCTCAAAGGTAGCCGATTTTTTGTTATTGACTACTACTTGTGCTAACGGTTTAGCATACAGAAGCTGTACCCATTGAATATATTTCGGACCAAACCCCAACTTCTCCAGAACTGCCCAAAGATACGGCCATTCAATGGTATCAAATGCCATGGTGGCATCGAGGAGACTATTACAGCTGGTTCTAAAAGTGAGGCCGCTCTGCCTAGTACTCCATGCACCCTACGCAAGTTAAGCGCAGTGTTGCGATGCGGAATGAAACCAGATTGATCTGGATGGACTAGGGTTTCGATCACTGTGATCAGGCGGTTGGCCAGAAGTTTGGCCAAAATCTTGGGCTCCGCATTCAGGAGGGAAATTGGTCTATATGACCCACAGTCAGTTCTCGGTTTCCCCTCTTTATGGATGGTGATAATAGTGGCCGTCCTCTGATCTATCGGCAGGAGCCCTCTCTCCCTTGAGTCCTCGTACATAGCCCTGAGATGTGGGGCCAGCCTGTCCGGTTTAAGTTTGTATAGTTCGACCGGAAGCCCGTTGGGGCCCGAGGCCTTTCCTGATCTAATGGACCTTATTGCCTTCGCTATTTCGTCATTGGATATGTCACTATCTAAAAAGTCACGGTCATCAGCTGAGACCTTGGGCAGCGTTATGTCAGCGATCATCTGGCGGGAGTCCTCTACAGAATAGGGGGTAGTTGAAGAGTAGACCGCACAGAAGTGGGCAGCAAACTTATCCACAATGTCTTGGGGATCTGTGAGGGGGCCACCTCCCTCCCCTCGAAGTTCTGGTACTAGGCGGTTTGCCCATTCTCTCTTGTCTAGCCATGCTAGTAATTTCCCAGCTTTATCTCCCACCTCATATAACCGTCCCTGCGCAGCTCTACCCAAGGCCTTTGCCTGGTCGGTCGCCAGCGCTCTGTATTCCTGCTGCCGGAGCCTTAGATAGTGGAGTTTATCGGGTGTGACCTCCGAATCCAGGTCAGTTTCTAATTGGCCAATCTCCGCCTCCATGGCCACTATCTCTCTGTGGTGGTCCTTTTTCTTGCCCGAGATTAGGGATAGGGCCTGGCCCCGAATCACCGTCTTAAAGGCTTCCCATAGCATCTGCGGGGAATCCACTGATCCCTCATTGGCGATGAAGTAATTATCTATGGCTGTGAGGAGGGCTTTGCGAATTTTGGGATCTCTGAAATACCACGGGTTGATGGGGGCCACCCTTCCCACTTGTTTATAATCAAGAACCACGTGAAGCCAAACCGGAGAGTGGTCGGAGATACCCCTGGCCAGGTGTCTAGTCTCATGAATGTGGGCAATCTGAGATGCGGGAACCAGAAAGTAGTCGATACGTGAGAGGCTCCCGTGCGCCCCAGAGTGAAAGGTGTACTGCATTGTATTTGGGTGATAGGTCCGCTAGCTATTCACCAACCCCATGGTCTCAAGAAATTCCGGAAGCCAACCGGAGGTGGGGCTCGATGTACGGGGGGGATATCGATCTAGCGCGCCCGAGACTACTGAGTTTAAGTCCCCTCCCAGGATTAACAGATTTTCTGGAATAGCTAGCAATATAGTTCCTAAATCTCTAAAGGTGGTGGCCTGTAGGCCAGGCGGTACATAAACCGAAAGGAGTGTGATGGGGTGTCCCTCCCATGTACCCGTGACCCCGATGTATCGTCCCCGATCGTCTGCCCAGGTTGCGCTTACCACAAGAGGAAAGGATTTCTTCATCATAATACCCACCCCTCTTGAGCTGGAGGTGAAACCCGCATGAGCCAACATTGTGTAGCCTCCTCTATGTAAGGCCTTGCATGTATTTCCAATGAGATGGGTTTCTTGGAGTAATACAATGTCGGGGGCCTGACGTTTGATGTACTGGAGAACAACACTACGTTTGATCTTGTCCCCTAACCCGTTGACATTCCAGCTTAACAATTTGATTCCTACGTCTCTCCGTGTAGCCATGACTGATTAAAAGATATCCCTACTCTTTTTACAGGAGTAGCAGCGTGTGTTTCGACTTCCTCTACAGGAGGTACTACAAATGATGCTGATGCAACAAACACAACAAAAACCAAACAAAACATTCCCTCCCAACAACCCTCCACCCCGCTGCCCTGCACTCTGGGCCTAGAACTGCTCATCGAAAACTTGCAGAGTGCCTGTCGCCCTTGGAATGAACTAAGAGTAGAAGAAAAGGGGGAAATAGAGCGCTCCGCCTCCCTGTCCCCAACAAGTCAAGTGTACATCCTCCTTGCGCGAGTGTGTCAAGTCTAAGAGGGTCCACCGCCATGAAGGATCAGAGAGAGAGAATTCCCACCCACAACCCACCCCACCACAGGCCCAACGTACTCCGTATAAAGATACATGGCGATACAGCCCTCTCCTCAGACAGGGCGGGTGTCCTCACTCTCACTTCTGACATGGCCGCCTGGGCTCCGCATTCCACGGCGCTCGATCCAGTCAGCCGCAGCCTCGGGTTGCTCGAAAAACCAGGCCCGTCCATCCGCCTCGACCCGAAGACGTGCTGGAAAGAGCATCGCATATTTCAGTCCTCTGTCTCTAAGCACTCGTTTCACGGAGAGGAACGACCTCCTCTGCGTCTGCACCCTCTGTGTGAAATCCGGGAAAAAGGTTATGTCTGCATTTTCGTAGCGGAGGGGGGCCCCCGCTCTGGCGTTCTGGAGGACGACATCCCTGTCCCGAAAGTTTAGGACTCTGGCCAACATTGGCCGCGGGGGCGCGCCCGGCCTGGGACGGCCACCCGGGACCCTATGTGCCCGTTCGATGACAAAGAACTTACTGAGGCCTTTGGGCTGAAGATGCTTCAGGATGAGATCCTCCACAAATAGGTCAGGGGACTGCCCCTCCGATTTCTCTGGAACACCCAGGATGGGGAGGTTGTTGCGCCGCAGGCGGCCTTCGTAGTCGTCCAGTTTTAGGTCAGTGAGGTTACGAGAGTTTTGTAATTCGCGGACTTCTCCTTGGAGTTGTGCGACATCTCCGACGAGGCTCGTGGCGGTGACCTCCACCTGCTTCACCTTCTCGTTCAGTTTCCCCAGATCCGCCCTGATGAGGTTCACGTCGATAGCCATGGTGTCCATTTTATGTTCCAGGGAGGTTTTAACTCCAGTGATAGCGTCCATGACGTCTTTCAATGATAATTCCTGCTCCTCTTCGCCCAGGCCACCCTGGAAGGCTCCTCCGGATAGTCGGCTCTGGTGCGTGTCTTTGGGGACAGTGTAGCAGTCCAGTTTGTTAGTTTGCGTCCCTCTGGGCCCCCGGGTCCCAGAGCCTTTACTCCGATCCATTACGCCACGGAGCAGTTACTCAGGCCCTCCCCGATCACACTGGAGAGTCGGCTGTCGGGGCCTCAGGCTGTCTTCCACCAGCCGGCGAAGCAATGGTCCTGCAGGCCCCAATAGGTCAGGTGGAGGGAGAACCAACACAGGCCCTGAGATCCCGCCGGGAGCTCCTCTCTAAGTGGTGGAGCTGCAAGTGTAGGATCTGGTTTCAGGCGTGGGACTCAAGCCTCCCCAGACCTGGAGCGTCCTCTCCCCTGGGTCGCCTTGCACACTTTCTGTTTGCCGGGGGGGGGGGGGTGTTTTCCCCTCTCCGCAGGTCCCAGCTCGGGCCACTGCCCACACAACCGTAGCACTCCCTGGGTCTTGTCGGTGGTATGCTCGTGACCTCAACACAGTGGGCCCCCCCGCTCAGGGTCCAGTGTCCAGATTCGTCGCAGTTTGTGGGGGGGAGCAGGATGATGAGCCTCCGGCCCTCGCGTTGCAGCCCTGCCGCTCGTTGATTGCACCCCCAACGCGCAGGACAGAACTGTGCCTGGGCCTTTCCCGCTGGATGGAGTTTCTACTCCGGGCCCCACTTGCCTGCGGGTTATGACGGGGTCCCGATTTGCTTGGGGCGAGTCGCAGTCTCTCTGCGGCGGTGATGTATCCCGGGCCTCACGCCGTGAAAAGTCCCCGACCCAGCTGGGCCGCTCCCCGGCCTCTCGCAGCACTGTGCGTCCCGGCTTCTGGCTGGCAGGTAGGCCTCACCGCTCCCGCCCCCGTAACTTTGGTGCCAGGCGTCGGACACAAGCCGGAGCGGGCGGGATGGTGACCGCTGATGTTCCGATGCGCGGATCCACTCTCGGATGACGCAGATCTATGTGCCGGATAGGAGCTCTACTCTACGCGGCCATCATAGATCGCTGCTTGGCCACGCCCCCAATTTTACCATACTTGATTGTTTAAATGTAAATCTATATAAAGTATTCTACATTACTCGTTGAGCAACTGACTTTGGGGTGATGGATATTTACTTTTTGTTTTTCAACTGTAAAGCTATCCGGCTCAAGGCTTGGTTGACTTTCTATAAGATTAAATTACTTTTTTTCTTTGAATGAATATTTCTTCTATCTGTAGCCAATTATATCATATGAAGATTTCATTCACCTCCTGTGTTCTTGGCTTTTAACAAATGATTCACAAAGGAAACAGACATGCACTAAAGGTAGGGAAGACATTTTATGAGTTGCATGTATATATTTTATCTCTGCTTGTTTCTATGTGTTTTTAGTTTATGCAAGTTGCCTTTATGCATGATATTGAGTTTCAAAAAGTGAACCCTAACCAATATGATATTCTATGGAATAAGTAGGCATTTGACTCTGTTGGGCCATCTTGAATGCCACTTTATCTAGCGTAGGCACTGGCTCAGTAGACAGATCCAACCTATTTATGCAACATTATTAAAATTATTTGTGGTTATTAGCCCCTACCCATCCTATTATCCTCAATACAAACATGTTGTGAGGGAGATACCAACCCCAAAACTTCTTGCCTGTTGGACACTTTGCTAAAGAAGGAGGTCTAAGAAGCCAGGCCTATGTTCTATTTATGAAAAATAAAATTAGGCTGAAAAATTCAGCTTTTTATCCCATTTCCGCTTAATAAGATTTGTACAGGAAATGCCGACTAACCTTGCCTTGCATTTGTTTATTTACTTACAGCATTCCTAGTTGTTTAGAAGGCAAACTGTTCGAAATAGGTATGTTGTTCCTCTCCCTCACACAACTCCCCTTGGTTTCTCTCCCTCACACAGCTCCCCTTGGTTTCTCTCCCTCACACAGCTCCTCTTGGTTTCACTCCCTCACACAACTCCCCTTGGCTCTCATTCAGAATGTTGTAGTGAAGTCACTGTTGCACTTTTTTTTACATGGCATTTCTTGCATGAAAACAGAAAATTAATTTAAGGAAATAGTGTCATCATATTGATGTACAGCACTGCACAGTCAATGAATGTATTTATTGTATAGTTAAAACCATTACAAGTGTATCAATGTGTTCAAAAGTTAATATGGGCAAATGATAACATCAGCATACGCAAATATTGTCCTCTATAGCGCATAAAAATTGCCAATTTCTTAAATGATAAATAATTCAATCGTATTGCTTTATTAACCTTCCTGCTTCCTCAAATTTGCTTGAAAATGCTCCATTTATCCACTCTTTTTTCAAACTTTTCTCGGAGGGAGAACCCTCCTGAGCCCCCCGTAGGTTGTTCGGGCTCGCTCGCTACACTCGCTCGCCTCAGTTCAGTACGGCGAAAGTTTTACGCCCCCCACCACGTTCAAATCTCACCAGCCGCCACTACCTGCAGCATAACTATCTGGGCTCCCCTGCTCTTCAAGTATCTGTGTATATTATAACATTTAGTGGCCAAGCCCACCCCCTCACATTCCAAGTCATGAACGTTACTCGAAAGCAAGAGTCCCCCATTTATTCAGACTTATAGTCTGCAAGGCCGCTCCCACCCACAACTCAGCAAACCGATAAACGAAAACCAGTAGGACCTCCCCTGAGACACGGGTAAACAACCCCCAATTACAAATGCCCAAACCCAAGAGCATAATTATTAGTCCGCCTGTCCCAAGGTTTTGGTTGAGGCAAACTGGAGGAGGTGGGTTGAGAATGGAAGGTATTAAGGGTTCCATGCCAGCACCATAGTTTATACTGGACCAGGCCCCTTTGACGTCCAATTTACATATTTACCAGGATCAGCTTCAGCCCCTCCATAAGGCAGGCGGCTCACCTCCTATGGACGCACATGTCCACATGGTTACCCCTGCAGGGGCCCCAAGTGTCTCCGCGGCGACTCCTAGGCCCATTTCCAAGACAGGTCTACCAGGCCACCCACCCATAAGGATGGTCTTCAGATCAAGTCATCTGCTGACTGTGGTGTCACCTGGAGCAGTGCCCCACTATCAGTCAAGGAGGTCCCGGAGTCAGAGACCCGTGAGATTCGTGTTCGAACTGCGTCCCCAGTTCTTCAAGTGGTATTTATGTTGCAGCAAATTCTGCCACTGCAAGCAGAGCCACTGCCCTTTCCTGCTCCGCCTGTGTAGGGGAAGGCCTTTTCAATGATCGACCATGGGGAGGTCTCCGGGAATGTCTCAGTGACTTCGATCTGGTGCCTTATGTCCTCTTCCCGGCTCCGGAAAGGGTCTTCCCCGCCGTGTAGCCTCCAACCATGTCCAAGCAGCATCAGAGTCATCACAGAAGTGGGGTTTTCCCTCATGCACTATCCATAGTTTGGCCGAGAACATGAGGGAGTACTACAGCCCCGTCTCTTGTAGGGCCTTCTTAACCTTCAAGAAGGTAGCACGTTTCAACTGGACCTGTGCTGTGAAATCCGGGAACACTGACACTCTAGCGTTTTCAATCTCATAAAGCCGATGTGCCCTTGCTCTCTATAAGCTATTGTCTCTGTCTCTGTATTGTAGCAGTCTGGCCACCACAGGGCGAGGGGAGCGGCCATGTGCCAGCGGGCGTGCCAGTACTCTGTGTGCCCTTTCCAGGGCAAAGAAAGGGGTCAAATTGTTTGGGGCCACCTCTGTCTGGAGCCACTTTCCATGTACGACACCATGTCCATACCTTCAACACGCTCAGGGAGATCAACTACCCTTATATTGTTCCTGCGGTTTCGCCCCACAGCATCTTACGCCCGGCGTTCTAAGATGTGCACTCTACTTGTGAGGTCCTCCACCTTGTGGGCCTGAGCCTTCTGTTCAGGTTGCAGTTTATTCAGGGAGGTCTCCACAGTGCTCACCCGATCCGCCAATTTCTGCTGCTCTGCTCAAAGCAGGCCCAGCCCCACCGAAACTGCACTGATTTCTTGTTGCAGAGTCAGCTTAGTATCTGCTATGGCAGCCAATATTCTATCAAAGTGTAACTAGAGCACTTTGGTCATCCAGCAGTAGCGTCGCAAGGGCGCAGGGTTCATGTACTAGGTTGCAACGTCAATTACTTGGCCTTCGGTTTCCCCATAGTGGTTCCCTCGTTAGGCCCCGAGATAGTGGCCCTCGCTGACTAGTGTCACCAGTGGAGTCTACGATAGTTCAGGCAAGTTCCCAGTCACCGCGGAGAAACTACAGCAGTATGGCCTTCTATAGTGCTATATCCCCGTCACCTGATATTACATCACTGTAAGAAATTACTTACCTGAGGATCCTCTCCTGCCGATCCTCCTCTGCGTCGTCCTCACGATGGCGTCCCTTGATGCAGCAGGACCTGGGAACAAAAAGAAAACAAAGTCAAATGAACACCAGACACTAATAAAAGAGACTGTCTCTTTAAACAGGCCCGCTAGCTCGGCCAATAGGAAGGCACCTGCAACAAGAAAATGGAAGCTCAGATACTGGAACAAGGAGAGAGGAAGTAGGTCGTGAGGCCAGGAGAAGATCAAATGGACTTGTAGCCAGGAGGATGGCTCACCTGGAATTCTACCGGAAAGAAGAAGACGGGTCCAGCCAAAAGGGAAACCGCTGCAGAATCCAACATCGGGGAAGAGCCGAAAGGATCCTGTCGGGAGGCAGAGGACGCCGAGCAGCCCTGCCAAGTGCCACGCATCAGGCGTTAGACTAACGCATTTCAGTGTGGTGATCCGCATCACCGCACTGAAATGCAAAGTCACGCATAAATGGCATAGCCTGCCCTGGTTGTCATGAAGATGTAGTGCTCCTAAATAATTCAGCAATGCTGTGATTGAAACTAAAAACTAGAGTGGCAGCTGCGCTCTGGCAGGCACACTGCTCCCAGCATGCTTGGGGGTTGGCTTTACTGAGTTGCAGTGCTACAAAGTAACTATAGGCTATTTCCGACATGATGGCACGGCACTCCCTCCATGCGGCTGACGTCAGGATAGACGGTGTCCAATGGCTACGGCGACGTCAGCACTCGTGACGCAGACTTAAAAGTGGCGCGAGCGCTACGGCGGTCGGCTCAGGCTGCAGTTCCTCATTATAATGTTCTGGAGGCTGCGGTAAATTTGTTAAATGAATGATTTTCCGCGCTGCAGCGACTGGAACCAACTCCACGGACCGCAGCAGCTGCTGGAGCCTGCAGAGCACGCCACTGAGCTGCTCTACTAGCCGAGCCTGAATGCCCAGGTGGCAGGGCCGTTTGCCCCGGGAGTCAGTCATCGCAGGCAGGGCCGGCGCTAGGCATGGGCAGCGTGGGCAGCTGCCCAGGGCCTCGCGTCTGCTCGCAGCCGTGGGGCCTCACACCTTTAAAGACTCCAGACTATTGAGGCCCAGGGGGCCCCCTAAGAGTTTATATTTTGTCTTTGAACAATCTCCCCTGCAGGCCTCTCTCTGTGGGCCTAATGGCTGCATCTGCATATTGATGACAGCAATTAGACATTTTATTGAAGTGCCCTTGCCTGTGAAGGGTGCCCTGTCCTTGTATCAATGAAAAGCAGAATATCCTGCTGGGCGCAGAGCAAAAGATAGAATGGCGGCGCATCACAATGGAAACTGCTCACCTAGGACAAGTGGAAAGAGAGCAGAGAGGGAGATTAAGACACACTGATTAGAGTGAGGGGGGAGCAGATAGGTGTGCGTACGGCAGTGAGACAAGAGGTGCATGCAGACCTGCAGAATCAGCATGCAAAAGTGGATGCAGCAGGGTTTAAAGTCTGCTGGGTCACTGAAGTCTCAGACCTGGTAGTGAATTAAAATGGACATTCAAAAGGGGCCCTATATTCATGTCCATAACTTTGCCTGCAAAAACATTGATCCAGTGTTTGCACAATAAATGAAAGTTCTGAAAAGCAGGTGATGAGACGGGCCCGCTCTCCATTTTTACCCTCACTCTCAGAGTGAAAAAAAAAATCTTAACTCTAGCAGTGCCACCCTTCGCTACCTTCAATGAAACTTCAAAGAGACTCGTTATAGTTCTTTCACAGTCTCATCATGTAAGAACTGGAGCATTTTCAATATTATATACAAGGAAGCCATAGAAGTTGCTTATTCATCTTATGCAACTAATAACCACTGACAAAGCCAATAGTCCTGGCTTGTTGTAGGTGTAATTTTACTTGTTGCAATATTTATCTGGAGACAGAGGCAGCAAAATACCAGTCGGGCGGCGCACTATGCTCAGCACAGATTTATATAGCTTACATGTTTTTAAGCCACACCCTTAATTACATCAGCAATGCCCCTTTGAAAGACACCTCCAGTTTTTTTTCATACCACTTAAAGCCCTGCTGTCAGGTCGGTATGTAGGCCATTATTTTGGCTAGTTGTTGACCTGCTTTATGGTCAGGTGAGCCGGTTTTTACTATTGATTTTTATGATATTAAAGCAAACATTGCCTGCACCAAACTCAAATCAGTGCAGTCTTCCATACATTACAAAAAACTTACACAGCATATCTTTACAAGTTTAAAACTGCCCTAGTTTGCAAACATGGGACACTTTTCTAGCTAACTAACTCACTAATGGGGGCCCCTTTTATTTTGGTACTGGGCCTATTTTCTTTCCCAGTCTGATGCTGCATGTTTGGCAGGGCCACAGGAATTATGCGATTGTGCGGCAGCGGCGATTTATGCAGAATTATGCATTTGACGCATTTGCCACATAATCCATCATCTGCTGCATAATCTACAGATTTTAACAACAAAATTGCTTTCTATCTCAAACGGTTCAAAAGTTACTAATAATGCAGCGACACGTCTTGCTGCATGTGGGAAGGCCCTTTGAAAAGCTGGAATAGTCAACTTTCTGTTTCCCACTGCTAAATTTGGGTGTTAAATTGGTACTAATGGGGTGCAACCAGTGCCCAAACAGTGTTACCAAGTTTAAAAATGGCAAAAGAATGAAGTAATACTATTTCAAAATGTGCCGGATTATGCCGCATAATTTGCCTTTTCTTGCCACATAATTTACTCACCCTGCAACATAATTTAGCCCTTTCCTGCCGCATAATTCCAGTGGTCCTGATGTTAGGGTAATCCATGGCAGTGATTTTGTTCCTGTTTATATTTCTCATGCTTTACTTAATCTTGCATTCCCCAAGTGTGCTAGCTATTTCCAGCATGTGTGTTTCTGTATTTCATTTCACAGCATATTACTCTTGGATGATATACCCTTTGTACTGAGTCACCTCCAGGTGTTTATAACAGGCTACAGTTGAGCACTTTGAAGTTGAGAATGCAGGCAGTACAACTTTCACACTGTAGGAAACAGCAAAACCATGCAAACACTGAATAGTGTATGTGACGGACCCCCCTCAATTTAAAGACACTGGTCCTTAATTTTAATTCCTCCTATATTCAATCTAACAATCGAGCATTATACTCTCACAGTGTGCAACACCACTGCCCCTGCCGTTTCAAAGAGGCGGTCAAGACGACCAATATAAACTTTGCCAACTGTAGGTTGCACCACCCAATCCAAATATCCAACAACAAATAATTTTACAAATGTCCGTCCAGTGTTGATAATGTTCAGAAATCTTTATTCTTCATTCTATTTGAAATTAGACACCAAGCAGCCAACGCGTTTCGTTCTGTTACAAGAACTTCGTCAGGGCTGTATAAACATATTAAAATCATATATATAATATAATATAATATATTGTCTATAAACATATAGCAATATATTGAATATAATATACAAAGACAGAAGACATTATTTAAAATTATTAATCAAAAATCCACTATTCCGAGTCTAAATTTAGTATTTGATGAACATGTGCTAATGACACATACAAAGACTAGCTCATGATTTGACTTGAAATTCAATTGTAAAAAAGAAGTGATTTGATGTTCATACAGAAAAACACTTAATATCTTCAACATACATGATTTGAGGCAATTTCAATGTTAATACACATATGTCATCCAATGGTGAACCACTTTTTTCAATTTGCCATCCATTATTAATAGATACTTACAATAATAACAGATATTGAAAACACATGGCATCTAATAATAAGCCATACAGTTTATCTTGCATCAGTAGTAAATACTTGCAATAGTAGCCGCTGGATTCAAGATAGCCTGGCTGATGACGGCTGTAAGCCAGAAACCGGTCCCAGGATGCTTGTTTCCGGTCCAGGGAAGACATGGCTTGGCAGTTCAGGCTGGACTGTTCCCATGAGGCACAGGGTCAGACTGATTTGCATATGGCCATGTCTGAACTGGGGTGGCGGAGTGAGCTAAAGAATGATGATGGATTAAACCCAGATCAGTTGACTGGGGGTGAGTGCTTGCAATGTTCAACACTCCGTCCATCATCCCCTTTGGTTTTGCTATTAATAAACAAATGGCATCTAATAGTAAGCCATACATCAGTAAAGGACACTTGCCATAATTACCCAGTATCAAAACCAAGCAGTCATTAGATGAGACTTGTAAAAGAGGATAAAGAAGTAAAAAAGAGAAGAAGAAGAAGAAAGGAAGGGAAGAAATAACAAAGGCAGTCAAACACCCCAAAATAAAGCTATATAATAAAATTAATGAAAGTTAACAGTAACCCTATGCACTATTTTTCATGACCGTTACCTAGTAACCCTAGTTTTAAACACAATTATTCCATGTAAAGAGACAATACACCTACCAGAAGTATTATCATTGTCAATTTCAAACCGAAGAAATAATCATCAGGCTGGTTCAACTAAGAATTCCCCAATCAGCGTCACCTTTCTGTTAGTGAGTACAAACGAAAACAATTTGTGGCTTCTATGCCTAAAAAAAATATATAATATTGATTGATTGTAAACCTAATCTATCCACCAAAAAAATACATTCTTATCTCACTGGCATATCCTAATAAGCAATGTAGCCTTGAAATTAAAAAACTATAATAATAATGTACTGGCAATCATGACCCTTCTGTACGTTTTATGCATATCAACAAAGAACACCACCTTACCTATCATGCTGACTTGCCGGATGACTGTTCAGATCTGGCAGCAATATAGTATTAAATGGCTCTTGTGCCTACAAAAAATTACGGGTGACAATTACTACTCATGTGTGGTACCACTTAAATCAAAGTTTGGCACATATGATGAAAATGCTAGGGGTTAAAAGAATTTATCCCCCAAAGATGTGACCAAGCGTTACATCCGATTGGAACCGCTTATGTAATCAGCGCCACCAAATGAAATATGCTGGCGCTAGTCATGTCTATTTAAACATGTTCAGCGTCACAGGAATCAAACCATATCGTCATTCCGTAAGGTCAAATGTGCACAAATATTTAAGCGCCCATGTGAACTATCACAAATTAACACATTTAACAGTATCAAAGCCTAGTGGCACTTATTTAACTAGCTGGCCACCAAAGAAAATTATACGGATTACGACCCTGTAGCGGTTCCATTTGGATAAATGTATTTAAACCTGAAGCGTCACCAAGAAAGGCGTGTAATTCGTCCGTCTGGTCTAAATCGCATGAATAAATAAGCGCCAGTGAGAACTGTAAATAGTAAAAACATTTAAGTATCAATCCTTTATATTGATCGACAAATGCAATACCTAAATCAACTTTTGCAACCAATATATATATAGGATCCAATTAACAATGTCTCACTTTAAATCTAAACATCTAACGGTTCCCAGACTCACCAGCAACGTGAAGTATCGAGCTGCAAAATATTTGTGTGTTCAAATGCTCAAAGAGGACGCCCGATCTGTCTCCTCCTATTTGAGCACCTGACTACGTCAAACGATGTTACCGTACGCCGTAGCGCGCTAGGGGGGAGTCTTAAAACTACTTGTCTCCTTGAGCGAATCACGCCACTTAGGACCCCAGGGAGGGTAAGAAAATAAACCAAAGACCACGTCCGTGTGTCACAATGGTTTCTTCACATGAAACTTACGTCAAATCGACATAAACCAGCCACGAGGCTAAATTCATTTGAAACGAGCTCAATCGTTCACTGTCATGTGTGCCCGTAAACCGCAGTTCATCTTAAAGAAGAATTCTTTATATGCCCAAAATTATTCTATAACTTGAGGCCACTTCGGTTTTTTAACAACGCCACGTCTCAAAAAAAAAACTGCAAAATTCAAACAAAACGTTTAGAACCATCGTATTTATCAGCCAGAGGCCTCTCATTTCACCAAGAGGGAATTCCTGTTTCTTAAAAATACCTGATTCTTACACAGAATATAAAGAAAGGCCCCCAATCAAACAGCATGAAATTAGAAATAGGAGTAAGATTTAAAATAGAGGGTCAAGTCCCAGATTAAACTACACTGGCCCCCTTATTGAGTGTTACACCTCCCCAACTATGTTATTACATGTCATTAGGCAAAAATTTCTGTCAATGTAGCTTTCATGTATAACAGAACAGCATAAACTGATCAGGTATATGTTATTACATCACAACACAAAACTTCTCGGGTCTACAGTGAAAATGAAGTGAAAGAAAGTGAAAACTGTGAAAATAAGTCTCTCAAAAAGGCCCCTCTAAGGAGCACTTCCCTTTCAGGACGAATGCCCTCACCCACCATAGGTGGCATGCTTCATCACAGTTTTCACTTTCTTTCACTTCATTTTCACTGTAGACCCGAGAAGTTTTGTGTTGTGATTAATGGATATGGGGATTACTTCTTGCAGGTCTTAAAAATTTTCCCTTGGACCCCCCTTTCAAACTTTTAAGTGTTTCAATATGTTATTACATGTCATTAGGCAACAATTTCGGTCAATGTAGCTTTCATGTATAACAGAACAGCATAAACTGATCGAGTATATGACCTAAACAGTATTTGCATCTCTAACATTACAAATATTTGTACCTCGGAACAACCCAGAAAAGTCAAGATTACTGACAATCACATAAAATAGTGAAGCTCATCATCCGTATTAAGTCCTATTGTTGTGCTACGTAGACGACATATCCATCCTGCTTCATTACGTCGGAGGGACAGCTCCCTGTCCCCCCCCCCTTGGTCTTACTGGAATATGATCAATTCCGTGAAACCAAATTTTAGGCCTTGCCCCATGACATTCATTCATATGTGTTGTCATCGGGTATCTAGTGTCTTGATGCCGAATTGCCCGTATATGTTCCTGAATTCTGGTCTTAAGGGCCCGGATTGTACTTCCCACGTATATTATATTGCAGCTACATCCTATCACATAAGTCACATATGTTGTTTTGCATGTGATGGTGTGTCTGATAGTGTAGGTGCGTTGGGTATTGTAACCAAATTCCTTTATTTTGTTTTTCCCAAATTGACAGATGTTGCAATCTGTACAAGTAAAGAAACCGTGTATCTGTGTTGGTAGCCACGTGCCCTCTGTTTTCTTTGATGTAACAAAACTAGGACACAGTATGTCTCTCAATGTCCTGCCACGTCGGTAAGTAATCTTGGGTTTCAATGAGATTTCTCCCTTAACCCCTGGTATTTCCTGTAGTAATTTCCAATGTTTGGAGAGGATTTTATAAACACCCTCTTTGTTATATTTTGTAATAAAATTTATAGAAGATGGTGGCTTGGAGTTACTTTGTGGAGGCCCACTGTTTTGTAAAGTGGCCTCCCTAGGTTTCATCAAGATCCTCCTCTCTGCATTGTCCAAGACTCTAGGTTTGTAACCTCTCTTCTTGAATCTATTTTTGGTGATTTGTAAATTTTCCGTAAATGAATTAGTGTCACTACAGTTCCTGCGCACCCTCACCATTTCTCCATATGGAATGTTATTAATGGTTGCCCTCGGGTGCGCACTTGTGGCGTGTAATGTACTGTTACTCTCTGTTGGCTTGCGATAGAGTTTACTCTGGATTTTATTCGCCTAAGCAAAGAATGTAATATCCAGAAAGTTTATCTGGTCTGCAGCATGCGTCATCGTTAGTGTCACATTGAATGGCTTGTTGTTAAGGAATTCAAAAACCAAAAGAGAGAGTCAGGACGATGAGTGGGCCCTCCTTGTCCCAAAGTAGTATTCGAAAAAACCAACTGAGACGGGCCACAAAAGAGTGACTGGTTAACCTGAATAGTGTCTGACACCACAGGAATAGTTTAAAAGAACCCTCACACACCAACCTAGTTGGTGTCATGCTTCATCATTGGGTTCCCAGTCGGGTAGCAGAGTGCTACCCAACTGTGCTTCAACTCCTGATTACAGAGGAGCAGGTTTTTTGGTTGTTGTGTGATGGCGTTGTGAGTGTAGTGACTTTAAAAAATACCTCTGGGAAACTCACTATTCAATATTTTATTCCCAGTGGCCCAGGGTATATTTAAAAACAAGGTGAAGTGGACAATATGTTAGAACTGCAAATAGGTGTCTGAATTATCCTTAGGTCAACATGTTTCAGCTCTCCAAGAAAATTTAGTGGAGCTTTCTTCAGGACCTCACTATGTGGTGAATAAAGTGCAAAAGTGAGTGGTAAAAATTAAACCACATGTATTACGCATATTTACACACTCGCTATGGCGTGTTTATTATGCGGGGATGGACTGACCATGAGTAGCGGTCTAAACCTACTGCGGCATCTCGTTCCAGCGGACGCCGCAGTAGGTTTAGACGTGGGGGAGCACCGAGACCAAAGCACCAAGTAGGAGCTCCTCCCGCCCTGGACTCGTATGGACATGGAAATACCATGATTCACGAATTTTACTACAGATGGACCGCTACTCATGGGTTCACGGTTCGATCCCCGGCTCCGGCGGCAGCTCAGCTCAGCACCATGTGACTCTGGGCAATAGCTCACTTAATTTCCACTACGGCCCCCAGCGCCTTGAGACCCGTAAGGGTGAGTAGCTGCGCTATATAAAAACGGACTTACTTACATATATTTTGAATGATCATGTAATCTGAACACCTTTTTGACCCACAGACAGGCACAGTGTGAAAGTTGTACTGCCTGCATCCTCAACTTCAAAGTGCTCAACTGTAGCCTGTTATAAACACCTGGAGGCGACTCAGTACAATGGGTATATCATCCAAGAGTAATATGCTGTGAAATGAAATACAGAAACACACATGCTGGATATAGCTAGCACACTTGGGGAATGCAAGATTAAGTAAAGCATGTGAAATATAAACAGGAACAAAATCACTGCCATGGATTACCCTAACATCAGGACCACTAGAATTATGCGGCAGGAGAGGGCTAAATTATGTAGCAGGGTGAGTAAATTATGTGGCAAGAAAAGGCAAATTATGCGGCATAATCCGGCACATTTTGAAATAGTATTACTTCATTCTTTTGCCATATTTAAACTTGGTAACACTGTTTGGGCACTGGTTGCACCCCATTAGTACCAATTTAACACCCAAATTTAGCAGTGGGAAACAGAAAGTTGACTATTCCAGCTTTTCAAAGGGTCTTCCCACATGCAGCAAGACGTGTCGCTGCATTTTTAGTAACTTTTGAACCGTTTGAGATAGAAAGCAATTTTGTTGTTAAAATCTGTAGATTATGCAGTTTATGATGGATTATGTGGCAAATGCGTCAAATGCATAATTCTGCAGAAATCGCCGCTGCCGCACAATCGCATAATTCCGGTGGCCCTGCCAAACATGCAGCATCAGACTGTGAAAGAAAATAGGCCCAGTACCAAAATAAAAGGGGCCCCCATTAGTGAGTTAGTTAGCTAGAAAAGTGTCCCATGTTTGCAAACTAGGGCAGTTTTAAACTTGTAAAGATATGCTGTGTAAGTTTTTTGTAATGTATGGAAGACTGCACAGATTTGAGTTTGGTGAAGGCAATGTTTGCCTCTGTCATTGCCTCCAGATAAATATTGCAACAAGTAAAATTACACCTACAACAAGCCAGGACGATTGGCTTTGTCAGTGGTTATTATTTGCATAAGATGAATAAGCAACTTCTACGGCTTCCTTGTATATAATATTGAAAATGCTCCAGTTCTGACATGATGAGACTGTGAAAGAACTATAACGAGTCTCTTTGAAGTTTCATTGAAGGTAGCGAAGGGTGGCACTGCTACAGAGTTAAGATTTGTTTTTTCACTCTGAGGGTGAGGGCAAAGATGGAGAGCGGGCCCGTCTCATCACCTGCTTTTCAGAACTTTCATTCATTGTGCAAACACTGGATCAATGTTTTTGCAAGCAAAGTTATGGACATGAATGTAGGGCCCCTTTTGAATGTCCATTTTAATTCACTACCAGGTCTGAGACTTCAGTGACCCAGCAGACTTTAAACCCTGCTGCATCCACTTTTGCATGCTGATTCTGCAGCTCTGCATGCACCTCTTGTCTCACTGACGTACGCACACCTATCTGCTCCCCCCTCACTCTATTCAGTGTGTCTTAATCCCCCTCTCTGCTCTCTTTCCACTTGTCCTAGGTGAGCAGTTTCCATTGTGATGCGCCGCCATACTATCTTTTGCTCTGCGCCCAGCAGGATATTCTGCTTTTCATTGATACAGGGACAGGGCACCCTTCACAGGCAAGGGCAATTTAATAAACTGTCTAATTGCTGTCATCAATATGTAGATGCAGCCATTAGGCCCACAGAGAGAGGCCTGCAGGGGAGATTGTTCAAACAAAGACAAAATATAAACTCTTAGGGGGCCCCCTGAGCCTCAATAGTCTGGAGTCTTTAAAGGTGTGAGGCCCCACGGCTGCGAACAGACGCGAGGCCCTGGGCAGCTGCCCACGCTGCCCATGCCTAGCGCCGGCCCTGTGTGGGGCAGCTGATGACGCCACCTCTGCCCTCCTGGTAAATCGGGACACCTTTGATTGCGGCACCGGATTACAGGCCCCTCCCCCTTGTAGTCCGAGAGCAGCGTGTTGGTTTTCCCCATACATCTGAGCATACAAGACTTCCCAATACTTGTACTCGATGGCGCCACAAGACCCAGTTGGCTGCAAGGGCAGGAACAGTGGCTTTGAGCTAAGCAGGGAAATCGGGCCCCTCTACCTGGGCAGGCTGAGCATTGATACCAGTGCTCTCATATAGAGGGGGCCCTCTGTCAAAGTGGTTGTAACAATTGACTGCTGTTAGAAAATGTCACTCATAGTTGTTGAAATGTCACTCATAATTATATTGAAATTGTGAAAATGTCACACATAGCAATCTGAAACCTTGGCAGCTATGGCCGAGCCAGAACCGGACGAGCGGCGGATGGCTCTGGAGGTTGCCACGTATAAGTACCCGGGGCCGCATTCTTTTGATACCGGGGAGAGGGAGGAGGATGTGGGAAGGAAACGGGACACCGGAGTTGGTGGTGGGAGCACGAGGGAGTTTGGACTGTTTTCTCTTCCTCCATTGTGTTAAAGATGGACAAGATGCCCCATAAGGCTGCAAACCACCTAATTTAAGAAAGGGGAAATTGAAACCCCTAATCCTGGGTCTTGCCAGAAAAGAGTAAGATCCATTGTAGAGTGTAGTGCGTGTACGGCTTCACCTTGATTACCAACCCTATATATATATATAGGAGCAAATCAAGCTAGCCCAAGAAAAGGGGCACAACATATTTATCTATTTGATAATAGAGTGAGGATTACCCTTAGAACCTGGAGACTAGTATCCTGAGGGTTCATCCTTCTTTTCCCACACAAAATCCCAAAGGTGTTGGTGATGAATACTCTCAAATATTTCCTCTGAACCAAATACTTACCGCTCATTTCTCTTTGCACCGAGAGCGTCGTCCCGGGTGAAATCCAGCCACACCCGAAGACTTAGAAGGAAAAGAAGAAGAGGAAAAGAAAACTATAATTTGAGGACGTTTTGTGATGTTTGACCATCCTGCCTACATAAATCGCAAACCTATCTGAACAAAAGACAACATTGCAAAACAAGATAAGCCTCCTCACCTTTACATCCGGCCCAGTCTCTTAAAAAGCCCACAATCACGTTACCTGCACCAGTTCCACATTCGCTGTCCGGGGGCCCCCAGTACTGCTCACAGGGCCCTACTTTGCCTTGCAGGCAATCTCGCCTGTCACTCATGCCACAGTTCAGGTGCAGCTCTCCCTTACATACTCTGGATCCGTCCCTAAAGTAGCTACTCCCTCTGGGGACCGTCATGCAGCACTGCGCCTCAGGCACCAAGAGTCCCGGGGCTCTCGACCAGCCCCACCCGCCTCAAATTGCTGCCAGTCATCAGCAAGCAGGCCTCATGAGGTCTCCTGTGCCCCGCAATGCACTTACTAGGCCTCTCAGAGGAGGCCCCCACCTGTGTCTGCTTCATCTGGGGCCCGACTCACCCCTCAGGGCCACCCTGTTGCTCCAATATTACCAAGAGGTGCAGCCGCAAACCGGACTCCACGTCTAGACATTTTCTGCTTTGTCCACCGGATCACTGTCTCGGGGTCCTGCCCCTTTTTTCTCCACTGTCCGAAGGGGGCTCTCCGAAGGTCCCTCTCTTTTCCCTGCAGACTCTGGGCCCTCAATGCACCCCCGTGGCCCACTCTCCCATTCCTCCATTGGCCACTGGCGCAGGCCTGTTCCCGGATCGCAAATTCAAGGCTTTCCCGTTTCACCAGCTGCCTTCATCTCCCTGTGCAGCTCCACCTTTTTATAATTGTCACTGAGGTCTCCAATACAACCCCCTGGAGTCCAGCCTCCACCCTCGAGTCGAGGGCTCACAGCCCCCAGGTGCCGACGCCAACCACGGCCCGGGCCAGGCCCCCACCAGGACTCCGGCGTAGCGATGAGCCAGCCACCGCTCCGCAAGTGCAAAAGGAACAAATGATGGACGGAATGCTGAACAATGCAAACATTCTCCCCCAGTCACAGATCTGGGTTTGATGCATCGTTCTTTTGCTCACCACACCACCCCAGTTTGGACCCAGCCATATGCAAATCAGTCTTGACCCTGTTCCTCATGGGAACAGTCCAGCCCGAACTGCCAAGCCAGGTCCTCCCTGGACCGGAAACAAGTATCCTGGGACCGGTTTCGGGGCATCACCCCTGATCAGCCAGGCTAGCTTGAATCCAGTGGTGCAGTGAGCACGGGACCCACGTCTGGGCATACCCTTCCCACTTAGGGCGACAAAAGCAAAAGGAACAAATGATGGACGGAATGCTGAACAATGCAAACATTCACCCCAGTCACAAAGATCTGGGTTTAATCCATTGTTCTTTTGCTCACCACGCCACCCCAGTTTAGACCCAGCCATATGCAAATCAGTATTGACCCTGTTCCTCATGGGAATAGTCCAGCCCGAACTGCCAAGCCAGGTCCGCCCTAAACCGGAAACAAGCATCCTGGGACCGGTTTTGGGGCATCACCCCTCATCAGTCAGGCTAGCTTGAATCCAGTGGCACAGTGAGCACGGGACCCACATCTGGGCATACCCTTCCCACTTAGGGTGACAAAAGCAAAAGGAACAAATGGTGGACAGAATGCTGAACAATGCAAACATTCACCCCCAGTCACAAAGATATGGGTTTAATCCATCGTTCTTTTGCTCACCACGCCACCCCAGTTGGGACCCAGCCATATGCAAATTAGTATTGACCC
The DNA here is from genome assembly GCA_963921515.1 of Calotriton arnoldi. Taxonomy (NCBI): domain Eukaryota; kingdom Metazoa; phylum Chordata; class Amphibia; order Caudata; family Salamandridae; genus Calotriton; species Calotriton arnoldi. Next base: position 270,347 of record CAWUFW010006410.1, on the reverse strand, counting down.
TGTTCCTCATGGGAATAGTCCAGCCCAAACTGCCAAGCCAGGTCCGCCCTAAACCGGAAACAAGCATCCTGGGACCGGTTTTGGGGCATCACCCCTCATCAGTCAGGCTAGCTTGAATCCGGTGGCGCAGTGAGCACGGGACCCACATCTGGGCATACCCTTCCCACTTAGGGTGACAAAAGCAAAAGGAACAAATGATGGACGGAATGCTGAACAATGCAAACATTCACCCCCAGTCACAAAGATATGGGTTTAATCCATCGTTCTTTTGCTCACCACGCCACCCCAGTTTGGACCCAGCCTAATGCAAATCAGTCTTGACCCTGTTCCTCATCGGAATAGTCCAGCCCGAACTGCCGAGCCAGGTCCTCCCTGGACTGGAAACAAGCATCCTGGGACCGCTTCGGGGCACCACCCCATATCAGCCAGGCTAGCTTGAATCCAGTGGCGCAGTGAGCACGGAACCCTCGTCTGGGCAGCCCGGAAGATCGTCACCACTCCTGGGGGGCCTGTCCAGCAGTCCCCCTCACGCCTCCCCTGTGCCGTAGTCGCCAGCAGTTGCGGGAGTTTCCACTTAGCCCCCTCGGTGTCTCGCTTTAGGTGCCGAGTTGGGAGGCCTCTGTCCCAGGCGCCGACTCCAATTTCGTCTCAGGCCAGTCTCCCATCAGGGTTCCGGGATGAGAACGAGCCAGCCGCTATTTCACCACTGTCAGGTTGGCACAGCGCCGCAGCCCCTGTGCTCCACCACGTTATTGCCAAAAGCTCATGTAATTCTCCAACTTCTCCCCATGGGCCACCTCCACGTGTCCCACTGTTGTGGACGTCTCTCCTGCAGCCCACGTCACTGATATATGTTGGATTAATGGTGGATCGGCGTGGAGCAACAAGCTCATGCATACACCATAGTCGCCTCTCAATCCACGCCCCCCAGCAAACCACCCTTAGAGTCAGGATATTTATCCTCATACACAAAAGAAGAAACACCTGTACCCAGGATTAGTTCAGATATACGGACTGTTAAAGGTTTCATAGACTTTAAACCTATAGGCTGACGTGGCACCAAACGCCTTTTCAGAGGACAAACGTATAATATTATATCAAGATCCTGGATTTCAATATATCCATAAACATTATACATGAATCTATAAAAAGACTTTGCACATACACTATATAAAATCACAATATCTCTTCACAAGCACAATTTAAAAAGCTTCAGCAATTCTCACAACATATTACAATGCAACACAGTTCTCAATGCATGCTCAAAAGAAAACAAAAAACACTGTTGACATAACACGCTGTGCGTCACATGCGAAACAATCAACTAATTCCAAATGACTTGTTGCAAGCTAACACATTCTCAATCTGCATAAGACAACTCACCATGTCAGATGACTTATATCACAAAAATCGTCTTCATACTCATATAATGAAACTCCTGATAGCCTCAATAGCCACACCTGCATTAATCCGCATTATTCCAGGATTCCCCAACTTCTGACAATTTTTGGGGTGCAAATTTTCAATAACTTTCTACCAACATTTGCACAAAAAATCTTACTCTTATTCTATTCTGTCATTTGCTCGCATTTGCCGACAGAATATCATCGCTCTCTTCACTAACAAATTTAGAGGACTGATGCGCAGGATTGGGCTATGTGAGGTCTACAGGACAAATTGCCCTTGGAATTATTATAGAAACGTTTGCAGGCCAAAATTCCAAGTCAAAACAATAAAAGTGTATTAACATTTTAAAAATCATTACAGAATGCAAAAAGTAGTTAGTCAGATTTAAATCAGAAGCAATAATGCATAAAAATAAAGACAATTGCGAGAGGTCATAACCTAAGGGAAACGGAACTAAAATATATAGTTCAGCAAAGAAATAGACTAGCATAAATCTAATCAGTTCGGTAAGTCAAGGGAGAATCTAAATATAAATCTGCAGACAGTCTATCATGGCGACTGCTTTCGAGAAAGTAAGCAGAAAGCCTGGCACACATCTCAGAAAGAGAACAGTTTTTAGTTAGTTAGTTAGACAGTGAAAAACGACACACACGACTGGTGAGAAATGAAGTAATAGTGACAACAATCAAAGACTTTTTGTAAAAAACATACATAAAATAAGTAACATTTGGGGACACCTATTTGGCATATTTTGCATACATGGTAAGAATTATCTCATAAGGAAATAGTTTTGCAACACTTGACGATAGTGCATTTACGAAGTAAATAAAGCGTTGAACAGACCTAAGCAAAACACCTTGAATATTAAAACATACAAGAGCATCCCAACATGGCTTCCTCCTAAAGCACACAAGTAAATACATTTTATTCAGTACAAGAAAACAACACCATAAAATGAATCCCATACTATCTATTTTATGAAAAGGAAAAACACCGAAGAGAAGAAACATGTACACCGGATACTTGTTTATGCAATTTTTAAAGCCACATTTTCTTCAGTGCAAGCAGGCCGAGGCTCAGTAACTTAAATTTGCAGTCTAGTTATGCTAATGTAAAAAAATATAAACATTATTTTCCATTTTATAAAAACACTTTCAAAGCCCTCTCGCTTCTTTTGAAAACTCATCTTTCATCACTAGAGCCAAGTCATTTATCTAGGTAATAATCTCTAACACTCTCACATCAGTTATTAACAATGATGTCTGTATTCACAGACTAAATTAGCCAAAGGTGCCAGAATTACATAATGCTGATGCAGTACATTGTTGTTCTAAATATAAAGCAAGCCTGAATTCTTTGCTTTATTTTCAAAGCATTTCAGACGAGATAGAGAAATATTAGAAATTATCAGAAAGTAGAGGGTTGCAAGGTATGATTTTCACTGTTTACAGGAGGTGGTCCTAGTGTCCATGCCTTGCCATCCGCTATCTCATCTGCGTATCATTAAAATGTACTGTAACTAATGATATCAACATGTAACATGTCGCTTTAACATTGGTCTACTGCACTTTTAGAGTCTTATTGGGGAATCTTTTTTTCTCTGTACTATTGCATACAAATATGTTACAAAGCAGTTCAATCAAGGAGACTCAGCCCAAAGCCAAATAATGTTATTGGAATAACAGGCTTTTGGTCATTTTAGTCACCCCATGCCTTGTGTGGCCATCATGTCAATGCATTATTTCAGAAATTGGATTATCTTATTGATTCAGTGTGATGCAGTTTCTAATGCGGTTATTGATACAGCATTAATGCAGCATTGTTATAGTTTTAAGTGCTGAATTACTACATAACTATGTAGAATTTTGGAGTTCTGAGAGGATGTTATGATTTATTATTTTCTCCTCTGAATGAGTTATACTAATGGGACAGACAAATAATGGCAAGAGATAAGAAACTTTGTCAGGATTTTTTGTTCTACTGTAGGGTTTCATCCTAAGTTCCTTGCAATGAAGACATTTAATGAAATGTATTTAGTGGGGGTGGGTATGATGTGCTTTAGCCATTTTTTTCTTTTCATATTCCTTCTACCTTGCGGCGGGGAGTTGTAAGGTGATTTGTTGAACATGTTTTAGGTTTACAATATTCTAATGACTGTCAGTTTTGATTTGCTCTTTTCTCTCTCTCTTCTGATAACAGTACTTAATGGTGATGATGACCCCTACATTAGAAGTTATTTGGCTTTCATTGCAGGCATATTGATTTGGTATTGCTTCTTTCCAGTTTCCAAATCTGCAGGCTCTACTAAGTGATGGTCAAAGCAAGTTCTTTTCCAAAAAGTTTAAGAGTGAACTCATTTTCTTTGTCAGAATATTGGGGGGGTAGAATTTTCATCCTACAAAAATATAGTTGCCAAAATATTGACAACCAAAATATTGTAAAGGTCAGTGTATATAGGTAAGTAAACATGTACAATTCTTCACTGGACATTGACTATATCTGTAAGATATAGACTGCCACGCTTGATATATGTAGACTTGAGTATATTAAACATACACTTACCTATATATATTTTCACAATAATTTAATTGTCATTATTTAGATCACAATATTGTTGTAGGACCATATTTTATCTTCAATATTCAGGGTCTCTATGAAAAACTTCAGATCCTCTCCTTCGGTGTTAACGTGCAAAATCGCTCTGGCAGGAGAAGAACAATTTGAAATAATTGCACGGTCACAAAGGTGATGTCCTTCCGAAAACTAAACGTCCAAGTAAACTTGCTTCTAAATTCAAAACAAGTTGGGTTGATGAAGTAATTTCTAAGACTTTCCAGTTTAGAGGGGAGTAATGATATTCCTCACTCCTAAGAAAAACTAATATTGAAGTGATAGGGACAGAGAGTGATACTGAAAGTCAATGTTGGGTCAACTCCAAAGAGGCTCATAAGGTCTTTGGTCTTCATGAACATATTTTTTTCTGGGAGCACCTGGAAGCACCTGGAAAAAAAGGTACTCACGATTCATCCACAAGCTAAACGTATCATAGGTGGTGGCTTTAATTTAGTCATAGATAACACATTAGGCTACCAATCCAAACAGACCCTAATAACACTAGCTTCATTTTGCAGTCAACTTGCATTAAATAATCTGTGGTGATTATAAAACCCCACAGGTTGGCAATTTGTGGTTCTCTCCTTCCCACACCAACCTTACGCTTACATAATAACCTATCTATTACTTTGTGCAGACTTCAATAGTGAGGTGGATTCCACTGATATCAAACTAATTTTCATCTCTGACCATGCTTGTGTCTTGCTCACAATTAAACTGAATTGTCATGAGCAAAAAACACAAAACCTGGAAAATGTACACAGCCCTTTTCTGGAAAGTATCAGCTTGCAGCAGAATCAATCCTGATTGTATTCAGTATTTTAATTAAAAACACAAGTCATGTGATTAGACCAGGCACTACAGAAGATACTATGAAACCGGAATATTCAGCACTATTATTAGCATTGCTGCAAAGGCCAATAAAGACAGGAAAGAGCCTCTTCTAGAATTAGGAACACAGATAAAACGTCCTGACAAAAAATCATTGCCGCAAGTATGAAAAGTCCACCTCATCAGTATGTATGTACTAATAATGTTTCAATGCTTAAACAACAATATATCTTGTATTACTGCAATGTTGTTATTATTTTGTTTGCTTTCACGCTCATGCAAGTAATGGGCTTCACTATGTGAATTATTTGTTTGTGCTAACTCTGATGACTCATTTGTTGAGCCCTTTGCCAGCATGTGTCAATTCTGGAACATACTCAAGTGACCTGCTGACCTTGATGACCCATTTGTTTGTGCTGACTCTGATGACTCTTTTGTTTCTCTTTGACAGCAAGTGTCAGTTCTGGGACATTCTCAATTGACCTGTGCTGACCAAGATGACTTATTTGTTTGCGCTGACTCTGATGACTCATTTGTTGTTTCCTTTGTTCAGCAGGTGTACGTCCTGGAGCATGCTTGACTGCAGGACTTTCTGATATGGCACCTCTAAGAGGACGTGTCCTTTCAGCCAGCTTGCTATTTGTTTGGTTTTGAAAGGAGCTGCCACAGCAAGGAGCCAACCATCTAAGAGGTTTTCTCAATTCCAGAGAGCTGTTCTGTACTTTGCGCAGGTCAAGACAGCATGTGTTTTATGACATTGCGCTCTCTGGCTCTGTGGGCTTTCAGTCCCCGCTCACCTTCTTCAGACGCTCAGATGAGGTATCACCTTCTAGCGCTCAAGCAGGAATTCTTCTGGGCAACAGCGAAAAGACAGCCCTCCGGTAGGGTGGCAAGTTGGGGGGCACGTTTATGCCTGCACTAGGGGTTGGTGAGGGGAGATCAACCAATCTTAGCACGAAAGACACATTGGGAACTAAGTCCTAATCACCCTCAGGAGAGATTTGTTTTTGCATATACATACTTGTTTTGGGAACTTGCAATGAACCCTGAAAAAAACTGTTACAGCTTTCGATTCAGGAAAGTCAAGACCTTTGTGTTATTTAACATAAGGAACTATAATTCTGGACTTTTTTCTCTTAGTGTGAACAACCAGCATTTTCTTGTGTGAATCGTAAAAACAAATCTTCATGAAAGTACAACTAAGAATTGTTGACTAACCGTTTTCTTTCCAGGTCTTCTTGCCTGCAGTACCCACCCAAATTTCCCTTCTCTCTGTTTGGGCACATCAATACTCTGGTAAAATATAAAACTCAGAGTCGGTGTTGCCAGAAGGAGGGCATCTTGAGAGCATCGCTTCCGAGGAGCCTGACCTGACACTTCTGGAACTCAAATTACAACACAGCTTATAACAAATGTAGAGCGTGAAATTTGAATTGTTAGTCAGTTAATATAGATGATAATCAATGTATGGAATCACAGAATGGCAAATCATTCTGTGAGGCCAATGCAGCCGACACACTGTTAGTGAATTACCTTAAAATATAGAAATCTAAGTAACTTATAAATGGTACTAAGACAGAGATCATCAGATTTTAACGATATAGAGCTTATAGTGCAAAGAATTAAAGTTTTTTTTCAAAAAACAATATTTTTTAAATTATTTGCTTTATAAGAGGGCAATAGATTTATTCTTGGACACGCTTGAGCATCGTGTTATGTTATGTAATGTTAGGTCATGTTATGTTATGTTATGTTACGTCATGTCATGTTATGTGAAGTCATATGTCATCTAATGTCATGATATGTTAGGTTATGTTATGTTATGTTCTCTAATCTTTGCTTTCTCCTTATTCTTCTGTGAAGCAATTTGTCTTTCCATTTGCCTCTGGGGTGATTAGGGGATGACTGGGACTCTCAAATGATCTACTTCTTTATACAGTGTGTGAACTACAATCCAATAAGAGGGGGCCAAGATGGCTGACAGGACAGACGGCTGAGCTCGGAGCTCCGTGCCAGCTTTCACTAATCCTGCCCAATCCACCATACATTTGTGGCAATTACTTCTCTCCCTGCACTCCCCAGAGGGAGGGGGGGAGACTTGCAAGCGGTGCGCAGGGGCGTTTATCACCCATTCCAGCAACTGAAACCTGGGACGGCCCGCGTCCCAACCGGGCGCAGAGAGGGCTTTGCTGTGGCCCCTGGAGAGGGCCGGCAGCGGCACTCTGACCTTCTTCACCCCTGGCATAGGAGAGAGGGGCCCTTGCATTGGGGGTGAGCAGTCAGCCTAGGGTGCCCCTGGGGAGAGGTGACCCCCACTGACACGGCGCGATCAGTGTCCAACACATGGCAGAATGGGCATGCCCACATGGTTTCAGGGTCCCATGCCAGATGGGACGCTTCGGGCCGGTTCCCCCACTGGAGCCACTGAGAAGGGACGGCACATCTACCCCAGAAACAACATCATGGGAGACAAGTGAAGGCTCTTGCCTGCACAGCGGGGTCGGCCTTAGAAGGTAGGTCGCACTGCAGGACCTGCAGGAGTGGTCATTGGTTCCTTGAACACAGCAACAGGCACTGGTGGAGCATGCAGCATGCATCGCTTCTACTGCCCAGGTGAGCCTTCTCTCCCCTCCCCCGCCCTCCTGGCAGTACTGTCTCTTCTTGGGAGAGGGGCTCCACCTGCATCTCGGCGCCACCCACTGTCACTACCCGCAACTCCCTCTCCTGTGGCCTGCACTGAGCCTCCCCCACAAATGACTGGCGCTGCATACATGGCCTTAGAGTGCCACAATTCCTCCCCCCTGCTCCCCTGATTTGCCACCGTTGAGGGGATGCATGGAGTGGCTCAACCTTGAGGTCTCCAGTGCTGCTCTCATCCTCTCTGCATGGCACAGGCCCTGTAGCCTGCCTTACCTTGTTGACCCTCTAGGAGGGATGCCCAGAGCCATAAACTAATTGGGCTGAGCTCCTAGTAATGATGGCCCCACACAAAACGAGGGGAAGGTGCCTACCGCTGGGAGCAACACCAGGTGCTGCCATGGGCAAACCAAAAGCTAGGACATATAGATCATGCCCAGTGCGCAGGTTTCGCAACCAGACTTGTCAGACCTGGATATGCCCCCAGATCCATCACTCCAGGTCTTGCAAGTTACCCTATACAAGATACTGGGGGCCATCGAGGACTCGAAAACAGCTCTCCAAAGTGCAATAGGGATGGTGTCAGTTGAGCTGGGCCTGCTCAACGCTGACCACCAGAAACTGGTGGACAGGGTCAAAGACACTGAAACCTCCCCGACTGCCTTGCAGCCTTCACACCAAGCCATGAAGACCCAGCTTACCCACTTAACAGACTGGGTACACTGACTGGAATGACATGCAGAAGATGCTGAAAAAAGCAGTCGGCGTAAAAACGTGTGCATAGTGGGTGTCCTGGAGGGGACTGAGGGGCACGACATGGTGGCCTATCTGGAACCCCAGCTACATTCTGTGGTGGCCTCATCGTAGCTCACACCCTTCTTTGCCCTGGAGAGGGCACAACGGGTCCCCACTCAACCACCAGCCTCGGGACGCCTACCCAGACCCGTGGTCGCCAAACTATTACACTACAGAGACAGAGAATTACTGTTGCAAAGGGCAAGGGAGGCATACCCATTTCGAGTAGGGAATGGCCCAGTCACAGTGTTTGTGGACTTTACAGCTGCTGTGCAAACCAAGCGGGCCTCCTTCTTAGAGGTGAAACGAATGCTCCGGGAAAAAGGGATCCAGTACTCACTTATCTTTCCAGCTAAGCTGAAGATCATGTTAGATGGCAATTCCCACTTCTGCCAGGACTCCAACGAGGCCTGATCATAGCTGGAATCCTACTGAGCTGAGACTGACAGGTCGCGGACTAACACAGGAGAGGAGAGCCCGCGCACTCGGAAGCGGCGAAGGTCACAGGGGGCCCCACAATGGGGAGCGCTGATGAAACCCACCCAGACACAATTGGACATGGATAAAGTGGCGGGGTTGCTTGGTGCACCGTTGCTTATTGAGGCCGAGGCCTCCGACACAGATGATAGCAGTGGATTGGAGAACCGAGCAGGTGCCTCCGACTCAGATGCAAAACTGATTTATCCTGGCCTCACCCCATATCGCCATTCCAGAGATTCTGGAATGGTGGTGCTGTGTCTTACTAACCTTTTTTAACAGTATTGTTTGGGTGGCCAGCCCTTGCTGAGCTTCTCTGGGGTCAGGTTGTTGGGAATTTTGTTGTTCATTGTTGTACAATGCTGCCTTGGGAGTGAAAGTGATGAGTGGGGGGGCTGCCTGGTGGGGTGAGTGGGTTGGGGAAATGTCTTACACTTGGCTGACACACCGCACCCATCATGACCACCTCACCTAGTACTTACAAACTGATGACATGAAATGTACTTAAGTTGGGATCGTCAGCCAAGCACCTCAAAATCCTGACATATTCATATTGTTCTAGTTCAAGAAACACACCTCACGCTTATGGAGGCCGATCCCCTCCATCGGCTGTGGCAGGGCCAAATTCATGCCACTACCTATTCGGCCTTTGCGAGGGGGGGCACTGATCTGGGTGAGGGCAGGGGTCCCCTTTGAGGCCATATCATTAGACATGGACAAGGAGGGCCGCTATGTCTTTGTGGAGGGGCAGCTCTGCGGTAGGCCACTGGTCTTGGGTAGCGTGTATGCACTCAACCAAGATCAAGCCCCCTTCTTTCATGCCCTGTCGACACTGCTGGCCCGCATAGCGGGGAGCCACTCCTTACTGAGGGTGACTTCAACTGCATACTTGACACAACCCTAGACCGCTCTATTCCCCCAATGCCAGGAGCAGGGGCCCATAGGGGGCCGCCAACTTGACCAACTGGGTAACACACAGGGACATGGAGGACCCCTCTCGCACCCAACACCCAATGGACAGGGACTACTCCTTTTACTCGGGGCTGTACCAGGTACATACTAGGATTGACCGCTTTGTATGCTCTAAGACCTTCAGTGGCAGCATAACACACACAGAGTACTTGGGCCGTACCCTGTCGAACCACAGCCCTGACGCTGCAACCGACGAATGCACTATATACCCACATGGCAGCTGCACTCGGTGCCTCCTTGAGGATGCTCCCCTCAAGGATGCTTTACCTCAAACACTGGGACTGCATAGAGTCAGTACCACGCTGAAACTTGAGGATGACCTCCACACTTTCAATAACGAACAGGGCACGACACTGGAGGCTCTCCCACAACTGTTAAAGACCTTGAGAGTTGGACAATGTAGCCCTGGAGCACCTCAGATGCCATGATTATAAGACCTACATGAGTCGAGCCAATGAGGATGAGGGGAAGTCAAGGCGACTCCTGGCCTGGTTGGTCTCCCCTGAGAGCAGGGGGGCCCTAACACCCACCTGATGACTTCAGGAGGGACTGCCCTCCTTTCCCCGAAAGATATCAATGGGGTGTCTCCCTTTATTGCCCGCCGGAGGCAGACCTCCTGGTGAGATTTGGCCCTTTCTTGGACCACCTGTCTCTCCAGTGCCTCCGCGCTGTGGAACAGGAGTCGTTGGGTGCCCCGTTACGGAACTGGAAATCTGTAATACCATTAAATCTATGGCGTCGGGCAAGACACCAGGTGTTGAAGGACACCCTTCGGAGATCTATGCGGCATTCTTGGGAGAGCTGGTGCCGAGGCAAGCAGAATATATAGAGAAGCTTACGAGGTGGAGATACTCATGGCCACAATCAGGGAAGCCTTGGTGGTCCTCCTGTCTAAATCTGCTTCCCACGAAGTGATGGTCTCTGACTTTTCGACCCTTCTCCATGCTTAGTTCAGACTTTAAAATACTTAGCAAAGTACTGGTCTCTCGGTCATTACGACACATGCAAGCACTGATTCACGCTGATCAAAACGGGTTCATAACAGCCTGCAATACCTCACTTTAACTTCGTAGACTCTACTCTATCCTCTATGCCCATGACCAACCCCCCACGACCCTCTTGCAATGATCATGTCGATGGACCTTGAGAAGATCTTCGACACGAGGCTGTGGAACTTCTTGGAGGCTACCATGCTGCGAATGGGGCTGGGCGCTAGATGGACGAGATGGGAACAATTACTCTACACCAGCCCGATGGCAAGGGTCAGGATGGGATGAATGATCTCTGAGCTTATGAGGTGTTTAGGGGTACCAGGCAGGGATGCCCCCTGTTGCCCCTGTTATTCGCTATAGCCATTGAACCCCTGGTGGAGAGGTTCCGGACAGGGGGTGAAGACTGGGGCATAGAAATGGATGGTACAGTTCATGTCATCTCACTATCTGCTGATGACCTCCTTATTGATCTTCGAGACAGTGAACTAGACATCCCCCAGGAGCTGCGGCTTCTTGAATAATTCAGCCTATGCCCGGGTCTTCGGGTTAACCGGGGCAAGACATGTGTGTTCCCTGTGGTCAGTGTAACATGCTGCCCCACCTCTTGTCCACCTGATATACTCTGGGCTCCATGCACCTTTCGATATCTGGGCATCCAGATTTTCCACAACTAGGTAGACCTATGTGAAGGTAACCTGTGGAAGGCTCTCAAGTCTCTTAAGTCCTTTTGACACTCACTCAAACTGCCCATCATGGCACGTACAGCGCTTTCTAAAATTATTATGCTCTCACGGATTCTTTATTTGATTGTGAATCTTCCAGTGAAGGTTGCGTGGTCTGGTTCAGGAGATTGATGTGCTCCTTAGAGAACTGATCTGGGACGGCAGAGGCCACAGGGCCGAATTGACTACCCTGTGCCAACCCCGCTCGAAGGCAGACTGGGAGTCCTAGATTTAGAATTATCATTTTTATCGGCCCAACTACAGTGAATAACTAAGTGGTTGAATGGAGTGGGTCTACTGGAACTCGGCCCGATGGGCTCTGAACCCAACCAGCAGGTTTACTGGCAATACTCCTGCAACCTGCCATGAGGAATCCCCATCCGGGTATACTTTTATCCACAGCCTTTTTCTGCTGGCGGCGCGGGCTGCGATGCACTGGTGGGGCGACGCCCTATGCCCATGAACTACTGTTGGTGGGACTGCCTCACTTTGACCGTCTTCATAGCAGGGCAACTGAACCCATGGACGGAGGCAGGGCTAGTGGCACTGAGTGACTGCGCCCCAGGCAGGCACCCTGATCCCCCTCAGGTACTTGTTGGAACAATCCGGCCTACCCCTGGTCCAGTTCCTTACCTACAATGCACTTACCCATGCTTGTCAGGAGCTTTGGGGGGTCAGCTAACACGGAGCCTCCCACGCACGGGGGCCTCCATTTTCTACTGACACTGGGATCTGGCAGCCACTTGGTCATATGGTTCTATAGGGCACTGAATAGCTAGGCCGGGAGGCTGCTAGACGCCTTCTGGGCCGACTGGTCTGCAGACTTGGGCCGAGACCTGACAGATACTGAATGGGGTAGGGTGTTGCCTACCCCTAAAAAGTTTCTCGCAATTCTGTCTTGAAGATATTCAATACAACTATACCCATAGGACCTACCTCATCCAACACAGGATCAGGGCTATCTGTGGCGGAGACTCCAGGGTGTGCCCCCATTGTGCGACATTAGATCCTGACTTTGGACACATGACCTGGGGATGCCGTGGGCTCTCTAGGTTTTGGGATGAGGCTGTCACGAGACTTAACAAGACCCTGAATAGAACTATTACCAACACTCCCAAGGTTTGACTCCTGGGTCTCTTCCCCCGATCAGCCACTAAGAAGTTTGCGAACAGATTTCTTCACTTAGCACTGTCACTTGCCCAACGATGCATTGTTATGGCCTGGAAGTCACCAGGGGTGGTGGGGTTCCCAGACTGGAAACCTGGGCGAAGGATGTCACCCTTTGGGTCCAGGCTGAGGAGAGGGCTGTGGCCTAAGAGAAAACATGGGGGATCTGCCGCAGCCCCATAGCACCTCTGTGGACAGAAGTGGTGGACGAATGGGACTCTCCCACAACTGCAGACAAGCTGACGGAGGATGAGGGCAAGGGGCAGGCTGAGGATCTACGACCCTGCTGAGGACTTGAGACCGGGACTTGGTCGGACCATGGGGGCGGATGGGCTGGGACATCCTGAGGTGACCCTGGGGGTCGTGTGCTGGCTCTGGTGTCCCCTCTCCCCCTTAGAACAGGTGTTCCCCACCCATCCTAAGCCATGACCCCTTAATTTCCATTGCTGACATTATCAGGACACTCCACCGGGACAATAAGGCATGCATGAACACAGTTACAGTTTGTATGTAGCCTTCCATGTTTTCTCATTATTATTCATTGAGTAAGGATCTCCTGGCACTGCAGTCACACCCCTGACCCCACGAAAGAGTCTCTGATCCTGAATACACCATGAGAACAAAAATGGAAAGCGGAAACTCCATAAATCCTGACAGGATCACCATCCATGCTGTTGCATTATCACTCCTACTGTCAAATGCAACTGTTATGTGTATTCCGTATTACTGTGCTTATCAAAATGCTAATAAAACATAAGAGTTAAAAAAAACTATACTCCAATAAAAGGTGTATGTGCTCAAATCATCCAAGGGTATCATTGATCGCCAGTCCTGCACAGGTTCGTATTCCAAGAGCCCACTATAATCTTTGACATGATTTGTACACTTAGGATATCACAGAAACGTTCAAATGCACAGGCTGCTAAAATGAAGTCTGAATTAGCATGCATGACAGAGAAACCAAACCAGGGCCCTAGTTAGCTGTTTGTGCTCAAGCTGATAGCATAAACGTCAGTGCAGAATAGCCCTGAAAGTAGGAAACACCGCCAAAGGACATCTGAAAGAGTTGCCCACTCAAACGTGCGTGCACGGTAGCAATGAAATGCTCTGATGAAATAGGTTCCATGCACTGAGAAAACATATTCGGTATGTGAAAAACTCAGTCATTTCTCCAGTGTATGTCACTGCCAACAGCTTGAAAACCCTGATCACAAACTACCTCATAAAGCCATGACAATGGTAACTATGGAAAGATCTCAACATTGGCAACACTCCACTGGGAGGACAGGAAGAATAATGGCAAACGATTCCTAATGTAACTGTAGAGCCAACATACACAGCCTCGCCGAACAACATCATGTTGCAGAGTCAACATCATGGGCTCAGAGTGTATGCCCTAATAGATACTCAGGGATTGGTAAATGTTTTAGGAAACAAAAATCACAGTACACTTGGTTAACCACTTCTTCCTTTCCTAAAACTGTCTACCACTAACACCAGGATCTCCACTTTTGGAGAAACTGAACTACCATACCCAACATGTACAGCATGAAGACAATTTGATCACAGCAATGTTTTTTTCAGTGGTTGTATTATGAAATATTGAAGGCAAAAATATTGAAATGCAAAAATATCACCCAAAAATACGGACTACAAAAATATTGAAGACCAAATTTCCTATACCCAGCCCAACCCAAGCACCAGTAGGGAAAGTGTTGGACTTTGGAGAGGTCAGATTTACTATCCCCACACCAACATAAACAAAAATAGGGACAGTGTTAGCCTTTGGATGGGTCAGATGTACTAATCTCACTCCAAAATAGGCACCAGTACAGAAAGTGTTGGACTTTGGAGGGCTCACCTTTACTATTTACACTGAATCATAAACAGTAGGGGAATTTTTAAAAGAATGAAAAACTTAAATGTACTATTACCGCCCAAATTAAAACAATATATATTTAAAAATATTAACATAAAATATATTTTAGCAAATATTTTTTTAAATATGTTTTAACATTACAGAAGTCATAAAAAATAATTACGAATTTAAAATTAATACATTAACAATTGTGAATATATAAAAAAGTTTACTAATTAAATATATTAAAATGTATACAAATTTGAAAGACTTCCCAACATAATACCCCAAAAATCCAAAACCCACAACAAACTACTTTAAATAATACTTGAAAAAGAAACAATGCACATTAATTTACTAAATAATACTGGAAAATATAAAATACATATTATAATCAATTAATACACAAATAATTACATTCAATTCATTAATCAACAAAGTCAATAATTCAATTAACCAATTAACAATTACAATACTTATCTACGACATTAACTAAAATTGTCTTTTAAATAATGTACACATAAAATGATTTACTTAATAACAATCAAAATAACAAATGAAAAAGATAAAAACATTTATAAACACTTAAAATTAAAAATTAAAAGAAGTCCCAATCTATCTTGCTCCAATTCCAAAACCCCACCAATAAATAAGAAAATTAAAAATAAGTCTTTAAATTTACTACCAAATAGAAAAAACTATACAACAAAATAATACACACACTTAAGATTAAAATAATAATACCTTACAAAACCAAAACTAATTAAACACAACAAAATACTTAAAAAATTATATTACACACAACTATATTAAAAAAGACATAAATTAACTAGAATTGATATCCTTACCTACTATATTCTGTCCCATGATATTTTAGACATCACCATATTTTCGAAGTAGGTTAGGTAGGTAGGTAGATAGGAAATGACGATTCTCCAATTATTATGCAGAGAGAATCTTGATTTCATTAAAGACAAACGGAGGCTAACATTATGCAAATACTTTTATTTGCTGCCCAAACATGCAGCCCTTTAAAGAATGTAACTACATCACAATAAGTAGAACATTAGCAACATAACAAGGAGACAGTGCACGCTCCAATCTTCCTCTTGGGCTGCGATGACACAGCTGTACGACGTGATGATCCAGTTAATCCTTAACATTGTTATCTGAGAAAAAAACAAAAGACACTGTATAGTGAAAGGTATAGAGACGGATTAAAACCAACTTATTAGAGATAAGCATTACTGAACCCAACCTCTCAGGGAGAGGAGGGTGGGATAATGTTAGCCTCCGTTTGTCTTTAATGAAATCAAGATTCTCTCTGCATAATAATTGGAGAATCGTCATTTCATTACAAGACCGGAGGCTGTGGTCCACCCTGGAGCTGGCCCACTGTGCCTCAGCTTTGCAGGATGTTTGGGATGCTGTGGGGATCCCGTGCACTGTCATCTCGTGCATTCCTTCTCTGTGTTCCCTGCGTGGAACCTAGAATGTGGGGATCGGGCAGTTGCTGCCGGGGAAGCTGAGGGTGAGGACTACAATAAAGAAGACTACAGATGTACCTGGTTGTCGTCTTCTTTTCAGTGGCGACGAGCTGTCCTGCCTTCAGTCTTCCTCGAGGTATGTTACGAAACGCTCCGGCTGTCCTCTTGCTTCGAGACAATGTCCGTGCGTCTCGTTTGAAGGGTCTGCTGAAGGACTCTTCCTTGTGCCCCCACGACCTCTCCCTGGTGAAATTGGAGAGCATCGTCCTGAAAACCGCATTCTCGCCGATGGTCGTGGTGAGCTGTTGCCTATTTCTTTGCCTTTTTGCCTGCTTTGTCACTCTGCTCCCGTTGACATTTGAATGCGCTGATCTCTTCATCGAACCCTCAAGACTTTCCACGCACGCGCGTCTTCAACAAAGACTAGTGCGCTGACCTACTGTCCTTTGGCAAGCTTGCATGAGACATGCTTTTGACGCAACGTAAGCGCCATTTTGAATGTTCTTACTCGATTATTTTTCTAAGGGATTTTCATTTTTAGTGCAACATCTGCTGGTTTTATTTCTTCAAAGCGGCATATTAACGGTGACACATCCAATACGTATTGTAAACTCATCGGTGACACGCACACCTGGTGTGTCATCCATGTGAAGTTAAGGAGTAAAAAAAAAAAAAAAAAAAAAAAATGTTCATTTTTTTTTTTTCCTCATTATACTCCTGTTGCCTTTTCGTTTTGCAAGTTGCTCTTATGGTGACACACACACCAAGCGCGTCAGTGACCCCAAACAAAGTTAATTTCTTGCACCACCTCCCTTTCTCCAATCACCTGGCACTCCTCCTATCAATTGGCAACAATGGAAAGAGACATTTGATGCTTATCTAGAAGCAATTGATGGTGACACTTTTGTTCCTAAGAAGAAAAAAGCCTTACTGGTGTATAATTTGGGCTCAGAAGGAAGGACTATTTTAAAGACCCTACCTTTGGAAGTTGTGAGCACTCATGTTACTGGAGGCAATGATGGAGATTCTCTGATCATAGATGATTATGCTTCTCTTATCAAAACCTTAGACAAGAGATTCAATCCTAAGAGAAATACCGTACTTGAGCGTCACAAATTTCTGCAACGGGCACAACTTCCAGGTGAATCAATCGATGACTTTGTAGCCGCACTTAGAACTCTAGCTGTCACATGTAATTACAGAGAATTCAGAGATGAGATAATTCGTGATCAGCTGATTGAACGCTCTTGTAACAAGAAGATTCAGCAGAAACTTTTATCTTCTGAGGATCCAGATTTGGAAACTGCTCTAACCTTAGCTAGAAGCATCGAACATTCCCAGTTTTGTATGATGGAAATGAGTGGAGCCACACCTTCAAACGTAGTTAAATTAGTTAGCTCCAAACCCATCAACAATTCTCTTAAAGGAAACAACACTAATGTGCCTCGTATTTCTGAACCTGCATCCAAATCCAAATCAGAAAGATCCGATCTCTCTTGTTATCGGTGTGGGAGCAGATCTCACCTGGGAAATTTTAAGTTTTGTTATGCAGTAACTCAAACTTGTTTCAAATGTGGCAAGAAAGGTCATCTGGCACGCATGTGCAAGGCTATTGTGACGAACAAGAGACCGCCACAAACTGTGAAGACTATTGTGGAGGAGTGTGCTGATTCTGGGGAGGATAATGATAATGACAATGATAATATGTTACTAATGTTGTCTTCTTCCTCCATACAGTCAGAGGGTATTGTGGAAATAGCTTCCATAGATCAACTGGGTAAAAGGAAATCTCCGGCATGTGTGATAAGTTTGAATGGCACGAGTGTTAGATTTCTTGCGGATTCTGGTTCTCCTTTTACCCTCATTAATAACAAGGATTTCAAAAGACTGTATAATGTCCAAGTAAATCAGTCTAACATAAAAATCTTTGCCTATGGGGGGAAAAGAGTGGAGGTTCTTGGGAAGTTTAAGGGAAATTTTGAATTCAAAGGGGATTTTGCACATGGAACAGTGTACATTGTGCAGGATGGTGCGAATTTATTAGGATGGGAGGAGCAAGGTGAGCTCGGGATAATTCTAGATCCTAATCATCCGGATATGGTTTTGTCTAAACGTGATGCTAAACAATTTTATTGTGATTCCCTCTCTGTTTCTCCTGTACACACTATCACTGGTGCACGCTTATCTAGTGACGATTGGATTCATAGGTATCCTAGTATTTTCAGTGGAGAGTTGGGAAAACTTAAAGGTTTTCAGCACCGCATTGTTCTCAAAGAAGATGCCAAGGCTGTTGCACACAAGGTGCGCAAAGTGCCGTTGAGTCTACGTTGTGAACTCAAGCGTGAACTCGAGCGTTTGTGCACCATGGGCGTAATCGAGCCTATTGAGGGGTCTGAATGGTTATCCCCCATTGTTTTGGCGCGCAAGGCCGACAAGTCTCTCAGGATGTGTGTGGACTTGCGCGATCTTAACGCTTGCATTTGGGTGGACCGCCAGCCCTTACCCAACATCAATGAGATGCTGGCAACCTTGGAGGGTGCAAACTACTTTTCTTCACTTGACATCTCCTCCGCTTATCATCAAGTGGAATTGTTTAAGGATTCTAGACATCTCACATCATTTGTGACACCTGAAGGTGCATTTCGCTACATACGTATGCCATTTGGTCTAGCATCGGCTTCTGCAGTGTTCCAACGCCTCATGGGTAATTTATTCAAGAACACTGCAGGAGTCGTGTTTTTCCAGGATGACATTCTAATTCATGGCAAAACTGAACTAGAGCATAATTCTAGAGTCAAGGATGTATTGGAGATAATCAAGTCTAGTGGTCTAACGCTAAGAAAAGATAAATGCAAGTTCCTCCAAGATGGTGTGGATTATTTGGGGCACCACATTTCTGGGAATGGAGTTGAGCCGAAGGTTAAACTCTTAGATGCCATCCGAGATGCACCTGAACCTCAGAACAAAGACCAGCTTCGTTCCTTTCTGGGGCTGGTTGAATACTATGCTAAATTTGTGGCCAATTTTTCTGATAGAACAGTGCATTTACGTGAGCTTCTGAAAAAGAATGCCAAGTATGTGTGGTCTAATGAGTGTGGTCGTGACTTCAAACTTCTTAAGGAGGCAATTGTTCAAGCACGCCCTTTGAAGTTGTTCAACATCAATGATCGTTGTATCGTCACTACTGATGCCAGCAACGTTGGTTTAGGGGCTGTCCTTATGCAGAAGAGAACTGATAATAAGGAAGAAACCATTGCTTTTGCCTCAAGGACACTTCGGGGGCAGAAAACACTTATTCTACAATTGAGAAGGAGGCTCTGGCCTTATGGTGGGGTGTACAGTATTTCCGGAACTTTTTGTGGGGAAATGAATTTACTCTTAGAACCGACCATAAGCCTTTGGTAGATCTTTTCACCACTAAAGGTGGTGGCAGGGCCACTCCACGCATAGCTAAGTGGCAGTACAGACTGAATGTGTTTAATTACCATCTGGAATATGTGGCTGGTGTAAAGAATCATGTGGCTGATTGCCTGTCCAGATTACCCCTTACTGAAGTTGTTGTTGACAATGTTGGCGAAGACTTGGAGATGGTGTGTGCTGTTGGTGCTGTGGCTGATTCTGTTGGAACTGCTCTCTCTGAGTCTGATTGGAAGCTAGCTTTGTCTGACGACATTGAAATTACCAAGGTGATAGATTTCATGGTTCATGGATGGCCCAACAATATGAATCTCACTTCTGAATTGATTCCCTACAAGAGAGTGTGTGATGAATTATCTTTAGTGGATGGAATTTTGCGGAGGGGTGGGTTATTGGTCGTACCCATATCCATTCGTAAGAAAGTCCTTGATCTGGCTCACAATGGTCACCTTGGCATTCGTGCCATGAAGCGGAGAGTTAGGGAAGACTTTTGGTGGCCTGGTGTGGACAGTTCTGTTGAACATTGTGTCCGTGATTGTGGTGCGTGTGTTTTGAGTGATAAAACTCAAGTGACCTATCCTTCTTCCATTAATCCTGTTGTAGTAAAAGATTCACCTTGGTGCAAGTTGGCTTTCGATGTGGCTGGTCCTTTTGGTGGGATGGGAAATTCTCCCAAATACGCTTTAGTGTTAATTGATTACATGTCTAAGTGGCCTGAAGTGAGGTTTGTGGATGGCATCAATTCTGCTACTATCATCAGATTTTTCAGGGAAGTTTTTCTTCGTGAGGGGTTCCCAGAAGAGTTGGTGACTGACAACGGCACCCAGTTGGTGTCCATGGAGATGCAAGAGTTTTTGAAGGAACATGGCATTAAGCATATCCTTACCTCCCTGTATCATCCCCGCAGTAATGGTTTAGTTGAGCGCCTTAACCGTGTCATTAAGGATCAACTACAGTTGGCTTTTATCAATGGTTTTGACTGGCGGAAGGTTATCTCTGATATGTTGTGGGCTATGAGAGTCACTCCCCACGCGAGTACAGGCATGTCTCCTTTCACCTTGTTAAGAGGTAGAGTGGCCGGTTCCAAGCTGAACAAAGATTGGATGTTGAGAAAGGATGTTGATCTGGAAAAACTGAGCAATGTAGCTGATGTCAGGGCCGCTGCTCAGTCTAAGTATGCGTTAAATTGTTTTAGAACATCTCCTGTGTGCAGTGGTGACTGGGTGAGGGTGAAGAAACATATACTTGTTCGCAAAGGGTTCTCTCGGTTTTCTCCTCCAGTTAGAGTGAGGGAAGTGAGAGACCATGTGGTTGTGTTAGAGAACGGTAAGATTTGGAACAAAAGTGCTATCTCTGTGGTGCCTGAGTCAAAAGCTGAGTATGTGAGAGGGAAATTTGGTGTCCATACACCTTACGTTGCTGTGCCTCCTATGGCTGGTAATGGGAGTGTACCTACTCATTCTAGGGAAATTATTCCCCGGGAATGTTCTTCCAGAACCAGGGTTGCTCCCTCCAAATTCCAAGATTATGTTAGGTATTAAGTTTTGTTTCTTTGCCTCGTGTTTTTTTTTCCTTTATTTGTTAGTTTTGCTGTGTTTCTTGCTGTTTTTATTGTGAAGGAAAGGGGGTGTGTGGGGATCCCGTGCACTGTCATCTCGTGCATTCCTTCTCTGTGTTCCCTGCGTGGAACCTAGAATGCGGGGATCGGGCAGTTGCTGCCGGGGAAGCTGAGGGTGAGGACTACAATAAAGAAGACTACAGATGTACCTGGTTGTCGTCTTCTTTTCAGATGCCTATCACTCCCTAAAGATCTACTGGCTCTGAAACATTAATAAAACACTGATCCACATTGGATTAAATGATCTATGGGACAACCCAAACAGTGCCTCCACACTTTCAGTAGAAACATTGAAAGAGCATTAATGGGCAACAGTCTCTCTAGATGAGACACGAGCAGTAGAAAGCTCATCCAAGTGAGGGAGATTCCTAGAATATTTATTTTGTTGTTCCTTGGAATCTTATTGAGGCATCTTATCTATACCATCCGGCAGAAAACCTTACTTTCAATTTTAGGTAGGGTCTCTTCCTCTAAAAACCTTCACAAATAAATGGTCCTTGAATGCAGATGCCCTATATGCCCCATCTTTAGGGAAACTGTCTTCCACGTCCTGTTTGCTTGTCCCGCATACGAAGCCCCTCGTAAGAAATGACTGATCTCTATATGTAAGTCTCTGGGGACAAGAAGTAGCTCCACTGCATTGAGAATCTTAACAACTGATTCCCGCTCACTCTTTGCATGTTCCGTTGCTAAATTCTTAGGTTCAATGTGGCTTATAAGACGCAAGAAGCTACTGACTCTACTTCCAAGAGCATCCAATGAGCCTTGATCAATTTTTAGTCAGTGTTCCCTTGGACTAGTGTAGCATTGTGCACTGAGGCTCTGATAGTCTTTAGTCTTCCCTCGACCATAGGCCCAAGGCTTCCAATAGGCTTTGAACACGGATATACCCTTTTCTGTGGTGTGCTTTAGTGACTGTGATATCAAAATTGTTGATGACATACTTTTTACACAACTGTTTTAATTCTCGTATGTTGCGAAGCATGTATATTTTAATCATTGTTTTTATTAATTACATCAGATGTGTTTTTGTATAGCTTTTATGACATGTATTGTCGAAATAAAGCATATTGAATTAATTAATATATATTCATAAATAGTTATATAGGTTTTTGGCCAGACTTCATTCATTAGTCTGTTGTTGTATCGTTCACATTTTTCTTCCACCCACTCCAGCATGCATCATGAGGAAATGGGTCACCCCTCTTCAGCTATTGATTGACTTCAGTGTTATTTACAGAATGCTTCACTTTCACAAGGATCACATCCTCACAGAAGGTAGTTCCCCATAGTGCCTTTTGGAGACCAAAAAATACTTTTACCTTTAGCCAATGCTTTTTTAGATTGATGAAGGCCCAACAGCTTCCCCAACAATAACATTTTGCAAAACCCATCCCTGAGCACCAGCGAAACCTCCAGCCACCTTACAACACAAGTTTACCCTCATGTTCCACCAGAACAAATGTAAACTCATGAAATGCAGCATCAAATTATCTGGATATAGCAGAGTCGCAAAAGTAAAGATGTCAAATCGGATGTACATCTCACAATCTATTGGGAGTAAGGTTTTTTTTTTAGCATGAAACTATATTTTGGCTGTCTCGTACGAAACTCTATGACAATCACAAAACCCCTGAGAGATATCAAACAAGCTAAGACAGAATGGTTGTGAACTGAGCTCCACATGAATGTTTTTCTGGACACAACCATGAAATACCCCCAAACAATACGCTGAATTGGTTGTGGGCTTAAGCTCATGTGGACGGGGTGTGGTCCTACTTCAACAATAAAATAAAAACAAGGATTGTCGAAGCCAATAAGTCTGGTGTTGGCTGCCAGGCTCTTTCCTTTGCCAGTACTTTATTTGTAAAAATGTTATTACAAATAACTAGAGAGGACAGATACGTAGAGATAGCTGAAAAGAGAGAAAGACATGTAGAGTGGATTGAAAAGAGAGAAAGAGATAGAGGGTTGCAAAGAGAGAGAGAGGGTGGCAAAGAACGTTAGATAGATAGATAGATAGATAGATAGATAGATAGATAGATTTTGTAAAGATATATAGATAGATGGAGTTGCACTTCATTGCATGCATACTAAAAAGATGACAACTTCATAAGAAGGGTTTTAACAGTCTGGTATACTCTAAAATACCAGTCGTCATATAAACAGAGGCCTCTCCAAAAGGAACTTTCAACAGCATTTGTAGTAGACAGGATGTGAGAAAGCTGGAATATACCCAATGCTGCATGAAAAACAGCATGAAGAGCTGATAGAAAGTGCCCTACTATCATATCTAGATCCAGTGCTTAATTTGTAAAATATTAAGTGCCAGGGCTCTGACCAGGAGGCAACTGCAGCTTGCACCACCCATCGCCCTTGTCATCGCTGCCAAAACAACTACTAACCATCTCTCTCTCGCATGTAAATGCGACAGTTCAGATTATTCCAGGTCCCCAAAGCTAAAGGAATGGCTGGGGAGACAGGTATTAGCAATTTTAATATATATTGTATTCCTAAACAACCGTTTTTCTGCTCATCTCTAAATTAGATGAGCAGCGCCACCATGTGGTAGACTGTTCCAAGTATGGTGTTGACAATTAGGTGCCGGTGCCGAGCACCGGAAACCAATTAAGTACTGGTGCTGAGCACCGGCTCAAATTAAGCACTGTCTAGATATAAACACAGAATGAAAAGACAATACAAATTAAGCAACAACAAATATAGGCACTAAAGGGAACTACTTTGTGTCTGGGTGCGCTCTTTGTGAAAGGGCAGAATGCTGTCGCTTAAAGTCAAGTTACTGAGTGGCTGAAGATGGTTGGCCCGTTGAACCCATGATGTATGCTGTAGTTGATGATAGAAAAATGTGAACGACACAGCAGACCAATTGATGAAGACAGCTTATCTGAAAGCCCCGCACAGTAGCTTATATATTATATTAGTAAAATCAAAAGGTGTTGGCTAACAGCAGACCTAATGACGGGGTGCCTTGACGCATTTGAAAGTTGGGAACATTGAGTCGAGCCACAGATTGAACAAAAGGCAATGACTATACCAGACACTGGAAGAAACTACTAGAAATTGGCGGATACCAATACAGGTGCTGGTTAAGGCTAGGGCAGCAACCCTCACAGAGATGATAGAGAACTGTGACTATGATCTGTACTGAATTCTCACCCTGGCTAATGGCCTCACAAAGGGCCAGATGTAATAAGAGTCCGTCGCAAATAAAGTGTTCACAAATTGTGCACTGACTTTTTGCGAACTTGCTCTAATTTTGAAAAGTGACATATGCACTAATTGGTCTTGCAGTAAAATGACCCTTTGTATGGGGTTGCATAATGATCAGCCTTCTGAATATTAATTAGACAGGTTGCCGTGTGCGACAACTGTGATTGGCTCCAAAAAAAGGGATGGTGGCCTGCAAGAGACAGCAGATCACCATCCCTGTGTCTTCATTCCCAAATGGAAAACTTTTTCTGTAAAAAAAAAAAAAAAAAAAGCAAAAAAACAGCCTGTGTTCCTTAAAGGAACCAGTGCTGCTTTAAAACATAAAAGGTGTCCGTTTGTGAAAACATCAGAGGAGGAGGGCAGTGGGCCCATGAACCACTGTCTACTCCTCCCTCCAACACAACTCCCAAAGGGGAAGGGTCCCCAAAAGAACCCATCCCCTTAGCAAATCAGTTACCACTTCCTTTGAGGTGTCGTGATTTGTGACTAGAACTGCGGCCCATGGTTGCTTTACTGGCGTTTAACTCTTATCCTTTTCTTATACTCAGAGGAGCTCAGAGGCACCAGGGGCTTCACTGTTCTGGATCTGTGCTCTGGAACTCCCTCTCCTTCTCTCTCATGCAGTGGGAAACCCTCTGGCAATCGGAAGGTTCCCGGATACCTATGATATTGGACTTTGTTGATCCTCCTTGAACCATTTTTATGTACGTCTGTTTTGATCCAGAGAGCAGCTGGTAAAGCTCATAGATGGAGTAATTTCACAAGGCTGTGCTATGTAAGCAGCCAGCTCAAGCCTGCTCTGGTCACACCTCTGGCATCCTAAGGAGGGAAGTGGATTTAGTTCAAATGAAGGTCTCGCTAAGAATCTCCTAATAGTATTATCTCGACTTAGCTCAATTTCAGCCGCCTGGCCGAGGCGGGCTGTAATGCAGGCTGCACGAGCTAATGACTCAGGCAGCAGTGCTACAGCGAGAAACACCAGAAATAGTACACAGAGCCACCGAAATTGGGAGGTAGGAAGACTTCTTTCAAGTGGAGAGGGGCTTTTGGGAGATAGATACATCTAAGCAACAGGGACAAGAGCGCCCAGGGCTGGAAAGGCCGCCCTCTTACCTCGAGCGGAATATGGGACAGGACTTCAGCGATGAATCCAGCACGGTTGAAATAGACGTGGCCGAGCTCCAGGAATGGTACAAGAAGTTCGTGGTGGAGTGTCCGAGCGGGACCCTCTTCATGCACGAGTTCAAACGTTTCTTCGGGGTCGCGGATAACCAAGAAGCGGCCGACTACGTGGAGCACATGTTCAGGGCCTTCGACAAAAACGGGGTAAGTGGGGACCGAAGAAACTCCAGGCCCGTGGGTCAAGCTTTCTCTGTTTTAGCCTGTTCCCCTTCTGTCTTTGTTTAATGTTTCCTTTCATTTCCTATCATCGTCCTGTAATTACCCTTTTTCTTCACTGCATTTCTGTATTTTTTCAACTGTGTTTAATTATTCACAGCTGTTTCTTCTGTTTGTGCCTCTTCCATCCTTAGTTCTTCCCTTCCTTAATTGTTATTATTTACTTTATTTATTTACCCTTTTTTTCTTTCTTTTATTAACCCTTTTGCACTTTGTTACATTCTTTTTTTGGTTTTCTCATTCCTTTTGTCATTTCCATCCTCCCTTCCTTTTTTCTTTTCTTTTCTATCCTCCCTTCCTTGTTTATATTTCCTTTCATTCTTTCTCTTTGTTTCTTTGTTTCTTTCATTCATTCTTTGTTTCTTTCTTTCTTTCCCCTTACCACTCTAAATTAAGTTTCCAACTACGTTACTGTGGCAAATATTTTGATGAGTAAAAGCTTTGGGATATAGTTGATAAATGCATTTTTTTCTGTGAATATCATATTACTTCATAAACAATAAAGGATCTATGAATGGTACATCGTACTATTTTCTATGCATAGCCTTACCACCTCAGGCATGAAACCTACTACTGTAATCGGAAACTGAATATTTGCAGCTACTGTCTCGTTTACACTCATAGCATAGCACATATGTACATATGAATATAAGTATTGGGTTTAGTAGATTTGACATCAGTTACACACAAGAACAACAAAAAGTTATTTAAAAGTAATGTCTTTGTTGTGATCTCACAGCAGTGTGCGCGTTTAGCAAGGATTTCTGTTTCAGAGAAATGTGTGTACAAATTTAGGACAATAACCTGGCTTATTGTATTTGCAGCTTACACAGCTCCAACCAGACATGATCAGACTCGTGTATCTTCATGACTATCAGATCCTACAGGTCCTTAAGATGAGAGAAGTTAATTTAAGTTGAAGATTTAGATTGGAATGCCTTTCTGCAGGGCAGGCAGAGGTGAGGTGCAGTGTGACCGGTTGTGGAATGATGAAAACGAAATTGATGCAGCTTTCAAGAAGTCGTTGCTGCCTGAATAATAAGAAACAGTGATTTGCAAAGGAGTCTAAGGTGATTGTCAGCTCCCTTCGAGTTCCTGTCACTGGACGACCAGTTTCACTGCAGAGCCGTCAGGAGAGGGCAGAGTGGGAATGTAGTTTGCATCAGTTCCGACACAGGAATGTACTTCAGTTTCATCATGGAGCCACATTGAGACGGGAATCAGCACACATGACTGCACTCGTACAACAGACAAATATTGACATGCACTCCTGAAGCGCGAGGGCGTGGGCATAAATTGCTCACCGGGATGGGCATATATTCATATAGAGTGGCAACTTTAGTCGCCGGCGTCATTCATGAAGTCAGACATGATGTGATCTGTCACCTCATCGACTGTGTCATATCTGATGCCAAGTATGACTCGGTTTACGATGCCGCAATCGGTGTGTTTGTAGGGGGGTTAAGGTTGCACATGATGGCAGCACACGCTTTACAGTAATACTCCCACAGCAGAGCCTGGCTCTGGGCTCGGATGACAGCATACCACTGACGCTGCTGCCGCATGAAGGCGTCTGTGGCACTCTATGGCTGTGCACACGCACATGGAGCAGCTCCCTGCTATATGATGGCGGTGGCCTGAAATATACCACAGCGAACCTGACATCACAGTTGTCTCATATTTTATTAACTTTACATTTATTTACTGTGGAATTTAGTTTATACGTTTCAACAGAGGTGTCAGATATGTGATGCTGTTGTACTTCTCCTCTTAGAGTCCTGATTGTCTAGCGCCTTGACACCTTCGGGTATTAGTGCGCTTTATAAATTGCATCCTATCCTATCCTGATGCCAGGCTTGGTGATGAAACATCATGCCTGCCAAGTATCACGTATCAGGTGTGACGCTCACGCATTTCAGTGTGGTGTTCCGCATCACCGCACTGAAATGCATTGTCACGCATTTATGCCACTGTGAAACTCCCTACGCAGGGTGCCAGCATAGCTGCCAAGGTTTCAGATTGCCATGTGTGACATTTTCATAATTTCAGTGTAATTATGAGTGACATTTCAACGACTATGAGTGACACTTTCGCGCGAGCAAAATCGAGCCATGAAGACAAGGGAAACATATAAATACCAGAAATTACACCCATTTGAGCAATGCAAAACTCTAAGAAGATCTTAAAAATGGAGCAATGCATTTGTAGAAATGGAAAGACACTAATGTAGTGCTCTTGTACTGCAGACAATGACTCACTGCAATGTAGAGCTATCAGCTGTACTAACTTTTACGCAGCTGAACTCAACTTTGTGCTGACTGCATTTGGAGCTCCAGGCTCAAGGCACTTGGTGTTATTTTAGTGTTATTTTATGGATCAATGAAGTGTATGTTTGGGATGCAGTGCTTTGCTACTGGTTGCAGGAGTTCTAATTCTCCCTAGTGCCTAAGGGCAGTCTCACAGCACACCAGATTTGAGTCAGAGAACATCACCCCGTCGCCAGTAAGTTACAGATTCTATACTGTGGAACGGTAGACCCCATCGAGGGCACAATAAAATAAGTGTCATAGTGTTGCATGGGAGAAAGCTCGCCAAGAAGGCAGACTTCCAGGCTACTTAGCCTGCACGAACCTTCATTATGGCAGCCCATGTCCACTGCTTCACATCCCCAAATTCTGTTCGCCCTCACTCAACAGGTTTCATGGATATTCCGGATTCGGGCTTTACTTTAATACTTCCGGAAGTTACTGCCAGACAGAATTGGCTATCTTCAGAGCCAGACAAGGCACGTTTGCAGCCCACTGTAGTATAAAACAACTTTGTCTTTTTGGGACACCCTTACACCAGAAATGCCCGTTTTTACCTTTTGCACTATCTCCCAACAAATCCAACGCAGTGCTGACTGCTAACAAATCAGAGATTGGGGAGAAAATACATTCGTGTAACGAAGGGAAGGAACTCAGGTCCAGGCATGCAAAAAATGAGATTAACAACTAGGCAAGAAGTCTACGGAGAGGACCAAGAGCAGAACTACAGTGTCC
The DNA here is from genome assembly GCA_963921515.1 of Calotriton arnoldi. Lineage (NCBI taxonomy): Eukaryota > Metazoa > Chordata > Amphibia > Caudata > Salamandridae > Calotriton > Calotriton arnoldi. Next base: position 241,684 of record CAWUFW010006410.1, on the reverse strand, counting down.
GGAATCAAGCGGGGTTTCCCTTGTTTCAGAAATAGCTTTTAAAATGAGTTGGAATTATATACATAGCGGGCAAGATAACTTAATTGGTTATAATGCCTGATGTTGAGACTTGCGTGACGTAGTCTGGCAACCCCCTCACCTACCACCCTCAGCCTTCGGCTCTTCTGGGATCAATAAAATGTCGCTGTGCTCGTTCAGAGACTTGGTGCTATATACAAGCAAAATATTTGTATTATTAAATATCTTTAACTGAAAGGGAATTTCGCAACAGACTTACGAGTGAAGGCTAAAGCAGGAGGAGAGATTGGAGCTACTTCCTTGAGCTGATGGAAGCGCTGCGGTGGCGAGGAGGGTCTGCCTCCCGGCCTTATCTAAAAGTAGTGACGGCCTGGCAAAGAAACTTTTACTGTGGCAAACGTGATCTGAAAGCAGCTGACACCGCCTCCTGTGGTGCACAGGAACATAATGGGGCCCCAGCGCGGATCATGATTTCAGCTGCACGATAGTTAAAGTTTGAGGCCTCTGCAGCTGTAACTTTAAGGATCAAGATCATGAGGCGTCACCGTTCAGGCGCTCTCAAAACTAAAGTTAATTAAATTATCAGGATAAAGTAGTGACAGAAAAGTAAATTAAATTATTTGGATATTGCAGGGTGTGACGCTTACTAGTAACGAGCACTGCAGCGCTTTCACGTACGGCCAGCCGGCTGCTGCCCACGGTGGAGTCATCGCGGTGTGCTTAGACAGTCCTAGAATGTACTGTAATGCAGGCTATCAGTGCACCACTTCCTCTTCCTGCAGGACGTGACGAGGCACTACGGGTCACATCCGGATTATAATCCCGGGCCCCCATATAGTGTACCACAGCCAGTAGCAAGCAACAACTGCTGAGGGCAGACCCCGGCCCCCGTGGTCTCGGTAATTGGCAGCAGCAGTGTCAAAGCAGCACGGCGCAGAAGGAAATATCTGCAGCCACCAGCCAGGCACGACAGGCTGGCTGGGCAGATTTCTTACATTCACTCTCAGCCACTCCAGAGCTGAGATCAGACAATCAACGTTAACTATTAATTTACTGAGCCCAGCACTGAGCTGCTGCTGGAAGCACGTCTCGGAGCAGCAGAACCGGTGCACAGGCGCCGCCGGCAGCGCGCGCTGGCACCCTGCGTAGGGAGTTTCACAGTGGCATAAATGCGTGACAATGCATTTCAGTGCGGTGATGCAGAACACCACACTGAAATGCGTGAGCGTCACACCTGATACTTGATACTTGGCAGGCATGTAGATGCGTGAACTCTCACCCGGGACCCTGGAAATAGTAGACAAGCACAGCTGTATTTTACAAAAGAAGGCTATTATGTACAACCACCATGTAAACCTTATCTATCAGAATAATGGTAATTACTATGGTGGGCAAAAGAAGAGCGATGGTTTGGAATGGTACCCCAAGCGTTTGCCAGTGGTTAGAATTATTGCAAGCATCCTCCCATCACCTCTTGTGTATTTGATGTACAGTCCTCTAAGTGGCCAAGGGTATGCCCAAATGGTGGTCCCTCACTGTGCCATTGGAGCCAAATTACACCGACTGAAGATCCCAATCAGGGTGAAACCGGTCCTGGGTTGCGTGTGTTCCGGTTCATCGAGTACCTGCATGTCATCTCGGACTGGACTGTTCCTATCGGGGAAGGGTCAAAACTGATTTGTATATGGCTGGGTCTAATCAGAGGTGGCATGGTGGGTAAAAGAATGATGGGTTGTAATGCTACCTTGAGTGATTGGCCAGTGATTATACTTATTGTAAGCATCGTCCCATCACGTTTTGAGTGTTCGCTGCATTTGCATATAACATTTATGTATTATCAGGAAAGCTCTGCCACATATGTCAAAGTCCAGTAAGGGAGGAAGAAAGAGAGATGGGTTCAGGGCAGTAAAAAGCTAGTTATGGGGGGGGGAGGGGGGAGGCAAGTGATCTGGGAACTAGCTCATATCTGGATAGTCGCATGGTCATTGATCTGTAATGTGGCCTAGCTCTGCATGAGGTCACAACTGAATGCCTGTTTCATTCCTGCACATCTGTGCTGTGACTTAGCCTCAGTCTGTCTGAGGTCATAGTAGTGTCCCTGCTCTGCCATGATCAGAGAGCTGAGAACTGATCTTTCCCTACAGGTCACAGCAATATCCTTGCTTTGGGCATGCTCGACAAACTGTGTCATGACCTCTATATGCAGGTCTCCCCAGTAGCACTGTTCTGCGCATACTTAGTGAGATGAGACCTGCATGTAGAGGCCAAGTCACACCTCATTGAGCAAGCACAGAACTTAGGGATTCTACCATGTATTATGTGAATATATATGCACCCATGTGTGTGCTGCTAGTTTTATTTTTATTTGAAGTGTCTAGTCATACGTGAAAAATGGTGCAAAAGGATCAGAGCTCCTTCTCTCAATTTGTGGGAAGGGCAATGTTTCAAAAAATTGTAAAATACCCCTCACACACTGAAACCTGATTCAGTGTCATGCTTCATCATTGGGGTCTTCCCGCCCCTCTACGGGACGGGGCGTGCTACGACTTACGTAGACACAGGAGCACTTTATTCAGTAATTGGTGAGTATGTGTAGTGCGTGGGATCGTGAAAAAGAAAATGTGAGATGGTTAAAAATTCTCTGGCTAGTGGAACGAAAATACTTTATTGTCTTCCCTGGCTGAGAATAGTAAAAGTGGGGAGGTGTAGATGGTGTACTATAATGAGTCACCTCCTACAAGGTCGACATGTTTCAGAAGCCATCCCCTTGGCTTTCTTCCTCAGGACCAAAAAACCGATCCCTGTTACACCTCAATGGGTGATAGAATAAATGTGCATATACCTGATAGTCACAAACACTGTCCTTTGTTCTCTGTTATGGGAGTAGAAAAATATACCACTTGCATATCTTAAGAACCTGAAAAGAAAAATATTTTGGATAAATCATGGCTTTCATCATTTATCTTTATCTATTCACATCACCATCACGTTGAAAGTTTTAAGCTTTTTTGTGATATATTTCTCTTATGCAACCCTTTTGTAGGTAATGGTACCATTTGGTAAGTATCCTCTACTCATAAATCATCTGAAAGAACACTCCTTGTGATTTCTAGTGCCCAGTATCACATTTATTCAACATTCTTTCATACATATGTATCTCCTAGCAAGATACATTTTATGTTACAATACATTCATACATAAAGGAAGTATTTGTACACTCCTATTGTGCCCCTAAAAGGTTATAGATTGATGTTCTCAGCAACTGAGCACTCGCATTCATACTCCCATGATGAGCCTTGGAAAAATTGGGAGATGTTTGGCAAAAGTCTGTGCACTCGTCCTTTTTAACTGTGATCTCATGGTGTGTCTTTTAATATAAAAAATTGTATTCATGCTCTCAAAAGGACGTGCCACAATAGTACATACTTTAAAATGTAATCGTTATCGCTCCATGAGCTCACACGAGCGGTGTTGGGCGCCCTCAAATAGACACTGTAGGTATTTTAAAAGAACAGAAGAAAAAACAAGGTTTTAACGCCAGGGTCGTTTTTAAACAAACAAGCGTGGTCTCTTTGGCCTTTTTAAGGACATGCCATTGTCCTACTTACATGCTGGAAGGAGCGCGATCACCAAAGGAAGTACCTTCTCGTGGCTCGTCGGAACCTAAGTGAGGTTTGCCAGAGCCCGGTGTTTTAAAGTGCAAGGAGGCATGCTTGATAGGAAACAGGTGTGGCTGGAAACACTAGCCCTTGAAATTTTAAAGATGGCCGCCGGTAAATGGACCCAAAACAGAGTTTATTTTGATCCACTTCCTGTTGGAACGATTAACACTGAGTCGGTTGGAAAAAAACACTAGACCTTGGAATTTTTAAAGATGGCCGCCGGTGAATGGACCCAAAACAGGGTTCATTTTGATCCACTTCCTGTTGGAACGATTAACACTGAATTGGTTGAAAAAGCAAGCATATATTTGTTGGTTTTGAGGCTTATTTTGGAGGAGTTTCAAAAGGCAGCCAAATGGAGGTTGAATTTAAAGGAATTATTAAACAAAAAAGAAAAACAAATTGTTGCGCTAGAGATGCCCGGATGGAGTCAGACGTGCATTTATGTATGTGGGTTTTATGAAAAAACAAGGGGGGGGCAAATTAGAAAACCTAATGGAAAAAAGGTAAAGAATAAATCCCAGAAATAAAACGCTAGAGGCTGGAAAAATATTTTTTTTTTGCTATCAGAGGATAAGGATTGAAAAGCAAAAACCATGTATATTTAAAAATAGAGTGTGTGTACACTCAGGTTTCCAAAATTATAGTTTCTCTAAAAAGAGGAAAAAAGGAGGAAAAAAAGGAAGAAAACCAGTTTCCAGAGGCATAAACCTCCTCTTTGTTCAGTATTAGTTACGGGGTGATTGTAGTACTGTATACTCCTTATGAGTCTGGCAACTTTTTGGTTGATCATTAATTGCCAGGGGATTCCTGTGTTAGATTTTGTATACATCAGAGCTGGTTCCAAGGAATCTCATCGTTCAGGCCTTTCTCATGAGTCCTCAAACGGAACACCCACCGTTGTTCTTTTTCGAACAAATACCTTTCGTTTTGGATTTGTTCGATTACTGTCCACGAAAGATCTTCCCACTTATGATCTTTTTCCAGAAAATGGCATGTCCTTAAAAAGGCCAAAGAGACCACGCTTGTTTGTTTAAAAACGACCCTGGCGTTAAAACCTTGTTTTTTCTTCTGTTCTTTTAAAATACCTACAGTGTCTATTTGAAGGCGCCCAACACCGCTCGTGTGAGCTCATGGAGCGATAACGATTACATTTTAAAGTATGTACTATTATGGCACGTCCTTTTGAGAGCATGAATACAATTTTTTATATTAAAAGACACACCATGAGATCACAGTTAAAAAGGACGAGTGCACAGACTTTTGCCAAACATCTCCCATTTTTTCCAAGACTCATCATGGGAGTATGAATGCGAGTGCTCAGTTGCTGAGAACATCAATCTGTAACCTTTTAGGGGCACAATAGGAGTGTACAAATATTTCCTTTATGTATGAATGTATTGTAACATAAAATGTATCTTGCTAGGAGATACATATATATGAAAGAATGTTGAATAAATGTGATACTGGGCACTAGAAATCACAAGGAGTGTTCTTTCAGATGATTTATGATTAGAGGATACTTACCAAATGGTACCATTACCCACAAAAGGGTTGCACAAGAGAAATATATCACAAAAAAGCTTAAAACATTCAACGTGATGGTGATGTGAATAGATAAAGATAAATGATGAAAGCCATGATTTATCCAAAATATTTTTCTTTTCAGTTTCTTAAGATCTGCAAGTGGTATATTTTTCTACTCCCATAACAGGGAACAAAGGACAGTGTTTGTGACTATCAGGCATATGTACATTTATTCTATCACCCATTGAGGTGTAACAGGGATCGGTTTTTTGGTCCTGAGGAAGAAAGCCAAGGGGATGGCTTCTGAAACATGTTGACCTTGTAGGAGGTGACTCATTATAGTACACCATCTACACCTCCCCACTTTTACTATTCTCAGCCAGGGAAGACAATAAAGTATTTTCGTTCCACTAGCCAGAGAATTTTTAACCATCTCACATTTTCTTTTCACGATCCCACACACTACACATACTCACCAATTACTGAATAAAGTGCTCCTGCGTCTACGTAAGTCATAGCACGCCCCGTCCCGTAGAGGGACGGGAAGACCCAAATGATGAGCATGACACTGAATCAGGTTTCAGTGTGTGAGTGGTATTTTACAATTTTTTGAAACATTGCCCTTCCCACAAATTGAGAGAAGGAGCTCTGATCCTTTTGCACCATTTTTCACGTATGACTAGACACTTCAAATAAAAATAAAAATAAAAATAGCAGCACACACATGGGTGCATATATATTCACATAATACATGGTAGAATCCCTATGTTGGATAACAGTATCAAGAGGAGGACGATTCTACCTTTTTCCTCTTCACTCCCTCCTTTGATTTTTTGAGCAAGCACAGAACTTGCCAGCTCCTTTCATTGAAAGCTAGAGGCAAGGCCAAAGCTCACAATGCATGTACAGGCATTGGAACACTGCTGCAACCCTCTACAGATGGAGACTGGCGGAGCTCAGTGATAAATCTGCACATAAAGTTGAAAAGTATTGAGACGCGTGTGTGGTGCATCAGTTGTTAGGCTTCCTGGATTGGTGGAGTTGACCCATATGTGAGTAATTCTTGTCCCAGTACCAGGTACTGTCAAGTGCAGAATGCTACGGACATTCCTTAATTCCAGTTTCTTGGATTTGAAGCAAGGGTGAGTTTTTGCAGTAGCTACTATCCCAGTAAGTGATACAAGAACACAGAGCTGAGGAAAGCCCCATAAATGAATCAATAATATGAAAAAAAATCTCCAAACCAATAAGAATACAAGAAGATTCAGGTTCAAGAAATAACTGAGAAGTGAAGGCCAGTCACGCAATATGTCCGAACAGAATATCATGGCTACAGGCAGCAGAAAAATGAGATATGGACTCCAATCAAACTAATGGACGAGGAAAAAAGGGGCAAAAGTCAAAGTTCTCGAAATACAAGACGAAGAGGTGATTCCACTGGCAAAAATAAACCTCAATTTTCAGCTGGATGCCGCATATAGCATCAAAGCAGAAAGCTAAAATGTCCACCAAAAAGAAGGATTCCATATCAGTACAGGAAAAGTTAATTCTAGTGGTGGTGAAACTGACATCCTGCTTTGGGACATTTATGTGGGTGGGCCACCTACAATATCGTGTCCACAATGACAAATACCTCCCTCATGACCTCTGCTTCTCCTCTCCACGTATGCCCCCGCCCCCATCAACTAACATCCATATTTCTTCCCTACACTTGAGTGTCTTTGACAGAAATGCTGACAGCATGTCTGAACCGCAGACATAAGGAAATGCCGTGGTTGGACCACTGGACTTGGGGGACGGTGGCATTCAGGCCACACCCAGATAATGCAACAGAAATAGAAGGACCTGGCGGTCTACGCATAGCCCACAAGTAAAACACTCGAGCATGTTGTGTTGCGTAGCTCCAGATACTCTCTTAAATTTGCACAGTGACTCTGGCTCTGCGTGGATGAGAGGGGCTACTTTACTTCAGTCAACCAGGATAGAGCCAGACAATGTATTCTTCTGTGAAATACTATAATCTGAGCCAAAACATGAAGGATAAACCCTAAAGCCAAAGTCCCCCCCAAAAAGTCGAATGGCTAATTTGGACTGACCCAAAGCTCCTCTTTGGCAATGATTTTGAGTTACATGGCACTGGGCATGCAGTAAAATAATACACGATTTTACCATTACCACCTGGAAATCACCCCAGTACTGTGCAGTTATGAGTAAGACCCCCATGGAGTGGGGAAAGACCGTGTTGGACTCCTTTTTCCAGTGATAAAACCACACAGAATCCCCTATTCCATATGGTCAAACTGCATACATTTACCACCTTCTCTGAGCAGGTGATAAATGTTTGCATAAGCCTGTGGATGGCTGGGGAGTGTGCAAAAGGGGTGGGGTAAATAGGAATGAAGGTAAAGTTTTTTTCTAGCACGGGGAGCATTGTCTGCCCCCTCCCTCGTTACAAAGCTTAAACTCGGTAGGAGACTTAGCTGCTGCTGCAGCCAAAGCCTCATGAGAGTTTTTCCATCCCGATGAAAAATTGTGTTTGGTTCTCCCACACCCTGTAAAATTAGCTGAGGAAATACCACACATTTCATAATTATACAGAATTAAATTAACACAGAAAAGGATGCATTAATTTCATTCTGCATAACTTGTTATAAACGCTTTTGTCTGTTGTATGTTTCATGTTGTGCTGACATGAGGTAAACAGTCTGAGAAATAAGTCTGTAGCCAGACCTGAAGAGGGAGATAATGATTAAGAGAAGCAGCCCTTTGGAAAGGCATGGAGAGATGTTAGGTCAGAGAGGGTGTTAATTTATGGGAGGTGGCAGGGTTGACAATTTTCATTAATAAATTCGATCACTGAAATAAAAATTGGTGCTATTGGGCACCAAATGCTGGCTCTGATAAATATATGAATTTCAAATCAACTAAATCAGCCCACAAACAACTAGATGCACTGGGGTATGACTTTAATTATGGAATTGAACACTTTTTAAGAGTAGGGCAAGTACTGGCAGAGGATTTTACTTTAAAGCTAGAAATAGATGTGGTAGACAAGTTGTTAGAAGAAGTACTAGAAGCTTAAGAGATAGGAAAAGGTGTTTATGTGGATTAAAATTCACTATACTATCTCAAGTGATGGAGGGTATTCTCTGTGAGGTGATGCTAAATATTTAGGCCAAACTAGTTATAGCTCATTTCATGGAATGGGTGGAGCTAAGAAAGTCTATTCCTCTGGAACAGGTAGGATTCTGTTAGGGTCACTGTAAAATTGAACAATGTTTTGTTTTGTGGGAAGTTGCACGGAGATTGACAAAATGTAGTGGACGGAAATTGACAAAATGTAGTGGACGGTTATGTTACTGCTTTGTTGATTTTCACATGACTAGTTGATTGGCTAGGGAGACTCTTTGGAGCAAATTAGAAAAATGCAAACAACCCAAAGGTTTGCTGTCCATCTTTAAAATATAATATAATAATTGGACTCAGATAGTAATACATAGGGATGGTCATTGGATTTAAACATTTCCAATTAATAATGACCTTAAATAGAGTTGTGGTCTGACCACTGCCCTATTTAGTGTTTTTTGTTGCTGATTTGTATAAGGTTCCATTTGGGGACATTTCACCGCGAGGCAAACACCAACTCACACTTGATGCCGGTGTTTGCCTTGTGGTGAATGCCACTTTCGTTTTTTTATTTTAACAGGGGTGCTCCTCTCTACTGCTACTTCCCTTCCCAACCTACTGACAGGCATTTCCCCACTTACAACTGCAGTGCTGTTTAATTAGAAACTGTAGTGCAGCCAATGAAATGTCTGTTGGCAAGAACAGCGTGGCACAAAGTCAGCCTACCAAGTTATACACCGGGGGGGTGGCCGTTTCTATTTTATCCTTATTAGCATTTAGAGAATTACGGGAATGTTAATTTGGTCTACGGTCTTGCGCAGAATCAGAACCCTGCCGCGATCATCATAAAAGTTATAACCTCCTTCTCATCTAAAGTTGAGCTCTGAATGGTGGGATGTCTGCTGTATGCCAATCATACAATATTACTTCATTATAAACCAGTGGCTTTTCAGAGAAAGATCAAGGTTTTAGATTTTTTTTTTATTTTAAATAACCTTATTGTAATGCCAACAAGCCAAAGTTTTTCGTTTTTTGTTGAGGAGAGAAGGTGTATTTTTCTGTTGATGGAATAGCGGTAAATTGGAGGTAAATTCCTAAATATAAATAATTGGGGATCATCTTCTCCCATAGCCTTGCTTGTAAAAACAATTTGGAACAATCATCCGAAAAAAACTTTGGCCGGTATGGGAGGTATATAGACATTTGATACTGTATATGGGAGGTTTTCAGCTACAGCATTACCAAAAGGCATATAAGGAAATTATTAATCAGTTGTTCTCTTCAGGGCTGAACTTTTGACGTTAGAGGGTGTTACGAATTTCAATATGTCAACAGGCAATTGTTTTCCAAGCAATGGCAAAGTCAAAATGTGTCGTCTTTGAAAAGCTTTAGCCAACCTTTTGTACTTGCAAATGCTTGTTGCCGATGCCGAACAGCATCAGCAAAAAGTATGGCTGACCCCAGGGTGATGAAATATACACATGTATGCATCACCACGCATTTGCAAAGTGCAATTCCCAGCACTTCGCAAAATAAATGCAATTCAAATTTAATAAAAAATGGGACTGTGAAGTGAGGGTGAGCAAAAGAGGCGCGAGGAGGAGCAAGTCAGCATTGCCGAGTGATCATGGTGAGCTTGCGGGGGAGCAACAGAGAAGCTTGGAAAAGGTTGAAAAAATAGAAAAAAGCAGATGGGGAGGGGCTGGGGACTTAACAGGCAGCTTCAGAGGGGAACGTGGGGCTGAGCAGTATAGAAAGTGTGGGTGGGATGTTCGGGGGAAGCAGCACACTGGCCAGGGAACTAGAAAACACATGCACTGACATGGGCCAGTACAAGAAAAAGAACAAGCATTGGCATAGCCAATAGGTCTCGCCTTTGGGACCTTATAAGTGTTTAGCCATGCAACAGTTGATGTTGTTGCACCAAGGATATTGTGCTGGATAACTAAACACTTATAAGGTCCCAAAGGCGAGACCTATTGGCTATGCCAATGCTTGTTCTCTTCTCTTCCCCACTCTGAGCCTCTCTCTCTTCCTACTTTCCTCCCCAGCTCCACAACGCATTACACAGCGAGAAAAGAAACATCTAAAATACAATTTTAATGTTTTCTTCTCTGAATGCATGCTTATATTAGCCCTGTTGCATCGTTAGGAAGTGCCTTGTAACCTTTGAAAATACTCTGAAAAGAAAATTAACCAGCGGCCCTCAAAAATGCGGAAGAGGGTAAAAAAAAAAACACAGACCAAAAAATGGTAATGTAACATCTGGCAGTGGTAGCTGACATATGTCAATTTCTCTAGCAGTCATTAGTTTCACATTAATGCGAGAGCTTCGCCTGGAACTGCAAATGCCATTTCTCATCATGGCTTTTCTATCATTCTGATGGAAGAGGCTTGTCTGAACTGTATGCACGTTGTTTACTTGCCAATGGCGCACCACCCGAGGTCAACCCCCTCCTTAACCCCTTCCTGTGGGTCACGTAAGAGAACGAGCATGATGAGAAATGAATTGGAAATGAGGTTTCTGCAGAACAGGTGTCCACGTGGGGTATGTCTGCCGGGCTCCCGCGTTGTTTTCATCATCTCCCTTGCCGGCTTGATATAAATCCCCAGAGCCCGGTGGAGGGTCTGAGAGTGTTTAAAAGTGATCTTTGCCACGGGGGATGCGAGCAGGTGCTTGCCACTGGACGTGAACCCTGCGATCTTTAGCTCGGATTGCAGGAAGTCGGTTCCGTTAGAAGGGAACTGTTCCATGGTGGCAATTCCTTTACAGTGATGTGCTTCAAGCTGCTTGCAATTCTTGTGGTTAAACATTATGCATCTGCGCCATTTGCACGCCAGAAAGTCTCAAACCGGGAAATAAAAGTAAGAATCTTCATGAAAAATCGTCATTATCTGTCTTTTTGTTTATTTATTTGGTAAAGCGAGATATATTATGCGATAGGCAACCTATGTAGCACTCGTTTACCTAGTAAGTTTTCTTGGCGCTTAGCGATTTAATGCTTTAGTGCATATGAGCGTAGGCGAGACCTAAAAACATGCCCGGGAGTGGTGTGTGCTTGCGCCCGCAGTCTGCTCTTTTTGGAAGCACTGCACTCGTGCTTCTGGCGCGCCCCTGCTCGCTCCCGCAGGCTGGATGCCGCACAAGCACAAGTGTGTGCTTCCAAAAAGAGCAGAGCGACGGCTAAAGGTCCTCCTATGCAGCAGCGCATGCGCGCTGCGTAGGCGAGACCTAAAAATGTAGTAAACGGATTGAGCTGTGGGATAATACAAGTCTTCCAATCAAAGGGATGTTAAAGAAGCGATGCTCCAGACAAGGAACACACACAAGACGAGCAAGGAAAGCCATTGAATAAGAAGCAAGCCAATGAGATTGACAAGAAATTGACAAGAAATCTAACCATCCATAAGCAATGGGCTGACCCAAAGTCCTCTCTAAGTATTTGTATTGTACACAATGGGGTCTGAATTCTGATGGGACAATTCATGCATTCATTCTTTAAATTTTGATGAAATGAGTTACATTCTGTTGGGATACAATAGCCTGCACAACTATCGAGTTTGAAGATCTGTAGCAGCAAGTGAAACATTATGATGTCTTGATCTAGCTAGATGGGTTTGCTATTCCAAAAAACTGGAAATAACTGGTGTTACAATAATGAAACTCAACAGAGCTAAATATTTTACCTTGGAAAGGTCTAGGGCTTAGTAAGACTTGCAGGGATGCAAGCCACTGACTGCAGGTTAAACACAGTGAGTGTGTGAAGCACTATGCAATCAACGAGTATATAAAACAAAATATGTTGTCTGACCAAAGTGATATAGTGTTTGATTCTTTTATTAATGCATTTTTTTTACATATTAGGAAGTGCACATATTTGGATTACAAGAAGAAGATTGGTACAGTTGTTTTCTTTGTGTCACATTAATTTAACAAGCTGCTGTTCAGTCACCAAAAATATTCTATCTGTAACAAAATAATGTTGCATGAGGCCCCAGGATTTCTTCGCTAAAAGTCTTGTATGCGTTTGGGAGGTGTTTAAATACTTTCAACTCTTGTCTTCTGAGAGTATTTCCTTATGGAAGTGTCAGTTGACCGTGACCATTTGCAAGTTGTTTCAAAGGAATCCAGTCGCTGACATATGGACTGGATAAAAAGACACTTGGAAAAATTTCCACTTGCAGCCCAAAAGGGTGCCTGTTGGCTTCAGTTGGTATTTTTCTCAATAGTAGTTTCCCATTTTCAGCTTTCTACATATAGTCTAAACATCACACACAAAAGCAACTGGAATATTCAAAGAGATGGAGGGAAGAAAATAGATGCTGTCGAGAGGAAGGGGGTCCTTCCTTATACCTCTTGGATATCCAAAGATATTGGATTAGACACCTCACTCACTTTATCGTGACATGCTTCATCATCAGCGCGTACCCACACCCTGCTAGGATGATACAACCAGGGTGGACTCAACCGACGATAGAGTGGGATTTCTTAGATTAAATCAAACTGGATATTCAGGGATCCAGAAGAAAGGTATATGGTTAATAATACTTACAGGTATATCCAAAGATTTCCTTTATTGCTAGGGTACCTGGGGTATGGATAAAAAGTTTTTGGGGGTTTAATATTGAATATAATTGTTCAATTAAACCTCCTATATTTGTGCCAACATGTTTCGGCCCATGCTACGAGCCCGTTCGGGTCTAGGGTCTTCGCCAGGGCTTGTTGAATGTACCCCTGCCTTTCTACGCATGCACACCATGCACATTTGTGAGGCCTAAGGCTCTCATCTGTCTCGGTCTTCTGTCCTTGAGGATTTTCCAGTATTCTGGTTTTTCAAGGGTCATGCGGTTCTAGAGAGTGGTGCCGTCTGTTAGTCACACTTTTGTCAAAGCACGAACACCGCGGAAATACCTAATGCCATCTCTCAGTCTGCTGCCGAGCTCAGCGGCAGACTGAGAGCTCGGTAAGTGTATGATGCTTTCAGCCAATGGAAACGGAAACGACATCCGCTGCTTCTTCTCCCGACTCCCACTGTAAACATTCATGCTGGTACATAGTAAATTTAATGTTGCAAATATGGTAACATGGAGGAAAGTTCTCCTGAGAACCTTCTTACCTAAGCTATTAGCTCCGTTCCTTGTCCCGTTGTGAATACAAAGGGCTAGCCAAATGCAATGAAACAAATCTATCGACAATGTCCGGGTTAAGCATACATAAAATATATCTAAATTATTCTTCATTCTAACAGTCTGTTCATCATGAATCCACAGCAAAGTTCGTTGTTAAAGCAGGATGATCTAATTTGGTGTGATGAAGCAAAAGAACATAATCTTGAATTCAGTGCATTCTTTAGTAGAATGCTGGTGCTAGGCAAAATATTCTAAATAAATGTCTATTTAGCTGTGTGCAATAGTTGAAAGAAAAAGGGTTTGGGCTTAGTTACTGGGCCTAGTTACAGAAGCACATTAGAAATGAAGGCCTCCTACATTTCTTTTTCCTTCGTGTAATTTTTCCTACACATTTAAAGCAAGCACATATCCCCTATGTGTGATTTACTTATGAATTCTTTTAGAAGAGTTTAAATGCATTCTAAAGTGATTCTGACATGTTTACACATAGGGTGGATTGATTCCCCTTAAACCAAGGGCCACACCACTGGCAGTCGGGCCAGATGAGAGGGATTCATTGAACCCACAGCATCCATTTCTAAATTAAAGAGAAGCAATCTAATCGGGATTTACTAAAGAATATCCCCACGTACTGATCACATCTTGCACTGTGGAGTACCGTGCCACGGCATCATCATTCCTCCTGGAAGGAAGACCATCCTTACAGGACTTCCTTGACTCCAAGGGAACTCGCTCTGCACGCATACATGGGAGTACACTACCCATAGTCCCAGGTAAAATTGTCCTGATGAGACCCTTACACTTCAAGTAGGGTCGAAATGTCGTCGACAACTTGAAATGATAGTCTAACAGCAGAAGCACCAGAAAAAGATCTGGCTACACTTTCGTGGATTAGGAAAATTAACACTAAGACATCCTTAGATATACCAATAACCTGTTTTAATTTTTATGTCACTTTATTGTGATGGTTATGGTTACCCTTCTGGGGGCTCTTTATCACTTCTTTCTTCATAAAACACCACAAGAAAATATATCTTATGTGTCAATAAAACCACTTGTATAAAGTCTAAATATTTTTTGTACATTTTATCCTTGTCAAATTAAACAAATAAATACAATACTCAGTTCGGCTGAACTGAATTTAGCTGGAGATAACAACTGGGCTACTGAATAAAAAATTTGTTTTTGATTAATTTGCAGCAGATATTTTCTGCCTTATTTTGTATTTTTCTAATTTTCCTAATTAAAATTGACACAGAATAATACTGTATGCAAATATAATTTTGTTTCTAAAATAAATTCCATGCGAATACTTGTTATGAGCTGTAACTTAATACGAAGTTCGCATGGACATATGGGCCGCTCTTGTGTTTTTTGAAAGTGTAACATGTTTAAATCAGGCATGTTTTCCTACACACTATTTTTTTCTATGCAAGATTATTTCTGCAAAGATTTAAATGCATTCTAAGGTGAAATTCTAATACGATGTGCAAGTCGAAATTTGATTTTAATTTTATTTCTCACACAGGCTGGGGAAAAAAGATTCCCAGTGCAGTACAAGGAAATATATGTATGAAAAACATTTAAGCACAGTTTCCGGTTGCATGTCACAAGATCGAGCAGAAAAATATAATGCTTCAAAAATATGGTAGCCAGAATACTGACTACCAAAATATTGTAAAGGTAGGTATAGCTAGGCAAGTATACATTTACCATTCTTAACTCCACAGTTGTATACCTTAGTGATATACATATCGTCAACGTATATACATGTAGAGTTAACGTAGTAAACCTATGTTTACCTATATATGCCTACCTTTACGATATTTTGTAGTAGATATTCAGGATAAGGTTTTTTAGAGCACAATATTTTTGCATCAGATATTCTTGCTATAATACTTTGTATCACAATATTTTGATAGCATGATACTTTAGACTCGATATTCTGGTAGTATATCGCAGTTTCCGAGTGTATGCATTTTAAATTGCAAATGGAGCCCCAGCAGCAGCAATAGCGTGTTACATTTAGATGCATTACAAAGACTGGTGGTCAACTAGTTCCCTTCCATAAAAGTAACGCAGAGTGAGTGTAGGCAGGGAATGGCTCCAGGCTATTTTTACAAAAAAATTGCATGTCTGGTTTAAAATATAGCCCGAAAACTGTGCAAGAATGTTTTTTAGATCCAACCTATTGGTGCTTGTTCCAGTGGTTTATCAATAGTGCCATAGCCCTCAGTGCAGGCAAGGAAAATGGGTCCACTTCGGGTTGGGTAGTAAAATACAGCAATATTTAGGGTTCATTGGGCCTCAGGTCTTTGGCTATTGGTGCCACAGGACCTGCTTCAGCATTGATAGCTACGCCCCTGTTCTTGCCAAAGTATTGCATACAATCAGCGAGGGACTGAAGGTATGCCTGGAGAACCACTTTGAGACTGATTATGAGACAGTGGTATGCAGGCGTTATGACGCAAGAATGGAGTTTTTAGCTCTCAAAAGCCGGTTCGTTGCCTGTTGTTTTCCTTCGAGCTAGCTGGCAGAACAAGGTGCACTTGTTTAAAGAAGAGTTTCAGACAAACATTTCTTTTCATTGCTGCGTGATTTATATCAGTACTTGCCGATGGTAACATGTCCCTGTTTTGAAGTCAGGGCTCTGTGTTACAGATCTTCTGGCATTAAGCAGTTGCACAGCAATTGCTAATCGTGTTGCCAAATATCAAACGATTTAATTCGTATGAAAGCAAGAACTCAAAAACAAGACCTAAAATACCAAATGTATATAATAGCACAGTAGGACTTAGATGTGGGTGGATTTTTCAGCTTGTGAAACACCAAGACACATTTAATACATTCGAATGATGCAAGAAAACAAGGGAAGATGGCGTCGGCTGGCTGCAGCACAACAGCACACAGCCCAGAGCGTCTCCCTGGGTCCGCGCCCACTACAACTGAATATTCTGTACCGTTTTTGGCCCCTGTTCTCACATTCCAGCCCCTTGATGCTTGACGCCCAATAATCGCTCGTGCTGCCCTTCCTCCAAGGTGTTCTGACACGTAGTCCTGTTTAGTCACTGGTAGATGGCAAGACATGGGCGGTGAGCAGTGAGCATCGCTCACCTTCACGAATACTCACTCTAGCTTCATTCTGGGTGGCTCTGGAAAGAGGGACGTCAACATGTGCCCAGATATGTACTTCTGGGTTGACTCATCGCCACCTGGCTCAAATAGTGGAATCCCCACAAGAGGCCTTCCCACCTCCACCTTCTTGCCAACTACGGGGCCCTCTCTTCACCCACTTTACCTCCTCCTTGCTCCTCCCTCTTTCAATCGACATAGCTGGCATTAGTGCCCATCATTTAACTGCCAAGACGCCTCTGGTTTGATACTGAAAGAATAAGAAAAGAGAAAGAGATATACGTGGTCTCAAAACGAGGACTCCCTGGTTGCCCGAGGCATGGAGTGGGCTCCAGGAAAGTATATCACAATATCGTAGTTTTAATTTCCACTTGCAAAGTGATTGAATCCACGATACCGTCTACCTACGAATACAAGGAGGTTATCATTTTACTGTTGTAAACTCCAGATATGCTTACCTTGACAATCTCTTAGTCATCAATATCATAGATACAATATCTTTGTAAGTTGATTTTGGAATCGTGATACAATGGTATAATACCAGCCCCAGAAATCTAGATGATTTGTTTCCATCCAGCATCAGCTCCACCTCCCCCATAGGTTAAGAAAGGTAATTTATATGGCCCCAGAGGGGAGGGAAGAGGAAAACTGTTTGGCCATTCTATGAAGGGAACTGGGATTTGAGGGGCTGAAGAACATTGCAGGAGCTGACCAGACGGAAGACCAGTGTGAGGAGCTTTCCTCAACTTGTCCATCCTGAACTCAGCGGTGTCACAGAGACTTTACATCCTCTGCATGTATCATCGTCTTTTATCATCTCAGGTGTTCGGCCGATGGTGACTCAGACCGGGGGGAAAGGCTAAATTAACTTAGATGTAGCTGCAGCCTCAAACAAACCATTGTGGTGGCCAACTGTGCAGTTACAACTACCACTGCAGCAATTACTGTTATGGTGTATTGTGTGCCAGGCCAATAATGATGATGTCTAGTTTTCTTTAACCTCAAAGGATTCCTAAGTCAGTGGCACTGGTGGGGCAGGGTGTGGGTTAATATTAGAAGCTGTCAAGACACAAATAACAATGGTGTATGGTAATCTGTCAACTCGTCTCTGAAGGATCCTGCACTGATCACTCTATGGGAGCTCCACAGTCTGCCCTAGATATATACACTGATAGGAGACAAGATAGTAGAGAAGACAAAAGCCCCAGCCTTTCAAGACACTTCTCCACTTCATTCACTGGGCGGGGCAGTGGGGGGCGAGTCAAAGGAACATCGGGTAACAAAGGGAACACTCACAGCTTTGTCTGCACTGTATATCTGATCTGGATAGTGAGCGAAAGACAGTTATCAGGTCCAATCTCACAAAGCATAACCATGAAGGGATGTTAAGTTTTCAACCCAGTACTATAAGTGATCAGGAAGGTCTTGCCAAAGACCACAATGCTGAGGATTTGCCACCTTAGTTAGGGTATCCTAAAAGGCTTCTTCCTGTGTCAGCACCTCACAATTCAACTGCGCCAAGGCACTGATGGCATCACCATGTCTGGTAGTATCCCTGCTTGCATCCACTTAATCCCCAGTCAAGCAGCCTGTCCATGATCACTCCCACACTAGCCTCATTCTGCAACTTACTGACACTCCACCATGCAAAGACGTGAACACTTTAGTAAAAATGAACAAACTCCCACAGCACCTCAGGCAGCCTTGGGACTGTGGCAGAAATGCTCAAATCAATGGGAAATATTACAATCAGAAGAGAGTATGATTGACGGAACTGACTAATTAGGAAGGAGCAACTAGTTACAAAGTGGAGGAATTGGGAAATTATCAGTGCTGCTCTGATTTAAAGATCTTAAGAATACTTCAGGGAGGCAAAAATGCTGAGAGTAGGGATGCGTGGGGTGCTGAAGCACCCCAAACTAATCATGCTGGAGTTCAGAAGGAAATGAGCAATAAAGATGCTTGAAAATGTTGTTTTTATCTTCTCATTTAGCTCAGTGTTCAAAGACAGAAGTCAGATGTCAGGCTATGTCTTCTGACAAATTCCTGTTTGTTATTTTAGCATGGAGATTTCTGTATACACATTTTTAATTTTGAAGTGTGATGACACAAAGATGTTTATAGGATCAAAACAAATCAAGATATTTTAGTTGGTGATGCACAAAATATAAATATTCACTGAAACCCATTTTCCACACATTATTGTTTGTGCGCTATATAGATTTACCAATTAAACTGTATTTCTGTACAAAATTAGTGGGTACTTCAATGGAAAATGGGTTGTTTGTAAATGATAGAGCACCACCAGATCATGCTTAAGTGATATATTTGAGACAGTGTGCTCCAAAATGCACCTCCAGCTACATACTAGACCCATATCATTCTCTTGCTGAAGGGGTGTGGCTTGTTTGCTGCACTTGTTCTTTGTGCAGTGCTTGGATTTTTCAGAATCCGTGTGACTTCAGTGATGTAACATTGATGGCAGCACCCTCACTCAGCACCATTGCCTGGCAGGGGCAAACAGTTTGTGGTTGAATTGTTTTGAAAACATTTCCTGATTTGAAGTAGTGGGACTTTGCTAGGGCGTCCAAACGGGCCCACTGATTCTAGTCCCAATTGGGCAACGCCATTCTTACCCAGGAAAAAAGTCTCATCAATAATCTTAATTTTAGTATTTCTTTTCATAAATATCTTATTAGTTTTCCACTTTACAACTCTTATATATAACATTATGTCCTCTGGTACCCATCCATTAACCACCATAGTATTGTAATGCAACATTATATGAGATTCCTATCTTTCGGGGCCGGTACAAGCATTAGGCTGTGATCTCGGAATAACTCAGTTTGTCAATACAACATCTAAGACAATCACAAAATTAACATTGCATGCAAAATTCACCGCCCCCCTCCTCACCCGATAGACCACCTGCATGGCTCCAGGGGGCCTTTCCCCATCCACCCCAATATATCATATCCAAACCATATCTATACACCCTACTATCCCAACTACCACACATATCCACCATCACCTACAAACAGTACACAACTCTATCTTATACCACTAACCAATACACTCATCACTAACACAACGCCAATCAACACCATACATAACTACATCCCATCCAGACACACGCTCCCTGCTGTAATTACACCTAACATACCACCTTTTATCACTAACAAACATATAATCATCCTTCCATCATTTGTCCAACAAACACCCTCCTCTCCCTTCTACCATAATAACACTAACCCACAACACACACACTGCAGGCCACCACACTTTTTAACTCTTGCAGCAAACCAGTCTAAGACAAACACTCTTACCTCTACTTCATTCCCACCTACACACATCATACACTCTACTCATAAACACATCACCACCCCCTCTACCGTACAACCCCCTCTCACAAACAATACTATACAACCAAATCCATTGCATGAAACATATACATCTGCACCCCTTTTCACTACTCCTCAAAAACAAAACATATCACACACACCAGCACAAGATCTTCAAAGCACAACGCCTCATAATACTTACCATCACAAAATACAAACATACACCCACCTTTCCAACAACACAAAGGAACCAACTCCAATGCCAAGCTTTCTCTCTTCCACCACACCTAACACAGATACAGCAACACAGCAACTCTCTTCTAACCGCCTCTCATCCATTGGACAATTTAGAACCTCACTACATGACCCACATGCTGCACCACCACCCCTGACTCATACACCTTCCGCATTAAACACACGCAAACAATATAAGCAACATGCCATACCTCACAACTTCGCTTCCCCATGTCTACTTCACAACAATGTTACACCACGAAAACAACACAGCACTCCAACTCACTCTCAAACACCATCTCCACCACATACACACGCAGACCCATCAAAATGCCTTCTTAGCATGCTGGATGAGGAACATGATACAGAACAGCTACACGATTGCTATCCTAATACAGCTAATGCCAGCTCTAAAAACACACCTGCTACAAACCCACACAATACTGATCACTCTTCTACAAAACAAAGTCTCACTATCACCAAAGGCCACTCTCTAAACTGTCTACTAATAAATGCTCGATCCCTCTCTAAAAACAAGCATCACATCTACGATCTTCTCACAGATGCAAAACCAGACATACTATTCATAACCGAATCATGGTTGGGAGAGGATATGGCTCCAGTCCTGCATGAAGCCATTCTTCTAGGCTATCAAACAATCACCCAAAATCGTATAGCCAAAAAAGGAGGTGGTCTAGCTGTTGTATTCAGGCATACAATGCATATCACTAAAATTGACGACATCTCCATAAAGAATTGTGAGGCTCTTCTAACAAGATGCAATCCTACACCGTCTTCCTCCTGTAACTTCCTGCTCCTTTACAGACCTCCACCTAGCAAGGCGACATTCCCAGACGCACTTCTAGACACAATTTCAAACCTGATAACAATACACTCCAACCTATGCGTTCTGGGTGACCTCAACATTTGGTTTGAAAAACCCAATATGACCCATCCAAAAACAATAATCACTGGCCTAGACGCACTGAACCTGCATCAGATTGTCCACAAACCGACACACACCGCTGGACATATCCTAGATGTCATTTTTGCTAATACTGAACTAGTTACCTTTCAAACTATAACTCCAGTCACATGGTCAGACCACCACTTGCTTGCTTTCCAACATAAAACAACACTAAGCGACTCACCTAAAACTACCTTACATCCATCCACCTATCGGCCGTGGAACAAACTCAATTTGGAACACTTAGAAACACAAACAACATCAAGTACAGATCTGGAAACAATAAATTCTGTTCAAAAACTATATGAGTGGCTACAAGAAGCTTTTGACATCCTGATACCACTCAAAACCACACAACAGAACAAAAGAAAAAAAGCACCTTGGAGAAACATAGAAATAAAAGACATAAAACAACAAATTAGAAAGCTGCAACGTACCTGGCTCAAAACAAACGCCAAACAAGACAAACTTCACCTACAAAAAATTAACAGATTATACAAGTCGGCTATCAAAAAAGCTAAGAAAAGGTACTATTCAGACAGAATTCAAAACGCTAAATGTGCAAATAAAGAATTCTATAAAATACTCAATGAATTTCGCAAACCAAATTGCCTAGAAGGAACTCATCCTGTTACTCAAGATTTCACAGACAAACTGGCAAATCATTACACGGACAAAGCAGACACGTTGGACTCGTACTTAAAATAGAAACAAAGCACCCTTGTAAAAAACAACAATCCAAGAATACTCTAACCAAGCCTCTCCGTTCCTTCCAACACATCTCACACGATGAGTTTATGGACCTGGTCAAAGCAAGCAGGCCTGCCGGCAGCCCTTCTGACCCCTGTCCACCACAAACTTTCAAGACAATTCTTTTAACAACCTCTGCTGCCACTCCAGTAAGAAGAATCATCAACGATTCCTTCACTACCGGAATATTTCCAGAAGAACTCAAAAAATCACACATACGCCCTTTACTGAAGAAAACAAACTTGGACCCGCTGAACCCTGACAACTACAGACCCATTACAAATGGACCTTTCCTGGGCAAACTGATAGAAAGAGCAGCGTTCGCCCAGATGTCACAATTCATTGAAGAGAATGACATACTTTCAGACTTCCAAACAGGATTCCGTCCGGGAAGAGGCACTGAATCTGCCCTCCTTGCCATCTGTGATGACCTGAAGAATACAGTTGACCGCAACGGGGTTGCTGCGCTACTCCTCTTGGACCTCTCGGCTGCCTTTGACACGGTTGACCATGACACTCTGAAACAAAGACTCTATGAAGCCGGCATAGAGGGAACTGCTCTAGACTGGATCGCGTCCTACCTTCGAAACAGAACTAATGTCATCCATACCCCACCTTTCTCGTCCAAACCATACTCCACAAAAGCAGGGGTCCCTCAAGGTTCTATCATCTCGCCCATGCTTTTCAACATTTACATGAAGTCATTACCAGAACTGATCAATCAATTTCACCTCACGTGCTATAACTATGCAGATGACACGCAAATACTCCTTCAACTGGAATGCCCCAAAGACATTGGAAAATCACCAATTTTCAGCTGTGTCAGAGCCGTGGATCAGTGGATGACTTGGAGCCATCTCAAATTGAATACTTCAAAAACGGAAATACTCACGTGTGGCGATTGGAAACATTACAACCCGCTTGCCGCATGGCCTAATGAACTGGGATCACCACCTAAAGTATCGAAGGAAGTAAGAAACCTCGGAATGACCATGGACTCCAAGCTGTCGATGAATGCCCAAGTGGACAAACTAGCAAGATCAAGCTTTGTCACTATAAAAACGCTGCGACGAATTTTCCCTCATTTGGGATTTCCGCAAAAGGTCCAAGCTACCATCTCCCTTGTTCTGTCCAAACTCGATTACGCCAATAGCCTCTACCACGGATCACCTTTAACAACCATGAAAAGACTACAACGGATTCAGAACTCGGCTGCCAGACTACTCTTGCATATCAAACCGCGAGACCACATCTCCCCTGCCTTGAAAGCCCTGCATTGGTTACCGTTTGCCAGAAGATCCACGTTCAAGCTGCTTTGTATCACCCACAAAGCAATACATGGAATGGGACCGCTCTTCATCAGGAATAAAATCACCAAACACATTCAACAGAGGAACCTCCGCTCTAAAGGAGCATCTTGCCTCAAAATCCCAAGATACAAGAAAAAAACCATGGGTGGCACATCCTTCTCTGTTCAAGCAGCCAAACTATGGAACTCTTTACCCCCAACATAAGATCCACCGACAACCACCTTATCTTCAGAAAACTACTCAAGAATTGGCTCTTCCCCACATAAGCACCATACGCAAACAGAAATTTACAGCATATCCCTCTGTATATAAGCATTTGTTTTCACTATAGACATGTACCCATCTTTGTGTATTGCTTTGTATAAACATGTAGAATAATTATGTTGTTGAGAGAAAAAATAAATAAATAAATAAATAAATTAATAAAAATCATCTTTGGTCTACATGTACTTCCTTCCATTGTGCATCTATGTACCTTCCATGTACTTGGATCTGTGTCTCTGTTACTTTTCTCCTGAAAAAGCATATCCAATGCACTACCCTATTTCTCATCCTGTGCCTCTATCAATATCTTTAATCTACATATACTTACCTCCTTTATGTATCTATATACTTTCAATGTACTTATGGATCTATATATTTACCACTTTCTTCTAATTTAGCATTTCCAAGGCACTACCCTATTTCTCAGCCTATACTTCTCTCAATATATCTTCTAGCCCAACCTTCTGACTCATCTCAAACTTCTTTCTACTACTCTTTCCAATGCACTACCCTATCTCTCATCCTATACATTTATCAATATATCCTCTACATCCACACTCTCATTTATCCCAAACCCCATACCACTACTATGATCCCCAAAATAACCCTTTCTAGACTCTCTCCTACTCTACCCCTCCTTGCATCATCTGACACCTCTTTTACTATACCGATCCCCTAAAACAAACCTTTCTAAACTCTTTCCTTTGACTCCTCCCCTCCAAAACTCCTTTTTACTCATCCAAAAGCCTCCTCCTACTGCTAAGACCTAAAAAAAAAAATCCTTCACTCTTTTATCCCTCCACTATCCTTTTCAATCAAAATTAACAGACTAACATGTTCACTACTCAAATTCCATATTCAACTATACTAATTCACCACTAATCCTTTATGGGTTCCAGAGTAGTGTGCTACTCGCCAATAAAGCGTCTCAACACCCCATCAGGGTTACAAGCGCTATATAAATGCAAACCTTTTCCCTTTTCTACCCTCCCCAACCCTTCTCAATCCAAATAACTGACTAACATATCCACCACTAAAATTACTTTCATGTTTCACCATACTAATTCAACACTAATACTTATGGGTTCCAGAGTAGCGTGCTACTTGCGCTTCAAAACCCCATCAGGGGTAGCAAGCGCTATATAAATACAAACCTCTTTCCCTCTTCTATCCCGCCACCTACCCTTCTCTACCCAAATAACTGAATAACATATCCACTACTCAAATTACTTCTATTTTACTTTACTAATTTTCAACACTAATCCTTAATGGGTTCCGGAGTGGCGTGCTACTCGCCAGAAAAGCGCTTCAACACCCATCAGGGGTAACAAGTGCTATATGAATACAAACCTTTCTTCCCTTTTTATCCCTCCGCTATCCTTCTCACTCCAAATAACTGACTAATATCCACCACTGAAATTACTTTCATATTTCACCATATTAATTCACCACTAATCCTTTATGGGCTTCCGGAGTAGCGTGCTTCAACACCCCATCAGGGGTAACAAGGGCTATATAAATACAAACCTTTTTTCCTCCTCTATCCTTCTGCTATCATTCCAAATCCAAATAACTGACTAACCTATCCACCACTTAAAATGTACTTGCATGTTTCACTATACTAATTCAACACTAATCCTCTATGGGTCCCGGAGTAGCGTGCTACTCGCCGAAAAAGCGCTTCGACGCCTCGTATGGGGTAGTAAGCGCTATATAAATGCAATCACAATACAATACAATACAATATCCAGTCCTCCCTTTACAGAACCTTTGTTTTAGCCGATGGGGCTATCCCGATTCTAGTTATGCCCCTCCTTCATCTAGATTCACAAACTTGTCACCAGTCCCATCTTGTGTGTGCCTACGCACTAACCTACTTGTTCCCAACCAGTGCCCTGCTCATGGGGAGGTGGGGGTGGGGTATACAACTTCGATTCTAGTTCTTCAGGTAAGTGTCCATTGATTAAAGGATCGGCACCACCTGTCCATGGACCACACATGACATATGTACGTGAACCGCCATCTCTTCCCCAGCCCACTTAACCACATTCTTGTGCCAATGGTCCAGAGCACGATATTTCATTTTATCAACGCTCTGTGCCCTATATCTGTATTTACTGTTAAATATGTTTTCTCTGTGTTTTTCCGGCAGGCGGCCGACTCGATTCGTTCTCATCTCATGTTTGGACTTTATGTATAATACATATATGTCACATCACATTACCCCTGAAGAAGGGTTGTATGTCGACCCAAAATGCATTGGGTTTTTGTGAATTCGTTCTTTCAAAAAATTTACTGAAGATCATGTAGGAATGATCCTATGAAGCTATTTTGGTTATGTCTTATTGTTTTCTGCACTGAGGATGCATCATTCATGTTTCGTTGAAAATTAGCCTTGTAAAAATGAGGTGTTCTTCTAATGTACAGAATACAACATATTTTGATACAACGTCAGAGTCTAGTTTTTCTTCAACACAGTTATTTTGTTAAACCTGTCTAAGTTTGGCTCTCGAACCCCTCGGGGTCTTTGCTGTGCACTGTAACTAGGATTGGATGATTCCAATTCTTCCTTCCATCGTATTGGACTACCATGCCAGGCCTATACAACGTTTCACCAATCCCAAAGCTAAGCTCTGAACACAAATAAGCAGATTCATCCATTTAGTAATCAGGCGTGCATCTAGAAGGCACTGGAGCGGGTCCATGTGTAGGACAGAAGCAGTCACTTCCGATATATCTTAATTTTAGTCTTAAGGATCAAACCATTTACAAGCACATTTTGCTCAGCATTAGCAGAAGGAGCAGATTCGGGGACAGCAGACTCTGATGTTGAGTAAGTTCTCATCCGGTTTATTGTCAACGAACGTCTCATCAAGTTTATTGTCAACTAATGAGTTTCTATTTTTTTCTTTTTCTTACTCTTATTTGTACAGTAAGTAGTATGACGCTGTGTGACCTACATGCTGCATAAGTGCAGAATGCACTCTTGTGGTGCGAAAGGACACACAGGTGTGAGAGTTCAAGGCTGTTACGATGACACATGAGGAAGAGGTAAGGGGAGTATGGGGCAAGCACTTAGTTGGGTTGGGATGCAGAAGGGTCAGGAGAAATCTGGAGGTATCGGCTAAGACGTAATTATGTCTTTTTCCTAAATCTATGGAGTCTTTGTGAGTGATGGTCTCTTCGAAAAAGACAAGTATATGGTTGTTATCTATGAGATTGTGTACTGTCATCCAGACTTTGTATGTGTTGCTGAAACAGGAGTTGCCTATCAGGACAGCAGGATCTTCACGACATTGCAGCAAGCCTTGGTAATGCTGACCTCTTACTTGGCACTGGTGGAGGGAACAGCAGTCTTTTTAGTAATGGGCACTTTAGGCCAGGTCACTTGTATGCATTGGAAGGAAACATTTTGGGGACACTCTGTTGCCCAAACCAAGTTCCTCAACCCACTGGGCTGTCAGAACAATGTTGAAACAAGCAAGATGGGAGCCACATTCCTTGTTGAGTGATGGAGGTGGAATAGTTTGTTAGATACAACAAAATATTATACAAATTCATAACCTGGACCACAGATTTCCAAGGTGTGGGTGGCTATGACATCTTTAGATTTAAAGGATGTCTGGAGGAGTGAAAATTGAGATGATAGGGAATATATCTTCTATTCTCATAGTCATTATCATTATTCTTATACGTCAATTTTTAGTGGCCTTCTAGTAGGATCAACTGCTGTTGGGGTGACTGTGGTTCGGCAGTGCTGGAGAATTAGTGGTCAGCAGTGTACCCTTGGACATGAGTCCTGCATGTGCCCAAAGCTATGGCATTTCAGGTCTAAACCGCATAGGGAAATGCAATCCATTATTAGTTTGGAATTTCCCAACAATCAATTCCCTGTTGTAATTGGTGTTTGGGGAAAAGGCAAATTTGTGCCAGATGTGAAATACCAATTGGGTATAACAATAGCTGTGGGAAATAAATATATCTTATGCAGTTGGAAATCTGATTCTATACACACACTTAAACAGTGGAAGGTGAGAATGGATGACTTTAGAGCAATAGAATAGATAACGCATGGAATCAGACTTAGGACTCCATGCGACCTAAGCCACCTGAGGGAGGGATTAGTCAGAGGGGTTATCCCTCCGTGAGTTTAGAGATCTATTTCATGTTTGGAGCACTCTGAATTATATGTATCAGACAGGAGAAAAGAGGGAAAACACTGATTGGGGACTCTCTAATTAAAGCAAATTCAAATTGAATATGTATCACAACAGTGGTGTATGGACACTGCTTCTGTTTGTAATTTATTCAAAAAAGTTAGCAGTTGTAGCAAATCATGCTAAATGCAGCTTATAGTGCAGATGGATCCCGGAGTTATGCAATATAATATAAATAATGTGGAAGAGGCACCTCGCGTGAGTGACTCAATGGGAACAGTGGGGTAATATCTACAGTATCCTCATCATTGGTGTCAAGCTTCCTAGAAATTGGAGGAGTAGGCAGTTGTTCAAAAGCATGATAGAACAGTAGCTTTGTTGTGCCCAGAATCTAAAAATGAGGGAACCCTGCAAAAATGTTACCCTACGCTAATTCTGGGTGAATTGGGGGAGATATATGTGATTCCACACACTGTGATGTCTGTCTTCAGGTATATGAGAGTATTTAGCTCATAAACTATCTATGAATTTAGCAGGTGAGTGCACATGCTTTAATGGTCTCACTCACTGCACATATTAAAAACTGCCCAAGGACATGTTTAGACCAATTAATTATGAAAGGTCGACATGTTTCGTTGGTAATGAAATCTGGCTATTTCATCAGTCCACGAGGCAGGTCATCAAGTAGTGTCTCCTAAAGACAGGGAACAAAGCCTGAAGGACTCCTGTTTTCCATATGCACACCGGAACTGGGACTACTCATCATGTGAACTCTGTTCACTGTTTTAGGGACACAAAATGTTCCCATCCTGTATGAAAAACCCAACTACCTAGTTTGTAATGGTCTGCGCATATGAAGAAGACCTGTTTGGGCTTGAAGCCCCATAGGGGTATTAATATTCCTACCTGCAGTCGAGGAAGCCATGCATCAGAGCCCAGCCAATAAAGCCCCCGGCCCGACAGGTTACCTATTGACCTTATTAAGTACAAACCCGATTTTTGGGCTCCACTCTTGCTGAATGTTTTTAACAATTTAACCCATGCCCCATTACCTAGTACTTGGTCAACCAGCATCATTGTCCCAATTTTTAAGAAGGGTGACCGCTCCCAACCCAGTTGTTACAGACTGATTTCCCTGATCGACAATACTCTGAAAATCTTAGGGAGGGTTTTATATAATAAGATCAAAACTTGGTCCGAAGACAATCTTATTTTACAACCATGCGAATTAGGTTTTAGGAGTAAAATAGGCACCATCGAGCAATGTTTAAACCTCAACCTGATAATTGGGAAATACACTATTGCACAGAGGTCACCTATTTACTTGGCTTTCATGGACCTGACCTCAGCTTTCGATTATGTAAACCGGTCACGACTGTGGTCAATCCCATTAGAATATGGGTTAGACGAGGCTTTGGTACATTTCTTAGCATATTTGCACAAGGATCTGAGAGCTCGGGTTAGGATCAATATTGGAGGTGAGGTCTCTAATGACATCAGGGTTGGCAGAGGGGTCTGGCAGGGATGTGTTCCGGCCCCCCTACTCTTCATTATATATATTAATAATTTACAAAAAACACTGATCGAGCTAACCAATGATGTCCCCAGAGTTAACGGCAATACACTTCCCGCACTATTATATGCTGATGACGCAGTATTAATGGGCCGCACACCTAATGCTCTACGCCTTTCAGTATGGGGTTTTGTCAATTTTGTGGCCACCTTAGATATATGCACTAATTTAAAAAAATCTTTTATAATGGCTTGTGGATTGAGAAAGCACTTTTTAAACTCTATTTTAGTGGGCAATCAAAGTTTACAATGCACTAGCACTTTCCCCTATCTGGGGCTGGTCTTTGCTGCTAATGGTTCCTGGTCTGACCACATGGCATATTGTAGGAACAAGTTCTCCAAAGCTATTAACTCGTTTCTTAGCCTACCACAACCTAGGATGACGGGGGCTGTCTTAGCTATTTAAATTTTTTTTCAACTCCAGTGCATTCCCACAGCAACCTATGGCGCAGAGGTCTGGGGCTTCTCAAGGAGCTGCAGCATCCAGCGTGAAGAAAATAGGTTCTGCCGGAAACTTTTAGGTGCCCCCATCTCCACGTCCCAATACGCTTGCCATAGCGAATTGAACTTACACTACATCGAAGACTACATACAGGCACGTCGCGCCCTATTCTGGCTAGCCCTTTGGAAAAATCTAGCGGCGACCCTCACACGAGAGATTATAGGAGATTGCCTCAAATGTGAAAAGGGAATGGACATCTCATGGCTAGCAGAGGTGCGTTCAAGTCTAAGCAGGGTTAACTACGAACATATTTTTGCAAGCCCAAATGAGACAGATACTGTTAGAAAAAGAAGTTAAAACGGCACTCTATACGCATTACAGCAAGGCAAGACTAGATAGGGAGTCTAAGAAACCAACTGTAGTTGATTTTATGTCAATCGAGAATACTCCTTACCAGTTGGCTAGCTACCTTACAAAACCTATAGGTCATTGGGAGAAGGGACTCTTTTTTCGCTTAAGAGCGGGCACTGTGAAATTCTTACTTTGTTTTCCCCTTGGTTTTCACACTAATCTTGATCTTTTGCCTTGTCCGTGTGATGGCCAGAGCAGGAAAACCATATTACACTTTTTATTCTTTTGTAAGTTTTATATAAAGTATGCTAAATGGCTTTTAATACCTTTTTTAAAAAATAACTCACCTGTCCACCTCGAAGTTGCATACAGATCTATCCTCCACCTGGAAGATGATGAATTGGTCTTCCGAGTAGGCGCTTTTTTGAAAACTGCTGTGCGTGCTCGCAATACGATGTGCACTTTATGAACAATGTTTTAATGTATTTGATTTTACATCTGATATTACGATGCAATTGTGTATTTTGTATGCTGAAATATGATTTGTTCTTTTATGGATATGTTTTTATCCGAATAAAGTAATTGAATTGAATTGAATGGTCTGCGCTGGACTACGTGGGAGCCTAAACAAGAGAGAGACATGAGCCCTTGAAAGCCTATCCTGAGCACTGGATAGCTGTAGGAAAGGCCAGGAGTGTTTTTTTTTTCATCATCTCAAACAACTTGGGCTCTTGGTTGTAGTAGGAATCAGGGATGGATGACTGTCTTATCCTTAGAACTATGGATAAAGTCCTCTAGAACAGCGCCAGATAGATTGGAAGCTTTAGAATGTCCCAAAATGGAAGATTATCGTCTCTGTCACTGAAACAGGTGCCTCTGTGATGCAGAACAGTTGTTGGTAACTTTTGGTCGTCGTTATAATTGTTGGCGCAAGAGCAACATCTAGTGACCTTCTTTGTGAATAACAGTTACTTTTACACCACAATTATTCCTATAGACATGTTTTGAAATTTTATTTGTAAAACTTTAAAAATCTATATCTCTGGTTCCTTAATTCATTTTTAACTGTTTTAGGGTTATTTTGACTTAAATTGTTCATGATTTTTCTGAACTGGTTTTTAGATTATATTGTGTTGTGTTCCGAACCTTAATGTTTTTTGTTACTGCATGATTGTAACACACTCTTTTAGGAGTTGCCTGCTGCTTGTGCCACAGCAACCATGGCACAAGGGGAGGTTCCATTTGAGCTGTGCTATCACCTAATTAGATGATATATTATTAAATTGTTGGGGGTCACCTCTTCTCTAACTAATACTGCAATGTCTGAAAGAGACCAAGTGGGGCTTGGGGGGTCCATAGCTTATGAATATCTACATTACTCTACCCAAACACCATCTGTTCTATAGCGTACAGCCCATACTTGTACCCACCTAGACCAGCATGAAGCGCTACACAGCAACCAACATAACATAACACATTTCTTAGGGTTTTTGTGTATTAAGGACTACATGTTAGGTTGTCTAAGTGTATTGGTGCCTTTATGTCTGTGTGCATAGATGTATTTTTGCTGGTCTTTGTGAATTGGTGGCTGTATGTGTGTGTTGGTCAGTAATAACATGCATATTTGTAGCTATCCTGCTGTGTCTGCATATTTGCATATTTCTGTTATGTATGCCAAAGTGGGTGCTTGTTGTGTGAGAGCAAATGCTATACAATCGTCATACCTAGTGGCTTTGACATTGCTTACTGCAAGGTGAGCTTCCACCATATACACAACATACATACATGTTCTGTAAATACAGGAGAAGGCAAACAAAGGTTCTTACGTAATAGATGAAAACCACACACTAAAATGTAAAATCAGGTGACAAGGTGTCACGCAGGGCAGGGATTACGCGACAACGGTATGTGAGCTTAGGGTCCTTTAATGTCAAACAGGGTAATGGACAACTTATAACATGAAACGAAGCCAAGCTGGTCGTTCGGTTCAGGGGAATCCGGTCTTCTCCTTCCGTCTTTTCCAGGGATCGTGCTCCGCAGGGGATCGGCAGGACCAGAGGAACCGAGAAAGAAAAAGAAGGAAATGCACATCTATTAGTGCACAGTACGGGCCACAGCAATAGGGAAGGGAGTGAGGGACGTAACACCCGTCCAAGTACAATATAGGGTGTAGGGTAGGGGAACCGTTACCGTAGAGACAAAAAGAGAAACACAGGAAAAACAGACAGTGCCCGCGTTTTTGTTTCGAGGAGGGGGAAGACCCTAGGTGAAGCCTCTCCTGCCTCCCGGGGACGCTCCTTCCACCCGCCTCCCAGCTCCCAGGAACCGTTCACGCACATGTGAAAGCCACGTCCCTCCAGGAACGTGGTGGGGCGAGTCATGAAACCGGTGGCCTCCTGGCGTTCCTTCGCGAAGCTTGTCACCGGTCTTTGAGTCTTCCGGTTCTTCTTCGGCTCGGCTGGATCGCAGGATACTCCTCTCTGTCTCCTCCCGTCTGCTTCTTGGTACTTCCTCCTTCCGGTACTCGACGACCTCATCATTGGCTCCCTCCTCCTTATCTTCCTCTGACGCGGTGTTGTCCCACCTCCAGGGAGTGGGGCTGGGTGCCTCCTCTTCCCGGGATTTAAAGGGCCAGAAGTAAGGTCTATTCGTAATGCTGACGTCAGTGCCCGGAGGCTGCAAAGGAAAGAGAGGGGCGGTCCTATGAGGTGGCGTCTTAAGCCCTGAATCGGCAACCAAGGGGGCCGATTCCCGACACAAGGCCTTGTGGCCTACAAGCAGAGATACTTGCTTTCAAATAACTCCTCATTTTTAGGTTCTGCCTTCGAGTGACAGCTTTAGCTGTCTCACTAGCTATTGCTTTTCCCAAGCAAATTTATACATAAGATACATTCACCGAGGGGCTTTCATTAGTCTGTTAAATTGGCATTCACAACTTGCTTCCACCCACCACAGCATACAGCTTGAGACAGTGATTAGCCCACTTTAAGCATTGACTCCCTTCACTTTGAGCAAAAGCACAAAGTGTGTGCACATTGTTCACATCTGCTAAAAAGTAGTTCCTTTCTTTTAAGTGACAAAGCTTGTTCATAGTGTGCATTTTTATCAACTTTTAAAAAGTTTTAATTTTTTGTTTTTCCCACACTCCTTTTTAAAGTTTATGTTATACATGTTTGAGTAACATTGTAGTTGCTTGGGAATTGAGTGCTTGGTTAGGTGGTTATTTAATCTTGTTTAATTAAAAAATAAAACAAAATACAACGCATGACACAACTGAAATGCTTGTTTTTTAAAAACATCACTAATCAAATAGCTGCATCTGAGAATGTTTTTAAATGTATTTTTTATTGCAAGCATTCAGTGGTCATATTTGAATGGCATTTGGTTTTCTTTTTCTTTTTGTTGCATACGCTTTAAAAAAAAAAGAAATACCATGGCACGAGCTTTCTAAAGACAGATCTATTGACGTTGCCAATGATTGTTAGAAATTATGTGCATTTTTTCAGGAAAGAACATATATGACACACTTCAGTATAAATCCATTCTTTAGACAAATATCAGTGCTCAAGACTTTCATGGTAAGAGATGTGGCTGACAGTCCTCATACTGCACCACAGGAGAAACTCTGCTTAGTTTCAGAGAACGACGATTATGTCACAGTTCTTTTGGGGATAGTTTGATATGCATTTGCTTTGATTATAGATCCTCCATTAGATTTGCCAGCTTAGGGGTCGATTCCGATCTCGGCCGGAAGCGCACCGAATACGATTCGTCTGGAAAAAATACGAGCCGAACGCGTTTTTCCCGAACGATTCGAACGGTTGTCCGAGCGAGCAAGTATGATGCGCATTACTGCTAAAATTCCGAGCGAGCCGTACGTACCCATTCCAGCTCCAGTTCCCCGACCGAGCTGGATCCGGAAACGCTGAATCGAGTCGCACGGAAGTAAATACACAGCACCTTCCGGCCGGACAAGTACGATGCGCACTCCGTACGCACCGAACTGATCGCTACGTCCGGCACATCAGAGCATCCGGGAGAGCCGCACATAAGCTCCGATTCGCACCACAAGACGATCCACGGCTACGAGACGAACAAGCCACCTACGAGTACGAGTCGAAGCCACGAGAAACCCGAACGAGACGAACCAACCATGAATCCCATCGCGCAGGTCCTACCAATACTGTACATCTATTACCGGAACCGGTACGGACGCGTACGGCGCAGACGGTAAGTCAAACACCCACTACACAAACAAACGACACGTACCCGACATATGTCACACACACATAGGGATGCAGAAATGACGTACACTAGCAACAGCCGAACCATAGGGGCGGGATGGCTATCACCAATGCCATACAACCCATAGGGGCCTGATGGCTACCACTACCACCACCCCTACTCATGGGGGGCTGGATGCCGACCACTACCACCACCCCTACTCATGGGGGCCTGGATGCCTACCACTACCACCACCCCTACTCATGGGGGGCTGGATGCCTACCACTACCACCACCCCTACTCATGGGGGCCTGGATGCCACCCACAACCACCACCCCTACTCATGGGGGGCTGGATGCCTGTCACTACTACCATCCCCACTCATAGGGGAATTGATGCCTACCACAACCACCACCCCTACTCATGGGGGGCTGGATGCCTGTCACTACTACCATCCCCACTCATGGGGCCTGGATGCCTACCACAATCACCACCCCTACTCATGGGGGGCTGGATGCCTGTCACTACTACCATCCCCACTCATAGGGGGATGGATGCCTGTCACTACCACGACCCCTACTCATGGGGGGCTGGATGCATGTCACTACCACCACCCCTACTCATGGGGGGCTGGATGCCTACGACTACCACCACCCCTACTCATGGGGGCCTGGATGCCTACCACTACCACCACCCCTACTCATGGGGGCCTGGATGCCTACCACTACCACCACCCCTACTCATGGGGGGCTGGATGCCTACCACTACCACCACCCCTACTCATGGGGGCCTGATTGCCTACCACAACCACCACCCCTACTCATGGGGGGCTGGATGCCTGTCACTACTACCATCCCCACTCATAGGGGAATTGATGCCTACCACAACCACCACCCCTACTCATGGGGGGCTGGATGCCTGTCACTACTACCATCTCCACTCTTGGGGGCCTGGATTCCTACCACAACCACCACCCCTACTCATGGGGGGCTGGATGCCTGTCACTACTACCATCCCCACTCATAGGGGAATTGATGCCTACCACTACCACCACCCCTACTCATGGGGGCCTGGATGCCTACCACTACCACCACCCCTACTCAGGGGGGGCTGGATGCCTGTCACTACCACCACCCCTACTCATGGGGGGCTGGATGCCTACCACAACCACCACCCCTATTCATGGAGGGCTGGATGCCTGTCACTACTACCATCCCCACTCATAGGACGGGTAATGCATGACACAACCAGCATACTCCAACATAAGGAATGTCAGCAAAAGACATCCCCCAACATCATGACAAGAGTGTGTAGTCTGTGTCAAATGCCTACAACACTGAACATGACATTGAACATACAATGTGACCCCCTATCACATGTGTCACACAAAAATGTGTGTGGCCTTCACAATGCAAGCAGACCATGACCACTGTGGGAATGGGGTCTAAACCCCCATCATCACAGTGACCAAACGTAAGTGTGGGGTCCATAGCTGAAGCACATTTTGAACATTGTGGCAATGGGGTCTAAACCCCGATCATCACAGTGACCAAAAGGTAAGTGTGGGGTCCATAGCTGAAGCACATTTTGAACATTGTGGCAATGGGGTCTAAACCCCCATCATCACAGTGACTAAAAGGTAAGTGTGGGGTCCATAGCTGAAGCACATTTTGAACATTGTGGCAATGGGGTCTAAACCCCCATAATCACAGCGACCAAAAGGTGAGCGTGGGGTCCATAGCTGAAGCACATTTTGAACATTGTGGCAATGGGGTCCAAACCCCCATCATCACAGTGACCAAAAGGTAAGTGTTGTCATGGAAAAAGCTGCAACTGCCAAACAGCATGGATGATTCCTGGTCACAGAACAACAAACACATCAGTGGCAAAGTAGTGGTTGTGTCCCATAGCAACATAGATTGGGTGAGGCAAACAGTGCAGTGCAAATAAAACATACCTTAGGCCATGTGCAGACAAACATCACCCATGGGGACTGACATTGTCTCCATTTATCAATTACACAATGCCAGAAGTGACCATCATAATGCAGACCCACATATCTGCACTAATGGACACACAGATGTAGATATCCTGGGGAGACTGTAGATGTGAGGTGAACAAATACCATACCATGGCAGCAATTGGACATACGAACCATGATTATTGTGCTGACTGATGACCTAGGAGTCCCAGGGACAGCATGGGAAATCCTCCAAACAACATACAGGCAATGGCACACCAAAGATATGCCAATGCAGTGGTGCAGATGCCCAAACACAAACAGGCAGCCTCACACTGCATATCAAACACAACAGGTGATGGGGGGGGTGTGCCAGTGTCCCCAGGCAATCACACAACACACGAGGAGGCCTGAATTCCAATTACACAGATGTGTATACAGTGCCATACAAAAGTAACTCATGGATCGGATTCCCCTATGTGGGCAATCAGGCATTGTTAGATGAGAGGGAGCCCAAATTACACATGTCACACAAGCTTGTAGGAACAGCAACTAACACAGCAAGAGACAGACCCACCACAGCACTACCCCCAGGGACCCCACATTGTGGTGACACTAGCCTGCATGATAATCCCACTGTGATGACATAGGTAGATGTCGTTCACACTGTGAACCACAGCCATGTGTCCTGAGCAACAAACTACCATCACACCTACACAAGCACAAATCAATCAGCACGGCCTGTCAGCCAAGGCCAATATGGAGGTAGGGGTCTAGCCGTGCAACAAGTCACATTTGCACACACTCAACGTCACACACCTTGATCTCCACCAATGTGCAGCAGTGAAGCTCACATGGACAGGTGACATTGCACATGCACCCATGACAATCCCAGGGGTGGTTGTGGGAACTAAGGTGCAGAAACCCATCACACCTGGCCAGTCAACAAGACTCGTGAATGTCTGACACACTGCACAGTACGCCGTACATGGGCATGACGTGAAATCCACCCCAATCAATGGGATCCCGGCCACAGTCACACACCAATGAAGAAGCCAAGGTCACCCACAAAGAACACACGTAGACAACTTCCAACATTGCAGCTCTGACCCTGAGGAGTGGCAGCAGTCACACACACAATGTGTCACAATCACTGAAAGCTACCACAAACTGTAAATTACATGACTTGTGTAACCAACAAGTGCCAAGGGGAATCCTGACTGTGTCTCATCTGCGTTTGCCCACATCCCCAGCCCTGGCAACAAAGACAACTAGGGATGACAACCTGATGAACATTAGTTTTCCATGCACCCACATCACGGAGAAACCAGGTACAAGATGCTGGATGAACACAGGACAACTCAGCAAGCATCACAAACAGGAACATCTGTAGGGACACAGCCGGTGTAGGAAAAGGGAAGGGAACACACACAGACATGCTTACACAACACACAACACGGGCCCAGGCAATGTCACAGGATTACACACTGCCATGAGGGCACTCCACTCCTGTGGAAGGTCCGCTGTGCCAAACCTTGTCTGTGCACGACTCAAACATGTCAGCAAAACACTCGGTCAGTGAGTCAACAATTACAACACACTGAAGGCTCTGCTCACATCAGCCTGGGTACGGGAGTGTCACTTCAGTCATCTGCATATACCCAAAACACGTGTCAAGCAAGTTGCACTGTATACACAGATGAGTCCTTCAACATTGATGTGCTAAACTGCATGTCCAGTGGAGATGGGCACACAGTCAGGGAAATAGAAACATTGAACAGTGGTAAGCCCACCAGATGTGCATCAGTGTAAGCCACAGATGTCAATTTACAAATGCAAAACGTACATCCCTGTGTCAAATGCTGAACATTACACCCTCAGACTGCAGCAAAGGATGCTATGGATCCAGACTAGATTAGGACACATATCCCATGGACCACATGGAGTCCATCACAGCAACACTTCATTTTCCTGATCTGAACACTATTACAACAGCAAATGCATGATGATACTCATCTACATCATGTACATCAAAAGAAAAACCACTAGTAAACAAAAAGAGGCTTTATTCAGCAAATGTGAAAGAAAAATTTGAAGTCCAAAAGAAACTAAGGCCAATGGCCAGTCCACATACACAGTCCAAACAGGGTGATATGTGACAACTTGTCACCCATTGCTTGCCTGCACTGGTACGGACAGGGGACATCCCCCTCGGAGGGGCATACAAGTGCAGGCCAGGCACCGCAGGGACAGGATCAGGGGATGCCAGAAGGAGGCAGTGAAGGGGTGGTGGGTGCAGGAGTGTCACCGGCAACTGCAGTGGAGGTGTCTGACTCAGTGGGGGCCGGCACCACTGTAGGGCACAAGTCAGATGGTGTGGGTGCTGGCACCACTGCAGTGGGCCGGTCAGATGGAGTAGACTGGGTCCCCACTGCAGTGCCCAAGTCAGACGGGGTGGTTGTGGACTCCACTGCAGTGCATAACTCCAAGGGAGTGGAAGGGGGGCAGATGAGGTGGGCAGGACAGAGGGGGGGCCCCCGGTCTCCACACCAGTGGCACAAACAGGCCGAGCGTCTGGGTTGGGGGTGGAAGAGCAAGTGGTAGGGGGAGGGCCTAAGCAGTTTGGGGATGCGGTATGGGTGTGTGGGGGAACCTGGGGCAGGGTGTGGCGGGGGAACCGGTGGAGTGGTGGCCTGGGGGATGGAGGAGAGAGACTGTGTGGTGGAGCTGCGTGGTGGTGGTGGTGGGGTCTTGCCCTTCCTGGTCCGGGGGGACTTCCTAATGGGGTCCTCAGTCTGCCTGTGCCTGGGGGAGGGTGTCCGGGTGTGAGGGGCACTCCCTCTGTGTGTGGTGGTCACCTCTTCCGCCTGTGCTTTGGGTCAGATGGATCTGTGGGGAAGAGGCCAAGCTCACAGAGGAAGAGCTTCTGGGAGGGGGGTTGCAGGTGAGGCAAGGGAAGGGGTTTTGGAGGGAGAGGTATCTGAGGACTGCGCAGTGCTCGTGGATGCGTGTGTGTGTGCCTGGGCCCCATCCCCTGTGAGTGAGGTATCAGTCCCCTGACTGTGCGTGCATGTGCATCTGGATTTTGGCGTGTGTGTCTGTGTGCTGCTTGTGTCTGTGCTGGTGGGTGCCTGTGCCAGTGTGTGTGTGCTTGGGACAGGTAGGGTGCTGGGGATTGTGGATGGGGCAGAGGTAGGAGGGGTGAGGGACTGTTGCAGGAGGGACACTGCTGCCGTCAGTGAGGAGGCCATGGACTGATTGGTCCGATGTAGGGCAGACATGCCAGATGACATGCCCTCCATGAATGACACCAGTTGTGTCAACAGACCCGTGTGTGCATGGAGGACACTCAGCACTGATGTCTGCCCTACATGGATCTGTTTCAGCAAGTCCACAGACTCCACACTCAGGGCAGCAGGGGAGACAGAGGCAGGGGGTGCGGTGCCTGGCATGAAGGAGACACGCTCCCCTACACAGGAGCCTCCACGGACATGTGGGATGGGAGCAGATGGGAGGGTGGAGATGGTGGTGGTGGCGGGGACAGACTTGCTTGATTTTGTCTGTGGTCTGCTGACACCCGCCTCCACAAGGGAGTCCTCACTGGAAGTGCTGTGGTCCTCAGCCGAGGTGGTCGTAGCTGAGGTCTCCTCAGTGTGGCTCCCCTCACCCTCCGTGCCACCGGGTCCCTCGGTCTCCCCTGCAGTGGACCCAGTCTGGCTCTGCCGCTCCTCTTGGTCCATGGAGCTGTCTCCTCCTGTGGCCGTGGATGTATCTGCAAACAATCAGGATAAAAAGAGCAACATTAGTCACCTGTACTGACCACACACACCACAGTAAGTACAGCACATCACAGAGCAAGCCCTGCCATCATTTGCTAGACATTGCAATAAGTGCTGACACTGATTTGAAGAAGCCCATTGTCTGCCTGACAGTCATTCATGCCACACATATCCTACCTGTCCATGCACCCATCTGTCTGGGTCCTGTTGTATGCGACTAATCATATGTGCACACATGCACCACATACACAGTTGTTGGACATCCAAGAGAACATATGGAAATGTGTCACTCCAAACACATGCCATCTCCTGCCACTGACTCAGTACATGTGTCAGGAAAAGTGACGGGCAGAGTCTCTGTCGATATGCAGGTTTTGCTTCCATCACCAGACACAATGATGTCCTCATGTCCTGATAGACAATGCGACAATGGTGTGCTTGCAGGACATATCACACTACTGCTGGATCACCCTTTGCGAGTTGAATGTCATGGCACAGGCCTGTCTGGCAAGTCAGTCATAACTGTCTCCTGTCACAGGGGCAGTGCATACACACAACACCAGTCTACACTGTGTCACAATCATGGACGTTTTGGGAATGCAAGCCCTGTAGCTGACAGGTGCACATGTGCACCCCTGGCCACCCACATCATGAGGACTAAGATGATCCCACGTCAATCAAATGAGACATTTGAGTGACTGCAAACACAAATCCATATACATGGGCACTTCACCGTCTGATGAGAATGAACCAAAGCTGCCTGCACCTCAATGTTTCATACACCATTGTGCACAGTCAAGGGATCAGAGACCTATGCATTAACCAATGTGCAGATCCTATAGTCACAACTCAGATGGCTGGCCACCCCAAATTGTTAAACACTCCAGGAGTCCAAAAAGCAAGGCCACACCACGGTGACACAGAGCCAGACACCTGAGTGCACTCTTCACAATGCCCAATATGTATGCTGACACATGGGAGTGGGAGAGCAGAGTGCCTTCGATGTACGGAGTAGGCATTACAGTCCTGGTCCATGTGCAACATGGTATTACCCTGAACACTAGGCAGGTGGCTATGCATGTGTCACACACATGATGTACATACTTCTGAAGCTCCCCCCTTGGTCTCTGCTGCAGCATGGGTGTATGGCACATACCCCAGACATGTGGTGAGTCAGAGCAGCAATTGGAACACATTGTAAAGCCATACCCAGAGTACATGTCAGATCACAGGCATTGTGTGAGCAATTGTACCACCCATGCAGCCCACAACAAAGTTCCTGTAACTGATGCTGTCCCCAACTTGAACCACAGGTAACTGCAAGTACACAGTACCCAAGTGACCTAAGTCACAGACTGTAAGGGCCACACCTGTGTATCTGATGAGGAGGGGGCATGACACAAGTGAGGGACATGAGTCCAGGACGACAAGACAGTTGTACTGTGGAAGTGGAACCAGGCTAAAGGAGTGCATAGAGCATGTTAGTCATAGTACACAGAAAAGGCTAGCACTTACCCCCTCCTTGCTGCTGTCTGGCCTTCAGCTGCCCATCCAGGTCAGGGAAAACCACCGCCAGAATCCGGAGCATGTGGGGGGTCAGGGTCCGGTGTCCGTCCCTCCTGCGAGGAGGCGACAGCTTCAGCTGGACCCTTGCGATCCTCCGGGTCCAGCCACGAAGGTCCTGCCACCTCTTCTGGCAGTTGCGGATCCTGCGCCTGTAGACCCCCACAGATCGTACTGCCCGGACGATGGTCAGCCAGATCTCCTGCTTCTGGTGGGCATCAACCTGTGAGGATGACAAAGTGAAAAGGCCATTACTACACATGCAACATATCCGTGCATCACACAGTTGGATATACATGTCTCAATCACAGGGGCATATGATGTACACAGGTAGTGCAACTATGGCTATGAACAGTTGTCCAGCAGTTACTAAATGGTATCATTACCTGGGAAGTAAAACCTTGTTGGAATGCACTGTTACTGCATATACCTGTTCAGTGCATGTAACTACACACTTTGGGGGGTGACAACTACTCAGTGAGCATGCTAGCCACTGGTGTACACACTGTAAGTCTTGCTAGTCAGACAACATGCACAATTAGTAAGGCAGTGGACAGCACACTCACCTGCTCCCCTGGTTTCCCATACAGCTTGCTGTACTGTGGAAGGAGGCTGTCCAGCAGGGCCTGGTTCTCCTCAGTGCGGAAGGCTGGGGCTCTCTCCACAGTACGTGCCATTGCAGTAGCCAGAGGATGCAGAGACAGCAGCAGTGGTGGTGGCAGATGTCGTCCTGGAGCATGTAGTGCAGGCAAGTGAGCTCTCAGGGGAACAGCCAGCATTATATGTGTGCTGCAGAGGCAGATACTGTCCCATGTGTCCAAAGTGATAGGTCCAACTAGTTTGCATCTTCTGAATCTGGCCAATCCATGGAATTGCACCACTTATACACGCCCACAGCATCCTTCAAAAGTTCAACTTCATGACACCCATGAATTTGCAACATTGTTGTGGGTGGCCAACTGAATTCACTGCATCCGACTCGTAAAAGCTTCGAAACGCGTCCGTTACCATGTCAGTCCATAGCCAATGCGTGCGCACCGATCGGACCATTGCTGTACGACGCGTATTACGTCACACAACACACATCCGTCAACATCATATGCAATGGCCAATGCGTGCGCACCGATCGGTCCATTGCTGTACAACGCGTATTTCGAAACACAACACGCATCCGTCAACATCATATGCAATGGCCAATGCGTGCGCACCGATCGGTCCATTGCTGTACAACGCGTATTTTGAAACACAACACGCATCCGTCCACATCACATGCAATGGCCAATGCATGCGCACCGATCGGTCCATTGCTGTACAACGCGTATTTCAGAGCACAACACGCATCCGTCCACATCATATGCAATGGCCAATGCGTGCGCACCGATCGGTCCATTGCTGTACAACGCGTATTTCGAAACACAACACGCATCCATCAACATCATATGCAATGGCCAATGCGTGCGCACCGATCGGTCCATTGCTGTACAACGCGTATTTCGGAGCACAACACGCATCCGTCCACATCACATGCAATGGCCAATGCGTGCGCACCGATCGGTCCATTGCTGTACAACGCGTATTTCGGAGCACAACACGCATCCGTCCACATCACATGCAATGGCCAATGCGTGCGCACCGATCGGTCCATTGCTGTACGACGCGTATTTCGGAGCACAACACGCATCCGTCCACATCATATGCAATGGCCAATGCGTGCACACGGATCGGTCCATTGCTGTACGACGCGTCCCTGTACAAGTCACTCACATATGTCACCATGGTTGTCACTGGTGAACGTATGCCAGCCACAATTACTTGCCAGGGACTCAGGGGCACACCTACAACACCACAGCCTGTCCACACTGTATCCTAAGGCATGTAAGGCTGCATTACCTGTGTGTGTATGGGGGTCAACATGTGGTTTGTTGGGTGGCACTTGGGGGCAGCCACTCCCAGGCTGTGCACGTATTCATGGGGACAGAATCCTTTGTGTGTTGTGCACATGACCACTGTGATGTGCAACTGTTCAGTTCAGAGCATGTGGCATGGTCACATCTCCAGGTTGTGTATGTGTATGTTATGTCACATACACCCTGAGTCCCATGTGGGATGGTATGTACATCACAGGGTGACCCATTGCCACAATTGTGATGGCCCTCCACAGTCTGTGTGCATGTTGTGTTTCAGATGTCTCGGATTCCATGTGCACAATGGGAGACAGTCTCCACATCCACGTTGTTTGTGCATAGACTTTGATGTTGTGCGTGTGTGTGTCACAGACGTCCATGTCTGTCCTGCAGAGGCAACAGGGGCCACTACCTGTGGGAGTCATGGTTGTTTTGCTGACGTGTACATGATACGCCATGTCATGCCAGTGTCCATGTGGCGATACAGGGTCCCTGGGAATCTACCTGTCAAAGAGCTGTGATGCCTGGGGCACATCTGTCCTCACTTGTCAGTGTGGTGTGTGTTTGGAACGTGACAGCAGTACATGGGTACTGTGACACAGCCTAATGATTTCCCATAGCACAACTTGGAACTTGTTGTCAACACATGTTGAACTGAGATGTTAGATGTTGGCCATGTAGGTGCCATATATGTCCATATAGAACAGCACACACATAAAGTACTTATGTCTCGTAATGATGTATCAGGTGATATTGAGTATGGTCAATGCCACATATGTGGGGTGACTGAGAATCTTTCTTTGTTCACCTATGCACTGCAGGGCACCAGCTGTCCATTGACCATTCCCTGACCTTGCAACCATGGTTGAACGTGACTGCATCCGACGGTACCGCTTCAACAGGCCGCTTATTGAGGAATTGGCGGTGCGGTTGGCCCCACATTTGCAACCTGGCCGGCCATACCCTGCAGCGCTGACCCCCACGGTGAAGGTGATGGCAGCCCTACACTTCTTTGCCACCGGTACCTTTCAACACACTGTGGCGTCTGCTGGTGGGATGT
Source organism: Calotriton arnoldi (assembly GCA_963921515.1). Classification (NCBI taxonomy): domain Eukaryota; kingdom Metazoa; phylum Chordata; class Amphibia; order Caudata; family Salamandridae; genus Calotriton; species Calotriton arnoldi. The sequence goes on along the minus strand of CAWUFW010006410.1, from coordinate 197,211 downwards.
CACAGACCATGTTCAGCCGTGTGCTACGCGATGTTTTGGAGGCGATGTTGAGATACTTGAACCAGTACTTCTATTTCCCTAAATGTCAACAACTCACTGACGTCAAGAGGGACATCTATGCCCTGGGGAGGATGCCACATGTCATCGGCTCCATTGATGGGACACATGTGGCTTTGGTACCACCACAGGCACATGAGCAGGCATACAGGAACAGGAAACATTACCATTCTATCAATGCCCTGGTGGTATGTCTTGCAGATATGAGCATCTCACATGTGTGTGCACGTTTCCCCGGTTCTGCACACGATGCCTACGTAATGAGGAGTAGTCGCATCCCGAGGATGATGTCACAGATGCAGAACCAGCGTGCCTGGCTTGTCGGTGTGTGCTGACTTTGTACCATTGTGTGTGTTCTGCAATGTTGTATTCCACCCTCTTTTCCAACTCAGTTAATGTGCAATTGTCTGTATGTAGGTGACTCCGGATACCCCAACATGCCGTGGTTGCTGACACCCCTCAGGCACCCTGTGACACCAGCCCAGATGCGCTACAATGAGGCACATGGTCGGACCAGGAGAGTGATCGAGCAGACATTTGGTCTCCTGAAGAGCCGCTTTCGCTGCCTGGACAAGACAGGAGGGGCCCTCCCATATGCCCCTGCAAAGGTGTGCAAGATTGTCATTGTCTGCTGCATGCTACACAACCTGGCAGTGCGGAAGGAGTTGCCTCTCATCCTGGATGACGATGACCAACATCCGCCACCTGTGGAGGATCCTGGCCTGGGCCACGATGCCAGTGATGATGATGATGATGAGGGTGATGTCCGCACACAGCTCATCACCAACTTCTTCAGCTGAATGTGAGTATACAGAGTTGGTATGTCAATGATTTGAGTTTGGATGATATGTGTTGGTGGTGCTCTGTTGCTCTTTGAGTGTGGCCATGTGCTACTTGACTGGATGTGTGCAGCGATGTGTCCTTACAGCTAGTCTGTACTCCCCAACAGTGTTGACATGCTAACTTGGTTTTGTGTAGGTATCTTGTGACATGTATTGGGCATGAGTATTGCAGTTCTGTCCTGTTCTTCAGTGCTTTTGACTGTGTGTCATGTCTGTCCTTCACAGGGTACTTTCAGAGTTGTTTGGTCAACTCGGATCCCCTGACACCATGATTCAACTTCCAGGGTGGAAGCAGTCGTTTCCCTACAGGTGATGTGCCACACACCCCTGGACTTTATTTCTTCTACACTTGGTGACTGTGTGGCCACTGCCACGTGGGATTACCTTGCATCTGTAGTGGAAACAACATGTTGCAAATGTGTAATAAACCTGTGCTTCACTTTGGGATGTGCGTTGTCTGTGGTCACACATCTGACTGACATTTGCTTACTGCACCTGTGGGCTAGTTAACACATACTCTGAATAGGTGTGGTGTCTGTGCATTCCACTGTATTTCCTGGCAACATCAGTGTAGGCGATGAGTCAGATGGCCTTGGTGTGTATGTGTTGTATAGCCCTAGTGGTGTGTCTCCCTCATATGTGTCACGTCGCCATGAATCACATGACGGTGTTGAACTTGCTGTAGCAGTTAGCATGCACAGTGTCATTTAGCAGATCATCATCTCCATGACAAAAACAATGTTGGAATCACAACAGAGGCAAGTATGGTGTATTAGTGAGTTTATTTACATATATGTGTGAGGATAGTGCACAGGATGGTGGGTGCTGTACATTGGGATTGGAATCTAAAGTTCACAGATGAGTTGGAAGTGTTGGTAGCAGAAATGTCCTGAGTAAAGTCCACAGTCATCTGATACATTAGTCCAACTTAAACTCCCCATGTCATGTGGGAGAGTTGGGTTGCATTCGACAGGGTGAACAGTTTGCACACAAAGGAGAATTTCCAGAACAGGTGTTGGGTTCCTGGGGGATGTACATGGCCATCGGCCTCTCAGTTTTCCTTCCTCGGACGACCCTTCTTCTTTCGGGGGGAACCCTCACGTGCAGGCCGCTGCGGTGCAGAGGACTCTCCACCAGAGTCATCCTCCCTCCCTGTGGCAGTTGCAGTTGTTGCGGCACCAGATGTTGTGGGCACACAGGGAGGTGTGGACATGTTGGTGCTAATCTGGCGGAGGCATGTCAATATGTCCCTCTGCACCGCTGTCAGTTCTTCCAATGTGTCCCACTTGGACTCCAAGCCAGACATGTGTGTCTCCACACGGGACATGTGGGAGTCCAAGCGGGCATGATGGGCAGCCTGCTGCTGTTGAATGTCCTTGAGGATCCCCACTACCTGGCTGACCTCTCCGGTGCTATTCTGGTACGCATTGTTGTGGGTCACACGTGCGGGACCTGCGGTGGCACGCACAGGTGAGCCAAGGCCCCCTTGGGGGATGGTACTGGGGTTGTTGTCCGTTGCTTCACGGTGGGCCGGGGTCCCTGTGCTGTTGTCATTCAGTGTCCTTGGTCTGTCCGTGTCGGTGGGGGTGGTCTGTGTGTTGGCAGATGTTGGAGGAGTGGGTGCAGGGGGTGCAGATGGTGGTCCTGCTGGTGCTGTATGATGACTCACACCGGAGGTGCCAGGTTGGACTTCGCCATCCGAGGAGGGCAGAGGCTGTTCCACACCAGAGAGCTCAGGGGCCACCGGAGCCTGGGACAGGGACTCCTCATCATCTGCTGCTGTGTCCCCATCATCACCTGTTTTTGGAAGAGACACACAATGTATGTTATGTTTCTACAGGCATCAATGGTTCAAACACCTGACAGTTGTGACTGTACCTCTGGATGCGGGCCTGTACATTGCATTGTCCTAAGTTGTCACAGTCAGAGGTTGATATTGGTGTAGCACATTGTCCTGCCAACCTGAAGCATTTCAATGTGAATGTTGAGGTGTGTGCATGACCAGCATTGGTGTTATTTGGTTGACATCCGGCCCTCCTTCTCCCCCCAGCCCAGTTATCCCACCATGAAGCATGTCACCCTTGCAGTGGGTGCAGGTTGACTCTCAGGATGTCAGTCAGTGGTGTCCTGCTGTTGGTTGGTGCCCAGTTCCCAGCAGGGCCTGGTACTCCGTAGAAGTGACTTTTCACGCCCTGTGAGGTGTGCATGCTTCAGTGTGAGCTTGCTGGGCCATGTGGGTGGGGAATGTTGAGCTGTGAATACCACTCCCATCATGCTATTGCCTACACCCCCCTTCCCAGCATGCCCATACTTCCTTCCTTTTGAGTCGACTTCACTGTGTGTGAGTGTGACAGCAATGGCAAGATGGCTGACAGTGTGGTCCTGTTGTTTGTTGGTGCACAGTTCACAGCAGGGCCTTGTGCTCCCCACAGCTGAGGCCAGTGTCAGACATCTTTGAAGTGGCTTTTCACTCCCTGTGAGGTGTGCATGCTTCAGTGTGAGCTTGCTGGGCCATGTCGGTGGGGGATGTTGAGCTGTGACTACCACTCCCATCACGCTATTGTCTACAACCCCCTTCCCAGCATGCCCATACTTCCTTCCTTTTGAGTCGCCTTCACTGTGTGTGAGTGTGACAGCAATGGCAAGATGGCTGACAGTGTGGTCCTGTTGTTTGTTGGTGCACAGTTCACAGCAGGGCCTTGTGCTCCCCACAGCTGAGGCCAGTGTCAGACATCTTTGAAGTGGCTTTTCACTCCCTGTGAGGTGTGCATGCTTCAGTGTGAGCTTTCTGGGCCATGTGGGTGGGGGATGTTGAGCTGTGACTACCACTCCCATCATGCTATTGCCTACACCCCTCTTCCCAGCATGCCCATACTTCCTTCCTTTTGAGTCGACTTCACTGTGTGTGAGTGTGACAGCAATGACAAGATGGCTGACAGTGTGGTCCTGTTGTTTGTTGGTGCACAGTTCACAGCAGGGCCTTGTGCTCCCCACAGCTGAGGCCAGTGTCAGACATCTTTGAAGTGGCTTTTCACTCCCTGTGAGGTGTGCATGCTTCAGTGTGAGCTTGCTGGGCCATGTGGGTGGGGGATGTTGAGCTGTGACTACCACTCCCATCATGCTATTGCCTACACCCCCTTCCCAGCTTGCCCATACTTCCTTCCTTTTGACTCTGCTTCCCTGTGGGGTAGTGTGCCTGTGCTGACAGGATGGCTGACAGTGTTGTCCTGGCGTTTGTTTGGCTACAAGTCCCAAAAGTGTCCCTGTGCTTCACACAGCATAACCCAGTGTGGTGGTTCTTTGTGGGATATTTAATTAGAGTGTGAGGCAATGCATTCTCCCAGGTGAGTTGTGTGGAGTTTGTGTTAAGGGGTGTGTGAGAAAAGCTGCTGGTAACTATGGTCAGAGCTGTCAGTCCTCCTTCCCACCCAGCCAGATATCCCACCATGGAACGTGCTTCCATTGCAGGGAGTGCAAGTTGGCTTTCAGGATGTCAGTCAGTGGTGTCCTGCTGTTGGTTGGTGCACAGTTCCTAGCAGGGCCTTGTGCTCCCCACAGCAGTACCCAGTGTCAGCCATCTTGTCAGTTCTTTTCCACTCCCTGTGATGTGAGCATGGTTCAGAGTGGTGTTGATGGGCCAATTGTGAGGGTGACCAATATCTGTGACTACAACTCCCATCATGCTATTGGCTACACTCACTTCACCAGCATACACACAATTCCTTCCTTTCAGTGAGCTTCCCTGTGAGGTGGTGCTCTAGTGGTGGCAAAATGTCTGACAGTGTTTGTTGGTTAGATTTGTGCCACTGCCTTGCTCTATTTGTTGTTAGGTTTGTACATGTCATGACACAGTTACATATCACTATGAGATGGCAGGTATTGTGTTTGTCTAACTAACATACACATCTTGGGATGATTACCTTTTGGTTACTGTGGCTTTGCTAACGGTGCATGGTTTCACTATCCCCTTGACAGTGATGTGTATGTATTGTCACACAATATTGGGTATATTGGTTGTGTACTCACCAGGCTCTGGGATGTTTGATAGTCCATGTACGCTCTCTGGTGGTAGGATGGCCCGCACCTTCTCCTCCCAGGGCCTGAGGTATACTAGTTTGGCAGGAGGGCCACTGCCGGTGTGATGACTCAAGGCGTAATCCTTCTTGAGTAGGTCCTTGACCCTCCTGCGCACATCATACCACCTGTTCTGGATGTCTTCCTTTGTGCGCAAACATGGTGATTGTGCGTTCACCCTGTCGACGATCCTCTCCCACATCTTGGTTTTCTGCGACATGGGGGTCTGTTGGACCAATGTACCAAACAACTGTGGCTCTACCCTGAGGATTTCATCTACCAGGACTTCCAATTCACTGTCTAGGAACTTTGGATTCTTCTTTGGGGGCATGGTGATGGGTGGTGGTGGGGATTGATGTGTGTGTGAGTGTGCAAGTGAGGGTGGGTGAGTGTAGGTTTTGCTGGGTGTATGTGAGGGTGCTATTTGGGAGGTGCTAATGGTGTGTGGCTTGTGTGATGGATGAGTTGTGAGTGTGTCTGTGGTTGCTGTCTGATGGTGTTCTGTGCTGGCAGGTCAGTTGAATTTGCAAAGGATCATGGTAGGGATTTGTGGCCTTTATATGGGTGGAGTTGTGGGTGTGTCTTTGTTCCATGTTTTTTTCACCCTGTATTTATTGACTTTGTCATTGCTTGTTTGGCCCTTTTTAAAAAAAAATTTCCTTTGTAGTTTTTAGGCATGTAGGAGACGTTCTTCTGACCGAGTAGGACGCTGCAGTTGGCTCGTGCGAGCTTCTCCGAGTCTTTCAAGCTGTGTTTCTGCTGGGTTTCAAGTGCGGCGTACGCGTCGGTCGCAGAGTATTGGGTTGCTTCGGCTCCCTGTTTTGTATGCGTGTCGGTCGTACGGCTTGAGCTCCGTGCGACTCGGTCTGGTTTTACACGCATTGCATCGTACTGCGCGGGTCGGAGTTCACGGGTACGTTTGTCGGGTTCATTCCTGGTGCGTGTCGGTCGGTTCGATTCGCGTAGTTTTCCGGCCGGATAGCTGGTTTCCGTGCGGTTCGGTCGTTCGGCTTGTGTTCCGTACGAGTCGGTCGTAATTCACATGTATTGCATCGTACTACGCGGATCGGGCAGCGCCGGTACGTGTCGGTCGGACTACATTCTCGTACCGAGTCGGTCGGTATGTTTTCCGGCCAGAATCGGGATTCCGATTCTGGCCGGAAAAGCCACTTCTAAGATGTCTGACAATGGTACTCTGTTGTGGGGAGTACCAGGCCCTGCTGGGAACTGGGCACCAACCAACAGCAGGACACCACTGACTGACATCCTGAGAGTCAACCTGCACCCACTGCAAGGGTGGCATGCTTCATGGTGGGATAACTGGGCTGGGGGGAGAAGGAGGGCCGGATGTCAACCAAATACCACCAATGCTGGTCATGCACACACCTCAACATTCACATTGAAATGCTTCAGGTTGGCAGGACAATGTGCTACACCAATATCAACCTCTGACTGTGACAACTTAGGACAATGCAATGTACAGGGTACAGTCACAACTGTCAGGTGTTTGAACCATTGATGCCTGTAGAAACATAACATACATTGTGTGTCTCTTCCAAAAACAGGTGATGATGGGGACACAGCAGCAGATGATGAGGAGTCCCTGTCCCAGGCTCCGGTGGCCCCTGAGCTCTCTGGTGTGGAACAGCCTCTGCCCTCCTCGGATGGCGAAGACCAACCTGGTACCTCCGGTGTGAGTCATCATGCAGCATCAGCAGGACCACCATCTGCACCCCCTGCACCCACTCCTCCAACATCTGCCAACACACAGACCACCCCCGCCGACACGGACAGACCAAGGACACTGAATGACAACAGCACAGGGACCCCGGCCCACCGTGAAGCAACAGACAACAACCCCAGTACCAACCCCCAAGGGGGCCTAGGCTCACCTGTGCGTGCCACCGCAGGTCCTGCACGTGTGGCCAGGGGTGGTGGGAGGGGTGGTAGGCAGAGGTCGCTGTTTGCAGAGGGGTCTGGACTGCATGATGCCCCACAACTGGTACGCATTGCTGATGCGTACCAGAATAGCACCGGAGAGGTCAGCCAGGTAGTGGGGATCCTCAAGGACATTCAACAGCAGCAGGCTGCCCATCATGCCCGCTTGGACTCCCACATGTCCCGTGTGGAGACACACATGTCTGGCATGGAGTCCAAGTGGGACACATTGGAAGAACTGACAGCGGTGCAGAGGGACATATTGACATGCCTCCGCCAGATTAGCACCAACATGTCCACACCTCCCTGTGTGCCCACAACATCTGGTGCCGCAACAACTGCAACTGCCACAGGGAGGGAGGATGACTCTGGTGGAGAGTCCTCTGCACCGCAGCGGCCTGCACGTGAGGGTCCCCCCGAAAGAAGAGGGGTCATCCGAGGAAGGAAACTGAGAGGCCGATGGCCATGTACATCCCCCAGGAACCCAACACCTGTTCTGGAAATTCTCCTTTGTGTGCAAACTGTTCACCCTGTCGAATGCAACCCAACTCTCCCACATGACATGGGGAGTTTAAGTTGGACTAATGTATCAGATGACTGTGGACTTTACTCAGGACATTTCTGCTACCAACACTTCCAACTCATCTGTGAACTTTGGATTCCAATCCCAATGTACAGCACCCACCATCCTGTGCACTATCCTCACACATGTATGTAAATAAACTCACTAATACACCATACTTGCCTCTGTTGTGATTCCAACGTTGTTTTTGTCATGGAGATGATGATCTGCTAAATGACACTGTGCATGCTAACTGCTACAGCAAGTTCAACACCGTCATGTGAGTCATGGTGACGTGACACATATGAGGGAGACACACCACTAGGGCTACACAACACATACACACCAGGGCAATCTGACTCATTGCCTACACTGATGTTGCCAGGAAATACAGTGGAATGCACAGACACCACACCTATTCAGAGTATGTGTTAACTAGCCCACAGGTGCAGTAAACAAATGTCAGTCAGATGTGTGACCACAGACAACGCACATCCCAAAGTGAAACACAGGTTTATTACACATTTGCAACATGTTGTTTCCACTACAGATGCAAGGTAATCCCATGTGGCAGTGGCCACACAGTCACCAAGTGTAGAAGAAATAAAGTCCAGGGGTGTGTGGCACATCACCTGTAGGGAAACGACTGCTTCCACCCTGGAAGTTGAATCATGGTGTCGGGGGATCCGAGTTGACCAAACAACTCTGAAAGTACCCTGTGAAGGACAGACATGACACACAGTCAAAAGCACTGAAGAACAGGACAGAACTGTAATACTCATGCCCAATACATGTCACAAGATACCTACACAAAACCAAGTTAGCATGTCAACACTGTTGGGGAGTACAGAATACCTGTAAGGACACATCGCTGCACGCATCCAGTCAAGTAGCACATGGCCACACTCAAACAGCAACAGAGCACCACCAACACATATCATGCAAACTCAAATCATTGACATACCAACTCTGTATACTCACATTCAGCTGAAGAAGTTGGTGATGAGCTGTGTGCGGACATCACCCTCATCATCATCATCATCACTGGCATCGTGGCCCAGGCCAGGATCCTCCACAGGTGGCGGATGTTGGTCATCGTCATCCAGGATGTGAGGCAACTCCTTCCGCACTGCCAGGTTGTGTAGCATGCGGCAGACAATGACAATCTTGCACACCTTTGCAGGGGCATATGGGAGGGCCCCTCCTGTCTTGTCCAGGCAGCGAAAGCGGCTCTTCAGGAGACCAAATGTCCGCTCGATCACTCTCCTGGTCCGACCATGTGCCTCATTGTAGCGCATCTGGGCTGGTGTCACAGGGTTCCTGAGGGGTGTCAGTAACCACGGCATGTTGGGGTATCTGGAGTCACCTACATACAGACAATTGCACATTAGCTGAGTTGGAAAAGAGGGTGGAATACAACATTGCAGAACACACACAATGGTACAAAGTCAGCACACACCGACAAGCCAGGCACGCTGGTTCTGCATCTGTGACATCATCCTCGGGATGCGACTACTCCTCATTACTTAGGCATCGTGTGCAGAACCGTTGAAACGTGCACACACATGTGAGATGCTCATATCTGCAAGACATACCACCAGGGCATTGATAGAATGGTAATGTTTCCTGTTCCTGTATGCCTGCTCATGTGCCTGTGGTGGTACCAAAGCCACATGTGTCCCATCAATGGAGCCGATGACATGTGGCATCCTCCCCAGGGCATAGAAGTCACTCTTGACGTCAGTGAGTTGTTGACGTTTAGGGAAATAGATGTACTGGTTCAAGTATCTCAACATCTCCTCCAAAACATCGCGTAGCACACGGCTGAACATGGTCTGTGACATCCCACCAGCAGACGCCACAGTGTGTTGAAAGGTACCGGTGGCAAAGAAGTGTAGGGCTGCCATCACCTTCACCTTGGGGGTCAGCGCTGTAGGGTATGGCCGGCCAGGTTGCAAATGTGGGGCCAACCGCACCGCCAATTCCTCAATAAGCGGCCTGTTGAAGCGGTACCGTCGGATGCAGTCACGCTCAACCATGGTTGCAAGGTCAGGGAATGGTCTATGGACAGCTGGTGCCCTGCAGTGCATAGGTGAACAAAGAAAGATTGTCAGTCACCCCACATATGTGGCATTGACCATACTCAATATCACATGATACATCATTACGAGACACAAGTACTTGATGTGTGTGCCGTTCTATATGGACATATATGGCACCTACATGGCCAACATCTAACATCTCAGTTCAACATGTGTTGACAACAAGTTCCAGGTTGTGCTATGGGAAATCATTAGGCTGTGTCACAGTACCCATGTACTGCTGTCACGTTCCAAACACACACCACACTGACAAGTGAGGACAGAAGTGCCCCAGGCATCACAGCTCTTTGACAGGTAGATTCCCAGGGACCCTGTATCGCCACATGGACACTGGCATGACATGGCGTATCATGTACACGTCAGCAAAACAACCATGACTCCCACAGGTAGTGGCCCCTGTTGCCTCTGCAGGACAGACATGGACGTCTGTGACACACACACGCACAACATCAAAGTCGATGCACAAACAACGTGGATGTGGAGACTGTCTCCCATTGTGCACATGGAATCCGAGACATCTGAAACACAACATGCACACAGACTGTGGAGGGCCATCACAATTGTGGCAATGGGTCACCCTGTGACGTACATACCATCCCACATGGGACTCAGGGTGTATGTGACATAACATACACATACACAACCTGGAGATGTGACCATGCCACATGCTCTGAACTGAACAGTTGCACATCACAGTGGTCATGTGCACAACACACAAAGGATTCTGTCCCCATGAACACGTGCACAGCCTGGGAGTGGCTGCCCCCAAGTGCCACCCAACAAACCACATGTTGACCCCCATACACACACAGGTAATGCAGCCTTACATGCCTTAGGATACAGTGTGGACAGGCTGTGGTGTTGTAGGTGTGCCCCTGAGTCCCTGGCAAGTAATTGTGGCTGGCATACGTTCACCAGTGACAACCATGGTGACATATGCGAGTGACTTGTACAGGGACGCGTCGTACAGCAATGGACCGATCCATGTGCACGCATTGGCCATTGCATATGATGTGGACGGATGCGTGTTGTGCTCCGAAATACGCGTCGTACAGCAATGGACCGATCGGTGCGCACGCATTGGCCATTGCATATGATGTGGACGGATGCATGTTGTGCTCCGAAATACGCGTTGTACAGCAATGGACCGATCGGTGCGCACGCATTGGCCATTGCATGTGATGTGGACGGTTGCGTGTTGTGCTCCGAAATACGCGTTGTACAGCAATGGACCGATCGGTGCGCACGCATTGGCCATTGCATATGATGTTGACGGATGCGTGTTGTGTTTCGAAATACGCGTTGTACAGCAATGGACCGATGGGTGCGCACGCATTGGCCATTGCATTGCATATGATGTTGACGGATGCGTGTTGTGTGACGTAATACGCGTCGTACAGCAATGGTCCGATCGGTGCGCACGCATTGGCTATGGACTGACATGGTAACGGACGCGTTTTCAAAGCTTTTACGAGTCGGATGCAGTGAATTCAGTTGGCCATCCAAAACAATGTTGCAAATTCATGGGTGTCATGAAGTTGAACTTTTGAAGGAAGCTGTGGGCGTGTATAAGTGGTGCAATTCCATGGATTAGCCAGATTCAGAAGATGCAAACGAGTTGGACCTATCACTTTGGACACATGGGACAGTATCTGCCTCTGCAGCACACATATAATGCTGGCTGTTCCCCTGAGAGCTCACTTGCCTGCACTACATGCTCCAGGACGACATCTGCCACCACCACTGCTGCTGTCTCTGCATCCTCTGGCTAATGCAATGGCACGTACTGTGGAGAGAGCCCCAGCCTTCAGCACTGAGGAGAACCAGGCCCTGCTGGACAGCCTCCTTCCACAGTACAGCAAGCTGTATGGGAAACCAGGGAAGCAGGTGAGTGTGCTGTCCACTGCCTTACTAATTGTGCATGTTGTCTGACTAGCAAGACTTGGGGCCATATGTAGGTAATTTCTATTTACCGATTCCTAAATACCGAATTTTACCGATTCGGTATTTAAGATTCGGTAAATAGAATGTAGGTAAACATTCGGTAAATTTTACCGATTCGGTAATATTCGTTATTACCTATTCGGTATTTACCGAATCGGTAATAAGGAATACCTTCCCATTCATTCCTATGGGCCTAGAGGCCCATAGGAATGAATGGGAAGCCATTCACTATTACCGATTCGGTAAATACCGAATCGGTAATAGGGGGAGCATATTCAAGGGTGGCAGGGTGTCAAATTGACACCCTGTTGCACCCCTGGACGTGCATGTGTGCACATGTGGCGCACATACATGCCCTAAGGGCATGTATGTCTGCCACATGGCACTTTTAAAAAAGCACAAAATTGCTTTTTAAAAGGTATTCGGTATTTACCACCAACTTGTAGTTGGTGGTAAATAACGAATCCTTAAACCAAAAATGCACTCACTTGAGTGCTCCTACATAGGATTTAAGGAATCGGTAATTTACCGATTCCTTAAAATAACGAATCGGTAAATTACCGACTCCTTAAATCCGGCCTCCTACATCGCAAAGGGCTAAATACCGGTCGGTAACGGGAAATTTACCGATTTTCGGCCGTTACCGAACGGTATTAGCCCACCTACATATGGCCCTTAGTGTGTACACCAGTGGCTAGCATGCTCACTGAGTAGTTGTCACCCCCCAAAGTGTGTAGTTACATGCACTGAACAGGTATAGTGCAGTAACAGTGCATTCCAACAAGGTTTTACTTCCCAGGCAATGATACCATTTAGTAACTGCTGGACAACTGTTCATAGCCATAGTTGCACTACCTGTGTACATCATATGCCCCTGTGATTGAGACATGTATATCCAACTGTGTGATGCACGGATATGTTGCATGTGTAGTAATGGCCTTTTCACTTTGTCATCCTCACAGGTTGATGCCCACCAGAAGCAGGAGATCTGGCTGACCATCGTCCGGGCAGTACGATCTGTGGGGGTCTACAGGCGCAGGATCTGCAACTGCCAGAAGAGGTGGCAGGACCTTCGTGGCTGGACCCGGAGGATCGCAAGGGTCCAGCTGAAGCTGTCGCCTCCTCGCAGGAGGGGTGGACACCGGACCCTGACCCCCCACATGCTCTGGATTCTGGCGGTGGTCTTCCCTGACCTGGATGGGCAGCTGAAGGCCAGACAGCAGCAAGGAGGGGGTAAGTGCTAGCCTTTTCTATGTACTATGACTAACATGCTCTATGTACTCCTTTAGCCTGGTTCCACTTCCACAGTACAACTGTCTTGTCGTCCTAGACTCATGTCCCTCACTTGTGTCATGCCCCCTCCTCATCTGATACACAGGTGTGACCCTTACAGTCTGTGACTTAGGTCACTTGGGTACTGTGTACTTGCAGTTACCTGTGGTTCAAGTTGGGGACAGCATCAGTTACAGGAACTTTGTTGTGGGCTGCATGGGTGGTACAATTGCTCACACAATGCCTGTGATCTGACATGTACTCTAGGTATGGCTTTACAATGTGTTCCAATTGCTGCTCTGACTCACCACATGTCTGGGGTATGTGCCACACACCCATGCTGCAGCAGAGACCAAGGGGGAGCTTCAGAAGTATGTACATCATGTGTGTGACACATGCATAGCCACCTGCCTAGTGTTCAGGGTAATACCATGTTGCACATGGACCAGGACTGTAATGCCTACTCCGTACATCGAAGGCACTCTGTTCTCCCACTCCCGTGTGTCAGCATACATATTGGGCATTCTGAAGAGTGCACTCAGGTGTCTGCCTCTGTGTCACCGTGGTGTGGCCTTGCTTTTTGGACTCCTGGAGTGTTTAACAATTTGGGGTGGCCAGCCATCTGAGTTGTGACTATAGGATCTGCACATTGGTTAATGCATAGGTCTCTGATCCCTTGACTGTGCACAATGGTGTATGAAACATTGAGGTGCAGGCAGCTTTGGTTCATTCTCATCAGACGGTGAAGTGCCCATGTGTATGGATTTGTGTTTGCAGTCACTCAAATGTCTCATTTGATTGACGTGGGATCATCTTAGTCCTCATGATGTGGGTGGCCAAGGGTGCACATGTGCACCTGTCAGCTACAGGGCTTGCATTCCCAAAACTTCCATGATTGTGACACAGTGTAGACTGGTGTTGTGTGTATGCACTGCCCCTGTGACAGGAGACAGTTATGACTGACTTGCCAGACAGGCCTGTGCCATGACATTCAACTCACAAAGGGTGATCCAGCAGTAGTGTGATATGTCCTGCAAGCACACCATTGTCGCATTGTCTATCAGGACATGAGGACATCATTGTGTCTGGTGATGGAAGCAAAACCCGCATATCGACAGAGACTGTGCCCGTCACTTTTCCTGACACATGTACTGAGTCAGTGGCAGGAGATGGCATGTGTTTAGAGTGACACATTTCCATATGTTCTCTTGGATGTCCAACAACTGTGTATGTGGTGCATGTGTGCACATATGATTAGTCGCATACAACAGGCACCAGACAGATAGGTGCATGGACAGGTAGGATATGTGTGGCATGAATGACTGTCAGGCAGACAATGGGCTTCTTCAAATCAGTGTCAGCACTTATTGCAATGTCTAGCAAATGATGGCAGGGCTTGCTCTGTGATGTGCTGTACTTACTGTGGTGTGTGTGGTCAGTACAGGTGACTAATGTTGCTATGTTTATCCTGATTGTTTGCAGATACATCCACGGCCACAGGAGGAGACAGCTCCACGGACCAAGAGGAGCGGCAGAGCCAGACTGGGTCCACTGCAGGGGAGACTGAGGGACCCAGTGGCACGGAGGGTGAGGGGAGCCACACTGAGGAGACCTCAGCTACGACCACCTCGGCTGAGGACCACAGCACTTCCAGTGAGGACTCCCTTGTGGAGGCGGGTGTCAGCAGACCACAGACAAAATCAAGCAAGTCTGTCCCCGCCACCACCACCATCTCCACCCTCCCATCTGCTCCCATCCCACATGTCCGTGGAGGCTCCCGTGTAGGGGAGCGTGTCTCCTTCATGCCAGGCACCGCACCCCCTGCCTCTGTCTCCCCTGCTGCCCTGAGTGTGGAGTCTGTGGACTTGCTGAAACAGATTCATGTAGGGCAGACATCAGTGCTGAGTGTCCTCACTGCACACACGGGTCTGTTGACACAACTGGTGTCATTCATGGAGGGCATGTCATCTGGCATGTCTGTCCTACATCGGACCAATCAGTCCATGGCCTCCTCACTGACGGCAGCAGTGTCCCTCCTGCAACAGTCCCTCACCCCTCCTACCTCTGCCCCATCCACAATCCCCAGCACCCTACCTGTCCCAAGCACACACACACCGGCACAGGCACCCACCAGCACAGACACAAGCAGCACACAGACACACACACCAAAATCCAGACGCACACGCATGCACAGTCAGGGGACTGATACCTCACTCACAGGGGATGGGGCCCAGGCACACACACACGCATCCACGAGCACTGCGCAGTCCTCAGATACCTCTCCCTCCAAAACCCCTTCCCTTGCCTCACCTGCAACGCCCCCCTCCCAGAAGCTCTTCCTCTGTGAGCTTGGCCTCTTCCCCACAGATCCATCTGACCCAACGCACAGGCGGAAGAGGCGACCACCACACACAGAGGGGAGTGCCCCTCATACCCGGACACCCTCCCCCAGGCACAGGCAGACTGAGGACCCCATTAGGAAGTCCCCCGGACCAGGAAGGGCAAGACCCCACCACCACCACCACGCAGCTCCACCACACAATCTCTTCCCTCCATCCCCCAGACCACCACTTCACTGGTTCCCCCGCCACACCCTGCCCCAGGTTCCCCCACACACCCATACCGCATCCCCAAACTGCTTAGGCCCACCCCCCCTAAGACTTGCTCTTCCACCCCCAACCCAGACGCTCGGCCTGTTTGTGCCACTGGTGTGGAGACCGGGTCCCCCTCTGTCCTGCCCACCTCATCTGCCCCCCTTCCACTCCCTTGGAGTTATGCACTGCAGTGGAGTCCACAACCACCCCGTTTGACTTGGGCACTGCAGTGGGGACCCAGTCCACTCCATCTGACCAGCCCACTGCAGTGGTGCCAGCACCCACACCATCTGACTTGTGCCCTACAGTGGTGCCGGCCCCCACTGAGTCAGACACCTCCACTGCAGTTGCCGGTGACACTCCTGCACCCACCACCCCTTCACTGCCTCCTTCTGGCATCCCCTGATCCTGTCCCTGCGGTGCCTGGCCTGCCCCTTGTATGCCCCTCTGAGGGGGATGTCCCCTGTCCGTACCAGTGCAGGCAAGCAATGGGTGACAAGTTGTCACATATCACCCTGTTCGGACTGTGTATGTGGACTGGCCATTGGCCTTAGTTTCTTTTGGACTTCAAATTTTTCTTTCACATTTGCTGAATAAAGCCTCTTTTTGTTTACTAGTGGTTTTTCTTTTGATGTACATGATGTAGATGAGTATCATCATGCATTTGCTGTTGTAATAGTGTTCAGATCAGGAAAATGAAGTGTTGCTGTGATGGACTCCATGTGGTCCATGGGATATGTGTCCTAATCTAGTCTGGATCCATAGCATCCTTTGCTGCAGTCTGAGGGTTTAATCTTCAGCATTTGACACAAGGATGTACGTTTTGCATTTGTAAATTGACATCTGTGGCTTACACTTATGCACATCTGGTGGGCTTACCACTGTTCAATGTTTATATTTCCCTGACTGTGTGCCCATCTCCACTGGACATGCAGTTTAGCACATCAATGTTGAAGGACTCATCTGTGTATACAGTGCAACTTGCTTGACACATGTTTTGGGTATATGCAGATGACTGAAGTGACACTCCCGTACCCAGGCTGATGTGAGCAGAGCCTTCAGTGTGTTGTAATTGTTGACTCACTGACCGAGTGTTTTGCTGACATGTTTGAGTCGTGCACAGACAAGGTTTGGCACAGCGGACCTTCCACAGGAGTGGAGTGCCCTCATGGCAGTGTGTAATCCCGTGACATTGCCTGGGCCCGTGTTGTGTGTTGTGTAAGCATGTCTGTGTGTGTTCCCTTCCCTTTTCCTACACCGGCTGTGTCCCTACGGATGTTCCTGTTTGTGATGCTTGCTGAGTTGTCCTGTGTTCATCCAGCATCTTGTACCTGGTTTCTCCGTGATGTGGGTGCATGGCAAACTAATGTTCATCAGGTTGTCATCCCTAGTTGTCTTTGTTGTCAGGGCTGGGGATGTGGGCAAACGCAGATGAGACACAGTCAGGATTCCCCTTGGCACTTGTTGGTTACACAAGTCATGTAATTTACAGTTTGTGGTAGCTTTCAGTGATTGTGACACGTTGTGTGTGTGACTGCTGCCACTCCTCAGGGTCAGAGCTGCAATGTTGGAAGTTGTCTACGTGTGTTCTTTGTGGGTGACCTTGGCTTCTTCATTGGTGTGTGACTGTGGCCGGGATCCCATTGATTGGGGTGGATTTCACGTCATGCCCATGTATGGCGTACTGTGCAGTGTGTCAGACATTCACGAGTCTTGTTGACTGGCCAGGTGTGATGGGTTTCTGCACCTTAGTTCCCACAACCACCCCTGGGATTGTCATGGGTGCATGTGCAATGTCACCTGTCCATGTGAGCTTCACTGCTGCACTTTGGTGGAGATCAAGGTGTGTGGTGTTGAGTGTGTGCAAATGTGAGTTGTTGCACGGCTAGTCCCCTACCTCCATATTGGCCTTGGCTGACAGGCCGTGCTGATTGATTTGTGCTTGTGTAGGTGTGATGGTAGTTTGTTGCTCAGGACACATGGCTGTGGTTCACAGTGTGAACAACATCTACCTTTGTCATCACAGTGGGATTATCATGCAGGCTAGTGTCACCACAATGTGGGGTCCCTGGGGGTAGTGCTGTGGTGTGTCTGTCTCTTGCTGTGTTAGTTGCTGTTCCTAGAAGCTTGTGTGACATGTGTAATTTGGGCTCCCTCTCATCTAACAATGCCTGATTGCCCACATAGGGGAATCCGATCCATGAGTTACTTTTGTATGGCACTGTATACACATCTGTGTAATTGGAATTCAGGCCTCCTCATGTGTTGTGTGGTTGCCTGGGGACACTGGCACACCCCCATCACCTGTTGTGTTTGATATGCAGTGTGAGGCTGCCTGTTTGTGTTTGGGCATCTGCACCACTGCATTGGCATATCTTTGGTGTGCCATTGCCTGTATGTTGTTTGGAGGATTTCCCATGCTGTCCCTGGGACTCCTAGGTCATCAGTCAGCACAATAATCATGGTTCGTATGTCCCATTGCTGCCATGGTATGGTATTTGTTCACCTCACATCTACAGTCTCCCCAGAATATCTACATTTGTGTGTCCATTAGTGCAGATATGTGGGTCTGCATTATCATGGTCACTTCTGGCATTGTGTAATTGATAAATGGAGACGATGTCAGTCCCCATGGGTGATGTTTGTCTGCACATGGCCTAAGGTATGTTTTATTTGCACTGCACTGTTTGCCTCACCCAATCTATGTTGCTATGGGACACAACCACTACTTTGCCACTGATGTGTTTGTTGTTCTGTGACCAGGAATCATCCATGCTGTTTGGCAGTTGCAGCTTTTTCCATGACAACACTTACCTTTTGGTCACTGTGATGATGGGGGTTTGGACCCCATTGCCACAATGTTCAAAATGTGCTTCAGCTATGGACCCCACACTTACCTTTTGGTCACTGTGATGATGGGGGTTTAGACCCCATTGCCACAATGTTCAAAATGTGCTTCAGCTATGGACTCCACACTTACCTTTTGGTCACTGTGATGATGGGGGTTTAGACCCCATTGCCACAATGTTCAAAATGTGCTTCAGCTATGGACCCCACACTTACCTTTTGGTCACTGTGATGATGGGAGTTTAGACCCCATTCCCACAGTGGTCATGGTCTGCTTGCATTGTGAAGGCCACACACATTTTTGTGTGACACATGTGATAGGGGGTCACATTGTATGTTCAATGTCATGTTCAGTGTTGTAGGCATTTGACACAGACTACACACTCTTGTCATGATGTTGGGGGGATGTCTTTTGCTGACATTCCTTATGTTGGAGTATGCTGGTTGTGTCATGCATTACCCGTCCTATGAGTGGGGATGGTAGTAGTGACAGGCAGCTAGCCCCCATGAGTATGAGTGGTGGTTGTGGTAGGCATCCAGCCCCCCATGAGTAGGGGTGGTGGTAGTGACAGGCATCCAGCCCGCCCTGAGTAGGGGTGGTGGTAGTGGTAGGCATCCAGGCCCCCATGAGTAGGGGTGGTGGTAGTGGTAGGCATCAATTCCCCTATGAGTGGGGATGGTAGTAGTGACAGGCATTCAGCCCCCATGAGTAGGGGTGGTGGTTGTGGTAGGCATCCAGGCCCCCATGAGTAGGGGTGGTGGTAGTGGTAGGCATCCAGCCCCCCATGAGTAGGGGTGGTGGTAGTGACAGGCATCCAACCCCCATGAGTAGGGGTGGTGGTAGTGACAGGCATCCATCCCCCTATGAGTGGGGATGGTAGTAGTGACAGGCATCCAGCCCCCCCTTGAGTAGGGGTGGTGGTTGTGGTAGGCATCCAGGCCCCCATGAGTGGGGATGGTAGTAGTGACAGGCATCCAGCCCCCCATGAGTAGCGGTGGTGGTTGTGGTAGGCATCCAGGCCCCCATGAGTAGGGGTGGTGGTAGTGGTAGGTATCCAGGCCCTCATGAGTAGGGGTGGTGGTAGTGGTAGGCATCCAGCCCCCATGAGTAGGGGTGGTGGTAGTGACAGGCATCCAGCCCCCCATGAGTAGGGGTGGTGGTAGTGACAGGCATCCATCCCCCTATGAGTGGGGATGGTAGTAGTGACAGGCATCCAGCCCCCATGAGTAGGGGTGGTGGTTGTGGTAGGCATCCAGGCCCCCATGAGTGGGGATGGTAGTAGTGACAGGCATCCAGCCCCCATGAGTAGGGGTGGTGGTTGTGGTAGGCATCCAGGCCCCCATGAGTAGGGGTGGTGGTAGTGGTAGGCATCCAGGCCCCCATGAGTAGGGGTGGTGGTAGTGGTAGGCATCCAGCCCCCATGAGTGGGGGTGGTGGTAGTGGTAGCCATCAGGCCCCTATGGGTGTGTATGGCATTGGTGATAGCCATCCCGCCCCTATGGTTCAGCTGTTGCTAGTGTACGTCAGTTCTGCATCCCTGTGTGTGTGTGACATATGTCGGGTACGTGTCGTTTGTTTGTGTAGTGGGTGTTTGACTTACCGTCTGTGCCGTACGCGTCCGTACCGGTTCCGGTAATAGATGTACAGTATTGGTAGGACCTGCGCGATGGGATTCATGGTTGGTTCGTCTCATTCGGGTTTCTCGTGGCTTCGACTCGTACTCGTAGCTGGCTTGTTCGTCTCGTAGCCGTGGATCGTCTTGTGGCGCGAATTGGAGCTTATGTGCGGCTCTCCCGGATGCTCTGACGTGCCGGACGTAGCGACCAGTTCGGCGCGTACGGAGTGCGCATCGTACTTGTCCGGCCGGAAGGTGCTGTGTATTTACTTCCGTGTGCCTCGATTCGGCGTTTCCGGATCCAGCTCGGTGTGGGAACTGGAGCTGGAATGGGTACGTACGGCTCGCACGGAATCTTAGCAGTAATGTGCATCGTACTTGCTCGCTCGGACGACTGTTCGAATCGTTCGGGAAAAACGCGTTTGGCTCGTATTTTTTCCAGACGAATCGTATTCGGTGCGCTTCCGGCCGAGATCGGAATCGACCCCAATGTGTTTTTCTTACTTTCAGCATACTAGGACCTCAGGGGCCTTTCAGGGTCGGCCCTGAATTTTGGGTGCCTTGTCACAAATCCCACTTTTTAGGACGTAAACCGAGGTACATCTCCTGAGCCCCAAGAGCATTTATAGGTAACATACTCTCTTCTAACAAAAGAACAGGTTAGGTGTCTCTCACTTCAGACCACAATAAGTTATGCTCATAAAGATAATAAGTGTTAGGAGTCAAAGAACCATGTTAGAGTAACCCTCATTGGCAGGGTGAATTTTCATTTTTGGCATTTGTCAAGTGGTATATGCTCAAAATCACTTAAATCTAAATACTGGTTCGACGTTCATTAGCATCAATATAAAAAACATGAAAAAGGGGCATTCACAACATTGCAAAGCATATCTGTAATCTTGGAATGGCAGAGAAATGCATTCATATATTGATAATTATATTGTGTGAACAGAATATTTACATTGGTCTACCATACCAATAATTAATATTTCAAACCCAATGACAATTTAAATTTGCCATGTAGCATAAATAGATAAACAGTCAACCACTTACAAAGTGCCTGCATTGTAACTGCCCTTCTAATTGCAGGTACTCCTTACTAATATAGTAAAAGAAGTATTAACTTTTAACTCAGTTAGCCATATATCAATATCAGAGTATCTATGTGTGAACATTTTTATACTAATGCATTTCACTGTGTATAAGCCCCGCCAATGTAGGCAAATTGAAAAAAGAAATCATCATGGTCAGATATGTTCAATTCCATGAAAAATGGGTTGCTGCCCTGCAACCAAAACAAATAGCAATCATATTAAAAGGTACATTGAGACCAGTGATCGGGAAATCATAAGTGTTCTTTAATTTCTTGAATGAATGAATGAGCAAATGTTAGCTTATGAAGCACAAACACGTGGCTCAAGGGGCAGCCCGGTGCCAAAAGATGCTACAAAATGTGAGGCCACAAGGAGTGCCTATTTCAGATTAAGCAGCTATGAGCTCAGTTTAAAAAAATCCTTAATGGATGGTGCCATCCTTCATCGAGAGGAAGCAAATTCCATCTTTTGGCTGCTAGAAGGGAAAATGCATGCCCTCCCAACTGGTTTGTTGAATCCTAGATACATTGAGAAGCAAAGATGCCGTATGTTTTAACGTTTTCCTTGAGCTGTAAAGCTGTATCAGCCTTTGTAGATAAACAGGTCCTGCCTAGTTCACACCCAAATATGGAAGGATCAGGATCTTAAATAACAGCCTTTAATTGGATGTGGTGCCAATGCAATTTGTTCAGGTGGTTTTGAACTGGCACATGTCTCTGGTTCTTTAGTACGAGGCAAGCTGTCATATTATGGACTCTCTGAAGACAGTTCATTACATATTCAGGTGGACCCAAAGAGAGGGGATTGCCATAGTTCAATCTTGAAGTAATTACTGCTTGAACAACCTCTTTTTGTCTGGATACAGCTAAAAAGTCCAGAATTCTTTAAAGCGCCTTAAGAAGTGTAAAACAAGTAGAAGAAACAAACACAATTTGACAAACAAAAGGTTCTGATCAAAAAGAATCCCCAAATGTCTGACTATATAGGCACCTACCCTAGCTCAGTGGGCCAATAAGATTGAGTCTAGATTCAGTCAGCGGTCCAAAATACTAAGATCTCACTCTTAGATTTAAATTGAAGACGAGCGTTTGTGCATCCACTTGGTTACTGACAATAGACAGTCTCTAAACATATATTGAGTGAACAAGATTTGTTCTGCGATGGAATTTATGAATAGTGTATCATAAGCATGAGAGATAATTGAGAAGCCATGTTTCTGCACAATTTGAGCTGGAGGTTCCAGATAGACATGAAAGTGTGCGTTTTAACAAGGAGACTTAAGGGACTTACTATTTCACAGAGTAGATTTAAAATTTAGGGGGACCAATAGAGTTATCAGAGACTAACTTCATAAAAATGATTGAAGTCACGTTAACGACAGGTCACAGATGTCTTTGCATGCAAGACGCTCCAGAAGAATAGCATGTGACACACTTCTTCATCTGTATTTAAGCATAGTGGGGAATTGGGTTTTAAATCTAGAATGTAGCAAAACTCCATTCTCCTCAGCATGAGTTCTCTATCTCCTCCTCTGTCTTGCTGTATCATCCTGTCAATAACATAAATTTAATAACTTCTCTAGTTCATCACTATACACTTCATTATAGTGCTTGGTGAGTGGGTAATGTTTTTCATGATTTTTTTATGGCACGCATATGTTCAAGTATATGTTTTTGACACAATATATTGTGCTCCCTACATATTTGTTACATGGACATATAAGTATGTACACCACGAAGTCTGACTTACATGTGATGAATTTCTTTATGGATTTCTTCATATGATGGCCTGGTACCTCCAATTCTCTCCAATTATTGCTGAATTTACAAGCCTTGCATCTCCCACATGCATGAAGCCCTTTAGATTCATGCCTAAGTTCCCTTTATTTAAGTCACTTTTCACCAATTTGTCTTTCAAAGAAGGGCTTCTTCTTTATGTGATTTTAGGATGAGGAGGGATGTTTATGCCAATGTTAGGGTCATTTTTAAGTGAACACCAATGTTTTTTTATATATATATATTTTTAGTTTGAGGACAATGAAATACAGGACAATATGAGGATAATACACTCATCAAAGGGAAATTTTCAGATATTACAATGCACGTTTCCAAACAGCTAACTTCATAACCTCCCCTCACCAACTCGCCCGTTCCCCAGACACAACAAACACAGCACCAGTTGCTCCATTACTATGCTACCCCTAGATAGTTCACAAAACAGCTGGTAAAAATATGTCCTCGTTTCTCCAGTAAAAGACCTATATGGGTTCACCCAGTGTCTCCAGGGAGTAATACTGCAACCATTTGCCCCAAACCTTATGAAATTTTCTGGGGCATCCTCTGCTGGCATACATGTCTTTTTCAGCTATCATATACATTTCCATTCCTCGCTTCCTCTCATCTCTGATGGGGCAAACCTGCGACCCCCAATGTCTCTTTTGGCTACCACTAGACTGAGGCCACAAAATAGTAGCTGCA
Organism: Calotriton arnoldi; assembly: GCA_963921515.1. Lineage (NCBI taxonomy): Eukaryota > Metazoa > Chordata > Amphibia > Caudata > Salamandridae > Calotriton > Calotriton arnoldi. The sequence continues at coordinate 173,792 of CAWUFW010006410.1, read as the reverse complement.
CTAGAGGGAGGTCTAAATCATTGAAAGCACCCTACCAAGTTCTCCTGTGATGTCCATCCAAGAATCCCGGATCAAGGGACAGCTCCATATTGTATGAAAGAATGAACCCTCTTCTCCCTCCCATCTCAAGCACTGTGATATCTGAGCCCTTCCCATTATATGTATGCGACGCCTGTCATAATAAACTCTATGTAGTATTTCAAATTGTACTAGTCCCAGGCAAGTTTTGATTGCCACCTCCCTCGAGTATCTCAATGCAGCCTCCCAATCTATGTCTTCTAGTTCACCTAGATCTCTTTCCCATGTTTTTCGCAGCTTGCAGAGAGTGTCAGGTATATGGTTGTTAAGCATCTCATAAGTCAGGGAGATCGCCACCTTACCCAGCTCCTCAGTAAGTAGTCAGCCTTCAAGTGGGGACCACTCTGGGATACCCTCCCTGGGAGTCCCTCGGCATACCAGGCGTGCCGTATTTGGGTGGATTTTAAAAATTGGTTGGCGTTCATCCCATAATCCTGCTGGAGCAATACAAACGGCATGATGTCACAGCCCTCCAGCAGATTCCCACCTTTAGATATTTCAAGCAAGTCCCAGTGCCCAAATCCCTGCGACTTCCACATTTTGTGGAGACATTTCCTCTCACACAACTGTAGTTTTGTGGTAGGACTGTCATGCCACACAATCAATTTCAATGCTTTTTCCTAAGCCATCAAAGAGACGTGTCGCCGGTAGGAGACGCCCTACCCCGCCATCTACATATGGGTATGAGAGATGTGACCCGCCCCTCCATTGAGGTGAGTAGCCCAATAGTAAGCTCTTATATCTGGTAAGGCAAGCCCGCCATTATATTGGTTGCGTTGTAGCGATTTTAGAGCGATTCTAGGGTGACCACCCCCACAATAGTTTCCTCATGTCGCTCTCTATGGATTGGAAAACCTCAGGGAGGTTATAATAATAGGTATTTTGTAGGACATTGAGCAATTTGGGATAAAAGATCATCTTGAACATAGCCGCCCTCCCCATGAGTGTGAGGGACAGCCTGCTCCATCTCTTCATCTCTCCTCTACAGGATCAGATCACCCTCCCGAGGTTGCAAGTATAGCAGGTTCCTCACTCTAATGTCATAAATATACCCAGATATTTGAATCCGAGGGAATTGTAGGTTAACCGTCGGGGTAGGGGGCATCTCCAAACCCTCTAGTGGGAGAAAAAGCACCGATTTATCCCAGTTAATACAGTATCTGGAATGCCTCCCATACTCCTCAAAAACTTGGAACGTCACAGGCAGAGACTGGGAAGGCTCAGTCAAATACAAAAGGATATCGTCCGCATAGAGCAAATTTTTTCCTCTACCTCTTCCTCGTCTGGGAGCTGAAAATCACGAATGTCAGAGTGGTTCTGCACTGAATAGGCTAAAGACTCTATCGTCAGGACGAAAAGGAGAGGGGGACAATGGGCAGGCCTGCCAAGTGCCTCTACAATAGGAAATTCTTTAGAGGCCACACCATTTACTTGAACTACCTCCACTGGGGCCTGGTATAATAACTGTACCCACCTCCTATAACTGGGACCAAACCCGAATTTAACCAGAGTACTATCCAAAAGGGCCAATGTACTTCATTGAATGTCTTCTCAGCTTCCAATGCAAGGAATACATGGGGGGTCGGCATAGTTATTGACTGCAGATATTAGTCAATGTGGGGCTGGGCCTGGAGCATTGTTCCCTGTAGGGTGCGCACATGCGCGCCTGCACACCTATGCTTTCCGAAGCGCGCATCTCTAGTCTGAAGCGCGCTGAGACGTCATGTTGCTAATTACTGTTTTTTGCAGTGCAAGCATTTTAAAAGCATCGGCGTGAAAAAACGGTAATTTGCTTGTTGGCAGAAGGTCATAAGTTGCGCAGCATGTGGCTCTTGAAAATGCCACTTGCTGCGTTTGTTTCAGGAATAGGAGTGCGACTCCAAGGCACACATAGGCTGCAGCGCCGTCGGGAGGCATGACACGCTCTTCCCGGTATATTTACGGCCATAAAATAATCTGCATTGTTCGGCATTCAATAAATAACGCACGATTTGCGACAATATATATTTTTTTAATAATCTTTATTTGGGGCATGTTATTTATGAGTGGACACCAGACGCTCCTGCAGCGAGGGCTTCTGTTGTTCCACTTATGGTGATAACAAGAGATAAAGATCAGCCTGCTCCCTCTTTGCTCATCAGTGCACAGGCCCCACACTCAAAAGAAATATACCAGGCATTTCTTCATGTTTAAGACACTGGAATGGCCCCAACAGCTGCTTGAATGGAACTTCATTTAAAAGCACTTGTGTTCATTTGTAGCATGACGTTTGTGCTTTTGTTCACTTATCAGTCCAGCTAAGCTCTAGTAGACGTTTTTAAGTGCTTTCTGCATATACTTGCTGTCTGAGGTGTGTACTGATAAGGGGAAAAATACCTGCCTTCTGTGTTTTTGTCTTTTTTTTGTAGCAGCCGGGGCATTAAAATTCACATCATGGCAGTAGAAAACCATAATTGCATTGCCTGAGCGGGGAGGGGGGACGGGGACCTTTTACCTACCTCTTCATGGATCCTTGGCCATTGTTATACTCACTGACTTCCAAACCTTACTAAAGAGCGAATGTGTTAAGTGCTTACATTGTTAAACTTCTATTCAAAAGTTATCCATTCATTTAATTTACAAATGCAGTTTGCTTTATAAAAGTACAAATAACAGTAGATTTTAGTGTGAGTGATTTAAAAACACTCTACACTACATACTAATTTAAATGCACGTGTTTTGGAAATACACAGCACACAAACTTTCATAAAGTGTTAAAAATACCCACGTCCCATATTAATTATACTGTAGTCCAAGGATGTTTAAGATTCTACAAAAAGAGTTTCCAGGCTGTTTTGCATTTTTAAAGAGATCTTAACAGTATCATTCTTCAAGCATGTGATCCGCAGGCTGCAGATCTCGACAGTGGGCACATTAGCCGTCTGAGCTACCTTACAAGTTTACTAAGGCACAAGCATGCAAGTGGTGATGTGTGTAATCTTTAACTGAGAATCACCAAATGTTTTCGATCAATAGCTCGAAACACTTTCTTTTCTTTAGCACACTGCACTATGCTCATTATGTTTTGGCTTGCCATAGGAACAACTGTGATTTGTACGCTGCTGCACGGTTTCTGTCACCCCATTACTAGTCCATTTAAAACAAAATACACTGAGGAACATGGAAGCTTCATGCTTTATTTCATTATGCATTTCCTAAGATAATTTGCACTTTCCAGATGATGAGGATATGTTGTTTTTTATACCACATATGCCTCTTGTACAGTGCATACTGTGAACTGAGTTGCATTCAAGTGTCTTGAATAGATATTGTGGGTGCATTTTTATGATGGGACCTGATTGAGCGCTCTGGAGTTGAGGCAGAATGCAGTGCCACTTTCTCACAATGCCTGTCAGTGGGTCCTAGAGGTGTCCAGACTACATCCGACTCCAAACGTTGGCCTCTCTACATAACACACAGAGTTCAATGGTATGAAGCCAATAAAACAAGCTCTCTCCATTTGAATGAGAACTATTAGGTAGTTTCTGTGATTTACCAGATCAGGACAAGGGATAGCTAGAAGTTTTTATTAGTGGGCTCTATTAACTTCCAATTCAATAATCAACAACATGGATAGAGAACTCACTTGGTAGTACATGGGTTGTCTCACTACCTTGCCATATAAGAGGGGTGTCCCTATTTATTTAAAATGACTCTCACCCACTTGGATTCCCAATGGTATGATTCATCATTGAGTCCTCATCCAGAACTCTACGATGAAGCATGCCTCTGGGATGCTGTTTATGTGGAAATGCACCTTCTTTTCACTTTTCTAAACAAAAGTTTGAAGTGGTATTTGCCAATGATTTTTGTCGCAGCGCTCACATGGTCAGTTTCCTGGCGCACATAACTGTGGCTGCAGTGCACAGAGACCTTACAGTGCCGCACACAGAAGAAAGAAATTAGAGGGAACATTGTTCTGGAGCGTCCGAGTATTATTGCACAAAGGTTTCTGTGATTGCTTCATCGGATTCCACATAAGCACTGCCGGGGAGTCTAATCTGGTGTACCCATCTGGCTTTCGCTTCCCGTCTACCCACCCAGGCAAGACATTTACCCTCTTTATCTCCAATGTCATAGAGGCGGTGCAGGGAGGCAATCATCAGAGTCTTGGCTCCCTCTTGCGCTAAGGACTTGTATTCCTCCCTCAGAAGTGTTAACTGTCTAAGGGTGGAGGGATCAGGGTCTGGGCCAAGCTTATCCTTGGCATCCAACAACCTGTATTCCACCTCTTCCAAGGCTCCCACTTGTTTCTTTATCTCACATGCTATGAGGTTTTAGATGCTATCACGTAGGACCGTTATATATGCCTCCCAAAGCATTGTTTTGGATGTGACTGAGTGCTCGTTTTCTTGGAAATATAATTCAGAGTCCACCCTCAAACCGACTGCCACCTCCCAATCCCTCAAATCCCATGCGTTTAGCTTCCAGCCCATCCCCCTCTTGAAGGTACGGCCCAATTTCACCAACAGAGGGAGTGATCTGACAGGCCCCTGGCCAGGTAGTCAGGCTGTTGGACTATATCCACTTCTGCAGGAGCAAAAATATAATCTATGCGAGAAAAAACTTTATGTGCCCCTGAAAAGTATGAATATCTTTGTTCGGAAGGATGGGCACGCTAACATAGGTCCTAGAGGCCCAGAGTGGCTGTAAAAGGGAGAGCTGGGTGGGGTGTGTACCAGCTCCACGGAGACCAGACCTGTCACTCTCGATTTTCATTACATCATTAAAATCATCTCCCAAAATATGGAGTGGCAAGTCTGCTTCCAGTAACATGTCAGCTAACTTTTCCAGAGTGGGGGGCTGTAGACGGGGGTGCATAGGCACTAATCTGCGTAACCTCAGTTCTGCCCAAGAACCTCCACACTCCCACGTATCTCCCCAGCGGGCTGTCTTTGTTTTAATATACGGAACAGTGGGTTTTTTCTAATCAGGTTAGCTACTCCTCTGGACCTGGAGATGTACCCTGCATGAGTGAGCGTGGTGTATGCACCTCTCCCCAAGAATTTATGCTGAGTGCCTTTGAGATGGGTTTCCTGTAAAAGTATCACGTCTGGATTCAGACGCTTGATATATTGGGTTACTAGACCTCTCCTAATCCTGTCACCTAGCCCATTCATGTTTCATGATAGAACAGAGAGGGCCTTAATGTCCACTTGTGATGTGCCCATCAGGAGCAGGGCAAAAGAACAGGACGGTGCCCTTCCCTATGAAGTGGCGGGTAGTTTGGCCCATGCCACCTCTGTTGGGGTATTTTGTGAACTGCTGTGTCTGTGCTATTGTGTTTTGACCTAAATCTTTCTGAACCCTTAAAACAATGAGCCCTCCCTCCCACCGCCCTCCGTACCCCCAAAGACCACACAGAGTGCAGAACCCCATAACACAACAACAACTACTCTACAGGGAATCTGAGAGGTCACAAATTAGAGTCCCAAACACCAACTCACACAATCAGGGCCAACTACCCCTGGTAACAGTGGCCCAGAGAACCAAGCAAAGCAAAACAATGGATCAGTCTGTTGCCGCTATGTTTTCCTCAACGGGGCGTGGCTCCATCGTGCATCAGAGCCCTGGATCAGGGTGTTACACCCCTGACTAAACGACCACTGTCAGATCAGAAGCAGTGGCATCAGAAGGGGACACATCAGGTTCCTTCTCCAAATGTGTTATGGCGACCACCAGTGGATGAGGGGTCTTGGATTCAGTTTCATGTTCGTCCACTGTATGCCCCCTCCTCCTGGTCCGCTGACTTGCTTTTTTTTGGAGGTCGCTACATCTCCACAGTCCGAGTCAGATGAGCCCCACTGGTCCTGCTCGGTCCCCTTTGCTTCACGGGGGTAGTGCCAATTTGCTGTAGGAAGCGGCATCTGAGGTGCAGCTGAAATGCCAATCTAGGTGTTCCCTAGACCAGAAACAAGCATCCTAGGGCAGGGTATGCCCAGACTTGCTCACTTTGCCACTGGATTCAAGCTAGCCTGGCTGATAAGGGTGTTACCCCAAAACTGGTCCCAGGATGCTTGTTTCTGGTCCAGGGAAGACCTGGCTTGGCAGTTCGGGCTGAACTGTTCCCATGATGAACAGTGTCATGACTGATTTGCATATGGCTGGGTCTAAACTGGGGTGGTGAAGTGAGTTAAGGAACGATGATGGATTCAATCCAGATCTAATAGTGACTGGGGGTGAGTGTCTGAAAAGCTTCAGCGCTCCGTCCATCGTCTCTGTATGTTTGCATTTTTAGAAAGTGGACATGTCTCTGCTCTTAACTTTGCTCTGTGTGACTGTAGCCTGTCTCCAATACAAGTCTGGGCTGGGTGACAGCTGCACTTTGTGCATTCCCTCTATATAGCCACAAAAAGGGTGGATGTGACAGAGGACTCACCTGCATTATTCTGCATTTTGATAGCCTTCCTGGGAAGGAAGGGGGAGAGGGAGCTCACACTTACATCTGAATAGACTGTGATCTGTACTCACACAAAGGACTGATTACCCCCACGGTTAGCCTGGCATTTCAAAGGCACACTTGGGTATAAGCACTGGGGCTCTGACTCTACCAACTCAGTACACTACTGGACTTGGGAAGAACCCTGCTGGAGTAAAAACTGCTGTGCTGTAAGGATTGCACTTTGCCTGGACTGACTGTTCTAAGGGACTGCTTCTCTGCTTTGCTGAGCTGCCCTGCTGCCTGCTAATCTCTGCCCTGTTGAGGACAAGGACTGGCCCAATCTCACTTGAACTCCGAGTGACTCCTTGAGCTTGCTTCCTGTTTTTTTAAGTCAGGGACACAAAAGGCTTCTTACAATCCTTCTGGTGCTGCTGGTCTCTGCCATCTTTGAGTCCTACCCTTGACTGAGGTGCCCCCTCCAGTCATGAGCCTGAGAAGTGGGTTCTGCAGCTGATTTTCTTCAAACTTTACACATTGTCACCACTGCACTGGTCGAAACTGATGCATTGCTGTTCAACGCCAATGCAGAGGCTGTTCGATGACAGGGGTTCTACAGCCAGTGCGGCCCAACAATGATGCTCTGCATGGCTTGCCGACGATGCAGTGACCCGACTGCTAGGGAAAGATCGATGCATTGTGCCCTCAGCCTTGATGCTTTGCTCCTTCTAAGGTACTTTTTCAGTTGGACCTGCATGAGTCTCATAGCCGCCTGCCCTCAATCGCGGTCAGCCTCAACTTTGGATTTACCTTGGTCGCTCTCGACCTCAAGTAATCTTTTAGTGTTATTGACTTGTAAGCACTGTTTTTGCATTTATTCTTTACAAATTCATTCCTCAACTTCTACTGATTTGATTTATGTCGTTTTGGTCTTGGTTTACTCAGATAAATAATCTCTATTTTTCTAAACCTGTGTGGACTCTTTTGTGGTATATACATTGTATTACTGTGTGTGTGTTGCACAAATACTTTACACATTGCCTCTTAAGTTAAGCCTGCCTGCTCTGTGCCAAGCTACCAGAGGGTGAGCACAGGTTAATTTAAATTGTGTATCTAGATTACCCTGACCAGGATTGTGGTCCCTACTTGGACAGGGTGCAAACATCAACATATATGGCCAAGGAAAATCCAAAATCAGTCCATTGTCCAGGAATTTCACAAACAACCTCTTTACTTACAAGCTTTCCAGAAAATTACAGTAAATAAATTAGTTTTGATCTCATTGATGTATCCAAATTTTATATGTATCCCATGGTTACATGAGCATAACCCTAGCATTGATCGGGTAACTAGAACTATTAATTTTACTTCAGACTACTGTCATGCTACATGCTTTCCCACGGAAAATATGACAAGTCATAATCCTCCAGTTTCCTTAGTGGATCATATTAAATAAATGACACTTCCCAAACAATATTGTGATTTTCACAATGTGAAGGCCACTGTTTCTCCCATTAGGACTGTTGTTGTTGACTATGTTTACAGCCTAGATCCACAATACCCTGTAGCTGTATTTATGCTTTTACAGAAAAGAAGAACAAAGATCTCAGAAAATATTTCAACGGATAGCAAGTGATAGCATGATTCCAATACCCCCGCTTCTTTACCTGTCTCCTTTTTCTTTGTTCCTTAAGAAATCGGGGCAAATTGAGACCCTTCATTGACTATTGGGCTCTAAATTGTATTGCAATTAAGAATCTATTTTAGTATCATGTTAGGCCCTTTCGACCGCGTAACACTTCTGTGAGCTTCCAGATCTTTATCAGTGAGTTTCTGGAAATATGTGCTATTGATGACATTCTGATTTAATATAATGCATAAGAAGAACACTTTTTTGATGTTAGATCTATACTTTAGGGCCTTCGAAACAACCAATTGTATGAATAAATTGAAAAGTGTGTATTTCATGCAAACACTGTTGAGGTTATGGATGATTTCACCTATGGGAGTAGCTATGGTCCCTGATAAGATTAATGTAAGATAACAAAGGGGTAAACTTAATAACCTTGGGGACCTGGCTATAAATATGTACAGAAAACTATGGATCTTTCAGGAACAATTGTGTGAGGAGGAGTCAGAGATAGGTACCCCAGAACTCGAATACCTACCTCTTGTAACCCCGTCCTCCTCCAATGAAACGCTGCATCGTGGCTGGAAAAAAAAGAGAGAACAAAGGGTTCAACAATTCATCACGGACTTTCCTGTGCAGGAAGGAGGCAGACCTGCCCAACAGGGGAACCAATCAGAGACCCAGTACGCCGGAGAAAAGGACGTCACCCCACGGAAAACGGCGCATACCTGAAAACGAGGGTCGAAGCTGGAGAGAGCCTGAAGACGCCGCGGAGGAGATCCCAAGATAAACACCGTTGGAGGAAGCAGAGGAAACCGAGAAACAGAAGGAAGGAACCCGAATTGTAGACACCAAAGCCAGCGAACAAATTCCAGAGGACTGGAGCGAGGAGAGGTGTACACCCCCAGGAGAGGCCTGTTTGCCGCCGCAACTCAGGAGAGTTGCGGCACCGGCATTGAGTGACATAGAGTGGGCAAAAAAGGGTCGGGACCCGGAAACAAGGAAAGGGACAGAACCAGGGCTTTAAGTGGGCCGGGTCTGTCCGGGTCTGAGCACCGGCAGTTATTTTCAGGGGGCCTCGAAACGGGTCTCTATCGGGCTCTATTTTCGGGCCTCGCAGAGGTAGTCCGTAGCTAAAAATCCGAATTTTGGCAGCACAAACTGATGGATGGAAATGGTTGATTTAGTCTGAACCACCGGTGAAGGTAAGACGTGGGCATTTTAGATTGTCATCTGTGAAGCGGCGCAATTAATGGGACAGAGGAACGAGCACGAAATGGGGAGAGCATGGGCTAATTTGCAGAGATATGGCACAGAGAAACAAGGACCTGAGGAACCTACGAACTGCAAGCTGTGACTTTGAGAGAAAGGGATGCGTAGAAGAAATTCTTCAAAGAGAAGCAAGCGAGGGCGGAAAGCGAAAGAAAAACATTAAGAAAATGCAACAGCAGCTGAGATGAAAGGAGATTTGAAACCTAGGAGCAGGGCCGGCGCTGGGCATGGGCAGCTGCCCATGGCCCCGCGGCCGTCTAATTACGATGGGGCCCCCCACGAGTCCATCAACCTTTTGAAATGGTGCCATTGTGCGAGGCCCAAGGCGCCCCCTCACCTGGGCCAGGCTGCCATGGACTGAAAGGGCAATATGACACCGCATCCCTTACAGCTGCTGCAGACTGGGCAGGGCTGGGTTGCTGGCGGTGATCAGCCTAATTGCCGCATCTGCATGATAACAGCGGTCAGGCAGATTCTTGAACTGGCGTGAGGTGTGAAGTGAGCCCTGCTCCTGCATGAATGAAACGCAGATCGTCCTGCAGGGATCTCAACAAAAACATAGAGTGACCTCACGTCACAATAGGCGCTGCTCCTTCCATTGAAGAGAAAGGGAGAAGAGCAGAAAATGGAGAGAGGCAGGGCTTTAAGTGGGCCGGGTCTGAGCATCAGTAGTTATTTTCAGGGGGCCTCGAAACAGGTCTCTATCGGGCTCTCTTTTCGGGCCTCGCAGAGGTAGTCCGGTTTCTTTTTCTTTTCTTGCACCAAACTTATTTTGCTCTAGCTGGAATTGCCAGGCTAGATCCTGAGGCCGCTGACCTTTGTGCACGCTTTCATGCAGATTTTTATCATATGATGCGGGACTGTGGGGAAGTATGTATCACAGTTTAGGACAGAAAGTCCTCTTTAATGACTTTTCAGGCACCTATCTCCGAGTCATTCTGAGTAAAGCTTTGTTTGTTGGGTAAGTTACGTAGAACTAAGGATAATAAAAAAACCTTGTAATTTCATAGATTTAGCGCCTTATTTTTTGGTAAGAGTAAGATTGCGATCCTGCAACCAGCCTCCAAACACACAGCCGCACCCGAGTACTTCACAGGTCTTTAAAAGACCATTTGCTTGTTAATGAGGCTTTTTGTTTTTCACCCCTTTGTAGAGCCCCTGCAGCTCCACTCTGCCTATTGCTTGAATAATTAGCCCCCCACCCGCAATGTTTTTTTTAACCCCCCCTCAAAATTTGGCTCTACTTGCGCCTCTGGGGAGGGTGTATGGCGTTATCCATACATATCTTTATTTAGACCACGCCCCTACGTGGATAGGCCACACCCCTTTAAGAGGTTTGCCCCGCCCCTTTTAGAGCACCCCCAGTTTTTTTTCCCCACTTAAAGCCCTGGACAGAGCTAAGAAGTAAATAAGGTGAAGGGATACCGGAATCCGTTTATTTCACACCCCATTGGTCTCCCTAACTGTGGTGAGGCAGGGGTCACGACCGGAGGAGTTGAAATTGTTTATTTAAATATGGTGATCATTCCTTGTGTAGAGTCTCACGGGGTAAGGACTTGAAACTTAGATATAATTGAAGATGAGCAACTCTGGGATAATACCATAAGTAAAACGACTTTATACTGAAACAATAAGGCTGCCGTTTTCCAAGGAACCTGGTAGAAATGGGTCATTTGTACTTTAATTTGTTTAAACCTCATGGGTCTCGTATAGGCCCTGGTTTTTCCTCATTAGGGGTGAATTTCCCTCCCATTTCTTTTGAAAAAGGGGAAGAGTGTGCATGAGAAAAGGAGGACAGAGAGGATCTGTCCTATCATTATGCTTTTACCCCTCACCTATTCTTTAACTGAAAGAGCGTGTGAGCCATCCCCTTTCACATTCACTCCGGGTGTGGTGAAGGATACTATCCTTACTAAAAAAAAAAAGAAAATCCAAAAGGTACTCACCGCCATTTTCTCCTCTCTTTGAGCCTCCTGGGGACCTCTGTCTGAAGAAGACTACCCTTAAAGGGAGAGGAAAGGAGAAGATATAACCACACAGAAAGAAAACCAAGACCCAGAACAATATATTTCACATATATATCCAAACCATCTAATAAAATACGCAAACATTGAGAAACATATCAAGCCTCCTCGCTTCTGTTTCTGCCCATCCCTCCCACAAATTGATGTCTAGAGATTTTTCTGGAGTAACTAAATTCAGCCCCAAATGACCTAATGAGAGTCAAAGATACTTGAGGAATGCCATTGAGTTATCTGTCACATTAAAAGGCAACTAGCATACTGGACACAAAAGATGAAGACAATGATATGCCTCATATTAGGAATTTCTATTAGAATAAAACAATGTAATGGTTTATAAATACAGAACCAACTTTTAAATGTATGATTGAGGCAATACATAATAGTACAAGCTCAAAAAGTGTGGCGGCACAGTGCTCAAGTGAAAAAGAATACCAAATATGTGGAGGACAATCAGGCACTTATAACAAATGGAGATTGGCATTTATTCCTAGCTAACAATCCCAATTTTGTTTTGTTGATGTACTGATATGTTGCCATTTAAATACAGTCCTAGGTCATGGGTGTCATAGTTTTGATCCGGTGAGTGATTTACACTTGATTATCGACAATATAGCGTCAAAGAAACTAAAATGTTGTAGCACGCCTTCTAGTCTTAATGAAGGTATACCTCGTCTAATGCCAATTAATGAGAAATTTGCAAAATTGGTTAGGAAGAGAAGCAGTGCGGGATCATCACTATCTTTTGATCACTCACATGACTGCTCCAAAGACTTAGGGCCTGACTTTGAGTCTGGCGGACAGAGTATGTACCGTCTTCATGGTGCAGTACCTTACTCACGCCATGGCAGGAGTACTCAGCCTGCCACATTTAGAGTTGTCCGCTGGCCCAGTGGACATTTCTTGCATTTGCAGGATCCATCGTCATCTTGGTTCCTGTAAATGCATTGAAAGTTTGATGGACGGCTTCGTCAGCATGATGGACCCGTACGTCAAGCTTTCAACATTTGTTATATTTTCCAAAACAAAATTCCAAAGTAGGATTTTTTTTCTGATAATAAAAAAAGTAATGATTCCCTCAGCATGGGAGTTTTCTCTCATGATGTGGGAGTCATTTTAAGGATTTTGCTTCCGCATATCCCATATTTTGAATGGCAGTTTGTGAAAGCTAAAACTGGCCATGTGTTAACTCACTCTAAATAGGGCAGGTGGACACATGGCCAGCCTCTGATGGCCCTTCCTTTGTCAGATCACCAGAGGTGGATGTAAGCAGGGGAGATGGAGTAACCTCTGCAATCTACATATTGATCTTCTGCCCGACTCTAAATGAGGTCAGTGGAACTTCTTTTGGCAGAGAGGGCACTCTGCCGCCTTTGCACTGGACTACCCTCTGCCCAAAGTCTAAACCAGGACTTTAATTTGTCACATGGACTAGAATAGCATGGTGGTCAGGTAGCAGCGCTTGATCGTCACTATCTTGAACCTGCGCATGCCAATGCATCTGCAGTTTGCACTGTCCAGACATCCCATACCTACCTAATAAAATTAAGGCTACTCCTAATAGATAAGATTCCAAGATTGTAAATGAAGTAGATAATTTTCTAGGATTTACAAACTTTTACAAGCATTTCTCAAATGTAGTTTCTCCAATCACTAGACTATTGTTATGAAGCAGGGCGGGATATGTCGCTTAGTGCCAAGCCTGGTTTGAATATGAGGAGCCGGACCTTGAGGTCATCAGCTCCTTTCAGTGAAGGAAAGAATGGTGATCATCAAAAGAGTTGGTGCTGACTGGATTCAGGCACAGGCACATTGGAAACATGCTGCTTGGTAGGGCAGTGGCAGTGAACCACGTTTGCCAGTGGGACACAGACTCTCGCATGTCTAGTGAGATGGTAGCTGTTTTGTATCTTCAGGCACAACTTCCCCACAGTGCTGGCCGTACTTGGTAGGCAATTGCTATAATGTTGTTGCAGTTGGAGCGCGCTACATGATTGTTGGTTTTTATGTGGAGAAATCTCATGTTCCTAAAGGATTAGATTATGGACCTTTTGGTTTACAGAAAATTATCCTGAAGTTCTCTGTCATTTGAAAATGAACTTTAAACTATTTTCTTGTGCTCTTGTTTGAACTCAAAAATGGGGTTGAATGATCTGCTACGAGTTCTTGTGATGCAAGAGAACAGATTCTTAAGAGAACATTTTAAATATATATAAATGTAAAAGTTGTGGACATGAAATATTAATTAAGAACTGGTGCACCAAACATGGAAATGCGAGCAATGCTGGCACACACGGCCATAATGAGAGAGAACAAAATAAGAATACACACGGCTGAAAAAAGAAATTAAAAGAAAATATTAATGAACTAGACTTTATGGAACTACAAGGAGAATCATTTAATCTAAGATGGTGGTCAGTATCATCATGTTCATTTGGTAGCCATGTTTGCTGAAGGGATTCTTCTCAGAATCTCATATGACGTTTGCTAGCAGGCCATTTTAGTACTCAGCGGTCAAGTATTTTGATGTGCCTCTCAGATAGCAATCAGCACTTTTCGTTGTATTGTTCCATGGCCTGATCCAAAATATGAAAGTTGGCTGAAGATGGCAAGTAGACACCCTCTTACACACGGAAACAATTAAATAAAGGATTTAGCTTGGAGCCCCTTCACAAGTAAAATCACCCAAATGCTGAGTAAAATTAGATGCTGTAAACAGGTGAGTATATATATATATCTTTCTCTAGCACTTTCATCATCAAGGTCTGTACCTCCACAGCATCATACTGCCATTAAGGTGCTCTTTCACAACATATTAGTCCAATTACATTAATCCTCTCACTACTTAGTCAACAACCACCTTTGCAGTCACATCTCTGGGAAAGGAATTGTCTATGTGCTTTATGCTCATGGGTATCTTAGATAGAGTGTTGCGCGATGAATTTGAGTTTTGTAGCCTTATGGCTAGAGCGGTCAACCTCGAGGCTGGGGAACCTGGTTCGAGTCTCGGCAGGGATGCTCAACATCCTGTGATTCTGGGCAAATCACTTAGGGGCCGATTCCGATCTCGGTCGGAGGCGCACCCAATACCATTTGGTCGGGAAAAAAGCCATGCGAATGCCTGTTTCCCGACCGATCCGTACATCATTCCGAACGAGTAAGTACGATGCGCACAACAGCATAGAATCCGGCCGAGTCGTACTCACCCAATCCAGGTCCTGTTCTCCGACCGAGGCGAATCCGGAAACGCAGAATCGAGTCGCACGGAAGGGAAAATGCAGCCCCGTCCGGCCGAACAAGTACGATGCGCTTTCCGTACGCGCCGAACCCGTCGCTAAGTCCGGCACGTCAAAGCTTCCGGGAGAGGCGCACATAAGCTCCGATTCGCGCCACAACACGATCCACGGCTACGAGGCGAACACGCCAGCGACGAGGACGACGCGAAGCAACGAGAAAGACGAACGAGACGAACCAACCATGAATCCCTTCGTTCCGATCCTACCAATATTCTACATTTACAACCGGAACAGGCATGGACGCGTACGGCGCAGAAGGTAAGTCAGACACCAACCACAAAAACA
Organism: Calotriton arnoldi; assembly: GCA_963921515.1. Taxonomy (NCBI): domain Eukaryota; kingdom Metazoa; phylum Chordata; class Amphibia; order Caudata; family Salamandridae; genus Calotriton; species Calotriton arnoldi. The sequence continues at coordinate 158,792 of CAWUFW010006410.1, read as the reverse complement.
TACAACACGTACACGACACATCACACACACACAGAGGGATGCAGAATTTACTTACACCAGCAACAGCAGCACCATAGGGGCGGGATGCCCATCACCAATGCCACATATGCACACAGGGGCCTGGATGCGCACCACCACTACCACCCCTACCCAGGGGGGCTGGATGCCTACCACTACTACCACCCTTAGCCAGGGGGTGCCAGATGCCCACCACTACTACCACCCTTACCCAGGGGGGCTGGATGCCTACCACTACTACCACCCTTAGCCTGTGGGGCTGGATGCCTACCACTACTACCACCCTTAGCCATGGGGGTGCCAGATGCCTACCACTACTACCACCCTTAGCCAGGGGGCTGGATGCCTACCACTACTACCACCCTTAGCCATGGGGGTGCCAGATGCCTACCACTACTACCACCCTTACCCAGGGGGGCTGGATGCCTACCACTACTACCACCCTTAGCCAGGGGGTGCCAGATGCCTACCACTACTACCACCCTTAGCCATGGGGGCTGGATGCCTACCAATACTACCACCCTTAGCCATGGGGGTGCCAGATGCCTACCACTACTACCACCCTTACCCAGGGGGCTGGATGCCTACCACTTCTACCACCCTTAGCCAGGGGGCTGGATGCCTACCACTACTACCACCCTTAGCCAGGGGGTGCCAGATGCCCACCACCACTACCACCCTTACCCAGGGGGGCTGGATGCCTACCACTACTACCACCCTTAGCCAGGGGGCTGGATGCCTACCACTACTACCACCATTAGCCAGGGGGTGCCAGATGCCCACCACCACTACCACCCTTACCCAGGGGGCTGGATGCCTACCACTACTACCACCCTTAGCCAGGGGGCTGGATGCCTACCACTACTACCACCCTTAGCCATGGGGGTGCCAGATGCCTACCACTACTACCACCCTTACCAGGGGGCTGGATGCCTACCACTACTACCACCCTTAGCCAGGGGGCTGAATGCCTACCACTACTACCACCCTTAGCCAGGGGGTGCCAGATGCCCACCACTACTACCACCCTTACCCAGGGGGGCTGGATGCCTACCACTACTACCACCCTTAGCCAGGGGGCTGGATGCCTACCACTACTACCACCCTTAGCCATGGGGGTGCCAGATGCCTACCACTACTACCACCCTTACCCAGGGGGCTGGATGCCTACCACTACTACCACCCTTAGCCAGGGGGCTGGATGCCTACCACTACTACCACCCTTAGCCATGGGGGTGCCAGATGCCTACCACTACTACCACCCTTACCCAGGGGGCTGGATGCCTACCACTACTACCACCCTTAGCCAGGGGGCTGGATGCCTACCACTACTACCACCCTTAGCCAGGGGGTGCCAGATGCCCACCACCACTACCACCCTTACCCAGGGGGCTGGATGCCTACCACTACTACCACCCTTAGCCAGGGGGCTGGATGCCTACCACTACTACCACCCTTAGCCATGGGGGTGCCGGATGCCTACCACTACTACCACCCTTACCCAGGGGGCTGGATGCCTACCACTACTACCACCCTTAGCCAGGGGGTGCCAGATGCCCACCACCACTACCACTCTTACCCAGGGGGCTGGATGCCTACCACTACTACCACCCTTAGCCAGGGGGCTGGATGCCTACCACTACTACCACCCTTAGCCAGGGGGTGCCAGATGCCCACCACCACTACCACCCTTACCCAGGGGGCTGGATACCTACCACTACTACCACCCTTAGCCAGGGGGCTGGATGCCTACCACTACTACCACCCTTAGCCAGGGGGTGCCAGATGCCCACCACCACTACCACCCTTACCCAGGGGGATGGATGCCTACCACTACTACCACCCTTAGCCAGGGGGCCTGGATGCCTACCACTACTACCACCCTTAGCCAGGGGGTGCCAGATGCCCACTACCACCCTTACTCAGGGGGGCTGGATGCCTACCACTACTACCACCCTTAGCCAGGGGGCTGGATGCCTACCACTACTACCACCCTTAGCCATGGGGGTGCCAGATGCCTACCACTACTACCACCCTTACCCAGGGGGCTGGATGCCTACCACTACTACCACCGTTAGCCAGGGGGTGCCAGATGCCCACCACCACTACCACCCTTACCCAGGGGGACTGGATGCCTACCACTACTACCACCCTTAGCCAGGGGGCTGGATGCCTACCACTACTACCACCCTTAGCTAGGGGGTGCCAGATGCCCACCACCACTACCACCCTTACCCAGGGGGGCTGGATGCCTACCACTACTACCACCCTAAGCCAGGGGGCTGGATGCCTACCACTACTACCACCTCTACCCATGGGGGGCTGGATGCCTACCACCAACACCACCCCCACTCATAGGATGGACAATGCATGACACAACCAGCACACCACAACCTAGGGAATGCAAGAAAAAGACATCCCCCAACACCATGACAAGCGTGTGTAGACTGTGTCAAATGCCTACAACACTGAACATGACTTTGAACATACAATGTGACCCCCTATCACATGTGCCACACATATATGTGTGTGGCCCCCACAATGCAAGCAGGCCATGACCATTGTGGCAATGGGGTCCAAACCCCCATCATCACAGTGACCAAAATGTAAGTGTGGGGTCCATAGCTGAAGCACATTTTGAACATTGTGGCAATGGGGTCCAAACCCCCATCATCACAGTGACCAAAAGGTAAGTGTGGGGTCCATAGCTGAAGCACATTTGAACATTGTGGCAATGGGGTCCAAACCCCCATCATCACAGTGACCAAAAGGTAAGTGTGGGGTCCATAGCTGAAGCACATTTTGAACATTGTGGCAATGGGGTCCAAACCCCCATCATCACAGTGACCAAAAGGTAAGTGTGGGGTCCATAGCTGAAGCACATTTTGAACATTGTGGCAATGGGGTCCAAACCCCCATCCTCACAGTGACCAAAAGGTAAGTGTTGACAAAGAAAAAGCTGCAACTGCCAAACTGCATGGATGATTCCTGGTCACAGAACATAAAACACATCAGTGGCAAAGTAGTGCATGTGTCCCATTGCAACATAGATTGGGGGAGGCAAATACTGCAGTGCAAATAAGACATACCTTTGGCCATGTGCAGACAAACAACACCCATGGGGGCTGACACAGTCAACATTCATCAATGACACAATGACAGAAGTGACCATCAGAATGCAGACCCACATATTTGCACCAATGGGCACACAAATGCAGATACCCTGTGGAGACTGTAGATGTGAGGTGAACAGATACCATACCATGGCAGCAATGGGACACACAAACCATGATCATTGTGCTGACCGATGACCTAGGAGTCCCAGGGACAGCAGGGGAAACACACCAAACAACATACAGCCAATGGCACACCTAAGATATGCCAATGCAGTGGTGCAGATGCACAAACACAAACAGGCAGACCCACACTGCACATCAAACACAACAGGTGAGGGGGAGTGCCAGTGTCCCCAGGCAACCACACAACACATGAGGAGGCTTGAATACCAATTACACAGATGTGCATACAGTGCCACACAAAGGTAACTCATGGATCCAAATCCCCTATGTGGGCAATCAGGCATTGTCAGATGAGAGGGAGCACAAATCACACATGTCACACAAGCACGTAGGAACAGCAACTGACACAGCAAGACACAGACACACCACAGCACTACCCCCAGGGCCCCCACAATGTGGTGACCCTGGGCTGCATTACAATCCCACTGTGATGACAAAGCTAAATGTCGTTCACACTGTGAACCACAGTCATGTGTCCTGAGCAACAAACTACCATCACACCTACACAAGCACAAATCAATCAGCACGGCCAGTAAGCCAAGGCCAACATGGAGGCAGGGGTCTACCGGGCAACAACTCTCATCTGCACACACTCAACACCACACACCTCGACCTCCAACAATGTGCAGCAGTGAAGCACACATGCACTGGTGACATTGCACATGCACCCATGACAATCCCAGGGTGGTGGGTGGGAACCAAGGTGCAGAAACACATCACACATGGCCACTCAACAAGACTCTTGAATGTCTGACACACTGCACACTACGCTGTACATGGACAAGACGGCAATACCACACCAACCAATGGGATCCCAGCCACAGTCACACACCAATGAAGAAGCCAAGGTCACCCACAAAGAACACACATAGACAACAACCAACATTGCAGCCCGGACCCTGAGGAGTGCCAGCAGTCACACACACAACGTGTCACAATCACTGAAAGATAACACAAACTGGAAATCACATGACAGGGGCAAACAACAAGTGCCAAGGGGAAACCTGACTGTGACCCATCTGCGTCTGCACACAAACTCAGCCCTGACAGCAAACACACCTATGGGTGACACCCTGATGACCAGTAATGTGCCATGCACCCACATCACAGAGAACCCAGGGAGAAGACTTGGGGGAACATAGGTCAACTCAGCAAGCATCACAAACAGGTACAACACTAGGGATCCCAGCATGCACAGCAAAACGGAAGTGAACACACAGACATGCTCATACAACACACACCTTGGGCGCAGGCAATGTCACAGGAGTACACACTGCCATCAGGGGACTCCACTCCTGTGTGAGGAAAGCTGTGCCATATGTTGCCTCAGTAGGGCCCCATCATGTCAGCTGAGCACTTGGTCACACAATCAACAATTAGCACCAAATGAAGGCTCCTGTCACATCAGCCTGGTCATGGGAGTGCCAACGAAATCATCAGCACAGATCCAACACACTTGTATAGCAATGTTGCACTGACAACACAGATGAGTCCTTCCCCATTGATGCCCAAACCTGCATGTCCAGTGGAGATGGCCACACGGTCAGGGAAGTAGACGAATTGAACAATGGCAGGCACAACAGATGTGCAGGGGTGGAAGCCACAGATGTGAAATTGCTAATGTAAGTAGGAAATCCCATTGCCAAATACTGAACACATGACACCCTCAGATGCTGCTAAGGATGACATGGATACACCACAGGATAGGACACATTCCCCCTGGACCACATGTGTTCCTGCACAGTAACACTTCATTATCATGAGACCAAATATCACCATCACTGCAGCAAGGGCATGGTTAGCATCATCAACAACATGTACATCAGAAGCATAAGCACTAGAGAACAGAAAGTTGCTTTATTCAGCATATGTGTGTCCAAAAACTCAGAGAACAGTAATGCTCCAACAAAGGCCAATGGCCAGTCCATCAAGTAAGTCAATACAGGGTGACAGTGGCAGATGTCACCCTACGCATGCCTGCACTGCACAAAACCAGGGACAATCCACTAGGAGGGGCAACCGGGGGGCAGGCCAGGCACCGCAGGGACAGGATCAGGGCTCACCAGGAGGAGGCAGGGAAGGGGTGGTGGGTGCTGGAGAGCCACTGACAACTGCAGTGAAGGTGTCTGACATGGTGTGTGCCGGCACAACTGGGGGCATGACTCAGATGTTGTGGGTGCTGGCACGACTGCAGTGGACCCTGCAGATGGAGTGGACAGGTCCGCCACTGCAGTGCCCAAGTCAGACAGGGTGGTAGTGGACTCCACTGCAGTGCCTACCTCCAGGGGAGGAGAATGGGGAACAGGCAAGGTGGGCTGGACAGAGGGGGAGGACACCCTCACCACATCAGTGGCACAGACAAGCGCAGCGGGGGGTGTGGTGCCGGGAGAGCAAGTGGCAGGGGGAGAAGGCCGGATCCTCTTGGGGATGGTATATCTGTGGGTGGGGGAACCTGGGGCAGGGTGTGGTGGGGCACCTGTGGAGTGGGGGCCTGAGGGATGGAGGAAGGAGACCTGGTGCCTGAGCTGCAGGGCGGCGGCAGGGTCTTGCTCTTATGACTCCGGGGGACTTGCGGGTGGGGGCCTCAGTCTGTCTGCGCCTGGGGGAGGGTGTCCGGGGGCGAGGGGCACTCTGCTCCGTGTGGGTGGGCTTCCTCTTCCCCCTGGATGCTGGAGCATCTGGATCGTAGGGGATGAGGCCGAGGTCACAGAGGAAGAGCCGCTGTGACTTTGGGGTTGCAGGTGAGGCAAGGGAGGGTGCTTTGGAGGGAGAGGCAACTGAGGACTGCGCAGTGCTTGTGGATGCGTGTGTGTGTTCCAGGGCCCCATCCCCTGTGAGTCTGGTTTCAGTCCCCTGACTGTGCGTGCATGTGCGTTTTGTTTGTGGCGTGTGTGTCTGTGTGCTGGACGTGTGTGTGCTGGTGTGTGCCTGTGCCGGTGTGTGTGTGCTTGGGACGGGTAAGGTGCTGGGGAGTGTGGATGGAGCAGAGGCAGGAGGGGTGAGGGACTGTCTGAGGAGGGACACTGCTGCCATCAGGGAGGAGTCCATGGACCTATTGCCCCTCTGTAGGTCAGACATGCCCGATGAGATGCCCTCCATGAACGACACCAGCTGAGTCAACAGAGCGGTGTGCGCATGGAGGACACTCAGCATGGCTGTCTGCCCTACATGGAGCTGGCGAAGGAGGTACACAGACTCCTCACTCAGGGCAGCAGGGGACACAGGGGCAGGGGGTGCGGTGCCTGGCCCAAAGGAGACACGCTCCCGAACATGGGAGCCTCCACGGACCTGGGGAATGGGAGCCGATGGGAGGGCGGTGGTGGTGCTGGTGGTGGCGGGGACAGCAACACTAGCTGGGGTGTGGTGGCTGCTGACACCCGCCTCCATAAGGGAGTCATCCTCCGAGCCGCTGTGGTCCTCAGCTGAGGTGGATGCTGCTGAGGACTCCTCGGTGTGGCTCCCCTCGCCCTCCGTGCCACTGGGTCCCTCCGACCACTCCTCGGCTGCTGACCCAGTCTGGCTCTCCGGCTCCTCCTGGTCCGTGGAGCTGTCCCCTTCCGTGGCCGTGGATGTATCTGCAAACAATGGGGAAACAGACAGACATCAGTCACCTGCACCAAACGCACACACCACTGTGAGCACAGCACATTACAGAGCAAGCCCTGGCATCATTAGTTGAACATTGCTAAAAGTGCCCTAACTGAACAGGAGAAGCCAATTGTCAGTCTGATGCCAACCATGGCACTCACATCCCACATGGCCTTGCACCCATCTGTCTGGTGTCTGTTGGATAGCAACACCCCAGTGTGGACACATGCACCACCTACACAGTAGTTGGACAGTGCAGAGGACACGGTGTAGCATGTGGACATGCACACATCACAACTCTTGCCACTGAGTCAGTGCAGGTTTCCGGATGAAAGGGATGCCCAGAGTCAAATAAGAAATGCATGTGATGCATACCAGCGACAGACACCATGATGCACCCATGTCCTGATAGCCATCGCCACAATGGTGTGCATGTAGCACATGTCACTCCCCTGCAGGATCACCAATAAGTAGACACATGCCATGGCGGAGGCATGACTGCTAAGTCATACATCACTGTCTCAGTGATGTATGACTTGGCAGCCAGACAACAACACTCAGCACTGTGTCACAATAGTAGGTCATGGGGAATGCAAGTCCTGGAGCTGCACAAGTGCACATGTACATCCCCCACACAACACATCATCTTAACCCTCATCTGTCCAGGTCATACCGATTGGACATATGGGAGACCTGTGACACTACCCTCTGAACCTGAGCCCCTCACAATCTGCTGTGAATGGGAAACAGCTGCCTGAACTTCACATTCGCATACCCCAGTCTGCACGGGCAGCTGATCAAACACCTATGTGACACACAAGTATCGTCTCCTATGGTCACATCTCCAGTGGCATGCTGAGCCCCTACCGAGAAACACCCCAGCAGTCCTGGCAACAAATCCACAGCACACTGACACAGAGGCAGACACCTGAGGGGTCAAATCACTGCGCACAACGTGTCAGCTGATACACGGGAGAGGGAGTACAGGTGTATTGGATGGGCTGGAGTAGGCATGACTGTCCTGCCCCACATGAATGAGGGATGAGCCCTGGACAGTGGATAGCTGGCTATGTATGTGTGACACACGTAATCTGCACACTCCTGGGGCCCAAACATTGTTCCCAGCCGCTGCATGGGTGTGTGCCAGCTACCCCAGGCACATGTGGTGGCTCAGCTCAGCAAGTGGACCGCATATCAAAGCAACACGCAGATTACATGTCCGAACACAGGCATTGTGTGAACAATGGACCCACCCATGATGCCCACAACAGAGTTAGGGAAACAGATGCTGTCCCCCACCTTGAGTGAAGCAAACTGCAAGGACACAGTCCCAAGTGACACAATTCCCTGAATGTAAGGGCCACACCTGGGTATCAGATGAGGAGTGGGCAGTGCACAATAGAGGGACATCGCTCCTGGACAACATGACTGCTGTACTGTGGCAGTTTAACCAGGCCAGAGGAGGGCACATAGGATGTAATACAGAGTTCACAGTGCAGTGTTTGACTCACCCCCTCCTTGCTGCTGTCTGGCCTTCAGCTGCCCATCCAGGTCTGGAAACACCACCGCCAGGATCTGGAGCATGTGGGGGTCAGGGTCCGTGTTCCGCACCTCCTGCGAGGAGGCGACAGCTTCAGCTGGACCCGTGCAATCCTCCGGGTCCAGCCCGAAGGTCCTGCCACCTCTTCTGGCAGTTGCGGATCCGGCGCTTGTAGACCCCCACGGACCGGACAGCCCGGACGATGTCCTTCCAGATCTCCTGCTTCCGATGGGCATTAACCTGTCAGGATGACAAAGTGAAAAGGCCATTACTACACATGCAACATATCCGTGCATGACACAGTTGTATATACATGTCTCAATCACAGGGGCACATGATGTACACAGGTAGTGCAACGCTGCCCATGGACAGTTTGCCAGACGTCACTACATGGTATCATTGCATGGGAAGTAAAACCTTGTTCAAATGCACTGTCACTGCACCATACCTGTCCAGTGCATGTCACTACACACTATGGGGGGTGACAACTACTCAGTGAGCCTGCTAGCCAGTGGCGTGCAGACTTTCAGCCTTGCTAGTCAGACAAAATGCACATTCAGAAAGGCAGTGCACAGAACACTCACCTGCTCCCCTGGTGTCCCATACAGCTTGCTGTACTGTGGAAGTAGGCTGTCCAGCAGGGCCTGGTTCTCCTCAAGGCTGAAGGCTGGGGCTCTCTCCACAGTACGTGCCATTGCAGGGTCCAGAGGGGGCAGAGACAGCAGCAGTGCAGTGGCAGATGTCGTCCTGGAGCATGTAGTGCAGGCAAGTGAGCTCTCAGGGGAACAGCCAGCAATATATATGTGCTGCAGAGGCAGATACTGTCCCATGTGTCCAAAGTGATAGGTCCAAGTCGTTTGCATCTTCTGAATCTGGCCAATACATGGAATAGCAGCACCAATACACACCCACAGCATCCTTCAAATCTTCAACTTCATGAAATACATGATTTTGCAACATTGTTGTCGGTGACCAACTGAATTTCCAGCAACCGACTCGTTCGAATTTCGAAAACGCGTCCGTTGCCAGGCTAGGCCATTGACAATGGGTGCGCACCGATCGGTCCATTGCTGTTCAACGCGTACAGGGGTACAACGCGTACCCGCACACATTGAATGCAATGGGCCGGCCGGGCGCACCGATCGGTCCATTGCGGTACAACGCGTACAGGGGTACAACGCGTACCCGCACACATTGAATGCAATGGGCCGGCCGGGCACACCGATCGGTCCATTGCGGTACAACGCGTACAGGGGTACAACGCGTACCCGCACATATTGAATGCAATGGGCCGGCCGGGCACACCGATCGGTCCATTGCGGTACAACGTGTACAGGGGTACAACGCGTACCCGCACACATTGAATGCAATGGGCCGGCCGGGCACACCGATCGGTCCATTGCGGTACAATGCGTACAGGGGTACAACGCGTGCCCGCACACATTGAATGCAATGGGCCGGCCGGGCACACCGATCGGTCCATTGCGGTACAACGCGTACAGGGGTACAACGCATACCCGCACACATTGAATGCAATGGGCCGGCCGGGCACACCGATCGGTCCATTGCGGTACAACGCGTACAGGGGTACAACGCGTACCCGCACACATTGAATGCAATGGGCCGGCCGGGCACACCGATCGGTCCATTGCGGTACAACGCGAACAGGGGTACAACGCGTGCCCGCACACATTGAATGCAATGGGCCGGCCGGGCACACCGATCGGTCCATTGCGGTACAACGCGTACAGGGGTACAACGCGTACCCGCACACATTGAATGCAATGGGCCGGCCGGCCACACCGATCGGTCCATTGCGGTACAACGCGTACAGGGGTACAATGCGTGCCCGCACACATTGAATGCAATGGGCCGGCCGGGTGCACCGATCGGTCCATTGCTGTTCAACGCGTACAGGGGTACAACGCGTACCCGCACACATTGAATGCAATGGGCCGGCCGGGCACACCGATCGGTCCATTGCGGTACAACGCGTACAGGGGTACAACGCGTACCCGCACACATTGGATGCAATGGGCCGGCCGGGCACACCGATCGGTCCATTGCTGTTCAACGCATCCCTGTATAAGTGACTGGCATATGTCACCATGCCTGACTTAGATGAACATATGCCAGCCACAGATAGCTCCCAGGGAGTGAGGGGCACACCTACAACACCACAGCCTGTCCAAACTGTATCATAAGGCATGTAAGGCTGCATTTCCTATTGTGTGTATGTTGGTGTACATGTTGTCCTGTGGGTGTCACCTGGGGGCAGCCACCCCCAGGCTGTGCACGTGTTCATGGGGACAGGATCCTGGGTGTTACGTGTACATGACCACTGTGATGTGCAACTGTTCATATCTGAGCATGTGCCATGGTCACATTTCACGGTGGTGTTTGTGTATGTCATGTCACATACCCCGTGAGTCCCATGTGGGACGGTATGTTTGAGCCAGGGTGACCCAGTGGCACAATAGTGATGGTCCTCCACAGTCTGTGTGCATGTAGTGTTTACAATGTCTCTGATTTCATGTGCCCAATGGGAGACAGTCTCCACATCCACGTTGTGTGTGCATGGACTTTGATGTTGTTCGTGTGTGTGTCACAGACGTCCATGTCTGTCCTGCAGAGGCAAGTGGAACCACTAGCTGTGGGGGTCATGGTTGTTTTGCTGTGGTGTATACATGATACTCCATGTAATGCCAGTGTCCATGTGGCAATACAGGGTCCCTGGGAATGTACCTGTCGTTGAGCTGTGATGCCTGGGGCACATCTGTCCTCACATGTCACTGTGGGGGTGATTGTGACATGGCAGCAGGAGATGGGAACTGTGACACGGCCTCATGATATCCAATGGGCCAACCTGGGACTTATTGATGCCACTTGTTGAACCGTGATGACAGATGTTGGCCATGTATGTACCATACATGTCCTTACGGAACTGCACACTTCATGTAGTTGTGCCTCATAATGATGTATGATGTGATATTGAGTGTGTTCAATGCTGCATATGTGGGGAGACTGACAATCTTGCTTTCTTCTCCTCTGCACTGCAGGGCTCCTGCTGTCCATAGACCATTCCCAGACCTGGCAACGATGGTGGAACGGGACAGCATCCGACGGTACCGCTTCACCAGGCAGCTGATTGAGGATTTGGCAGTGCAGTTGGCCCCACATTTGCAGCCTGGCCGGCCGTATCCTACAGCGCTGACCCCCAAGGTGAAGGTGATGGCAGCCCTACACTTCTTTGCCACCGGTACCTTTCAACATACTGTGGCGACTGCTGGTGGGATGTCACAGACCATGTTCAGCCGTGTGCTCCGCGATGTTTTGGAGGCAATGTTGCTATACCTGAACCGGTACATCTATTTCCCTAGACTGCAACGACTCACTGACGTGAAGAGTGACTTCTATGCCCTGGGGAGGATGCCGCATGTCATTGGCTCCATTGATGGGACACATGTGGCTTTGGTACCACCACAGGCCCAGGAGCAGGCCTACCGTAACCGCAAGCACTACCACTCGGTCAATGCACTGGTGCTGTGTCTTGCAGATATGACCATCTCACACGTGTGTGCCCATTTCCCTGGTTCAGCACATGATGCCTTTGTGATGAGGAGTAGTCGCATCCCCAGGATGATGGCACAGATGCAGAACCAGCGTGCCTGGCTTGTCGGTGTGTACTGACTTTGTGCCATTGTGTGTGATCTGATCTGTAGTATTCCGCCCACTTTTCCAAGTCAGCTAATGTGCACTTGTCTGTCCGTAGGTGACTCGGGATACCCCAACATGCCGTGGTTGCTGACACCCCTCAGGAACCCTGTGACACCAGCCCAGATGCGCTACAATGAGGCACATGGTCGGACCAGGAGAGTGATTGAGCGGACATTTGGTCTCTTGAAGAGCCGCTTCCGCTGCCTCGACAAGACAGGAGGGTCCCTCCCATATGCCCCAGCGAAGGTGTGCAAGATTATCATCGTCTGCTGCATGCTCCACAACCTGGCAGTGCGGAAGGAGTTGCCTCTCATCCAGGATGACAATGACCAACATCCGCCACCTGTGGAGGATCCTGGCCTGGACCACGATGCCAGTGATGATGATGATGATGGTGATGTCCGCACACAGCTCATCACCAACTTCTTTAGCTGAATGTGAGTATCCTGAGGTGTCATGTCAATGATGTGAGTTGGCATGATATGTGTAGGTGGTTCTCTGGTGCTGTTGGAGTGTGTCCATGGGCTACTTGACTGGATGTGTGTAGCGATGTGTGCTTACAGGTGGTCTGTACTCCCCAACAGTGTTGACATGCTAACTTGGTTCTGGGTGGGTATCTTGTAACATGTATTGTGCATGAGTTTTGCTGTTCTGTCCTGTTCTCCATTGCTTTTGACTGTGTGTCATTTCTGTCCTTCACAGGGTACTTTCAGATTCGTTTGGTCAACTGTGTCCACCGACGACGTCATTGTACTTCCAGGGTGGTAGCTGTTGTGTCCCTACAGGTGATGTGCGCCACACCCATGGACTTCATTTCTTCTACAGTTGTTGACTGTGTGCCCGCTGCCAGGTGGGATTACCTTGCATCTGTAGTGGTTACGACATGTTGCAACTGTGTAATAAACCTGTGCTTCACTTTGTGATGTGCGTTGTCTGTGGTCACACATTTGACTGCCATTTGCTTACTGCACCTGTGGGCTACTTGACTACAACTGGGAATAGGTGTGGTGTCTGTGCATTGCACCGTCTTTCCTGGCAACATCAGTGTAGGCAAAGAGTCAGAAGGCCTAGGTGTGTATGTGTTGTGTAGACCTGGTGGTGTGTCTCCCTCATATCTGTCACGTTGCCATTACTCACATGCCTGTGTTGTACTTGCTGTTGCAGTTCGCATACACAGTGTAATTTTGCAGTACATCATCCCCATGACAGCACCCACGTTGGAATCACAACAGAGGCAAGTATGGTGTATTAGTGTGTTTATTGTGATACATTTGTGTGAATAGTGCATAGTATGGTTAGTGCTGTACATTTATATTGCAATCAGAAGTTCCTAGATGAATTGAAAGTCCTGGTAGACAAAATCCCCAGTATCGGGGCCACAGTTGTCTGAGACATTGGTCCAACTTGTACTCCCCATGTCATGTGTGGGAGTTGTGTTGCCGTCAACAGGGTGAACAGTTTGCGCACAAAGGTGGACATCCAGAACAGGTTCAGGCTTCCTGGGGGTTGCACTTGGCCATCGGCCTCTCACTTGCCCCTCCTCGGACGACCCCTCTTCTTTGGGGGGGCCCCTCAAGTACAGGCTGCTGCGGTGCAGGGGACTCTCCGCCAGAGTCATCCTCCCTCCCTGTGGCAGTTGCAGTTGTTTCAGCACCAGATGTTGTTGGCACACAGGGAGGTGTAGACTGGTTGCTGTTCATCTGGCGGAGGCATTGTAATATGTCCCTATGCACCGCCGTCATCTCTTGCAGTGTGTCCCACTTGGACTCCACGCGGGACATGTGTGAGTCCAAGCGGGCATGATGGGCAGCCTGCTGCTGTTTCATGTCCCTGAGGAGCCCCACTACCTGGCTGAGATCTCCGGTGCTGGACTGGTACGCATCGGCTATGCGTGCCAGTTGTGGGTCATCATGCACACCAGACACCTCTGCAAGCAGCGACCTCTGTCTCCCACCCCTCCCACCACCCCTGCCGACATGTGCAGTGCATGCAGTGGCACGCATAGATGACCCTGGTCCCCCTTGGGGGTTGGTGGTGGTGGTGGTGTCCATGGCCCCACGTTGGTCCAGGGTTCCTGTGCTGGTGGTGCTCCTTGTTCTGTCCATGTCGGCAGGGATGGTATTTGTGGTGACAGTCGGAGGGGTGGGTGCAGGGGGTGCAGCTGGTGGTCCTGCTGGTGCTGCAGCTGGTGGTCCTGCTGGTGCTGCATGTTGACTTGCACCGGAGGTGCCAGGTTGGTCTTCTTCATCCGAGGAGGGCAGAGGCTGTTCGACACCAGTGAGCTCCGTATCCTCTTGAGCCTGGGACTGGGACTCCTCAGCGTCTGCTGCTGTGTCCCCATCATCACCTGTTTTTGGGAGACACACACAATGTATGTTATGTTTCTGCAGGCATCAATGGTTGACACACCTGACAGTTGTGACTGTGCCTCTGGGTGCGGGCCTGTACATTGCATTGTCCTAAGTTGTCACAGTCAGGGGTTGATATTGGTGTAGCACATTGTCCTGCATTATTTGGGCATTTCTATGTATTTGTTGGGGTGTGAACATGGTCTGCATTGGTTGTATTTTGTTGACAGCCGGCCCTCCTTCCCACCCAGCCAGTCAGTTATCCCACCATGGACTGTGCTTGCATTGCAGGGAGTGAAAGTTGTCTTTCAAGATGTCAGTCAGTGGTGTCCTGCTGTTGGTTGTTGCACAGTTGCCAGCGGGGCATTGTGCTCCCCACAGCAGTTGCCAGTGTCAGCCATCTTGTCAGTTGTTTTCCACTCCCTGTGATGTGAGCATGGTTCAGGGTGGTGTTGATGGGACAGTTGTGGGGGTGAGCTATGTCTGTGACTATGACTCCCATCATGCTATTGCCTCCACCCCACTTCCCAGCATTCCCATACTTACTTGCTTTTGTGGGGAGTTCAGTGTGTGTGGGTGTGAGAGCAATGGCAAGATGGCTGACAGTGGTGTCCTGCTGTTGGTTGGTGTGCAGTTCCCAGCATGCCCTTGTGCTCCCCACGACACAGCACCAGTGTCAGACATCTTTGATGGGCCTTTCCACTCTCTGTGGGATGTGCATGCGTGAGTGTGAGCTTGCTGGGCAATGTGGTGGGGGATGTTGAGCTGTGACTACGACTCCCATCATGCTATTGCCTCCACCCCCCTTCCCAGCATGCCCATCCTTCCTTCCTTTTGACTCTGCTTCCCTGTGGGGTGGGCTGCCTGTGCTGACAGGATGGCTGGGAGTGTTGTCCTGGCAGTTGTTTGGCTAAAAGTCCCAAGAGTGTCCCTGTGCTTCACACAGCATAACCCAGGGTGGTGGTTCTTTGTGGGATCTTGAGTTAGGATGTGAGGCATTGCATTCTCCCAGGTGGGTTATGTGGAGTTTGTGTTGAGGGGGTGTGTGAGGGGAGGTGCTTGTGACTATGGTCAGTGCTGTGAGTCCTCCTTCCCACCCAGCCAGATATCCCACCATGGAACGTGCTTCCATTGCAGGGAGTGGAAGTTGTCTCTCAGGATGTCAGTCAGTGGTGTCCTGCTGTTGGTTGTTGCACAGTTGCCAGCAGGGCCTTGTGCACCCCACAGCAGTAGCCAGTGTCAGCCATCTTGTGAGTCCTTTTCCACTCCCTGTGATGTGAGCATGGTTGTGAGTGGTGTTGATGGGCCAGTTGTGAGGCTGAGCAATATCTGTGCCTACTACTCCCATCATGCTATTGCCTCCACCCCCCTTCCCAGCATGCCCATCCTTCCTTCCTTTTGACTCTGCTTCCCTGTGGGGTGGGCTGCCTGTGCTGACAGGATGGCTGGGAGTGTTGTCCTGGCAGTTGTTTGGCTAAAAGTCCCAAGAGTGTCCCTGTGCTTCACACAACATAACCCAGGGTGGTGGTTCTTTGTGGGATCTTGAGTTAGGATGTGAGGCATTGCATTCTCCCAGGTGGGTTATGTGGAGTTTGTGTTGAGGGGGTGTGTGAGGGGAGGTGCTTGTGACTATGGTCAGTGCTGTGAGTCCTCCTTCCCACCCAGCCAGATATCCTACCATGGAACGTGCTTCCATTGCAGGGAGTGGAAGTTGTCTCTCAGGATGTCAGTCAGTGGTGTCCTGCTGTTGGTTGTTGCACAGTTGCCAGCAGGGCCTTGTGCTCCCCACAGCAGTAGCCAGTGTCAGCCATCTTGTGAGTCCTTTTCCACTCCCTGTGATGTGAGCATGGTTGTGAGTGGTGTTGATGGGCCAGTTGTGAGGCTGAGCAATATCTGTGCCTACTACTCCCATCATGCTATTGCCTCCACCCCCTTCCCAGCATGCCCATCCTTCCTTCCTTTTGACTCTGCTTCCCTGTGGGGTGGGCTGCCTGTGCTGACAGGATGGCTGGGAGTGTTGTCCTGGCAGTTGTTTGGCTAAAAGTCCCAACAGTGTCCCTGTGCTTCACACAACATAACCCAGGTTGGTGGTTCTTTGTGGGTTCTTGAGTTAGGATGTGAGGCATTGCATTCTCCCAGGTGGGTTATGTGGAGTTTGTGTTGAGGGGGTGTGTGAGGGGAGGTGCTTGTGACTATGGTCAGTGCTGTGAGTCCTCCTTCCCACCCAGCCAGATATCCCACCATGGAACGTGCTTGCATTGCAGGGAGTGGAAGTTGTCTCTCAGGATGTCAGTCAGTGGTGTCCTGCTGTTGGTTGTTGCACAGTTGCCAGCAGGGCCTTGTGCTCCCCACAGCAGTAGCCAGTGTCAGCCATCTTGTGAGTCCTTTTCCACTCCCTGTGATGTGCGCATGGTTCATGGTGGTGTTGATGGGCCAGTTGTGAGGCTGAGCAATATCTGTGCCTACTACTCCCATCATGCTATTGCCTCCACCCCCTTCCCAGCATGCCCATCCTTCCTTCCTTTTGACTCTGCTTCCCTGTGGGGTGGGCTGCCTGTGCTGACAGGATGGCTGGGAGTGTTGTCCTGGCAGTTGTTTGGCTAATAGTCCCAACAGTGTCCCTGTGCTTCACACAACATAACCCAGGGTGGTGGTTCTTTGTGGGTTCTTGAGTTAGGATGTGAGGCATTGCATTCTCCCAGGTGGGTTATGTGGAGTTCGTGTTGAGGGGGTGTGTGAGGGGAGGTGCTTGTGACTATGGTCAGTGCTGTGAGTCCTCCTTCCCACCCAGCCAGATATCCCACCATGGAACGTGCTTGCATTGCAGGGAGTGGAAGTTGTCTCTCAGGATGTCAGTCAGTGGTGTCCTGCTGTTGGTTGTTGCACAGTTGCCAGCAGGGCCTTGTGCTCCCCACAGCAGTAGCCAGTGTCAGCCATCTTGTGAGTCCTTTTCCACTCCCTGTGATGTGCGCATGGTTCATGGTGGTGTTGATGGGACAGTTGTGGGGGTGAGCAATATCTGTGACTACGACTCCCATGATGCTATTGGCTACACTGACTTGCCCAGCATACACAGAATTCCTTTCTTTCAGTGGTCTTCACTGTGTGTTGGTGTTGTAGTGGTGGCTACATGTCTGGATGTGTTTGTTAGTTATATTTGTGCCACTGCCTAGCTGTAGTTGTAGTTGTGTTTGTACATGTGATGACACGGTTAAATGTAACTTTGAGAAGGCATGTGTTGGGTTTATCTGACTGACATACACATTTTGGGATGATTCTGTTCTGGTTGCTGTGTAATTGCTAAGAGTGCATGGTTTGACTCTCCCCTTGACAGTGATGTGTGTGTGTATTGTGGCAGAATATTGTGTACATTTGTTGTGTACTCACCAGGCTCTGGGATGTTTTCTAGTCCATAGACGCTCACTGGCGGAAAGATGGCCCGCACCTTCTCCTCCCAGGGCCTGAGGTATACTGGCTTGGCAGGAGGGCCACTGCCGGTGTATTGGCTCAGGAGGTAGTCCTTCTTCAGCAGCTCCCGTACCCTCCTGCGCACGTCATACCACCTGTTCTGGATGTCAGTCTTTGTGCGCAGACATGGTGATTGTGCGTTCACCCTGTTGATGATCCTCTCCCACATCTTTGTTTTCTGGAAGATGGGTGTCTGTTGGACCAGTGAGCCAAACAGCTGTGGCTCTACCCTGAGGATCTCGTCTACCAGGACTTCCAATTCACAATCTAGGAACTTGTGATTCTTCTTTGGGGGCATGGTGATGGGTGGTGATGGTGAGTAATGTGTGTGTTGGTGTGCAGGTGAAGGTGTGTGAGTGTGTGTTTTGCTGGGTATATGTGAGGTAGCTATTTGTTGGTGTGCTGATGGTGTGTGGCTTGTGTGAGGGATGAGCTGTGGGTGTGTGGTTGCTGTCTGTTGAGTGCTGGCAGGTAAATAGCATTTGCAAAGGATCATGGTTGGGATTTGTGTCCTTTATATGGGTGGAGTTGTGGGTGTGTCTTTGTTCTCTGTCCCCACCCCCCCAGTATTTATTGGCTTTGTAATTGCTTGTTTGGCCTTTTTTGTGTATTTTCCTTAGTACTTTCTGTGCATGTTGGAAACGTTCTTGTGACCGAGTCGGACCCTGCAGTTGTCTCGTACGGTCTTCTCCGTTTCGTTCACGCTGTGTTTGTGCAATTTTCTATGCTGCGTACGCGTCGGTCGCGGTATTTTGTGTTACTTCGGCTCGCAGTTTTGTATGCGTGTCGGTCGTATGGCTTGTCCTCCGTACGACTCGGTCGTGGTTTTCGCGCCTTGCATCGTACTTTGCGGTTTGGAGTTCGCGGGTACGTTTCGGTCGGATTTGTTCCGGGTGTGTGTCGGTCGGTTCAATTCGCGTGTTTTTCCGGCCGGATTGCTGTTTTCCGTGCGGCTCGGTCGTTCGGCTTGTGTTCCGTATGTGTCAGTCGGATTTTGCACGCTTTGCATCGTACTTGGCTTGTCGGGCGCCACAGGTACGTGTCGGTCGGAATTAATTCCGGCTCCGAGTCGGTCGGTGCTTTTTCCGGCCCGAATCGGAATCGACCCCTTAATCTCCACGTGCCTAACAAAAATGAATGTGTCCATCTGTAACGTAACTGGTGGTCATGTAAAGCGCTCTGATACCTGATATCTTCGAGTCGAGTTCGCGCTAAATAAAAAAAAAAAAAAAACACTGTGATGTCCCCATCTAATAAAGTTGGGGAAACTAGGGGGTTGTGAATAATGAAGAAGGCTGATTTGAAGCTAGAGGATTAGTAGGGAAGGTTGTTGTAGCCCAAATTATTTTTTCAAATTTAAATAAAATTTTACCCCCTTAAATATACCCAACCATTAAATTTCCTGGCATTATATAAAAATATAAAACATCCTTGATGAAATGTCCTAATAAATAGATTAGAGAGTTAATTACATGCCACAGAATATGTGACAACTGCATGTCACAAACCTCAATCCTAGCATGTTGCAGGCTTTTGTGCCAATAAATACACTTGGTGGGTGTAGCAAATCTGCAATTTCTGCATGGTCACTCAAGATTGTCTGCTTTTTTCAGGACTCTGGGCACTTTGCCACTGCTAAACAGTCATGAAGTGCTTATGCTTCCTCTCTAAAGCATGTGCTGTACATTGGAACTCCTTATATGGCCTATTTAATTCCCATATATGTCAATTGTAAATGGCACCTAAAGTGCACCTATGGTTTGGAAAGGTAAATGTCATATGGCGGCCTCCAGTGTATATTTACACCACCCACATATTTGATAAAATCAGATGCCAAGAGCACCCCTCTTCTTTGAATAGGCTGATGTTTAACTGCACTGCAGTAACACGTGGTAGGGAACAGGGTTCTAACATATAAAAATAGGGCACACTATCTATTGGAGTTAGTCTGCCCTCATAGTGAAATAAAAACCAAAAGCTAGCCTGGCTAGACTTTTCTCCAATAGGTTTAGGTGGGCTTTAAACTCTTCATTTTCCACATCCACGCCACCTAGAGGAATGCTTCAAAGTTATTTCCTGCTTCGTTTTTAAAATCAGACTTAGGGGCCGATTCCGATCTCGGCCGGTAGGGCTCCGAATCGGATTCGGCTTAACCGGATCCGATTCGGAGCCCTATTTCCCGACCGATTCGTACGCACGTCCGGGCGAGCGAGTACGATGCGAATTCGCCAACCGACTCGTCCGGGCGTCCCGACCGCTCCGACCGACTCGTTCCCGGGTCGAACCGCACCGACCGACTCGCTCGGACTCGACTCGCACCGCGCAATGGAGACGTTCCCCGGCCGGGTGAGTACGATGCGCGACGCGAGCAGTCCGACCGAGCCGCGCACTCCGGCTCCAAAGAGCAGTCGGAGACGTACTTTGGGGGTCCGTGTCGGACCCCCCTGTACGCGTAGCCACGCGAGTCGCACACATGGGGGACCCATGGGTCCCCCCTACCTGTGCGTGTACGGCGCGAGTCGCTTCGCCGCGTACACGCTGTAGGGGGCGCCCTTGACCGCCTCGCACCCATTGAGTCAATGGGAGCCCGCGTACGCATTGTACGACCGGCTCCCATTGACTTCAATGGGAGTCCGACCGACTCGAGTCCGATGGCATGCGTGCGCATCGTACTCGTTCGGTCGGGCTGCCAGAGTCCGATTCGGTCGGAAATCTCTCCGAGTCTGGCTGGGTCGGAGAGATTTCCGGCCCGAATCGGAATCGGCCCCTTAATGGGGAAATCAGATTTTGATAACTTAAGCAGAAAAGTAATTGTGTAAAAATATGCTTTGGCCTACCTAAGACACAGCTAGCTCAAATCCACTTCTGTCACTCATCACACCTTCAGAACTGGAATACATATACTTGGGTGACAGAGTTCACGACTAGCTCTGAGGACAATGGTTTGCTCTAGGAAAGCCCAATGGGTATTAACCAATTAGCACATAGAAGGGATTAGCTATCTTGGAGTTGACAGGAACAGTTGGAAGAATAAAGCGCATCTTTAACACTACATCTAGTATGGCAGATGAAACACCTGCAACATTTGTGACGGAGTATCTCTTCCATCAAACTCTGACTATGGCCCAGAGTCTGAAGGTAAAACCCTTTTCTAGGACAACCCGCTTAGTGTCACTGACCTCTGTTACAACCTGGTTGACCTGATACTACACCTAGTTCTCGGCCCTCCACGAATTTCTGTTTTTCCATAGTGCTTTATTTTTTCTAGATGCTTTTTTACCTAAAGGATAAAAGATTTATATCTCTGGTTCCCCTTAACCTAGTTTGATTATCTTAGTATCTTTTTGCTCATTTATATTTTCTATATTTTTGCTAAATTAGTTTAGGAAGGTTATTTTGTTGTGTTCTTTAATTCAGAATTGTTGGTACTGCTTGAACTTAGAATGCACTTCTCTAGGGATTGCCTGCTGTTTTTGCCATAACTACTAGGGGTTGGGCAGAGATGTTCTCAGAATTGTGTTCTTTTGACCTAACCAGAGAGGGTTTACTGAGGTGGCAGATATGCCCTCTCCCAAATAATGCAAACACAAGGAGATGATGGACGGAGTGCTGAAACTTTTCAAACACTCACCCCCAGTCACAGATCTGGGTTGAATCCATCATCATTCTTTAGCTCACTTTGCCACCCCAGTTCAGACACCGCTATATGCAAATCAGTCGGGCTGGACTGTTCCCATTGGGTGCAGGGTCAAGACTGATTTGCATATGGCTGGGTCCAAACTGGAATGGCATGGTGAGCAAAAAAACGATGGATTTAGGCCTAGATCTCTGTACTGGGGTAAATGTACGACATTGTTCTGCATTCTGTCCATCAATTGTTGTTTTTGCCTCTCCCAAATAATGACCCCATTTCTGGCAGTGGTTTAATATGCCTATATGGTAGCACTGTTTATAGATACAGTGGCAGCATAAAATGCAGAGAGAGAGACAGAAAGACAGAGGGTCTGATTCATAAAGGTAAAGTTAGACCAAAAGTCTAAGTTTAGACTAAAAGTTGGACTTTACTATTTTCGATATTCACAAAAGGACTTATGATACTTATGAGTATTATGATAGGACTTATGAGTATTATGATATTATGACTAATGAGTATTATGACTTATGAGTATTATGATAAGGACTTATGATACTTATGAGTATTATGATACTTATGAGTATTTTTATGCATGTGGAGGTTTTGCACTTGGGGTGGAATCTCTGCCCCGAGTGTGGGATCGCCACACTCGGGACAGAACCTCTGCCCTCTGGGCGGATCACAACACAGTGAAATAAGAAGGCAATCATTGGTATATGCTGCAACACATGCGCCTAGATCCACACATCATGAAATCCAATGATATCTAGTGGTACAACCAACATGGTGGAAAATGCCTCCCCTTAAAATAGAAAAAAACTATATGAAAGCACTGTGCTATTACATATGTGAATGTGTAGGGAGTGTAGGGAATGTGATGGTAAAACACACCTCTGCAACAGTGTATATATATCATGTAAGACACAATACCAGAAACCTATTCATATGACCCTTCAAATGGCAACAAGAACATCACAAGTATATTTGTTACATCTTTTCTGCAGTTGCACATTTAACAATTGGCCATGTGTCATGTAATGTCTTCCACAGTCATTTCAAACGTGAATGTTATATACAAGTCAAAACCTCTAATCAAATCTCAGATTCCCAAGTTTCTCCCAACACTACTCACACGGTGCACAGTCAGAATATTGATTTTTAAATATCGACCTACCTTAATATCGAGTTTTTAATATCGTAGGGACAGAATATCGAAGTCAAGAATATCGTTGACCAGAATATCGACCCCAAGGTAAGTAATATCGTTTTTTTTCATATCGAAGTAAGTAATATCGAAGTAAGTAATATCGTTAGCAAAAATATCGTTGTCAATAATATAATTTTTTTTTTTAGTGTTATGTATTTTAGTATGTATTTTATATGTATGTTCAACATTTTTTTAATATATTTTCATAAATGTTTAAATAAATGTTTAGAAATTAGTAATTTTGTTAAAGTAAATTTTGTGTTTTAGTATCAGAGCGGGTTGTGGGTTTATAGGGGAATAGGGTGGGAAGTAATTAAATTAAATTAATTCATTAATATGTTTTTATGTATTGTTATTGATTATTAATTAATTCTTAATTAATTATTAATTGGTAATTAATTTCTATTAATTGGTTAATTTATAATTATATTAATTATACTTAATTTATTATTAATTTTTATGTATTGTTACTGTTAATTAATTTATTGTTAATTAATTATTAATTGGTAATTAATTTTTATTAATTGTTTAATTTATAATTATATTAATTATAATTAATTTATTATTAATTTTTATTTATTGTTATTGTTAATTAATTTATTGTTAATTAATTATTAATTGGTAATTAATTTTTATTACGTGATTAATTGATAATGAAATTAATTATGTGATTTTTTATGTGTAGTGGGTTGTGGGTTTATAGGTGAATAGGGTGGAAAGTAATCAAATTAAATTAATTAATTAATATGTTTTTATTTATTATTGATTATTAATGTATTGTTAATTAATTATTAATTGGTAATTAATTTTTATTAATTGGTTAATTTATAATTATATTAATTATACTTAATTTATTATTAATTTTTATGTATTGTTACTGTTAATTTATTGTTAATTAATTATTAATTGGTAATTAATTTTTATTAAGTGATTAATTGATAATGAAATTAATTATGTGATTTTTTATGTGTAGTGGGTTGTGGGTTTATAGGTGAATAGGGTGGAAAGTAATCAAATTAAATTAATATGTTTTTATTTATTGTTATTGATTATTAATGTATTGTTAATTAATTATTAATTGGTAATTAATTTTTATTAATTGGTAATTAATTTTTATTAATTGGTTAATTTATAATTATATTAATTATAATTAATTTATTATTAATTGTTATTAATTGTTATTAATTGCTAATTAAATTAATTGTGTTTTTTTATGTGTAGTGTGTTGTGTGTTAAAGGGGGAATAGTGTGGGAAGTAATTTAATGTTATTTAAGTAAATATTAATTTACATTTATTGGTATTTATTAATATTTTTTGTTAATTAATTATTTATGTTATTTATTTAAAAAAATTATTTAATTGATAAGTATGTTAATTTAACCCCTACGCTATCCTACATTTTCCACACTGTTACACTCACTGGAGTTGGAATAGTAATTTTAACCTCTACGCTATCCAACGCTTTCCCTACTGTTGCACTCACTGGAGTGGGAATAGTACTTTTTACCCCTACGCTAGCCACCGCTTTCCCTACTGTTGCACTCACTGGAGTGGGAATAGTAATTTTTACCACTACGCTATCCAGCGCTTTCCCTACTGTTGCACTCTTTGGAGTGGGAATAGTAATTTTTACCCCTACGCTATCCAACGCTTTCCCTACTGTTGCACTGACTGGAGTGGGAATAGTAATTTTTACCCTTACGCTATCCAACGCTTTCCCTACTGTTGCACTCACTGGAGTGGGAATAGTAATTTTTACCCCTACGCTATCCTGCGCTTTCCCTACTGCTGCACTCTCTGGAGTGGGAATAGTAATTTTTACCCTGACGCTATCCAACGCTTTCCCTAATGTTGCAATATGTGGAGTAAGTATATTTATTAATTTATATGTATATGTTTAATTAATTTTAACAATATGTATTAGTTATTATTTTTAAATATGTTTTAATATATTTCTTTTAATTATATGTATTATTTACTTAATTTTACAATATTATTAAAACATTTTAAAAAACGATATTTTTAACATCGATATTTTTTTTCCGATATTTTTTTTCCGATATTTTTGTACTTACCTTTATGTAGATAGGACTTCGATATTTTTGACTTCGATATTTCTGTGTTGATATTTTTGTAGGTCGATTTTCTGTCCGTCGATATTTTGTCAGACATTCTACTCACACACCTGTGTCAGTGCTTACCATCCCCCCACCTAGCTCCAGCTGATAGTTGTCAGCCCAACAGCCAATCACAGCATGGCTGCATACATAAAATCTGAGCTGCCACACACAAACGGTTTCAGACCTTAAAACATGTCGCAGAATGTATTTGTTGGTTTGTCCCTTGTGCTGTGGCAGAATAATTTGAGAAGAAGGAGGCGAGCAGAGAGGATCTTCAGATAAAGGATCAACCTCTTTGGGATGTGCAGCCAAAATGTTATCTCCGGATTCCTTTTTCCCCCTGACGTCATCTCGAAGATGGTTTGTGAGTGGGAGCAGGATCTTGACTCTGAGACTTGCCACTCCCACGCCATCCCAGCCTATGTCAAGATCCTAGCAGCTCTCCATTTCTTTGCTACTGCGTTATTCCAGGGGATGTCCAGTGACATTGTAGGCATTTCTCAGCAAAGCCAGTCCCTAAGCTTGTGTCAGGTACTGAGTTGCAAAAATAGGAGAGTGCATCTCTACATACGTATGCCAAATACACTGGCAGGAAGGCTAAGGGTTGCATGGGATTTCTACCAATTTTCCCGCTTCCCACTTGTGGTAGGTGCAATTGATTGTACTCATGTGGCACTTCAGCCACCTCTCCATAATGCACACATCTTCTGCAACAGATGTGCAGGGGGTTTGTGATGCCAGTGGCTGCTTTACTGATGTGTATGCAGTGTTCCCAGACAGTACACATGACAGCTACAAATTCTGCAGGTCACCTCTTGCCCGGTGGCTGGCAGAGGGAGAATTTGGCGACACGTGGCTTCTGGGTAAGTACTCAAACACCAGACAAGTCAGATATGTATAAATGTTGGTTTAATATACATAGCCATTACTAGTTACTAATTCTTGTGACACATACATGACCCCAACACTGCATGTACCAATTCATAAATTATTAATTCTACAGATGCAAGAGGGACATGTAAAAATATTTCCTCTGCAGGTAATGCTGCATATGCACTTTTAAGGAAGTGATACCTTAATTAATCTTCAGAATAAATTATAAGTGAAGATGCAAAATGAACACAGGCATCACTTATTATGTTGGGAACATTTCAAACACCAACATTAGATGCTTAGAAAAAGTGGTGATATCTGCGAATTTACTTTCACGATGATTTGGTATTTGTGACTATTTGGAAAATAAAAGCTTACAAGACTCAATGGCACACTTACCTGATGGACGGATGCTAGCGGGTCTGACTGCTGCAGCCAGAAGGCCTCCCACATCCCTGGATGAGGTACTTTGGATAAGTGAGGTACTCCTGACACCAGCTGTGATGACACAAATATATCCATATTTCTATACAAAGGATAACGTGTATTATTTGGCATATATGCATCATTAGAATACACTTTCAACACAGTTTGTGCTATTCCTCTTTAGATGAGTCAATATAAGCAATTTGGTACATACTTTTTTCTTTTTTCATATGTCTGTATTGGCATTTTTAGACCATAAAACAGCAATACAAAACATAATATGACAACTGCAGAGTTTCCTGATACCCATTTTCAAGAATACAATACAATACACTCCAATTCCAAGGAAAGGAATCATATCTGTACAGAAGCGGGACGGTGGGCGGGGGCAAATGAGGCACAAAAAATCAGTATAAATAATCACATAATGTCCATTAGTCTTGTGGGAATAGGGGAACCCAGCCAGCAGCCTATATAAAAGGTCCTCATCTGGGAACCTCGAGGGTCGAGTGCCACCCCCGGCAGCATGTGGCTCACGATCGTCTCCCACATTGTACATACTTTAGTATTTAAATTTAAATGCAGAGTCATTTTTTCATTAGTCAAAATGTTATGAAATAGAATACTCTAGCATATGGAGATGGGTGAAAACAGGGATATTTGACACACACCACATACTGTAACATGTCATCCAATGTAATAGACTATGAGCGTTAATAAAGTTTATTGTCAGTGACCTTACCAGAGTCTACCATCCGTCCAGCGTGTGGTGCCTGACCATGTGTCACACCCGTACGTGAAGCCAAGGTGACTGTAGTATGTGTTTTCCTGTTTTGCATTTCGCCCTATGTGGGAAGGGTATGTCCAGACGTGGGTCCCGTGCTCACTACGCCACTGGAGTCAAGCTATCCTGGCTGATGAAGGCTGATAGCCTGAAACCGGTCCTAGGATGCTTGATTCCGGTCCAGGGAAGACATGGCTTGGCAGTTCGGTCTGGACTGTTCCCATGAGGCACAGGGTCAAGACTGATTTGCATATGGCTATGTCTGAACTGGGGTGGCGTGGTGAAGCAAAATAACGATGGATTAAACCCAGATCTGTGACTGGGGGTGAATGTTTGCCAATGTGCAACATTCCGTCCATCATCTTGTGTGTTTTGCATTTCGCCCTATGTGGGAAGGGTATGCCCAGACGTGGGTCCCGTGCTCACTACGCCACTGGAGTCAAGCTATCCTGGCTGTTGAAGGCTGATAGCCTGAAACCGGTCCTAGGATGCTTGATTCCGGTCCAGGGAAGACATGGCTTGGCAGTTCGATCTGGACTGTTCCCATGAGGCACAGGGTCAAGACTGATTTGCATATGGCTATGTCTGAACTGGGGTGGCGTGGTGAAGCAAAATAACGATGGATTAAACCCAGATTTGTGACTGGGGGTGAATGTTTGCCAATGTGCAACATTCCGTCCATCATCTTGTGTGTTTTGCATTTCGCCCTATGTGGGAAGGGTATGCCCAGACGTGGGTCCCGTGCTCACTACGCCACTGGAGTCAAGCTATCCTGGCTGATGAAGGCTGATAGCCTGAAACCGGTCCTAGGATGCTTGATTCCGGTCCAGGGAAGACATGGCTTGGCAGTTCGGTCTGGACTGTTCCCATGAGGCACAGGGTCAAGACTGATTTGCATATGGCTATGTCTGAACTGGGGTGGCGTGGTGAAGCAAAATAACAATGGATTAAACCCAGATCTGTGACTGGGGGTGAATGTTTGCCAATGTGCAACATTCCGTCCATCATCTTGTGTGTTTTGCATTTCCTGGGGAACGTCACAGGAACTAAAAGGATAGGAGTATAAAATTATTTTTATTCTAGTTGACACATGTTAAAACCAACATATACTAGCTAAGATCACGTGTGAGACTAATGATGGAGTTTATGTAAAATATCTATAGGTTGTCTGATGATAATGTAGTACATGGGAGCCACTTCTGTTCATATATACGTACCAGGTTGTGCCGGTGGTAGTGGTTGATCTGCCCCATGACGTTGACTTCCTGCAAGTGCAAGAACCTCTGCTCCAATGGATGGGTCTTCTCTGGATGTTTGTGGAAATTAAATGAAGAAGTCAACAGACAAATACAATAAATTGTGATTGTGTACCATTTTTTACATAGTTGCTTAATTGCAGTGACAATGCAACTATGATGGTTACTGATTCATGCACAATTAGATATGCCAGTTACAAAACTACATTGAAATCATCAGCAGAGATGGGCCACTGTTTTTGAAGAAGAAATTGGAAGTTAACATTTGCAGTACTTAGGATTCTGGGACTTGTAGTGTGATAGACAAAATTGAACACATGAATATTTGCACAAGCTTGAAGTGACTTCCATAGTAAAATTTGCTGTTCATATTAAACATTTATCAAATAAAGTCAACTCCGACCAATCCGACCCCAACAATTACAGCCCTATCTCAAACCAGCCTACTCTGGCCAAAATTCTTGAAAAAAGTGTACACTTACAGCTTCATAATCACATCTAGCAATTCCAGCTCCTCGACCTCTCCCAATTAGGCTTCCGATCGGGTCATAGCACCAAAATTGCCATGGTCCACATCGTCGACGACATTCTACGCTCACTTGACCAGAATGAATTATGCCTCCTAATCACATTGGATCTGTCAGCAGCTTTTGACACTATTAACCATGTCACCCTCCTAAACCTTCTTGAACACAGGATGGGCCTCTCTGACTTCGTGTTGAAATGGTTCTCAGACTTTCTAAATAACAGTTTTCAAAGCATCCTAATCAACCACACTCTTTCTGACCAGTTTCTACTGTCACTAGGTGTACCCCAAGACTCTATTCTCCCTGATTTATATATGGAGCCCCTCACTGAAATCCTTAAACTTTCCCACATCTCATAACACATGTATGCTGACGATACTCAACTCTACATAAATCATCTATATCCTCAACAACACCATGACTGAAGCACAACACTGGCTGTCCAATAACCACCTTAAACTCAGTGCCCTTAAAACTTAATTCCTACTGATCGCGCCACTCCCAACCACAACCCCCAACATCAAAGACTGTCTTCCCCTTCTCCCTGCCCTGAATTGTACCCCACACATCATTGACTCTGCCAAATCCCTAGGTATTAACTTGGTCAAAGACCTTTTCATGCAAAAATACATCAGCGCCATCACTAGAGGAGCTAACCAGCAGTTCCACATTCTTAAGAAGCTAAAACCTTTCCTCCCTGTAGCTGACCTTACAACGGCATTTTAAGCCCTTGTGCTATCAAAATTAGATTACGGCAGTACTACCCATGCTGGGCCTCCCACAAACCTCACTTATACCATTAAAGGCTACACTGAATACAGCAGCTAGGCTCATCACTGGTTCTAAAAGAAGTGACCGCATCACCCCGACCTTCAATCA
The DNA here is from genome assembly GCA_963921515.1 of Calotriton arnoldi. NCBI lineage: Eukaryota > Metazoa > Chordata > Amphibia > Caudata > Salamandridae > Calotriton > Calotriton arnoldi. The sequence goes on along the minus strand of CAWUFW010006410.1, from coordinate 129,107 downwards.
CTGAAATGGCTGCCGTTTGAGGCTAGAATTCATTTAAAAATTGCTGTATGACCCACAAAGTGCTGCACTACAATACACCCCTCCTACCAGACCCACAAACTGACCCTATCGGGTGGAAACAGGCCTTCTAGAAGTACTAGCTCCTTACTTACTTAAGCGACAATAATTTTAAAAAAAAGAAAACCTACAACAGATCCTTCTCCACAATTGCACCAAAATATGGAACTCTCTCCCTACCGAGATCAGATGCAACCCATTTTTAGGAAGGAAGTAAACATTTTACCATCCAACAAATTCCTCTCACACTGAGCCTTCCCCCTTCTCCCCCTAATATCTGTTTGTTGCCTTTTATCACGCCGGTATATGTTTGGTCCTGGACTCACGCTAGTCTATATACTCCTATCTTTATAGTCTATATACTCTCTGTTTACCTTATGTGCAATCATATCGCTGCCTACTCTGTTAATAACTTTGTTATTAATATTCTATTATTTGTATATAATTTATTTAGGTTTTCTATGCTTATAGATTGTATCCACATGTCTTCCTGTTATATCTGTTATTTTTGTACACTGCTGTAAAGCGCTTTGTCACCCGAAAGGGTTTTGTTTGCTCTATATAAAACATCAAAAATAAATAAATAATAAAAATTGTTTAATCATCACATATTACCTTGCTCTGCATTAAGGTCATCATTCACAGGCAGCCCATGCAGCAGATGGGGGTGCATGGTGGAGAGGACGTCCTTCTCAAGTGGTGTGAGATGGAGATGGGGGTCCAGTTTATCCACCTGGGAGAGGTCCAGCCATCTCTATCCCGGTGAACTTCTCCTTCACCCACCTCCTCTCCTCCTGCCACATCTTTTTGATGTCTGTGATGGTCTGGACATCCTCCCCCATGGCATTGACTGCATTAGCCAACTGCTGCCATAGGGCTGCCTTTTGTGTTGCACTGCTGAGGAATGGAAGAAGATCATGTAGTTCCCCACAACAAATCTGACAATCATCTGGTTATCCTCCTTTGTGAAGTTTTTCTCCCTCTTCACATTAACTGGCTTATGCTAGGCAGATGGCAAGCCAAGGAGCAGAGAAGGTAGGTGAAGTATGGGTGTGGACAAGAGCCTTAGATATTTGTTGCTGTTCTGTGGTTTGCAGTGCGTGAGTTGCACGTGGCATAAATTGTCGGCAGGTGTATGAAATTACACTTACCCACCCCGAGTGCAGAGGTTCCGCCCCGAGTGTGGAGGTTGTGCCCCTAGTGCGGAGTTCCCACACTCGGGTGGAGATTTCGGCCCGAGTGTGGAAACTCTGTCCCGAGTGCGGAACCTCCACAGGCATAAAGATACTTCTCAGAAATCCCTTTGTGAATACCGAAAGTAGTAAGGTTTGACCTTTGGTCTAACTTTACCCTTGTGAATCAGGCCCAGAAAGAGAGAGGGAGAGAGAGACAGAGACAGAGAGAAAGAGAGAGAAAGACAGACAGAAGGAAAAAGGGTTATAGTTTCTGTGGTGCACATGTATTTTTAACCTTCAGATTGGTGGTCAAAGACCATGACTTTTTTCCACTGCGAAGGCCTACAACCCAGCCGCTAAATGGACGTATTTCCTTGTGTCATGGGACACTACCTCATGAGCAGTTCTTTGTGGCTCATAAAAGTAGATTTGTGTGATTTCACCATTATCGCAACCTTATTACATAATCACAACTCCACTGCGACCTTTCTATTTTTTTAATTGTTAATTAATGTTTTTTGATTGTAAGTATATTGTTTTTAATTAAATGTTATTTTACTTCACATAAAACGTATAAATTCCTAATATTTTAATTTTATATTTCCATTGTGACACCGAAAAGACTATTGTAATTGGTAGGGAGTTAACAAATGAACATCCAACAAAAAAGTCTAAAATTACATTTCTTTTTTATTAGATAATGTATGGTATCAAATAACATAATCAATGCACAGCAAACAACGTTAAATTGCAAACATATTGAAAATGACAAGGCTTACTTTACTGTAAGAGTTACATTCCATTTTCACTATCCAATGACCGGCCTGAGTCCTTTTGTACAGGTTGACAACCATTATTGCTTTTTTAAACTTCCTGATTGGTGTTCCCATTAGGTTTCATTGATGTATTACAATGATCACCCCCCTACTTTAGCTAAAGAAGAAACACAGCCTTTTTCTTCAGAGAGCTATAAGGCTGAAAAGGCATCTTTGATGAAAAATCTGGGACTGAGAACTGTGCTGCAGCCATGGATGGAGAAAGTGGTTGAACCCACCTCCCCCTTCAGAATGGTGGATTGGATCTAGTACCAACCCCAGTAGTTTCTGCAATCAGATATACATTTTCAAGCATCTTCAATGACCCAAAAAATTACAGAATGATAGTCCTTCTTGATATCGAATCCAAATATTATGCCAGCATTTTACTGGAAGAACTGTCAACCTGGGCTGAATCAACACAGCGCCTCCCCTTTAATCAGACCGGCTTCGTAGCTAATTCAGGCACAACCAGCAACCTACTGACATTAACTGTTTTGATGGAGAAGGCAGACGTTCGTCGTATCCAACTATACTGCTGCTTCGTCGACTTCAAGGCGGCTTTTGACCGGGTGCCACGCGGCCGCCTATGGCAAAAATTAGAGCACTGGGGTATACCCCCCGCCCTCTTACAAGCCATAATCCAACTCCACACACGAACCTGGATAAGAATAAAGTTGGGAGACGGGTCCCATGTTTCAAAAAAGATCCAAACAGGAAGTGGTGTTAAACAAGGCTCGGACCTATCCCCCATACTTGATAAGGTTAACTCCCATCCGCCTCAACTGGACGGAACCCGCATAAGCAACCTGTTATACGCTGATGACCTTGTGTTACTGAGCCACACAAAGGTAGGCCTGCAGAGGCTACTCGACGAACTCTTTCCCTACACACTTGACAATGCTCTCGAATTGAATCTGTCAAAAACAAAAATAATTCATTTCAGCAAACAGAAGCAGCGGAAAAGTAGGTGGTTTTTCAACAATAAAACCATCAACACAGTGCCACACTATAAATATTTGGGAATCTTCCTTGATTCCAGAGGTTCCTTCACTAAACAAAAAGATGCCGTCAAGGCTAAAGCACTGTCGCTTGAGGTTGCGTCAGCAAAACTCTCAAAACATCTACTAGGGCCAAGCCTAACTCCACTGCTCAAGGTGATGAAGGCCAAGATCACCAATTCCTTATCATACGGACACAAGATTATGATGGGCACAACAAACATCTTATTAAATAAATCAACCACCAGAATCTTTAAACAAGCATGGTGCCTGCCGAGGTCTTCATCCCCAGCACAAGTCAGACTAGAACTTGGCCTGCTAGATCATAACGGCGTCGAGGCTGGCGCATTTATTAAGTTCTGCAATAGACTGCGCAACTTCCGGGACGGCAGTCTTGAGGCCAAACTTTGGAATGAAATATCGACCAGCACATCTAGCCAAAAATATCAGCACCACTTGGTCCACTCCCTACAGCTACTCGGAGTCACGGATTATTGGGGAACAAACCCATCACAACAGGCATTGAAGACCGTAATCAAGCGAAGTGTTCGGCTCTGGTCTTTTCACTCCGACAGGGCAAAACTATCCAGAATGAAACACGCCTGGGCTGTTGTCTCCGATTACAAATTGGGGGTTGAGTCATCCAACCTATCAAGCACATACTCACTCTTTTGGAAGGTTAAGTTCATGGCCCTAAGGCAGGGCGAGTGGCCCTTTTTAAAGCATCTGCCACAATGGCGGCGCCCCAGTCTCAATATCGAATGCAGGGAATGCGGCTACCACTCCGAAAGCATGGAGCATATATCCTGCACATGCCCAGCTCTGCTTAACGACAGAAGGACTTTATTGCGAGAGGAGTGGAACAAACTAGGTGCTCGTACATGTCGTCAGGCCATAATAGCGGCTATGAACCCAGAAAATATAAAGCTGAACATTCGGTTCACCAAATTTGTCATAAGAGCTGCTAAAATGCTGGGGAAAGAGAAGGCAGCAAATCTTCCGCCGGTTGGCCTTGCCAACTCTTTGTAATAAAATTTTAGCGGCCGCCGGCCCCTTCAGCTTGGCCTACCTGAACACTGTCTTCAGTATTTTAATACTAGCCGTCACATTTATTTGTCCCTTTTTTTTAGACTTTCTTAAAACTACCTCGTGACTGTTATGTTATCCAACGACCTTGAACCATAAAGACAAAGGAATATTCGGACAATTTTTTATTTTAACCCATTTTTATCGCAAGATTACTGCACTGTTTTTGCACTAACCCCGGTCCTTTTTTTCTTTCTTTTTAAACTTTTGTATATGTACACGAGTTACACGTTTTAACATTTTGTTATGGTTTTTAGTAATCAAACAATAAAATTTGAATTTAATTTTAAAAAAAGCATCTTTAAAATTTGGGACATTGGCCCTGATTATGAAATGGGTGTGAGGTTTTACCACACTCAGTAAAACTCAACACAGCATATTTGTTGGGTGCAGTAAACATCTTCAATTTCTAGTTTTGATTGTGGAATTGAGGTATTACATGTATAATTTGGTGTATCCTGAATCAAATTCTACATGTATTAGAATTTAAAGGATATTTTCACCCAGTATATTCTGGCAGGTTTGATGTGCCAAAATCCACAAGGTGAAAATTGTTCAGATGGTAGAACTGAAAATTAATATCCATGCACAAACAGGGGTCTGTATATAAATTGAAATTCAATGGTCCACTCATAATCAGTGTCTCTGTCATTTTTTGACCTCTGGTGAATGAATGAATGAATGGATTTTTATATAGCGCATGGCTACCCGGAGGCATCCCAGCGCTGTAGCAGGACTGAGGAGGAAGGGGAAGGTCTCTATGGGAAAAGCCAGGTCTTCATTTGTTTCCGGAAGGCCAGGTGGTTGGGTTCCTTACGAATGGAGAGAGGTAGGGAATTCCAAAGCTGGTGGACAGGATAAGGTGCCAGTATTCCCCGAAATTGTTTTTACTTTGGGAACCAAGATTGGCTGGTTTGTACTGCTATAATCTTTTTGGTTTGAAAGTTTGAGGCTACTACAGGACCACTGACATTGAATATTTGACCTGGTGGAGCCCTCACTAAGTATGGCACCCTGCCTTACACCCCAGAAACATTTTGAGCTTCATCTCCAAGGGTAAAATTCATGAAAGAAAAATGGTTTTCTAGTGATCCTGTTGAGGATGTGTTTTGAGCAGCTACATTTTTCAAGTTTATCTTGCTCACAATGGTGAGCCTCTTTAAAAATGTAGAGATCACTGATTGGCGAGGATGTGTTCTCTACATATTGTGGTCCTCTGTCCATCAGAAAGAGGTAAAACCACGATGCTATAAATCAGGCTCTAAATTTCTGTTTTTTTTTTTAAGTTATAAAGTGTTTAGGTGACATTGTAACATTGTAGCTGGCTGCATTTTCAGTGCTTGGTTATCTGGTTATATATTCCAATCTCTTTCACAAATAATAATAAAATGCAGAGCACAACTACAAGGTTTTTATATATAAAATAAATCACTAGTAATAGCATGTTTGCACATTCTGCAATAAAAAATAAAAATAAATAAACATTGCGCTCAATGCACTGCACTGTCAATGCTTTAATCAGTGCTTAATTTGTAAAATATGAAGTGCAGGTGCTCAAATGTTTGTCGGAGGCCACACCTTCTTTTCTCTGGCTCCACCCACTTCCTCCACTGGCTCCACCCGCATCCTCAACTGACACTGCGAAAAGTCAGATGAATTTCAGCAACGGAGCCTTCCTCATAGTAAAGTTTTGATAGGAGGTTCCCCTGCCCTGTGAACATTTTGAAAAAGATTAAATCAAAAGTGCATTTAAAGCACAATTTTGGAATAAATTAGCTAAAATCACTAATGCATTGAAAAGGGACAATTCCAGTGCTCTATGTGCCAATTAAATTAGATTAAACGCCACCACGCTCAAACAAAAAAAAAGCAGTGTTGGTTTGGCAATGGGCATGGAATGACCTGCTTAGTATTATTTACAGTTATTTATACTCGTGGTGGGCAGGGCGTCCGGGGCACTGCCTTATTTATTACACTATATAGCTAGGTAGGCCTGCAGGTTTGGCCCAGGGCAAAGCAAAGCATCCTACATTTAGAGAAGGCAAACGTGCCTTGAAATGAAAATGAAACCATGGGCTCTGCACCAGGGTGAAACAGAACCATTAGGTTTTACAACTCAGAGCTGTAATCCATATTTTTCATAAAATTCCCTGCCATGCGACCAGGTAGCATTGAAACAAGCCAGTTATAAGAGGGAGGTAGAGACCCCTCTGGTGACTTGTAGCGAAGTTGGAAAGTTCCAATACCTATCTTTTCAGGGTAAACAAGCAGGACATTTCAGCAGGTATACATCCAGACTATCGCTATGCCCAAGATTATACTAGGGGTACTGTGAGGGGGTATGAAGATCAAAACTGAAATAGTGTCTCGCTGTTCTAGAGGTACAGCGCTGTCAATCATAATCTTCGGAAAATTGCATTTTACCGTTTGCCTAATTTTTCACGTTGCTCCCTTGTCATTCTGTGTGAACCAGAAAAAACTGTCAAGAACAGTACGTTTTTGAAAAACAGTGACTATTTGGAAGATGTGCTCCATATGTGGCAATATATTGAGTGCAAATTGTAATTCAAATTACTCCACATAATTTTACAACAATAAGATTTTAAGCGGATAAAGTACCCACTGTGAGTGACTCTTTTTGACACCTCGATTAACTGTTACAGGTCCTTATGTTCCCAGTCTTTTAACTAAGTTCAACACTCTCAGAGGTCAGGTCACATCATCCAAAATCTCCTATGTTCTCTTTGAGAAAGTACATTTGCCTTTTTTGTGCCATAATTGAAGATCCCTTCACTGGGTGCAACATAAAACTCAAAAAAGTAACCTCATCAACCCATATGTATATAGTGTATAATCTAGAATTTTCCATGTGAAAGAGTCATTCTGACTGCTTTTTCTTGGTCCAACACTTAAAACACAAAATCAACCAACGTGTAATACCCCACAAGAAGCAGCATAATTTACTCCACCCTGTGCCTAGCAGGAATGAAAGACTATACTGTAATCCAATCGGTATCCAGAAACATAATCAAATGTGACCTCTCTAGTAAGAGTCAGATATTCCTTCGTGTTTTAAGGGAGGTAGAAATGGCTCTTGAAACTTGCATTAAGTGACGTGCAGTTTCGCATCTCTGTTCTCTCGAGTATGACATTACCTCCATGCTTCAGAGATTAACTGTGTAAAGTAGACTTTCCGGATCTGAATTTTGGGAATTATTTATGGGAAACGAATCCCCAGTACCTGACCTTTAGTTTTGAGAGAACAAAATCACGTCTGTGTTCCCTGAAAGCAGTGCTTAGGGTTTTATGGCCTTGATCATGATTACGATCCTTTCGTTGCATTCAGGTGGTGACGGCTGCTCGACTGGTTTATAGGAGCCTGCCTGCTGCTGCTGCCTGCCTGGACTGCCCTCAACCTCAAAGTCGTCGGGCTGATGATGGCTCGTCACGGGGTGAGGGTGTGCCAGGGCGTGGCAATCGGAAAAAAATCTGTGCGCGCCGCGCTGCCTGCCCTACACAACATCCTGCTTTTCATGGCATTATTTAGCCACTATTAAGCCAGTAAAAGCGGAGCCACTGTTAAGCACTGAGGCTGGGAGGAGGATACTAAGTTCAAACAAGGCAGGGGCCGGGCAGGGCCTTTAACTTTAAACCCGGCCGACCGCCGGCCCTATATCGTGATACGGGGCAGGGCCTTCTTTAACAACGTAACCCCGGCCGGCCCTATTCTGATATAAATACATTTATTAAGTTTAAGTGTATGTAGTACCGTGGGCCGGGGCAGGCCAGGCACAGTGTGTCATCGAATCTCTTGTTGATGGAGATGGAGCCGGAGATACCGCGGTGGCGGTGCCCGACACGCCACCACGCTAAAAAAAAAAAAAAAAAAAAAGTAGCGTGCGTTGGTTTGGGCATGCAATGCATGGCATGATGACTGCTTAGAGGCGTGCGTACTACTTACGGTTACGCTCGTGGTCGGCCAGGGCTGCGGGGCACTGCCTTTCCGCCTGGTGCTACTGCTGCGCTGCCTGCCCTCAGCGTGGTCAGGCAGATGACTCGTGGGGTGCGGGTGTGCCGGGCGTGGCAATTGGAAAAGATCTGCGCGCAGCGCGCACAACCAAATCTAGCCTAGGCCCAGCCCAATCAGTGTCTGACTCCCGCCCACCACCGGCAACACTGAACTAAGGAAGGGCCGCCATGACGCCATCACAATGATCACATATATGATGATGATCAATGCACTGACTGAAATTATGCATTAATCTTTGCTCAATGCAGTCTCCGGCCGGCTCACAAGTCACAACGAAGCACTCACTGGGACTCGGGGAGACCGAGAAGTTAGAACAGCACTCTGCGCCAAGTCAGTAAGCTAACATCATGTAAAATGTGACGTGCAGTCATGCAGAGTTGTAGACCCGTGTAGACCCGGCCCTGAAAAGTAAGTGCCGGTGCTAAGCACCGGCAAGCACCGGCACAAATTAAGCACTGGCTTTAATTAAAACAATTAAGAGGGATGAGGCATAAGATCGAGGCTGCTTAAGTGTTCATAAGATTAAGTCCTGTCCCACTGAATAAAACCTCCACAAGACAAGAATTCAAGTCAAATCATAAAAGTTTATTCAAAACTAAGATCACTACAGACGGCAAAAGGTTGTCAGTTAAATCATGGGGAATCAGCAATCATAATGAATTGAAATCAAATAATGCAAGAGAATTACCATAGGGTCGAATCTCTAAAGTAAGTAGCAGCTAGAACATAGGCATCGTTAAGTAAGAGGTCCAACACTGAGTCCATCTCTAAAGTCTATCTCTAGAGAGCAACCAAGAAAGTCTAAGTATTAATCAATAGAGAGACTGACATAGAGTGTGCTCGCTAAGCAAGTACAAAATGTTCCAAGAATAAATTAAATGACAGACTAGCGTAGAGTCTGCTCAATAAGCAGGAACAATTCTGGCACATATACCAAGAAATATTATCTTTTATTGGGTTTTAGGCGGAAGAGCCACAGCATAAGAGTGCCGGATTAACCAAGATACATTAATTCAAACCAATCACTTTTCACATACACAAACTACATCAAATAAGATACATCTAGTAAACACATATTTTGCTGCATATTAATAAAGAGGTGTGTGGGTGTGCTATTTTCAAGGGCCTTGAAAATAGCAACATGCAGGAACATCTTGGACATATATTCCTTGTGAGGAAGGCTCATTAATACAATGTACTACTACATTAAACAGCGGCATGAACAAGGCTTCTATTTTGCTGTTTTTCTGAAATGGAAAAGCACACAGAGAAACACATGCATGTGGAGACTGCTCATTCACATAAAATAAAAATGCACTTTTTTCTGCAGATATGTAATGGTGGTAATGCAAGATGTTTGGGGGCTCAATCAGGCTAACCTAAATTCATCTAAATTAAGCATTATCATTATTCTTATGTTTATTAAAAATGCTCTCACAACTTCAAGGCAAGAACTATTGTCTTTGCCAATGCTTGTTATCTCCTGGTATTGTGACTGTTGTAATCTATTTGTATTTTGTTATTTTATATTATATTTGATAAGGAACTATTAAGTACCAAAGTATTAAATATGGGAGGAGGTAGTTACTACATTCAATAGATGAGGAAATGGGTGCATTACCAACAAACACCACAGTAAGGAGAATAAGCGCTTCTGGATGCAGAAAAGCACACAGCAGAATAGTACTGTTTGTATTTTTAATAATTGTATCTGTGTGTTTTGCAAGAGGTATGTTCTGTGCCTCAGTGCCTAGAAACTGCATACAGCATATGCTGTTATATGAATCTCTCCGACCTGAGTGGTTAGAACCCCAATTTAGCAAGAGCTTGACAACCCAAGAATTAGATACGGTGAAGGGTTGCCCAAGAAAAATAGTAGGAACTCTGTTCTAGATGCAGTTAATATAAAATAAAGGGTAAAGTCCCAGGGCCAAATTCACAAAGCTTATTTTAGTGAACATTCTTCTGAAAATTCAGTGGCAGTGGTAGGTAATACCTAAGTCAAGATTTAAACACCACTTCAGGAGTAGTGTTATGAATCGAGCTCACCGTTTTTAACTATGACAAGTTAAGTTGTTTAAGCAGTGGATATTCTCACTAGTTGACAACTTCAGAGTGGGCTGTTTGATGTCCGGATGGAGATGCCATGGCAAGGCTTCATCTGGTTTTGTGTATGAGTGGAAAAACATGGTAGACTCAGATCCACCTTTTAGGCAGGCTGCAAGTTACACAGGAAGAGATTTACGAAAGCAGTTATATGAATTATTATGCAACTTTCAAGAAAGAGAATAAATAGCCTCTCCTGAACCCTAGACCTTAGACCCCGTGGGCCCCTACCTAAACATGGGCATGGAACTGATTAACCAGATTACGCGGTGAGTACTGAGTTTCTTCTGTATTTGCAATGATAGAATCTATGGACCCTCGAAATTGGAGAGAAGTGATAGGAACTAGTAAGCCCATTGTTCTGATGAGGGAGATTTCTGATAAATGTGTCCTCTCTTTGAGATTGAGAAGTTTAGAGCAAGTTGTAAAAAAATTAGGAATTGGGATTTCCAAATAGCGATTTCTACTGAATCACAATTAGGAAATCGCAATTCTTAATGTAAGAAAACAGCACTTTTAATTAGTGATTCCTGGTGGGTCACAAATCGACCTATCTCATGAATATTAATGAGGGCTATCATAGATTGCGACCCATTAGGAATGATAGCCATCACAGGAATGGTAGCCTGCTGGGGTCAGCAGACCGCCATGTCTGTGATTGCTTTTAAATAAAGTTTTGTAGGAGAAGAGTAGGCCTGTTCTTAAAAAATATTTTTTTAACATTCTCATAGGGCAAGGGATCCCCTCTGGACCTCTTCCCATTTGTGAATGGTTAACACTACCATTCAGTAGTTGGTAGAAAATTATTGTTTGGGACTCTAATTTGGTCACAAAACATTAACATAGCACTGCAATTCGATATTTGGAAGGGACGCCCTAAACATACTCCTCCGAAATGCCGAATCACAAAACCAAATTGCGACTTGATAGCAGTTTACTGAGTCGCAATGTGGCTTTTGTAAATTTCAAAATGTTTTTCTGCGGTTGCAAATTGACGGATTCTGATAATCGGACCGTTTCCAACCTCCCAAAAAGATTTGTACATGTGGCCCATGCTCTTAAACATTGGATATTAACCACATTAGACCTACAATCCCTGACTAACTCTTGATGATAGCAATTCGGCTTCATCTTTGGTACAGTGGATAAGCATCCTGCGAGATATTCTTTTGGGAAAGATGGAAGGTTCTGCACATGACAAATTAACTATTAGTTGCAGTGCTTGAGAAAGTAGTTCAAACTGACTCAGTACCTGCAGTTATTTTGTTGATTTTGACAACAAAATGAATAAGCTATTTGTGGAAGATTTCAGAAGGATCAAATGTGTAGCACAGGCATTTGGAGGGGACTGGCACAATGTTTAACATTTAAAAAAAAAAATCATTATGTGATGATTGCTGGCAGCCATAAGTTTGGTTCGTAAAAGTGAAACATATTTCGTAGCGAATGTGTGTGTTTTCAAACATTGTTGGCGTATTTGTGCAGAGCCCGATGCAGGATTTCTTGGCTTGAGACTACGGAAAAGACCCAACGTTGGTATTTTTATCCATCAACACACCTTGAAGGCAGCTCTAATCCATGCTGAAACATTTAAATTCTATAAAAACGATGTAGCATAATATAACATAACACAGCATAAACTAAAATCTACTCCTAGATACAGGATCAGAATACTAGTGTCAACTTCATTGTACACTCTTAAATATTAACTGGTGCCTTGCTGTAACATACTTTCTTTTTTCTTTTCGTCAACCTTTTTATCTTTCTCTCTTCATTTTTTCCTTTAGGATAATACCATTGACTTTCTAGAATATGTGGCGGCTTTGAATCTCGTTTTGAGAGGGAAGCTTGAGCATAAGCTAAAATGGACGTTCAAAGTATATGACAAAGACGGGAACGGCTGTATCGACAAGGCCGAACTGCTGGAAATAGTTGAGGTGGGTCACTCCTCCCTTCTACTATTGAGTGAATGAGTGTCTTTTCATATATTGTAATTGTAATTGTAATTGTATTTATATAGCGCTTACTACCTTTGAAAAGGCGTTAAATCGCTTTTCGGCAAGTAGCACAATACTCCGGAACCCAAAAGGGTTTAGTGGTGGATTAGTATATCTATCTATCTATCTATCTATCTATCTATCTATCTATCTATCTATCTATCTATCTATCTATCTATCTATCTATCTATCTATCTATCTATCTATCTATCTATCTATCTATCTATCTATCTATCTATCTATATCTATCTATCTATCTATCTATCTATCTATCTATCTATCTCTCACACACTGTGAAATTAATTGCCTGTGCGTGAAATAATTTTGGAAGGACAGCGGCACCTGGAAAATAAGTGAAACGTTGGCAGAGTTAGCAGTATAATATTATGCTGCGATTATGGGAAATTGCAAATTTCGTATATTATGAAAAGCAGCCGTGGAATGAGGGAGCAAAGAGGTTTTGCCAACAAGGGAGACAAGGACCCGTCTTTGGTAGTTTGGGACATGCATGGGAACAGCCAGTGCTTTAAATGGGCCGATACTCACCGGTACTGAGTACCGGCACTTTTACATTTTCGGCGCTTGAGTACCGGAACTTCTCTTTGTCCAAAGAGATTACCGGTACTCATGGGGATGTGAGCCAAGCTCAGTGAAATTGGCATTTTCAAAAAGAAGCGCACCGCAGCTGACAAAGAGTGGGTCGGTTTACGTGAAACACTCTGATCGAGTGCTAATCTCGCCTTACAATGTGCTAATTGAGCGGCCTTCAGAAGGCATTCATTCAGAGCTGGCAGGAAGTTTGGGAGGGGCCCGACTCACACTGTGATTACTGACACAGCGTCCACTTAGGCTCTGTGGAGTCCATAGAACTGTACGTGTGTGAGCAGGGCCTGCTAGTGCTAACAGGCATATTTCGTTACTCTCGGGAAATCGAAGAGAAGGCTTCCTGCTGGCATAGCAGGGTACAGCAGCACTTGTTTGCAACCAGACTGAGGAGGAAGGTGGCGATAGTGATGCTGTAGCACAGCACGTGGGAATCAAGGTTTAGTAATGTGGGCAGCAGCGAATGTAAGCGTTTCTAAAATACATGTCCTGAATGCCCTGTCTGCGTGCTGAATGCTTAAATGGGTGCCCCTGGCCGGATCCCTTTACGCTGCCCATAGCTCCGCCACCTAGCCCCACCCCAAGCCCCCCCCCCTAGTCCACATCTCAATTTGGTGAGTACCTGCACTTATTTTTTTCCATTTAAAGCACTGGGAACAGCTACTTCTGCCATTACCCATGTGCCCTATTGTCTCTCCAGCTAATGAACTGAGTTGAAATTCAAGGAAATAGAGATTACACACCTATCCCGCCACTCCTTAAACCCTGAATCAACCCTAGTAGGCATCGATTATGAGTTCCCATATTAAATTCCGACCCTTTACAAACCCTCTGTGTATCAGAATGAAAGTTTGCTGTTAAAATACAACAGTCAAAGTTGGAGTTTTCCCCTGATAAATGTCAGCAGGTCAGGCCTGGCAAATTACTCTGGTAAAGAAGGCAGATTAAGCACCTAAGCAGCAACATCTTTACGCTCTCCCCATTTATATGGGGAAGCTTGTGATTAGTGTTAATTATCACATGTGATAAATAACGACCCCCAGAGTACAGTTATATATCGGGTGCGATCATGTACACACCAGTACAAGGCACTCGTAATCAAGGCCTTAATCTCCCAAAGGTTTTTCCATATCCCAGCCCTTTGTGTGAGAGTGAATATTTAAGAATCTTAGATCCCAGTTGCACAGGTCTTAGCATCCTCCAGTTTATCCCCATGTTCATGAATCCGCAAGTCCCCATTCAATAACCACCCTCCAGTCCTTATAGAAGATGGAACATGAGTGAGTGAGTCTGTCAGCGAGGCAAGAAGTCACCGAGGTGACTCATGGAATGATTGTGAGCACTCGAGTGAGTCAATGAGTGAACATTTGTGCGACCAGTGGGGATTCAGTGCTAATGTGCAATGAAGAATTTGTGCAGCCTGTTTTTCCGTAAACAATTTGTAGCCTAGCTTGAATATGCAGTGATTAGTCAGTAATCCAGACCCCTGCAATGTGAAAATGAGCAGTAATAAACATGCTGCTCAAATTTGCGCTGATGCAGTGTTTTGCTCACGGAATTAATGTGAACGGTTTCCATCAGCGTCGGTTGGATAGAAACCAAGTGCAAAAGGTATGTGAAAGGCAGAGCACCTCCCTCCTGGACTCTGTTTCCAGTCCTGGACTTCAGTGTGATGGTATAATGCATTCTGGGGGCTGTAATCTTGTTTTGCTTCCACTGAACTAATTAGATGAACACACCTGAAATCAACTGTTTTTAGGTACAAATTTCAGGATGGAAGACAGTGTCCATAATGACCTGGAGTGAGGTGATCACTCTATATGCAGAAGATGTAGGTTATTCCAGATTGTTTCCCATACATTAGAACTACATTGTCATAGAGTCTAGTTTACCTATGCAGAAAATGTAGAAAATCGTTTAAGATTCTAAATGTCGATGTAGGTAATTGGGGGTTAAGACCTACAACAGGCAGAGTCCAGGTGCAAGGTTCAGGGTGGTGGAGCCTTTTTTGTCCCCGAGGCTCTGATCAGGAGCCAGCTAACTAGCTCTTGGAGTCACTCTGGTGGTCCTGGGTTCAAGATGCAAATCCAGACCTTTTCACTCGAGCAGCTGGGCAACAGGGCAGTGAGTAGCATTATTTCTTGCAGGAGTGAAGCACAACAGTCCTTCTTCTGAGCCTTTCACAGGTCCAGATGTGTACTGAGGAGTAGGGTCTGAGGGTCTACTACTTATAGCTGGTCCCCACTTTGAGGTGGGAGAAGCTTTTTGAGTCCTCACCCTACAAAAGTGTCTCGAATTTCCAGCCTCTCTGCCCTGGCCCAAGCTCCTCTGGGGGCACAAAAGACTAGCGTGAAACCGTTTGTGAGTAGGCTGAGGCAGAATATTTTTGATGTGGTAGGTGACAGCTCCTCCCCCTCATCCTGACGGAGATGACCCATCCTGCCAACACCTATTCCCACTTTGTCTCACTGTCTGGGTGCAATACACAAAGTCAAACTGCCAGCTACACCTGGTCATGTCACCCAGGATACAGGCTGTAGACACCAAATGTTTGGGACAAGAAAATGGGAACAGTCTGCAAGTGGCATTTTCAGAATTGTGACTTAAAATCTAATATTACCCTTACAGAGGGTTTAAAATTATAATTCTTTACAGACCAAATTTGACTTCTCCCAATTGAAAGCTATCACTTATTAAATGTAATACAATAACCCAACATTATCCTATGGGAGAGGTAGGTCTTGCAGTTATGAAAACACATTTAAGAGTTGTGCACTACCTGGACGTGTAAAAGTTAGGAGTACTTGTCCAACTGTTTAAATGCACTGCACCCTGCCCTGTGTTCTGTTTCGGATCTACCCTAGAGGTGACTTATATGTATTAAAAAGGAAGGTTTAGGCCTGGTAAAATGTGTATTCTGCCAGGTCGAAATGGCAGTTTAAAACTGCAGACACACACCCTGTAGTGGCAGGCCTGAGGCATGTTTAAAAGGCTACTTAACTGTTTGGCACAATGAGTGCTGCAGGCCCACTAGTAGCATTTAACTTACAGGCCCTGGGTATGTGTAGTACTAGGGACATTCTAGTAACTTAAATGTGCCAATTTGGTGTAAGACAATTTCACTTGTTTAGAGGAGAGAGCACAAGCACTTTAGCCGCGGTTAGCAGTGGTAAAATGTGCAGAGTCCTAAGGCCAGCAAAAACGAAGTCTACAAAAAAAGGAGTGAAGGCAAAAAGTTGGAGAAAACCACACCAAGGGTATCAGGTCCAAGAGTCGATTTTTCATCCTGGTTCACCAATGAAGATCCATGTATTGCTGAAAATGATAAGGACCCATTAACACGGTAACACAACTTCTTCACCCCCAGGAAATCAAAGGGCACCAGGGCATGGATTTCTGGGATCCGTTTATGCTAAATACGTCTTCTTGTCTCCCCCAATGTCCACAGTCACAAGTGAGTACCGGTTAAAACATGTGGCTCAGGACAGGATTACTCTTGTCGACAATTAAGTAAACATTAATTAGTGAGACATAATTCTAATTGTTTCATGTGAAGCTTCTGAGTCAGGCAAATGCCTCAGTATAGCTGGCTCAGTTGGCTGCAAATTATCATTTTGAAACCATCCCCACTATGTAGAGATGAATGATGTCAACATACTATAAATAATTCATCATGCATAATTTAGTCTCTGCCCCGAAGATCCCAGCTTTGTTGGTTCCCGAGGTTGGAACATTCATTAGGCCGTTTATTCATTTTCAATATAGGGGCACTTTGCAGAATCAAGTGCAACTTATTGATGTTCTTTAATGTTGTTCTGCACAAAAGTGCCACACGTGGCACAGACCTAGGCAAGAGGGCAGCAGACGGCTTACATGTCTGGAGAAGATGCTCACATCATAACATTGCACTGATGAAGATGATATATTAATGTGTGAGAAGGGTAAACAGTGGATTTACAACCTCTTACTGGACAATATGCTGTCCACACAGGGATATCTGTGACAGCAAGGATACAGGAAAATGTGGACAAAAAGGTTATCAGGTTAAATAATCCCTTGTTTAATGGTCTGCTATGTTCAGTCTATTGACTAGGAAAGCAAATAGTAGCTGAAAAAAGATATAATACATTATATGAAACTTTAGATAATGGCCTGGGCATGTTGCTTAAGGAAATGTGGATGCTGCCCAGGCTATTGTGCTTTGCATAGGGGACTCTGTGGCAGCATACATGGATATGGGACTTTACACAATGAGACTATGGGAGCACGCATGGCTATGGTGCTTTACCCAATGGGAGTCTGTAGAAGCATACATGGATTTGGTGCTGTACAGACTAGGACTCTGTGGAGACACACATGGATATGGGACTCTGTAGAAGAATGCCTGGATATGCTGCTGTACCCAATAGGAGTTTGTGGAAGCATACATGGATATGGTGCTTTACACATTGGGACACTGTGAGCACGCATGGATATGGGACTCTGTGGAAGCATGCATGGATGTGGTGCTTTATATAATGGGACTCTGGGAACATGCATGGCTGTGGTGCTTTAGTCATTGGGAGTTTGTGGAAGCATACATGATATGGTGCTTTACACAATGGGACTCTGGGAGCACGCATGGATATAGGACCCTATGGAAGTAATCATGGGTATGTTACTTTACATAATGGGACTCTACGAGTAGGCATAGCTATGGCGCTTTTCCAATGGTAGTCTGTGGAAGCATACATGGCTATGGTGCTTTACATAATAGGACTCTGGGAGCACGCATGGCTATGGTGCTTTACCCAATGGGAGTCTGTGGAAGCATACATGGATTTGGTGCTTTCAAACTAGGACTCTGTGGAAGTAAGCATTGATATGGGTGTCTGTGGAAGGATGCCTGGATACAGTGCTTTACACATTGGGACTGTGTGAAAGCACACATGGATGGGGTACTGTTCACACTGGGAATCTGTGGAAGCACACATGGAAATGGTGCTTTACACATTGGGACTCTGTCGAAGCACACATAGATATGGTGATTTACACATTGGGACTCTGTCGAAGCACACATGGATATATGGCGCTGTACACGCTATGAATCTGTGGAAGCATACATGAATATGGTGCTTTTCCAATGGTAGTCTGTGGAAGCATACATGGCTAAGGTGCTTTACATAATGGGACTCTGGGAGCACGCATGGCTATGGTGCTTTACCCAATGGGAGTCTGTGGAAGCATACATGGATTAGGTGCTATTCAAACTAGGACTCTGTGGAAGTAAGCATTGATATGGGTGTCTGTGGAAGGATGCCTGGATACAGTGCTTTACACATTGGGACTGTGTGAAAGCACACATGGATGGGGTACTGTTCACACTGGGAATCTGTGGAAGCACACATGGAAATGGTGCTTTACACATTGGGACTCTGTCGAAGCACACATAGATATGGTGATTTACACATTGGGACTCTGTCGAAGCACACATGGATATATGGCGCTGTACACGCTATGAATCTGTGGAAGCATACATGGATATGGTGCTTTTCCAATGGTAGTCTGTGGAAGCATACATGGCTAAGGTGCTTTACATAATGGGACTCTGGGAGCATGCATGGCTATGGTGCTTTACCCAATGGGAGTCTGTGGAAGCATACATGGATTAGGTGCTATTCAAACTAGGACTCTGTGGAAGCACACATGGATGGGGTACTGTTCACACTGGGAATCTGTGGAAGCACACATAGATATGGTGATGTACACATTGGGACTCTGTCGAAGCACACATGGATATATGATGCTGTACACGCTATGAATCTGTGGAAGCATGCATGGATATATGGTGCTGTACACGCTATGAATCTGTGGAAGCACGCATGGATATATGGTGCTGTACACGCTATGAATCTGTGGAAGCAAGCATGGATATATGGTGCTGTACACGCTATGAATCTGTGGAAGCACGCATGGATGTATGGTGCTGTACACGCTATGAATCTGTGGAAGCATGCATGGATATATGGTGCTGTACACGCTATGAATCTGTGGAAGTATGCATGGATATGGGACTGTGTGGAAGAACACATGGATATGGTGTTTCACACACTGGAATTCTGTGCAAGCTTGCCTTCATGGTGCTTTACATACTGGGGCACTATGGACGCTTGCCTGGATATGGTGCTTTACATACTGGGGCACTATGGCTACTCGTTTTGATATTTTGCCTTTCATTCCAGGGCACAATTGGAGCGTGCCTGGAAATGATTCTTTACTTACTGGCAAACAAATGGTCTGGTTAGTGTGCCTTATACAGTGACAAGATAGTTGTGCTCCGTTGCTTTACATAGTGAGGATTGCGAAAACATAACTGCATATTGGGGCACATGCATCAAGCATTTTACTGGTCGCAAACGGGCCGATTCTCAGAATCGGCCCGTTTGCGACCGGTAAAATGCTATTTACGATGCATCAAGCCCAAAGGCAATCGCAATTAAGGAAATCGCAATATTTGCGATTTCCTGAATTGAGAATGCAGTTAGGGAATCGCAAATTGCGATTCCCTAAATGCGATGCATCATGCATTCACAAATTGCGTTTTCGCAATTTGGAATTGTAAATTACCATCAACTTCAAGTTGATGGTAATTTGCAATTACTTAGAAAAATGCATGAAATTGCATTTTCTAAGTGCCATGTGTGCGCCACATGTGCACACATGCCAATTTTGGGGGTGCAGCAGGGTGGCCTTTTGGCCCCCTAGCACCCTTCAAATTGCATTCGCAATTTGAGAGTACCTATTTGGTACTCGCAAATTGCGAATGACTTCCTATTCATTCCTATGGGCCTCTAGGCCCATAGGAATGAATGGAAAGGCATTCCTTAATAGCGAGTCGCAATTTGCGAGTCGCTATTAAGGAATTTGTAGGAATCGCAATTTTTTTTGCGATTCCTACATGCATAAGGAATTGCGATTCCTAAATAGCGATTCCCTAAAAATCGCTATTTAGGAATCGCAATTCCATTCTTTGATGCATGTGGCCCATTGTGCTTTCAATATTGTGCCTTAAACCCAATTTCACGATCAGTGCTACATGTGATCTCTGTGCAAACTGAAGTTTGCACGGAGGTCAGAGGAACGGGTTCTATGATATTTATCCTGCCCTCGCAAATTTCCCCTGATATATTCAGTAGGTCAAACCTGCCAAACGTTATTGAGGGAAAGGACCTGGAAATGATATCCAAAGATAAGAAGGTGTCTTTAGTGTTTCTATCAATCTAGCTACAGCACCTGATCGCTAATATCGTATGTAATACTCCCATAGTCCATCTCTGTGATTCCAACTCTCAAGTTGAGGAAACTCTGTTTCTTCCTAGAGCTGAAAAATAATTATCATCCATGAAATATATGTGAAAAGCATTCTGCGTTATTATGCTTTTCTCACTAAAGGCAATTACCTTCTTTGTCATATGTACAAACCCAGTGATTCAAATGATGTTCAAAGTGACAGTTTAAAAAAAACTGCAACAAAATAAATGCACATTACTGTTATATAGCTCACTTAACAACAAACAACCACTTTCCCATCCTGTTGCAATACCTGAAGACAATATGAATATCAAGAGAAAAGTTAGCAAAGTCTTTGATGAGATGAGGGTCATTTTCGCGCCTCACGTAGAAATAAATCAGCTGAAAATGCACAAAGGATGATTCCTGAAATACTGTTTGGGAATAAAATCTAAATCCTTCATACAGTGGCAGTTTCCTAGGATACTTCTCTGTGTCCAGTCTGAACAGTCTTTCGTTCATACCAAGGATAGTAATAATCTACAAAGTTATCAAAACTCTGGCTACAAGGTCCCAGCTTCAGCAACTATGTATCTCAAAACACTCTGGACCACAAGAAACCTATTCTCTGTGATGTCAAAGTAGCTGCCACTACTTGCAATGATTGTGGGAGTCCTGTGGTTTTATGGAACATGTACTTTCTTTGACAGAACACATGTATCTTACAAAGTGTATCCAGTGAAAATGCAAAGCGTCCAACACTCTGCGCACACTGCCAGCCTTGCATTCTACAGTGCTTGCGGGCCAGTCGGGCACCAAGAGGTAAATGCGGGTGGACGATCATGACAAGTAGGCTCAGTTTGCATTGGTAATAATCAAGGAACAAGGCTCCCTAATAATGAGGGCCCTTTGTTCCTTGATCATTAAGACATGCTTCAGGTCCCTAGTGATTTCGAGATCACCCTTGTCTTTTTGATTACAGCTTGCATTGTTAGTCACAGACTATCATTCATGGTTGACTGAGTTAGGGTTGGGGAGAGGGCAACATCTAGAATTTTGTGGAATTTTTAGCAAGGTGTTTATAGGGAAGGATTCTGGTAAATCTTTGCAGTGGAAAAAGTTCTGTTGTTTTCTCGTCAAAGAATATAATTTTTTTGATAGTACAACATTACTCTCATCACCTCAGCATTGCATGGTTCACAGCTGGAATGCTTCAACCATTTGATGGTGTGAGGAAATGTAGGAATGTAGGATCTGCTTACATGGTTACCCCCACTTTTTGCTCAGTGTCAGTATGTTTTTGACTAGTTTGACTGTGACCCGGCTAATCAGGACCCCAGTCACTGTGCTTTCTCCCCAAATTGACCATGGTAAGTACTTCTGTACATCCACAATTGGCTACTGGGGTACCTTTGTAAGTCCCTAGTACATGGTACTAAAGTACCAAGGGCATAGGTACACCAGGGGTGTCCCATGGGCTGCAGCATGTTTTGTGCCACCCATGGGAGTACACTTAAACTGCGACTGCAGGCCTGCCATTGCAGCCTGTGTGAGTTGGTGCTTACACCTCTCATAACAGTGATAAGTTTCCTTATATCTGAGGTCACTGCACTTAAAACTTATAAGTCACCCCTATGGCAGGCTCTTTAGTCCTGAGGGCAGGGTGCTACGTTGTAAGTGTGAGGGTGCCCCTGCATAAGCTGGACGCCCCTACAAACCCCGTAGGAGTCGATTCTCCAGGCTTTGTAAGTGCGGTCAGCCATTTTAAAACATATAGTGGACATCAGTCAAAACTAGATGTCTAACTATTTAGCGGCTGCACCGAAACTGGTAATGTTTGGTATCAAACATGTTTGAATCATACCCCAACACCGATTCCACTGTTGGAAGTATGGTACCATGTACTGGGGGTTCCCTTGGGGTACCCCCTGTACTCCCGGTAACAGCCTTTCAGGGTCTGACAGTAAGCTAGTGCTGCTGCCGACCACAGACATGATTGTGCCCTCCTGTTGCTGAGCCAAGCTCGAGCAGGGGAAGGTAGAACAATAGGTCTCCTGTCGCAGGGAGGTGTGACCACATACCAGACAGGACTTAGTGTATTGGGCTGGGGTGGGGGCGCTTGCCACCACCACCAGACTGCTTTGAAGGGCACATTTGGTGCCCTCCTTGCATACTCCAGTTTGAGCCAGTTCACGGAGACCTTGGCTCCCGCTTTGGTGGGAAACTGAACAAAGGACATGGGAGTATCCTCCCTCTGTCCAGCCCCTCTTTTGTGAGGGACCCCTGAGTCGTTCCAATCCTTTCCTAAGGTACTTAAGAGCATCCCTGTGGGTGTATCTTCAGATTTGCTGTGGGACAAGACTCATGCTTGAAGCCACGTCACTCTTCGACCGTCTGGACACTTGGACTTCACTGGACTTCGCCTGGAACCGACACTGCACCAAGGAAGACTCCTGCTGCTCCTGGTCTCGCTGTTCTGTAAGACGTCTTCGTCATCTGTGTCTGTGCTTCTTCCAGGATCTTCATCAGACCTGTGGGCATCAAGCACACCCAAAGTAATCTCCCTTGAAGTGAAAGAGTCACTCCCCTGCATCTGCAGGTACCACACTAAAGCTGACCAGTCTGCTGCTCCTGACGCCCCACGAACTTTCTGAGGCTCAGTAACACAGGTGGTAGTTCTGCAACTCCCTTGAGGCCTGATCTGTCATCTTTGCAATGTTGAGGCCAGTATCCCCTGTCAGAATCACGGGAACCGAACCCCTGTGCACTGTGTCGAATTGCAGTTACCAAGGCCTGTTGGCTCTGCACTCCAGAGATCTTCAGGCTAAAAGAAGCTCCAGCCTCCAGCATCTTTTCCTGCCAAGTACAGCATCCTCACTGCATCCTCTGCACCATGGGCCTTCCTTCTTGGTGAGCCGATCGAGGTCTTCTTGCGACTCCTGTGACTCTGGCCTATGGGTCCTTTTGAGGGTCTTCTCCTGCTTCAGTGGACTCCCCTATTTGCTCGGGGCCTACTCTAACTCTCCTGCTTGTGGTGAAACCCTTGGACCTTGCTGGTCCCAACGTTGCTCCTTCTTCGTTCTCCATGCCAGTTGCAGCCACCAAGGCTTGTTGGTGCTCCCGCTGGACATCCACCACCAAGTCACCAACATCTGATGTGGGAAAGCTCTTGCATGGCTCCTGGTCTTTCTCAGCATCTCCTGGTCTTCATAGCTGCAGGGACAAGGTCACTGTCAACACTTCTGAACCGCCCAACATCGATGGGCATTGCTCTTCTGTTCCTCCTAGTTAGCCGCGGTCCGTGCAGGTAACAGCGGTGGGGCCGGGTAGGGGGGGATTTCGAGGGATGATGCTGAGGGAAAATTAATTAATTATTTAATTTTCCCTCGGCATCGTCCCTCGAAATCCTCCCTTACCCGGCCCCACCGCCCCACCGCTGTTACCTGCACGGACCGTGGCTGCTCCTAGTCACTCCTGAGTGGCATAGACTCTGTCCTCTCTGGTTGCAGGTTCTTCACTTCCAGAATCACCCCTTGGATTCCATAGGACTTCTTCACCTTCTTCTCCAGAGGCACTTTTCTTCCATTGTCGTCTACGGAGTTTTGCGACGTTGCTTCACCTCTATGCACCTGGCTTCCCTGGTGTAGGCAACATTGTCTCTGGGGCATCCATGAGTGGGATGACTCTCCAACCTTCGGGGTCCTCTGGGAAGTGTCCTTCTTCTACAAAACTGCAACTGTGACTTCTTCTCCATTGACTTCCATTGGGCACGCAGCTGTGTTCCCACTCTGCACACAGCCTTCGTGGTGTTCCTGGTTACTTAACTTGGGTGGTTCCTTGTGTCCTTGACTTCTCTGGTACTTCTGGTCCAAGTCCCGCCCTCCGTTGCAGTTCGCATTCTACTTTCTTAGTATATGGTTTGGTCTCACCCTGGAGAAATCTATATTTTATGCTACTTACCTTGTTGCAATTGAAGTATTGTTGTGTATTGTGTTGATATCCCTGGGTAGGAGATATACCGATGTGTTACTGAGTGTTGTGCAATAAATAGAAGTATTTATATTTAAACACATTGTGGTTCGTTTTCATTTGACCTACACTACATGATTAAACTGGTAAAACAAGCTGCTTAACACTCCTTCAAGATAAGCCTGAAGGCTGCTCTCTACAGCTACCACTTTGAGAGCTTTCTACGGTTATGAAAAACCACTAAAATCACCATAAGGGTTGCCTGGATTAGTGCAAGGTACATCACCTAAATATGTCTGCACCGTATACTAAGCCAGCCTGCTACAGGGAACAATTATGATCACAATAGATCACTCTACAATCTGTTTCAAGAGTATGTCCTTCGTAGTGGAAGAACAAGAAAGCATTGCTGTAATAAAGAATCCCTCCGCAATCTCTTTCAATGGTATGTCCTTGATGGCTGAATAAGAGGATTGACAAGAGATTAAGCAGTTCATGATATGTAGGACAGTTTTGCTAAAAGAGTGTTGAGCACGCAACACCATTTGAACTTGATTCATGATTCCAAATAGCATATTTTATCTTCAAAATTTGGCAAGTCTCTTAAAGTGGTGATAGTGAATCACAGTAATGTGGCTATTAAGGATGGCAGAACATGAAATATGAGGCATGTGGTAAAGTGTTCTCTGAGTACAGTTGATAGGAAGTAGAGAATAAATTGGATTTGGATGGTCACAAATAATAAATGCCTGTAAGCCAGACTGAGAATATATAGTTGCCCTCCTGATAGGCATCTATTTACAACACTGTGCCCATTTTATGAGGGCTTGAAAGCTGACAGCTCAGGATGATGTAGTCAAACCTCTTCCGAAAAATTCTTTACTTATTTTTCTCCTTTCTGTCTTGTCTCTCCTTCCTTCTTTTTCTTTTTCCTTGCTTTCATGTCTTTTTCTCTTTTCATTTATCTCCTATTTTTTCCTTTCTCTCTTTCTTCCTATCTTTTTGCACTACATCTTTCTTTCCCTATGTTTTACTTTCTTTTCCTCCTTCTTAGTTGTGCATTGTTTTTCAGTTATGTTCTCTTTCTTTTTTCTTCTAGTCTATATATTACTCTTGCTCTTTTCTCCTTCCTTTTTCTTTTTCTCATGTCTATCTCTACTTTTTTCTTTTCCTCCATTTTCACCTGTTTGGTTTTCAAACCTTTTGCTTCCTCCCCCGCTTTCATTCTCTTTATTGCTCCTCTTTTTCCTTGCTGCTTTCTTTTTTACTTCTTGCTTTTTCACCTTTCTTTCTTTCCTTCTTTGTCTTAATAATTATTTCATTTTTCTTTTTTACTCCCTTTTCTGTCTTTCTCCTTACCCCATTTATTTTTCCTTTCTTCCCTCTTTTTTGATTTCTTTCCATCTCTTACTTTCTTTCTTTTGTCCTATCTTTCTTTCTCTGTTTTTTCTCTTCTTTCCTTGCTTTATTTCAGTTTTATTTTTTTTCTCTGTCTCCATCTTTTCTCCTCAGTTATACTTTCTCTATCTTTCTTATTTTGTTGTTGCAATTAGTTAATGTACTTTTTCCTTTCTTTTCTGCTTTCTTCCTCCACTACTGTCCTTTTCTCCAAGTCTCTCTTTCTACTGTTTTGTTCTTATTTTCTTTTTTCTTTTACTCTTTCTTGCCATTGCTCTCTCCCATTTTTCCTTTCCTTTCTTTCCATCCTTTCCTAGTTCTCTTTTTCTTTCTATTGCATTTTTTTCTTTTCTCTTTCTTTTCTGTGCTCTTCCTTCTCTTTTCTACTTATTCCTTTGTCATCATTTTTACCATTTCTTTTTCTTATTCTCATTTTCTTCTTAATTTCTTTTCTTCCTTTGTCTCTTTTTTCCCCTTTTTCTTCTTTTGGTTTATTTTTCATCATTCTTTCTTTCCTTTCTTTTTTTTTATATAACTTTTTTTTATTAAACTTACATCGGACACATGAACAATATACAGAGGAAACATCAAGGTATACATCTCATAAATCTCAGGGGTATTTTCTAATCATTTTACACAGAAGGAATGTCACGGAGGGGGGGGGAATATCATGTTCAGCAGCACAGGGAGGGGCACAGATTTCTCCTCGATAAGTATTCCATGGGCCCCATATTCGTGCCCATTTCCCAGGGCAACCCCTTGCCAAATATACAGTTTTTTCTCGAAACATACACCAGTCTAAATCCTTTCCCCAATCATCCAGAGCGGGTGTGTTCGCCGCTCCCCATAGCTGTGCAATGTTCCTCTTGGCGAGCATGAGCCCAAGTGTAACCCATTGTATATGGTGGATGTTTAGGTCAGTAGGCTCCCATATATTCAGGAGGCATCGTCGTGCCTCTGGGAGGAGACGCACTGATAGCACCGAGTTGATCACGTCGTGGATTTTTTGCCAGTAGAGACCCACCTGTGTACACTCCCAGATAATGTGCATGAATGTCCCTATGTGTCCACACCGTCGCCTACATTCCCCACTGTCCGCAAGTCCCATGCGGATAAGGCGAGGTCCTGTGACATAGGCCCTATGTAGGATTTTAAGTTGGACAAGTCTGAGTCGTGCTGAGATGGCTACCACCCGGGGGAGGAGACCGCATCCTGCCAGTCCTCATCATCTATTTCCACTCCGTCTGCTACCCATTTACTCCGCAGGGCCTGGAGTGGATCTTCGGTGTTGTTGACTAATTTTTGGTAGATCAGTGAAATAGTTTTATCAGGTAGGTGTCCATCGAGTATCCTGTCTTCTAGTGGGGAGGCGTCAGGAGGGATCTTGCTCTCGGGGAGTGCCCGTAGGAGCGAATGGGATATTTGCGCATACCGGAAGTACTCGGTGCTTGCAAGTGCATATTCCGCTTGGAGCTCGGTGAATGTCTTGATCCCTCTCGGGCCCCAGATGTCTTTAACTTGAGAGATGCCAATACGATCCCACCTGTCAAATCCTTTTGTTTTCCACAGGCTACCCAATATCTCTGAGTCCCATAGCGGGGTAGACATCGTTAATTGTCGGCCCCACCCGAGTGAGGAGGACGCCTCGTGCCAGATCCGGACCGCATGCCTAGTAGGCCCCGTCAAGGTATATTTCCGGGGTCTTGCATATAATGCCCTATTATAATTACCCCCAGGTAGTATCCACTTATCCATCGCATAGCCAGGATCCTCAATTCTTCCATAGGTACCGTGGTTAACTGCTACCAATTGCGCAGCCCAATAATATTTTTTGATATCCGGGAGGCTGATGCCTCCATCATACCAGTTTAGCGTCAGTTTGGTTAGGGCGATTCGAGGTCGCCCCTCCCAGAGCAGCTGCCTCTGTAGTCCTTCAATTTCCTTAAAATATTGCGGGGGATGGGATCCAGAGTATTATGTAATATGTACAGGAATCGCGGCAGGGACATCATCTTGAACAGAGTAGCTCTACCCAAGAGGGAGATGGGAAGTGATTTCCACCTGGCTACATCTGCTTTCAGTCTGCTCAGAGGGGGAAGGAGGTTATGGTCATAGCGTGATTGGGGATCTAGGGAGATAAAAATACCCAAATACTTGAAGCCCACCGTGGTAATTTGTATTGGACAATCGCGGGGGAGCAGGGGTCGATCCCCACTCAAGACAAATAGGGAGGACTTATTCCAGTTGACCGTGAACCCAGAGAGTCTACCAAAGACTTTAAGGATATCTAGCACTACTATCAAAGATCTTCTGGGGACGCAAGGTAGAGCAATATGTCATCTGCGTATAATGAGATGCGGTCCTCACATTCCGAAGACCACTTCAATCCTCTCACTCTAGGGTCACGTCGTATCCATGCTGCCAAAGGTTCAAGAGCCAATGCGAAAAGGAGGGGGAGAGCGGGCAGCCCTGACGGGTTCCCCGGCTGAGCTGGAATGTGGTGGAAATCTTATTGTTAACCACTACCTGGGCCAAGGGTTCATTATACAAGAGTCGCACCCACTGAATAAATTTCGGGCCGAATCCCAGTTTTGACAGCACCGCCCAGAGATATGGCCACTCGAGTGTGTCGAATGCCATTGTCGCATCTAAAGAAGCTATTATCGCAGGTTCCTGAATGGTATGTGCTCTCCCTATCACTCCATGCACTCGTCGGAGATTCAATGCTGTGTTTCTGCGGGGTATAAATCCAGACTGGTCCGGGTGGACCAGTTCACCAATTACTTTGATGAGGCGATTGGCCAAGAGTTTGGCGAGAATTTTAGGCTCCGCGTTCAGGAGGGAAATTGGCCTATATGAGGCACA
The DNA here is from genome assembly GCA_963921515.1 of Calotriton arnoldi. Lineage (NCBI taxonomy): Eukaryota > Metazoa > Chordata > Amphibia > Caudata > Salamandridae > Calotriton > Calotriton arnoldi. Next base: position 100,736 of record CAWUFW010006410.1, on the reverse strand, counting down.
TTCCGTCCTGGGTTTACCCTCTTTATGAATAGTCACTATGGTGGCTACCCTCTGATCCCGAGGCAACATGCCCAATTCCCTAGACTCCTCAAACATAGATTTTAAATATGGCGCTAGTTTATCAGGTTGTAGCTTATAAAGCTCAATGGGGAGCCCATTGGGGCCAAGGGCCTTGCCCGAGTTCAGGGAACGGATTGCTTGCGCAATTTCGTCCGCTGTTAACTCGCCATCCATAAGGTCGCGATCACTTAGTGACAGACAGGGAGTGCGATGTCTCGTATCATTTCTTGCGAGTCTGCCTCAGAACCCCCGGCCAATGTGGTGTATACTGTCTGGAAGTGGTTAGCAAAGCCATCAACAATTTCTTGGGGGTCTGTGATGATAGTGTCTGTGTCGCTTCTGAGTTCAGGGACCAATCTACTCGCCAGTTCCTTTTTATCAAGCCATGCTATCAATTTCCCTGCTTTGTCTCCTAAGTCATATAGTCTACCTTGTCGTTCTCTACCAATGATCTTTGCTTTCTCGGTGACCATTGCCTTATACTCGTGTTGTTTAAGACTCAGCAGATGAAGCCTCTCTGGGGTGACTCCCGCCTCCAGATCACTTTCTAGCCTGTTAATCTCGTCCTCCATATCTGATGCCTCCTTCTGGTTCTCTTTTTAGTTCCCGCAATCAGTGAGACTGCCTGGCCACGGATCACCGTTTTAAATGCCTCCCATAGAGACTGAGAGGAGAGCACCGAACCTTCATTTTCGGTAAAGTAGTCACTCATAGTTTTGATAAGGTGCGTGCGGATTTTGGGATTGCGGAGATGCCAAGGATTAATGGGCGCTATTTTACCCACTGTATTATGGCTAAGGGCAATGTGGATCCACAATGGCGAGTGATCCGATATCCCCCTGGCCATGTGCCGGATCTCATGTATATATTTGATCTGCTCTGCCGGCACCAGACAGTAGTCCAACCGAGAGAGACTATGGTGTGCGCCGGAATGGAAAGTGTATTGGGCCCGGTCCGGATGATAGGACCTCCACCCGTCCACCAACCCCATAGCGTCAAGAAATTCGGGCAACCACCGGGAAGAAGGCCCTATATCCCGCGGAGGGAATCTGTCAAGTGTACCTGAGACTACGGCGATGAAGTCGCCCCCCAGGAGAAGAAGACCCTCCGGGATAGAGAGCAATATCGAGCCCAGGTCAGTAAAGGTAGAGCACTGCAGTCCAGGGGGGACATATATTGACATGAGTGTGATGGGCCGGCCTTCCCACATCCCCGAGACTCCAACGTATCTGCCCCTGTCATCCACCCAAGTCGATGTGATTGCGAGGGGAAGGGAGGTCTTAATCATGATACCCACTCCTCGGGACCCCGTTGTGAATCCCGCATGTGCAGCCATTCTATAGCCCCCTCTCTGCACGGCCTTACATACGTTTCCCATTAGATGTGTTTCTTGCAACAGGACTACATCTGGAGCCCGTTGTTTGCAGTATTGAAGTACCACACTGCGCTTTATCTTGTCCCCCAACCCGTTGACATTCCAGCTCAAAACTTTAAGATGTTTGTCCCCCATGGTGCATGTTGTAGATAACCTCGGATTGCTGTTTCCTCACCAGCTATTTCTGAGTCGGACGCTGATGCAATAACAATAACATAAAACCAATATAACACTCCCACCCAACTTCCCCCACCCTGCTACCCTGCCCTCTGGACTTTAAACTGCCCATTGTAAACTTGCAGAGTGCCTGTCGCCCTATTGTGGTCTAATAGTAGAACTTGTGCGGACGTGGCTTCTCGTCCCTCTGCTTCCTCCTCTGAGGATGAGCTCCCTTACTGCCCCCTAGTGCGTAAGTCCGCGCCGTTAATAATACCCTTTAATGAAGGAGTGTAACCCCTATGGGACTGGCCGTCACCCCTCTCAACCCATCTCTGACCCCAGCAGGGAATATTATACATTACATTCGGAGCCATAGTTAGTCTGTATAGATCGGTTAGATAGGAGTCCGGGAACCTGCTTCTCCTCCCGCGTCGCCACTTCGCTCTGTCCGCCCCATGTGGTGTTCAAGCCAGTCATCTGCCTCCTCCGGCCGTTCAAAAAACAAAGCCCTCCCCTCCGCTTCTACACGGAGACGTGCAGGAAACAGCATTGAGTATTTCAGGCCCGCATCTCGAAGCTTACGCTTTATCATCATGAAAGATAGTCTCTGTTTCTGCACCCGCTGCGTAAAGTCCGGGAAAAAGGAGATGATCGCGTTTCGAAGCGGAGGGGGTCCGGTTACGGGCATGCTGGAGTACGGCATCCCTGTCGCGAAAGTTGAGGACTCTTGCCAACATCGGTCGAGGAGGGGCCCCTGGCCTAGGTGGACCACCAGGAACCCTATGTGCCCGCTCCACAACAAAGAACTTGCTGAGTCCCTTGGGCTGTAACTGCTGTAATATGAGGTCTTCGACAAATAGGTCCGGTGCCTGCCCTTCCGCTTTCTCCAGCACCCCCAAAATGCGAAGGTTGTTGCGCCGGAGGCGCCCTCATAGTCGTCCAGCTTAAGTTCAGTGGCTTTGCGGAACGTCTGCATGTCCCGGAGCTCTCCCTGCACTTGGTTCATATCTTCGACCAAACTAGCAGTAGTCAGTTCCACTTGCGCCACTTTTTCATGGACCTTAGAAAGGTCTGCCCGGATTAGGCTGACATCAATCGCCATTGTGTCTATTTTATGTTCCAATGTGGTCTGGACCGTTGCGATAGCCTTCATTACATCTTTTAGGGATAACTCCGGTTCCTCTGCACTCTGTTCGGCTGCTGCCCCTCCCAAGGATTGCCGACCCTGCAGTGCTTCCTTGGGCAAAGCATATCGGTCCAATTTGTTAGTTTGTATTATTTTGGACCCCTAGTGCCTGCCCCTTTCCCTTTCTCCATGGTAGTCATTAGTTGTAGCCACCACGGTGAAGGTGCGTTCCACCGCAGCCCCTCCTCGGGTCTTATGCGGTCGACAGTCACGGCAGCGCCAGTGGCCGCGAGGGTTCCCGCTGGTCGCTTCTCTTCGCCACTGGCCACCTTAGCGCGCCGGAGCAGGGCGTCATCTCACAGGCAGTCGAGACACCAGTGCACCCCACGCACCAGTCCGTCAATGCGCACCTCAGCCAACACCCAGCTGTACCCACAAATTCAATCCGCCAGGAATCCTGCCCACCGAGCCGTCACCTCACCAGTCGCTCTTGGGCTCTCATGGATCCCCGCGAGGCACGTCCTTCATCCGGCGTTGATTAGGGGCACGGGTCACCCAGACACTCACAGCATTATAGAGTCATTCAGCATCTCCAACCCACCGCTGTATCTGTGTCTCCGGCAGAGACCGACACCAATGCTTTACCTCCTCACCTCACCCGGGATGGCCATTGCGTGCCTACTCCTAAGGTCGCGGGGGCTCCGGTAATGTAATCCTGGGGGGCTGTAGATGGGGGCGCCCCAGCCGCGATCCACCGGCCTCCTCCCCTGTTTCTGCCTGCAGGCAGGTCGCAGGTCATGTCCCGCAGGCTCCGCAGCCACAGTCTCGAGCTCCCAGTCCCGGGCCCTCAGCACGCCGACGTCGGTCGGCTTTCCTCCGTCCGGCCGACAGTCTGCCGTCAACAGCTGTGGCCGCCAGATAGACACAGCCCCGCTCGACCCTCCCGGGTCTCGCTACCGTGGCGATCCTCCCGTCGTCCACGCGCGGCTCGTCCAGAACGGCCACTCCTCTTCACGGACCCGGTCCGGCCGCAAAATCGAGCCCCCGGCTTCACTTCTTCAGGTAGGCCCGAAACCACCGGGGCCCGTATCTCCGCTCCCCGCTGTCGTAGCTCCGCGGGGTGGGGTGACGGCGCACCGCTAGTGTTCCAGCGCAGGACACCCGCTTCGGGAAGCAAGGATATGTGGTCAGGATAGACGGAGGAGGAAGGAGGATCACGGAGCTAGTGGCTTAAGCGGCCATTTTGCTCCGACACTTGGCCACGCCCCCTCTTTCCTTTCTTTTGTTCTTTCTTTCTCCGCTTTTTCATTCTTTCTGAACTTTCTCTCTTGCCTTATTCTCTCATTCTTTTTTCTCTGATTCTTTCTGTCTTCCTTTATTTTTTTCTCTTACATTCTGCATTCTTTCTCTCTCTCTCTGTTTCTCTCTCTTTCTCAATTTCACTGTCTCAAAAGCAATTGCACTCCTGTCCCATTAATACTGTATGCTCCCTGTAGCAGCACTAAGGTACTCTACTGTTTAAGTTATTTGACCTCTCTCTTCATTTATTGATTCCTTTATTAGGCAGTAGTTCACAATAATTGTCAATGACCAGCAATAGCTCTCACTATAGCCATGGTTGGGGGGCACTGGTCTAACACATTTTGGTGTGAGTGGTGATTGTTGTGGAGTGTGGCATTGCGAATCAATTTGACATGGAAATAGGAGTTGGCAATATCGCAACCGCAGTTCAGACTCATTTACTGGATGAATTTGTGGCAATTAGAGTTAACCATTAATTTAGGTTCTGTGCTGTCATATCTATGAGTGTGGTGTCTCGTTTCTTCTTCTGCACTGATATTATTGCAATCCATATGATGTCATAGAATGTATTGCCATAGATGTTATTTTATGCAATGTTTCATTGATGGTGCTTTCTTGTCACTCAGATGAGGGTAATGGCCCCAGCAGGATGCACGAAATATACTCAATAAAATTTCATGTTATAATATATTGTTGTATTATATCCTTCTGAAGGGGTTGGCACAGTGGTATGAATTTAATGGGCCACCAATAATAAGATACTAAGTATATGTAATGAATGAAAACAAAAGGTCTTGCGAACAAACAGCTAAAGTCATGATCTAAAAAATTAAGGGGGATATTCTCAAGAAAGTGCGATAAACATAGCCAAAATAGGTTAACCAAGTTTTCATATCGCCGTCTATTGCGGGAAAATAACTCAGTGTTAACGTCGTATTCTCAACACGGCGGTAACATGCGATAGTCTTCCGATAACGCGTCAAATGTCCGCGATAACATTACCGGGACGGAGATGAAAATCCAAACCCGAACGTGAAAAAAGTTGCGATGGGCCCAACCGCGATAAGACAATCAGCGAAAAGCAGCGCCAGGCCTGCAAATCACACACGTCTGGCGGGAAAAATCACTACAAAAGCAGAAAAAAAAGCCACAAACAAAAACCAATCTACAGCGAAGCACAATGGAGGCAGCCGGAGCAGGTACAGAGGAGGGCCAGAACCCCACAAGCCCCCAGGAGGAGCAGCCTGGGACCTCGGGGACAGGGAAGGGCAAGGACAAGAAGATGAGGAAGACGCGGTTCAGTCCGCAGGAAAGCAGGATCCTGATCACGGAGGTGATAGAACACCATCAACAACTGTTCGTCACCTCCACTGTGTCATTGGCAACAAAAAATGCAACATGGCAGTCCATCCTGGACAAGGTGAATGCAGTCGGAGTGCTGAGGAGGACAATGGAAGAGCTCAAGAGGCGCTGGAATGATGTGAAGCGCAAGACCAAGCAGAAACTCGGCAACAACCAGAAGGCAGCAATGCAGACTGGAGGTGGGAGTCCAGCGCCACAGGAGGACCTGGATGAGATGGAGGAAATGGTGGCCACAGTCATCAGTGGGGAGACGGTGGCAGGAGTTGGGGGACCGGACACTGCTCAACATGACCTGACACAACAGCAACAGGGTGAGTAACAACAAGGGACTGGGGGGACGGGGGGAGATGGGCACAATGGCACACATGCACAATTAAGTACAGAACAGTGCACACCCACAATGACTCTGGATCATGTCCCTGATCCCCTTGGCACACTGCAGCACACCTAGAAACAGCACAGAGGCCCCCGTCGACTATGTGCCCAGAGGGGGCCCTTCCCACACATCACCAATCTCACAACCAACCCATGCACATGTGCTGAACCCAGCAAAGCTGCGGGTCTGTGAGCCACACTGACAATGCAAGTGACACTGCATGACGATTGGCATGGCTGCAGTCCGATCATCATGCCATGGTGCACGCCACCACACTGAGGTGGCTGAGTGTGGACCACATCCGTAAAGGAGCAGGTCACACTCTGACACATCCACCTGCACAAACAACCCCTGACGTCAACAACACATCTGCGGACACACCATGCCCCAGAGTCCCAACTCCCACCAAGACCCAAATTCACCCAAGTCTGCAACATCTCAGTACTGTATGGGCACAGAAGTCAAAGGCACACCGCCTGAAAGGGACAAGGGGCAGCAAAATCAGAGCTGCAGGGGCGACTCTCCCAAAATGCAGCACACACACATGACATCCAGAGCACATCAGCATTGACAACAATGTGGTACAAACTGCAACACGTTTACAACAGGACAGAGGACACAACTGGTGCTGCTTGTGTGTAGAAACTGGCCAATCACATTTGGCATAGCAGGGAAATGTGAGATGATAATGTACAAGGACAAACACACATCCGTGACGTTGTCGAAATGTCCACTGTCCCGCATCAAATAGGCAGCTCCTCCCAAACAGTCACAATGTACATTGTCACGCAGTTTGTATGTAAACTTGTACAATGCGTCAACATACATGTGAACACAATGTTAAACTGCATCTCCCCTTCACATTGCAGAGGGAGAACCAAAACCTCCTGCAGAGCAGACCCAACAGCTCTTCACTGATGATGAAGAGGACCTCCACACCTTCGACACAGACGCCCTCCAAGAGTTCATGGACAGCTACGGCACCTCACCTCCAGGAGCAGGGCAGCCGAGCTGCATCGAGGAGACCCCACCCCCTGCACAGACCACACAGCAGGAAGCACCCACCACCACGGCTGACTCCCAGGACCCCCACGAACAAGACATGGCCTTCCAACGCCGTGTGTTAGGGTGCCAGGAGAAGATGGCTGATCAGGTGCGGGTGGGGTTCGACCTCATGGCAGCCAAACGTGATGCCATACATGGGTGTCTGAGTACCATCAGGGACCACTTACTGTCCCTAACGGACACCCACAGTCCGCTCCATGCTCTCCAACGATCCATGGCTGACATCGCTGGAGTCATGATATTGAGACAAGAACAACTGTCCAGTCAGAGTGGCTCCAGCGATGTCAGCCGGGAGTTGGGACACATGCAGGGGCTCATGGAGAACATGGAGCGGATGACGGCGGAAAGAATGGCTGCCATGGCTGCACACCAGAGAGATGTGGCTGGGACCTTCCATGCCCTGCATCACATCGTCATGGCATTGCTGCCTCAAGGGCTTGTGCACATGAATGCTGCTGCTGCTTCTACATCCACATCTCCGCCCCCTGATGTGTCAGTGCCTCTTAGTGCGGCAGGCAATCCACCACCACCCACGTGTGAGGCACGTGTGACATCAGAGGATGAAGATGCTGGTGAATCAACCTTACTGGTAAGGAGGAGGCAGTAGCATTCATCTCCGGCATATGGCCTGTTTCTGCTTGGTTCTGCCCTTTGCATCATCACCTTCCACTGTCCCCCGATACACTCTACGACACTCACCTTGGACCTCGACATGGACTGCCATTTTCTGTTTGATTACCAATGACTCAGCGATCAGACTGCGGACTGAACTCTTCCTCTTCCGGTGTACTTGTCATTCCCTGAAGGACTCTGGCTGGCCCTCCACGGGCCGATAATGTGAAGTGGGGTTTGCATGGCCCTGTACTGCTCCAGCTGCAACACTCCACTGGATGTGAATTAAACATTCAGAATCGCACAGATGTGTCATGCCTTAGATCATTCAAGTATGAGAGTATGGATGAATGTAGGGTCAGTGATTCCCCCTTACGTCCATGTTGTTCATGTCGTGGGACTTGAGTCACAGGGTGCAACATTGCCGATTGGGGTCCGGGTGGCGTAGACACTACAACAGAGACACAAGCATCAGTTACTTCCATGTCCAGCCCAGAACTGAAGCACGCCCAGAACCCCGGGCTCATTGTTCCCACCCCTACGCTGGCCTGCCATACGCCAGGCCAGTCCACTCCGCTTACGCTCAGAGGGGACGACAACAAAGCTACATGTTCCAGGTCTTCCCTGTAGTGATCTGCTGATCACTGGTCTAGTTGTCAGCATGCCACAGCCACCCCCTGAGGGCTGGTTCACACCCACACCACACCCATCCAGCACAGGCGTCACAGGACATGTGACCCTGCCAATAAAAGGGGCCTAGCACGTCACATTCCCCACTGCCGGAGATGACATGATGGCGTCCACACCACGTGACCCAATCATGAAGGGTCCATGACTTGTGGCGCACTGAGTTGGTGGCACCCGTTGCACTGCGGCCGGCACGGGCCTACCACCACGGGACGATGAGTTGCAGTGCACTGAGTTGGTGGCACCCGATGGCCTGCGGCCCGCATGGGCCTACCGCCACGTGGCGATGACTTGCGTTGCACAGGGTTAGTGGCACCCGCTGCACTGCGGCTGGCAGGGGCCTACCGCCACGTGGCGATGACTTGCGTTGCACAGGGTTAGTGGCACCCACTGCACTGTGGCTGGCAGGGGCCTACCGCCACGTGGCGATGACTTGCGTTGCACAGGGTCAGTGGCACCTGAAGAGCTGAGCGGGTGTGCAGCCTGCGATGATGCGTTGGCCTCGATACGGCGTCCAGCGAATCAAGACTCAAATTGAACAGTGTGCCCTGCTGGACCGCAGTGTACGCGCAGGCAGCAGGCAGCACACACATGACTCCGTGGTGCAGTGCCGCAGGGTGCGCTGGGGGCCTGTGGCGCGGAATCCAGCGATCGGCTGAGGAGGATGCACCGGCACGCGGTGGGCCCTCTTGGAGGCACGCCGGTGTCGGCAGGTGAGCATTGAGGCCTGGGTGCGCAGGGGCGGCCAGTCATCGCTGGGCGGAGGACCAGTCTGGGGTGCATCAGGCGCACAGGATCGCGCAGGCACCACCGGTCACGGCGGCGGACTCGTGTCTGGGTGGGGGGTGCCGCCCTTGCTGACACGACCCTGCATGCGATGATCGTGATGTGCGTGGGTTGGTTTGGGACGTAGCCACCTCGTCTCCAGTGTGAATGTGCACGTTGAAGGTGGTCGGCCACATGTGTGTAGGCCTATGGGCAGGTTGTGGCGGAGACTGAGACACATCCAGTAGTCACTTTGGTGGTGGATTGGTGAGGTGTGCATTCCCACAGTTGTGATTTGGGGGATTGTGGAGTTGAGGTGTGTGGTGTGTTCAGTTGGTACTTGCCGATGGGCAGTGCATTTCCATGTGGGCCATCCTCAAAGCGCTGGTTGGTGGCGGACTTGCAGACATGTAGGGATCAAGCACACTGCCTGGGGAGTTTGCGACGACATTGGTGGACAGGCCACGGTGGTCCTCTTCTGTATGCACAGTGATGGCATGCGTGTGGTTGCTGTTGCGGTTATTGTGTGCAGTGTCGGCAGGGGGCACTAGTCATACACATGTGCTGTGAATTGCCCCAACATGTGCGTGACACCAGCTATGGCGTAGTTCCCTTGCATGGTCTCAAGATGTTCCTGCGCAGTGTGGGGGGAGTGAGGGGCAGGGGTATCGAGCTGACACACACCGTGATGCTTTCAGGTATGATGAGTCCTGCATGATGTGACCGTAACAGCAGTTTGTGTAGTCGTTACCTTCCTCTTCATTCCTACGACGGTTACGGCCACACGTAGTTCTGTTACGGTCTTCTCATGCATGGTTTATCATGCCTGTGAGCATTGGGTTTGTCCAAGTGCAGTACACTGTACCAGATTAGGCATGTGACTATACGGAAGTTTGACCATTGTCACCATTTCTCCCACAGGTTTCTGAAGACACGTTGCCCTGTTGAAGTTCCCCGTTGGGAATGGAACGCGTTGGCTGAGCTTTTTGTTTTGTTTCTTTGTGTATTTGTAATAAAGTTCTGTTTTACACTACTGTTCATTACTGGACTTCATGACCTGGCGCACCCACATTTCGGTTACTACGATCTTGGGCATGGGGCACGGAGGCGTTGAGCATGGCTGGCGTTGGGGTTGATTGCGCAGGTGCAGTACGAATTGGAACTATCGTGTGGTGCGGATACAGGGGCCCGCCGTTGCTTTTGTGGACATGCATCCATGACATATGTGAGGGAGTTTGATGGGGCTGGCTGTGAGACTCCTCCGACTCCGGCAGTTGTTGGTTGGAAGGTACCAGGGGCCAACAGGTGCAGCACAGCCAGCAGCTTTGTCTGCGGGGGATGTGGGTTGTCCGCTGTGTTGGTACCGTCAGCCTGTGGGCAATGTGGGTCAGGATGCGGTGGATGGTTGTCCTTTGAGCCTGTGTTGGCCAATGGCTTCCTCTGGCGTTGAGTCTCTGGGGCTGGTGCGTTTTAGGGTCGTCCGCTGTCCTGCACTGCCTAGGTGGTAATCCGGGGGAGTGGTCCGGGGGGCCTGGGAGTGGTGGTGGGGGTGTTGTGGCCCTCTTGGTTCTCCGAGCTGCATGATCATTGTCTCCATGGCATCTGTTGGTCTTCAGATGTGGCTCTGGGCTGGGCTCCCTTTCATACTGCAGGTAGTCGTCCTGCTTAACACCAGCAAAAGGCAGGTGTTAAATCCCTGCTGCTAACGCGCCTTATTGCCTGTTCTTGGTTCGCATCGCGGATCTGGCTCCTCGTTGAGAATCTCGCGAAGTGGTGTTTTCGTGTGTTTTTGCATGGGAACGCCTACTCTGCATATCATTAGCGTTAGTTGTCGCACTCATCTGTGGCGATGTTTTTTGCGGCAGCTATCGCTGGTAAACTGGCGATATCGGCAGTTTGCATCAGCTTGAGAATAGGGCGATGAGTCTATCGCCACTTTTGCGGCGCTAAAGTGCCGATAAATCGGCGATAAGTCCTTGAGAATATGCCCCTAAATATTCAAATAGCAACTCATTTGGGGTTTTTAATACCCATTGAAGCACAAATCTATTCTTTTTAAATTGGAGATCTGCTTGAAAATAGCTTCCTGGCATTTTTGGAATTTACTCCTAGGCATTTCTATGAAAGCCTAAAACCCTTCTTTGTTTAGCCAAATATTACTTTTATAAATTTAAAGAGGGATTGGACGGAATCGGGTTACTGGTTTTGGGGGGGGGGTGAAACCCTACTCAAGCAGCAACCACAGTCTCTGTCAGGGTAAAGCACAAGCAAACACGAAATTATCCTGAGCTTAACCCTCTGGTAGCTTGGCACAAAAGCTACCAGAGGCTTAACTTAAAGGCAATGTGTAAAGTATGTATGCAGCACTTCAAACAGTAATAAAGTGAAACACAACACTAAAAAAATCCCACACCAATTTGAAAGAATAGAGTAAAATATAATAAATTATTTGACACCAAAACAACATCTAATGAGTAGAAATGGAGCTATGCAGTTTTAAAGATTTAAGTGAAAGTAGTGCGTAAAAGCACAAAGCACCAACTGTGGTTATCTGGTTGTGCAAGTTTAGGCCACCTGCGATGAAGCATGGGCCAGCTACAGGGACCCAGTTGGGCCTGCTGAACGAAGTATCTTAAATTCTGGTGTATGATCTGCACTGTGTTGCTTTGTGAGACTTTGAGTCATCCAACATCGGTTCCAATAAAGCTGTGCAGTGAGGCTTTGTGGGGCTTTGTGTCGCTTTTTGTCAGTTCTGGAGAGCTGTGCAGCATAGCTTGGTGGGGCTTTGTATTGCTTTGAGTTGGTACAGTGGACCTGGCAGCTGTGCGGTGAGGCTTTGAGGGGCTTTGAGTCATTCGGTGTCGATCCAAAGAGGCTGGCGGCTTCGTGTCGCTTCACATCGGTTACGATAGGGACCACAGCTAGGCTGACAGAGCACCTTCAGGCCCACTTCACAAGGTCAAAACTGGTATGGCACCACTCAGGGGGCAGGACTCACAGCAGGCAGAGTCCAGGTGCTGGGTTCAAGGTTGTTGGAGCCTGTTCGGTCCCTGAAGCTCTGATCAGGAGGCCAGAAAACAGAGCGGGGAAAGCAAACTGTTTGGGGATGACCCTGCACATAGGGCCAAGTCCAACAGGAATAAAACAACAGAGAATATGGATAGCTTGAGGAAACAGATGTGGTAAGGGGATATTTGACATAGGTAAGAACAATGTGTAGCCTTTTACAATTATATTATGCCACACATGACTAAAAATGCATTCTTCTCCTCACATGATTCCTAAACAGATGGCTTTATGTCTTTATTAAGCACTCAGAGCTATATAGGAAAGGCTTTAAATTCAGCAGTTCCTATTCAGCAACTTGGGCCCATATTTACTAAGTGCTTGCATTGGCCTTGCAGCATGCAAGGCGACACAAGGCAAAGCAAGACCTTAAATCAAATTTACTGAGCCACACAAATCCACCTTGCAAGGCTCTGCATGGCTTAGTAATTCTACTGTAACGCCCACACCCCACTTTGGAAGGTGTTCCATGGTGGGGTGTGGGCATTTCCATGCATGCACCCATGGATTTTGGTGCAGTCCCAGATTTACTAAGAACAGTAAACCTGGGAATGCATCAAGATGGTACGCCATCCCAACAGAGGCATAATGAAGAGGAATATGTTTATTTCTCCTCTTTATTTCCTCTTTCTACATGTCCTGCATTCCTGAGCACACATAGAGGAATATCCCTTACTGCACAAAAACAATCCTGCCTGTAATGCAGGCACCCTTGCATCATGGCACAAGGTTGCCTGCGTTGGCTGAAGACAGCAATCAGTGCACCAGCACAGATAGAGCATAGAAGTGTGCCATATCTTAGTAAATATTCTCCTTCCATTCGACGCAGCACAGCACAGCAAATTGTCTTGCTGTGTTGCGTTGCGTCAAATGTTAGTAAATCTGGCCCTTGATGTTTAAGAGTGCCTCACTTTATTAATTAATATAAAATATAGACTCTGTGGTTGTTCATTTTAACTACCGGATGAAGCTGCAGTAGAACACTATAGAATCAACAAATAGGCTTCTGTTGCAAATACATGCTTTATTCAGAATATCATACTTTTTGTCACAGGGATGAGGGAGCTATTTGTGAATTCAATGAAAAAGTGTCCTTGTTTTAGCTTCTGGAACATTATATACAATTTTCAGTGTTCCATTTAGAGGGTCGGAAATACAAGTATATTCTGAAGGCATATTGCTTTGTAATGGAAAGTGTTAAGACGCTGGAATACATTGGCAAGATACTAAAGATCTTTATCTTGGGAGCATACCATCTTGGAAAAAACTGAGAGAGTGATGAGTGGAAACTGTGTTTTACACAAACCTTGGGTTGTTTGTGTAACTGGTCGTGTCTTTGGAACCTGTAATTGCTCCAGTTGCCTTCATTACTTCATCAACAACATTTTGAGAGGAAGTTTGGATGTATTCTGCATAGTTTATCTGAATGATATCCTAATTTATTTATAATTTCTGGAGACATACATACATACAGTCTTAGAACTATTAAGAGATCACCATCTTTCTGCTAAGATGGATGGGTGGATTAATGTCTCTTTCATACAACTACGCTAGAATTTATGAGTTACATAATTACACCTAAAGGGATTAAGATGGATGAGAAGAAAGTGTCAGCAATTGAAAAGTCGCCAACATCAACATCAGTTAAAGCTAGACATCATTTTTTGGCTTTGTTAACTTTCATGGAATTCATCCGGGGAGCTTTTTTAGATAGAGACAGGTCAGCCATTTTGCTTTTAGAAGGAATGCTTTGCAGCTGCTTTGCAGGATACAAAGGCTGAGCATCAATTTATTGTTGCAAATTTTATTTCCTGGCATGCTTTGGGAGCTGGTTTGCCCCAGAGCAATCAAAATACTGGGCAGGTTCACTTATTGATGTAATTTTCTCAAAGTTTTCTACAACAAACTAAATTATACCATCACTGACAATGTATGAAGATTCCACAGTTGTAAAGATACTACTCGTAAGATACCTTTTGAATAACAAACAATTGTAAACTTATGCAAAAGTGAAAGGTTAAATTTGTGAATCAGACCCTCATTCATGGGTATGCCCACATCAGTTTCTTTAGTCTCTAGTCTTAAATGCATCACTAAGACTAGGGTGCCTTCCAAATGGAGACATGCTAAAATCCTACCACTACTCAAAAAGCCGTTGGCCGACACCAAGGTCCTTGCCAACTATAGACCAATCTCTTTTTTTCCGGCTTTTTCAAAAGAATTAGAAAAATATGTGGATTCCCTCATTTCAGGTTACCTTGAAAGTAACAATTTTCTGCATTCTAGTCAATCGGGCTTTGGAGCAAATTGCAGTACTGAAACAGCTCTGTTAGAGGTTACAGAATACATTAAAGACAAGCTTGATAATGGTGCCAGGCCGTTCTGATTATGTTGGATCTATCATCGGCCTTTGATTGGCTCAGCTACATTCCATTGGGTTTAGAGGCATGGCATTAAGGTGGATGACTTCCTTCTTGGACATCAGAAGCCAAGAAGTATGGATCCCCCGGTTTACATCCCCAATTTGCAACTCAAAAGTGGGAGTTCCTTAGGGCTCGGCATTGAGCCCAATGCCTATCTTACTCCTCTAGCCGTTCTTGTGGAAGCATGTGGAGCTAAAGTAATATCGTATGCTGATGATAATCAGCTTCTCTTTACTTGTGAAAAGGGGGGAGAATTTGATGGAGAAATGATTAAATCCTGCCTTATTAAGGTGTTCACCTGGTTGTCCATTAACCAACTAAAATGCAATCCCGACAAAACGGAGATTGTCTTTTTTGGCGCAACTCCATTGGAGGTCTGGAGATCTTGGTGGCCTCAGGATGTCCCTCCTCCTGCCACTCTTCCGAGCTCAGTAAAAAATCTGGGAATCAAAATTGACACTGCTCTGTCCCTGCAACCCCAAATTCAGGCTCTACTGGGCACCTGCTTTGGGCTGCTACGCACTTCGATTTTGTTTTTACCTCTTTTGTCAGTCGAAACTACGAAAATAGTGATCCAGACCCTGATCACGTCCAGGCACCACTATGGAAATGTACTGTATTTATATGGGAAACAGCCTTTACAACGGAAGCGTTACAACGCATGCCATTACAACGCATGTCGTTAAAACGCGAAAGGCTTGTTGCAGGGGGTAGAAGGTGTTGGAGTTAACTCCAACACCTTCCCTACTGTTGCACACACTGGAGTTGGAATAGTAAATTATACTATTCAAACTTTCAGCGCACCCCGACAGCAAGTCGGGGTAAAGGTATGCGTTGTAACGGCATGCGTTGTAATGGCATGCGTTGTAATGTCATACAACCATTTATATCTGCCTGATTATCTTTTGAGCCGGTTGCAAGTGGTTCAGAATGTGTGGGCCAGAATAGTCCTCAATCTTGCTTCTAGAACCCATATGTCCCCACATCTGAAATCACTCCACTGGCTACTCATTAAAATTTGTTTAAGACGCGGTCCCGGCTCATAAAGCCCTGCACAAAAAAGGCACAGTGTACCTTAGGAGGAAGTTTTCTACTTATTCCCCTCCCAGGACAATACGGTCAACTTTTGGCCATCTAGCCATTATCCCTAAATTTCACCTGGCCAGAATTGGTGCAGTATCCTTTTCCTATCAATGGGACTACGACCTGGAACCAACTCTCACTGGCACTTCGTGCTACCCCTGTACTTTCAGTTTTTAGGAGGAAGCTGAAAACTAGGCTGTTTCAGCAAGTGATGTAATCGTCTATCCTTGAATATGCAGAAAACCTCTCTCCAGCATCAGAACACTCCTCGGAGTAGGCGTGCACTCTACAAATGCCTTTTCATTTCATTTAAACATATTTAACTGAGCAAAAGAAAATTCAAAGGTCATCACAGAGCGCATTATAAAAAGTGAAAGGTAAGCTATAAGCTGATCAACACAGCAGAGAACTTGTGCTTAAACAGTAAGAATGTGAATTAGATTTTTTTTTTTAAAAGTCATAACCAAAGTACAGTGGTCCATTTTCTACTTAACAAATTATGAATCTTATTAGTGTATGCCTAAAATTGCCCCAGCCCAAGAACATTCATCCTGCATTTCACGTATGGTTGGTAAAACCCTGTTCCCAAAAATCACATATTCTTCATCCAAATCCTATGGCAGTTGAATTCTACGTGAGGAATTCAGCTAAACCAAGAGCTCTACCGCAGAGACAGCATCTTTCAGGAGGGGAGCCACTATCATGATCTGTGGCCTGCACTCACATCCTTGTGAGTTCAATATTGTGAACTGTTAGGGCAAGGCATGCATTCAGAGGAAAGAAAGGCTGGCAGGGATGGTGAAACTTGGGGAGAGGCATCATATCTTCGAAGGATATTCTATGTGCTTCACATGCTTCTGGGCTCATCAGGCTATTAACAGTCCTGTGGCCATTTTGTGAAGAGGAATACCTAAAATCTCAGCTTTGCAATTTAGAGCCTAGTTGATTTTAGTGTCTAGTGACATGCACAACTGGCATACCTCTCTTTTCATATGGACTAAAGTGTGAACAGTAGGATGTGGAATGAGCAGATAACATCTCAACTGAAACCGGATTGGAGAAGCCGAGGCGAGCTTTCAACTAAAATCTGAAGCTTTTTGTTTCACCTCACCTGCCAGATTCTAAAATTCACTGACCACTATGATAGAAGGAGTTGGTACAATTTAACTTCTAGTTGGAATTTTCATTTAAGAGGTTACAAGTGATTTCTTGCAGATTTGTTTGGGACATATGGTTTTAGACACTAGAATATATTTGCCCAGCAACAGATATAAGAGCCATCTAGCTACATTAAAGCAATAGAGACCATTAGACACCGATTAGTTGTTCCAAGATGCAACTCAAATCAACTGACTTTTTCTCTGTGTGGACAAGTAAACCCCATATAAAAGCAAACAAATTCAGTGAAACCCATTACTAGTGATCTGGAATGTCCACTGGAACTTCCACCATGGATAGGACTAGGATCCTAATTTTTGGTGATTGAGTAAGACTGCTAGCTATGCGTCTACCCATTTCCTATCTATACACTGAACACCCCAGATCCTCAACACCCTCAAATTTACCCTTGACTCCTGCGTTATTGTTGCTTTTTGCAATCATCTTGCTGTTCTGGACCATCCCCTGTCATTTTTGGTGCAAATTATATTTTTTTTTATAATTTCCTATATATTTATTTCAGTCAATCTATAATTTGAAGAAAATCTGTCGGGAAGAAAGGGATGACCGCAGCCCATTGCTTACCCCAGAGGAGGTGGTAGAACGCATATTTCAGCTTGTCGATGAGAATGGAGACGGTAAGACTGAATTTTACTTGTTATGGTAAATGTTTCCACCAGCTGAATAGCTTCCAATTGTTGCATCTTGTTTCAAGACACAAAAGTATTTATTTATGGCTGAATGATACAGGTGGGATCAACACCGCGGATAAAGGATAGAAAGACATCACTGTACTAACTTACTCGTTTGTATGTGGAGATGAGCCTCAAAAGGCCTCTAATGCAGACAAATCTATTGTTGTTTCCCATGGCCCCACCATCCCAAGCTGTCATATCATATTGTAGAATGCGATTCCCTAAATATGTCTGAAGTAGCCTGTATTTTAGAGCAGGGGTTGGTGACAGGGGCGGTGCCTCCCTTAGGGTGTTTGGGTGTTGCCCCACTCATATTTTGCACCCCGTCCCTCCAATTGCATGTGAGTAATGTAAAACATTTTAAGTGTTTACATTCTTCTGCGGCTGGCCGGTTGCAGTTTAGAGAGGCTTGAGGCGGGTCCTGGAGCAGCCAGTGAGGGCCTGAGAGGGTGAGGCTTAGCAATGCTATTGACAGACAAGACAACATCAGAGTTAGTAGTGTAGCCAGCACCTGGGCCCCAAGTGCGCATGTCGGGTCGGGCTCTCCGGCCAACATGCACACTAGAGGCTGCTCAGAGTCTCTCTACTTGCGCATACTGGAGCAGGGGGTGACTCAAAGCCACAGCCCACGGTCTCAGTAATGAGCAGTGAGGTTGTCTGCCCCAGCCACCCAGGCGCTGCTGTAACAGAAGAAGCAGTGTCTGGATTAGCTTAGAGACTAGGGGCCTCTTGCAGTGTGTGCATGTGACGCAGCGCAGGACTGGGAGGGGGCTATCTCTCTTTATTCACTTTTCATGTGGCACAGGGTTCATGGAGTACAGAGGAATTTTCAAGCACAATATACAATCCATATGATAGCTACTTCAGAAAAGTAAATAATTTCAGTCACACCTAAACAAGCAAATGAAAATGTTGCGGGGATTCTGCACCTACACAGAACTATGCGCAGGAAACCGGGACCTCGGTGTATAGGGGTGTACCAACCTACCACCTTAGTGCCCAAAATCCAAAAACCGCTATAGCTATAGTGTCTCATTCGTTCTCCTCCAAATATCACAGAGCTACAAATGATTAGACAACCCAGAACACAACACTCCCGACTCTCTCAGGAATCGCGGTAGCAAGACATGCTCTTTCGCTCGCTCACTCGTACTTGTCCACAACAAGATTAGGCAGAGTCACTGTAATAGTTCAAAATGTTTATTTTAACTATCGTGCTCTACAATACAGTATACGAGCCACTACCAGCAGTAAAATGCATAAACTCAAAACAATTAGCATTGTTACAATTCCATAGAGTACAAAAGGGGAAGTAATTTTAGAAAGACAGTGGAAAAAGGACTATAAGGCCTAATCACCCTCCCCTTGGCTGAAAGAAGTTTATTTATGTAAAGGAAGATCTCTGGGCTTTGACAGCAGACCCCATACCTTAAAGCCTAGATGCAAGGTTTACATCATAGGTACAGCGTAGCTCTTCTCCATGGAAAAGGCTCACTCCAAGTGTGTGTTAAAACTACATGCATCCCCGTAATATCAAAGCACGAGTCTCCAGCATTGCAGCTGTGTCTAGCATGTTATGTCTAGGTGCTAGGGACTGACCAGAACAGAATAACAAGGGGCATTGTTTATCGACCTTGCACATCGTGTTCAGACTAAACTCCAGGAACTTCAGCAAAGAACGTGAAAAGCAGACAGTTCTCATGAGAAAGGCACAAACAGCGTCTTGCAAAAATAAAGTCATGTAGTAACGTGCGCAAAAGCAGTATCATGGCAGCGAAGCTCATGCTAACTTAGCAATGTCGACAATGACTCTAAGGGCCATATAACACCCTCCCCCTGGTAAGGCCATAGAACATAGAGAAAGGACGGAAACAGAGTTCAAAAAGCCAAGCAAACCAAAAACTATTGAGAAAAAAAAAACAAATTGGAAAAAAAAAAGAAATGTTGTCATCAATTTTCACGGCCTCTGGGAAAATGTTATGATGAAGAAGGTGGTAAGTCCATCAAAGTAAGGGAACTTAAGAATGCAATTCCCTCCAGAAGAGCATCTCTATCGTTAGTACAAAAAAGGGATGCCATCCAATCAAGTAGATCAAAGGAACAAACGTGCTCCTCATAATCCGATGCGTCCAAAAGCATCATTGGGCAACTTGCGTGATATTCGATGAAACTCTGATGTAGGAGGTTCCGCGCAGCCGCACAGATATCCCACTCAGCCAATACTCCAAGTGCTGCTGCACATGCCAAACAGCCATCCCCAGAGCAAGCCTGGTCATGAGCCTCTAATGGGCCCATCAACTGGACAAAATCCGGGACTGGACATGACGTATTGGAGAGACATAAATCCATAGCCCAATAGAAGGGGCATCGTCGGCAGTAGAAGACTGGTTGCACGCAAGTGAAGTAGGCAAAGCGAAAAGTTAATCCATAACTCACGCTAAGCGTCGCTAACGGCAGGCATCCAAAAACTTGTCGCATCCGATCACGGTACAGTTGCAACTGGCCTGGTCTGTGCAGGACCACAAGCTGAGCAGCCATTGCGCAGCAGGAGCAGTAGAAGCAGGATCCCACCAGCTAACGCTAGTAGTAAGGGGAATCCACCGAAGACGCTGGAAAAAATAGAATGAATAAAAGCTGGTATTACACCAAATATCGTCTGAAAAGAAGTCACAAGGCAGGCTCCCACTTGTTTAAAAAAATGTGCAAGGCCTTTAGTGTCAGACGCATTAAATATTTGATGA
Organism: Calotriton arnoldi; assembly: GCA_963921515.1. Taxonomy (NCBI): domain Eukaryota; kingdom Metazoa; phylum Chordata; class Amphibia; order Caudata; family Salamandridae; genus Calotriton; species Calotriton arnoldi. The sequence continues at coordinate 80,681 of CAWUFW010006410.1, read as the reverse complement.
ATAAGCTCCCCAAAGTGTAGTGGGAGGTTAGTATTCAGAAGTGACTGAATCTCACTAGATGTTCTAGCCACCTGTAACTCGAAGGTCTCTTGGGCTGAAGAAAGAGCCACTTCTTGTTGGAACAAAAGGGCCTTTAGTCTGCTTAATTTGTTGAAATCTGTTTTCAAAGTAGGAATGGAAGGCCAAATAGAACTATCTACACTCCCTAGCGGGGGTGGAAAAAGCACATTGCTACAACAAGTAACTCGTTGTGAAACAGTTAAAAAATACAGTACACCTGCCCGTAAACCACAGCAATCCATGTTGTTCAAAATAAGATAGCTACCGTTAGTAAGCAGGGTAATCGCGGGAATTATTGATGGCACCGGTGTCCCTTTTAAAAAACATGCAAGATTAGGCGCTGACACATTACAAGCGCCGTGCAATTTAATGCGTTTACAAACTAGGGAATGTCCTACTGTGGAATCGCAGTCCTCCCCTGTTAGGAAGACCTCCTTATCTTCCTGTTGACATCTGTAAGTGAAAGGTAGGGACCATAATTCATGCAAAAAGGCACTACCCAGGGGTTCAAAGCGGCCAATTGGAAAATGTTGCATGCATGATTTAAATTGAAACAGTGAGAATGGGAGGGAGATAACTCCATGAATTAACCAAACAGCAGAATCCGTTTCCGCCACAGAGAATGGCAAGGGTTCCAATCGTTCAATGTGTAATAGCGTGTATGTAGCATCTTTCATTGACATAAAACGTTGTTTATCAGTCAGATTAAATGGCAAAAACAGAGCAGAAGCATTCAAATAATCCCAAGGGACTTTTCCCATTTTAAGGGTCTGTAACGTCCAGGCAAACTGCATAACAGATCGTAATTGATTTTGACCATGATACAATACAGCCACATCATTCTGAACAATATCAATAACGGAAGAAACAACGTTATCCAATGTATAAATGCGTGATGAAAGCGTATTGATGCTATTGTCGACCACGGCTAGAACCTTTCCTAAATTAGCCTGATCAATTTGATGTAGACGAAAGGCTGCTTCCATCTGCGAAAGTTTCTAAATTTCATTGTAAGCCGCATACATAAATCTTTTAGCTCTCGGAGCCCTGGGCCCCAGGAGAAAATCAGCCAAATCAATGTCACTCGATAAGAGCGACAGGTGTTGCTTTACTGATGAAAGGGAGGAGTGTTCCAACCATTGTTGGCATAATTTACCCACCGAGTATGTGGTAACCGAATGTGAACGTGGATAACGTGGGTCCGGTCTAGTCTGGGTGAACCCAGGTGTTAAATTCAAATGCATGTCAATTACGTTTTTATAATGTGTTTGCCACACCAACCAACCGGATGAATCAACTCCTGAGACATTAAAGGAGCCATTGCGAAACAAAGCCTGCAAGGCATCGATAGTGTATATAGTCTTTGCCTGCCAATTGTCGTATTCCGCTAATGACGGAATAGATGGTGTATTCAAATTCTTAACAGTGGCCAACCCGAAACAAGTGGTTTGGTACACTGTATTATTTAAAAATAAAATTTGACTTGGGATCAGGCAGGCACGATGTAACGCTTCAGTTCCCTGAACCTGCCATAACTTAGTGCCCCAGATCAATTTTAACTCAATGGTCTCTTTCCAGTGATCATAACCCCGTGTAGCCAACTGCGCCCTAAAAGAGTTGGAATAAATCAATTGAGAGGGGGTCAGGACAAATTTGGATACCGGTTGCGATTGTAATTTAAAGTAATATGATTTTGGATCAGATGTGTCATAATCTTTAAAATATGTGAACTTCTCTCTAAGAGTCTTAGAACTCCCTTGTATAGGAGTTGGACAATGTTCCCACTGAGTGTAATTACGAACAGGTCTCAACGTGTTAGTTTTGTGCAAAAAATGATGCCCATAATGCTGATAACAAAAGAGATCAGCATAATTGGCAGAATTTAGATACAAATCTTCAGCATCAAAAGCAGCATAATACTTTAAATCTGAAAATAATGAATGTACAGCCTGAACATCCCAATCGTCAGAATGTATGCCCCGTGTCACCACATCTCCTAATGAGACGCAACTCACGTATGGCACTCTGAGCACCTCCGTCGGGCCGTGGACTTCGAAGGCTACTTTATCCCAAACGATGCCATCTGCAACCGGGAATGCTGAAATGTTCACAAGTGTTTGATCACGTTTCATGATATGGGAGGATGTGTGAGGGGCTAGAATTCCATCGATCAAGTTCACAGCAGAGCGTTCTGGTAGATAGTGACCATTGATGAGTAAGAAGAACACGATCACAAACCCAATTGACATGAAAAGGAAAATCAGTATGAGCACCAACCAAATGTAGGTCCATGGAGGGACCAGGTAAGTCTTTTCGAACCAAGAGAAAAAAATAGTCAATTTAGTCGGTGGTGCTGACAAACTGGAAGTCGAGGAGGATGAGTCAGAAGAGAAGCTGGCATTATCTCTAAAGTAGCCGCTTGCAGTTCTGTTAATGAGCGATGGTAGAGCTGGGTCAGCTTGATGTCGTGGAGGACTGACCCGTATTTCACTAACAGACTCATCTGTAGGATAAGTGTACTCGACTTCTGCATTGGAAGATAGGGGCTGGACGGATGAAAGGTCAATAGTAGTGTCCATGACCTTCCCAGTCTTGCGAGCATCAGAGGAAGAGGATGAAGTCAGCGGAGTCTATGAAATTGCGTTACACGAAACAGCAGGCGTGACACTATTCAGAATCGGCCAGATGGTGTAGCTTGACATTGTCCACTGAGATATATCTGTTGTCTTTTCGACCAGGTAAAGGTGGTAAGATAACTGTACGAGTACCCTTCAATCCAAGTACTGGGACTGGTGCACGATAGGAGGGACCAAATTCTTTCTTGTTCTCCAGCTTTTCTCGTACCAGGGCTCCAATCTTGGGAAGCCAGCCGGCTACCGGAATCAGCAGTGCGGCATTATCGGAAGAGGGTAAATATTCAGTTGCATAGCTGTCATGGGTCTTTTGCAGATCCTGTAACACAGCAGAATGAGTATCTACGTCAAAGGCTGCGGCAGCCGCCACAACGTCTAAACCATCAAGGTCTGGCACAAACATTTTAATGCCAAAGAGCATTTCGTATGGGGTCCGCCCACCCAGAGATCTTCTTGGGAGATTATTGAGTGCTTGTTGAACACCATACAAATGAGCCAGCCAGTTCCTGCCAGTACCTAAGACTCTAGCTGTTAAGGATTGCTTTAAGTCACGGTTCATTCGCTCCACAATTGAATTGCCCTCAGGCCTGTATGGAGACGAAAACTGCACCAGCACCCCCATTGACTTCATCGCGTCCTTGTAAGCCTTAGAGGCGAACGCTGGACCTTCGTCCGAATGGAAGGTGCCACAGACAAACATCCCGACAAAGACACGCAAATACCTGATGACATTTCGAGCGTCAGCACTGCGTTGTGGCCAAACCCAAAGGAATCGTGTGCACGAATCAACTGCAACTAAAATATATTTATATGCAGTATCAGAAGAGAACGGACCGCAGTGATCAAGATATACACAGCCAAATGGTTTATTAGAAATACATAGCTGTGTTTGTGGTGGGCGTGACACCGTAGATGGTTTGATTTGCTGACAAATGTCACAAGAAAGCACATAAGTACGGGTCTGTTTATATAAACCACGCCACCAATAACGTTGCTGTAAAATCGAGACTGTCGCAGACACTCCGGCATGTGCAGAAGCCATGCCCTCGTGTGCGGCTCTGATCAAAACAGGTCTGTTGTCCATGTTGGGAATCAGCCGATCCCCAACAGATGGAATAGAAGCGTAAGGAACTTGTTCGGGAGATATATGATAAGAGTATTTCAAAGGGAAACCCTGAGGATAACCGGTTCCATCCCTCGTAGCAGCCACTGCTGCCAAAATATCATTATCTATTTTAGTCATGGACCTTGTAACTGCTGCTACGGAACATGTGGCTACTGCAGATTTGGCCGATTTGTCAGCCAAAGAATTACCAAGAGCATGTGCTCCCACACGCTGATGGCCAAGAGTATGGATAACCTGTGTGAGGGGCAGAAGCTGTTTAAGCTCCGCCACTCAAACCCAAAGCATTTTATGCTTAATTGCGCTGCCTTTAGAGTCTCGATAGTCATTTCGAGTCCAAAAAAATAAGTTGTCATTGAAAGATTAAACACAGTAGTAAGAATCGCATACAATAAGAGTATTCACATTAGGATCTGCGAACTCGAGAGCAAGAATAAGAGCGCGCAGCTCCGCTAATTGTGCCGTACAGTCCCCAAGTGCTTGAGTATGCACAATGGAAGACTTAAACTCTCCATTGACAATGGAGCCAACAACAATCGCGCAAGCCGCGGAATAAGCGTGTCTGGAACCCGTGGCCGGTTGAGCCGAGCCATCGGTGTAAATGACACATTTGTATTCATGTAAAGGAAGCAATGACAAGGGAGCAGGATGAACATGTTCATACTGTAAAAACTCCTGTGTCTGTAGCGCAGGGTCAAAGATAAAAGTGACATCTGATGATGTCAAAGACGTAGCCCATTGTATCCAACGGGGATGTAATGCTTTAGAGTTAGGTACACTTGCCTTAGTCACGGCCTCCAAAGCAGGGAAGGGTGTGACCATAAGAATGCGTTTACCTTGCGCCAATGCACGTTCCTTCAGAATCGCCATCTGGACCGCAGTCATAACTTTCTCAACTTTGGAAAAACGCATTTCAGCTGCAGTGTACAAATGTGATTTGTATGCAATAGGTACTGTGTCTCCCTCATTGAACATCAAATAAGTGAAACCCACCGTCCCTGGTACGATACGTATCACCAGGTTCGTGGTGTTATCACTAGTCAATAAGTAATTAGTTGCAGGCAAGTCAGATTGCAAAGAATGTAGTATTGATGTATGTTCCGGGAACCAGCTGGCAGAAGAATATGTCAGTTGTATCAACGCATAAAGCGATTTGATACGCTGGGCATAATCGGGAATGTAAGTCCTCCCGAAATTCAAAAATCCCAGCAATGACTGAAGTTTCTTCCGAGTAGAAGGGGGTTGCAAATGTGCACATTTCTCCAGGAAGTAGGGGTCTAACCCCTTTCCTTCATTATTGAGCTCATAGCCCAAAAAGAGCACCACTAAATGAGCGATGTGTGACTTTGCAAAGTTGAATTTATATCCATAGTCGGCGAACCCAGAAATTATGCGGTCGACGCAGACAAGATGCGGCATAAGCTCATCGTCTGTGAGATAGATATCATTCACGTACGAGAACGCATCTGGATCTATGTCGTGTAACAAAGACACAACACGCGCAGCAAATGCCCCGGGGCTAATCTTATACCCCATGGTCAATCGTGTAAATTTTTTCTGATTTCCGACGGCAGTGAATGCTGTCAAGTCACGGTTCTCAGGAGCCAGATTGTGACTGTAGAAACCATTGGATATGTCCAAGGTAGTTTTGTATTTTTTACGAACAAGGTGGTTCACCAGCACAGAGCTGTGTGTGTTCTGCACGGCAAAAGTGCGGCAATGACTATTCAAATTTCGGTAATCCAATACAATCCGATATGAACCGTCAGGTTTTGATACCGTAAAGAGAGGATTATTCATCTGTGATGTACAGGATTCAATCACACCCTGATACTCTAGCTGCGTCAGAATGTCACAAACGTGAGCCTTAGCTTCGCGCTTAATTGGATATTGAGGTTGTGGCTGTGGCGTAGACCGTAAAGGTATCTCATGTGCCGGTGAATCTATATCCCAGCCCACCTGGTTACGATACACAGCAGGGGCAAGGGCCAAAGCCCACTCAGCCGCTAAAGCTTTTGCATGCTCAACAGGGACGTAACGCGAAAAACTCTGAAGTATCACGTCCTCCCCTCGAGAAGCGGCTAAAACAAACGGTGGAGGCCAATCTGCCTCCGCCAATAAAATGTCGTATGAGTAGGTTAAATTTTCCCAGAAAACCGCCTTGATTGGACGTTGTACATCACCCTCAATTTGAAAAATAATTTCATACAGTCTATCCGGGGGGGCAACCCGGGTATCTTCTGTTTCCACAGTTATGAAGGTATCAGTTGCTGTCGCCTCCAGACAGGGACGCAGTGCCTCCCGCACTATGGTAACTTCCGCTGCGGTGTCGAGCAGAGTCACTGCCCATGTCGAGTCCAGGAGTCGTGTTCTCACCGTCTGAGGCATATCTTGCTGTTAAAGCGGCAACTTTCTTCTTCTGATACAGGGGTCTAAAACGAGGCAGGTCCTCTTGTTTGGCTTTAATATCAAACTGTCGAGGTTGATCTCGTCCCTGTTGTGTGGTCTGACTTTTGCCACGATCCTGGCGCTCCCCACCTCCAACGTGAGATTCCGAAGTGTCCTGTAAAGAACGAGGAGAGCGCTGATCAGGGACTTGAAATCTATCAGGAGTCTTAAGTTTTGCACGATCGCGCAAGTCATAAGTACGCTCAGAAGTCTCAGGTGTTGGTGAACCTAACGCGAACCTTGCTTCTGTTGTTGCTGCCCCTGTTTCTTATTCTTCCAGTTCTTTTTAGGAAAGAACGGACGCCCGTCTTTATCAGTCTGGGCTTTTTGTTGAGTTTGGGATTGTGTTTGCGTTTGAGTAAAAGGCTTAACTCCCAGACTATTGCGGCCTATAGTTTTATATGCCTTTGCAATAATCTTTGGTAATTCGCATGGTTTGTCTGCATTAGGTACAGCCTCCAAGCGGTTTGCCACTTGAAAGCTGACAGCATCACCCTTGACATTAGCAAGAATCATGTCACCAACCACGTCGAACACCCCCACCAGTCTCATTCCCAACTCCACAGCCGCTTCGGCTCCATGTTCATCTTGAACGCGTTTTATCACGGAGGGGAGTACGGTCATGGAGGGAGTGCCGAAACACTTCGAATATACTGCTGCGAACACCTTACCCCAGGTGTTACAATCAGCCAATTCGGGAAGTAAGTCTTTAGGCAAACTTATAGTCAAGATCCTGTGTTTCTCCACAGGACTGGTATTTGAAAAACAGCCTCTAGTTGGCCAAATTTTTCAGCAAGTCAATAAGGGAACTCGTCCTTATTCTGTGGACGTTTGCCCATTACTGAATTAACCATAAGGGGACTGATGGTCACAGCACCAGGACCCGCAGGTTGCGCAGCAATGCCAGGTGGTCCCACCTGGAAGTTGTGCAACATGAACCGTATAACAGCTCTATGCACTCGTATTAAAGAAGTATGTAACACGCGTAGTTCTGCAAGTGTCGCTGTTGTCAGACGACTCGGGTGTGGGGTATACCCAGCCAAAACGGGCCACGTGGCCCCGTCTATCGAAAAAGGGCCTAAACGGACCAGCGTTATTGGATGAGGAAGGGCGCCATTAAACCAAATTTGGTGTTGCCAAGCCTTGAACGGAACCTCAAGAGTACTATACGGTCTATATTCCTGCGGAGTAGCGGTGGCAGTAGAATGGTGAAACAAATTGTCTGTCCCATCCACTGCCGGGAAGGTGACCCAAGAATAAAACACCTCGAAGCAGAAAGCTGGATCCGCTTCCACTACAAATATCAGCGCAGCACCCGCATCAGGTACTCCATATTGAGTCAAATACACCCTGAGCGGTGCGCAGCTATGAGGCGTAATATCAACTCCCATAATAAAAAACAAAGAACGACAACCTAAAGCGCGGCAGCGCAATAACGGGTTAAGAACAAAAAGAAACAACCTTTTAAAACTTCAAGCTTGAAAAAACCTATAAACATCAATATAGGAGGTTACACAGTCACAACCGTCTCCGGAAACAGATGTGAGGGGAATTGTGGACAAGCACAAGCACTACTCAAGCGTCTCGCAGATAAGAACCAGACCAAACGTTGGTGGCGCCATGTTGCGGGGATTCTGCACCTACACAGAACTATGCGCAGGAAACCGGGACCTCGGTGTATAGGGGTGTACCAACCTACCACCTTAGTGCCCAAAATCCCCAAACCGACTAGCTTTAGTGTCTCATTCGTTCTCCTCCAAATATCACAGAGCTACAAATGATTAGACAACCCAGAACACAACACTCCCGACTCTCTGAGGAATCGAGGTAGCAAGACATGCTCTTTCGCTCGCTCACTCGTACTTGTCCACAACAAGAATAGGCAGAGTCACTGTAATAGTTCAAAATGTTTATTTTAACTATCGTGCTCTACAATACAGTATACGAGCCACTACCAGCAGCAAAATGCATACATTCAAAACAAGTAGCATTGTTACAATTCCATAGAGTACAAAAGGGGAAGTCATTTTATAAAGACAGTGGAAAAAGGACTATAAGGCCTAACCACCCTCCCCTTGGCTGGAAGAAGTTTATTTATATAAAGGAAGATCTCTGGTCTTTGACAGCAGACCCCATACCTTAAAGCCTAGATGCAAGGTTTACATCATAGGTACAGCGTAGCTCTTCTCCATGGAAAAGGCTCTCTCCAAGTGTGTGTTAAAACAACATGCATCCCCGTAATATCAAAGCACGAGTCTCCAGCATTGCAGCTGTGTTTAGCATGTTATGTCTAGGTGCTAGGGACTGACCAGAACAGAATAACAAGGGGCATTGTTTATCGACCTTGCACATCGTGTTCAGACTAAACTCCAGGAACTTCAGCAAAGAATGCGAAAAGCAGACAGTTCTCCTGTGAAAGGCACAAACAGCGTCTTGCAAAAATAAAGTCATGTAGTAATGTGCACAAAAGCAGTATCATGGCAGCGAAGCTCATGCTAACTTAGCAATGTCGACAATGACTCTAAGGGCCATATAACAAAAATAAACTCATTCTTTCATGCTTCAGCCAGCACAAAGGAAGGGAATTTGAAATTTATGACACAGCATAGTTAAACGTCTAAATAAACATGATACACAAGAGCACTGAAAGCAAACTAGAAATACATACAGGCAGGACATACAGGAGCTCTGATACCACACTATATTAGTTTACAAGCTTAACTGTAGTTCTCAACTAAAATACATCCCAGAATGGCATGTGTAATAGCAATTATAAATGTACGTCATTGCGTGCATTCCATGGTCTGGCGATTCACCAAAATGCCAGGACTAGCGGAAGTGACATCAAACACCCTTTGACCTTATTGATGTCTCATTAAGTGACATCACATGATATTTGACCGTGATTCTTACCATATGACCTTAATTCTGGTGACATCACAAATATTAGGATTGATAAAGTTCCATAATAACTGCATGACTAATCTAACAGCACAGACAAATGTCTATTTTAGATATCATTTATATCAGTGGTCTCCAACCTTTTCTGTAATGAGAGCTACTTCTGATCAGTGAAAATTGTTGTGTTACCAGAACCCCTCGCCCAGCTTCATTGACTTTAAACCAAATCGCCATGGAGCACAAAAAATTCTGTGACTAGGGCTACTATGATAGGGCTACCATGTGCGTCAGTGAGTGCATGGTCTGTGGTGATGTATGAACATGTGTGTGAATGAATGGGAGCCTGTGTTGTATGTACTTGTGGCACAGGTCATACCTTTCACCATATGTGGCACCATTACCTGTACAACACAAACATACAACCATTTTTTTTAAATGGGAGAAATGTAAAGTGCAGAAAAAGATTGTGCTAAAGTGTTCATAATTAGCACAATTTTTCTGCACTTGATGGAACATTGTTCCTCACTTCACATTTCTTCCATTTAAAAAACAAAAATGCCTATATTTTTCAGTTATAAATATGGCAGCATTTATACGAGACACTAGGAGCAAGATGTCAGCTATGTGTAGATGCAACACTTTGAAATGGGAGAACATTTTACAACTTTATGTTTATATGCATTACATAAAACTCATAATTTTAATTTTCTCCCATGTCAAAGTGTCTTTACAAACAGCAGGCATATTACTCTCAGTGGCCTATAGACATGGTGGCATATTTATAACAGTAAAATGCAGTCATTTCTTTAAATCTGGGGAATTTAAAGTGAAGAAACATGCTTCATAAAACAATAGGACTTAATTGGCTTAATTTAGAGTAGAGAAAACATTAAGACAATGTTTAATAGGAGACACTTTTCTTCACTTTAAATTTCTCCTATTAAAAAGAAAATTACTGTATTTTTTAGTTATAAATATGACACTGTGTCTACAACTCACTGGGAGCAAGAAGCCTGCTGTTTGTAAATGTGACACTTTGAAAAGGGAGAAAATTAAAATGAAGAGTTAATTTAAAGAGTAAGTTAACTCTTCATATCAATTTTCTCTCATTTAAAAGTATTCAGAAATATAGTTTTGTTCTCATGCTCCAATATTGAGTTAAGAACAACTTTTATTTAAGAGTTAAATACCTTAGTGCTTCAGTTCTGAACCCACATGTGTCATAAATCTGAGTGGAGCACTGCTTATTATCAGGCTATGCTATCTGCAGCCTGCTAATAATGTAAAATAAACATAGTCTTTCCTTAACTTTAAAAGGAAAACACAACACTTATTTATTGCATTTCTTAGTTAAAAAAGACCTCAAGGCTGAGAGCTACTCTGAAAGTTTCTGCGAGCTACTGGTGGCCCTGGATCCACTGGTTGGAGACATTGGATCTATATTAAGATGCTGTCATGATATGACAAGTGGACATTTACCTACTTTGTAGTAAGCCAGTAAAGTGAGTCAGTCTGACATCATCTAGGGGGACAGGGTAGTGAAGGGGTTCTCCCACTTGAGAAAAATTGGAAAACAAAGGGCTGTAATAGTGCATTTTAAAGAACCATTTTCAAATAAATGCTCTAAAAAGACACTCATTAAAAATTCAAGCCCTTTTATGGTGTTCCAACCTAATGAAACCGGATAGCCCCATGAGTTGGCCCCATTTTCTTTTTAAAATGTCATATAGGTGACCCTATTGATCAAAAATTACCTCCATTGCCAGGATCAGATTTTTGTCATGGACGCCCTATTTGTCCAAACGTAGCATACAATACGCCAGTGTTAAAATGTTGCCAATACTGCATCCATGTACTATGGGTGATCCTTATGTCAAATGTTACATCTAGTATGTTGGGGAGCGTATTTTGTTATGGATGCCTCTCTGACAAATGCCACTGTTGTCCTCCCTTATGCCAAGAATTTCCTCCAACGATCCAGCATCAGCATTTTGCCACAGGTGCCACCGAGGCCAATAATTTCCTCTAGTATGCCAGTGCTAGCATTTTTTCCCCTGGTGCCACATGCTAACATTTACCTCCAGTGTGACAACACCAGCTTTTAGCCTTGGGTATCCCAATGTGCAAGAACTGTTTCCAGTATGCCAGTACCAGCATTTCTTTCCACAGTTGTCCCATGCCAAGGTTTACTTCCAATTTGCCTGTGCTGGCTTTTTACCATAGGTGCCTTTAGAAACCAAGAGGCATGCCAGGACCAACACCAGACTTGCAAGCATAATAACACATACTCACTCATTCTCACTTACATTCACTTACTGACACTCACTTTGCTCACTCATTAATTTTTGTTCACTCTCTTGCACTCACTCTTACCCTGGCTAAGTCATTCACACTAGTCATGTAATATTCTTACTTTGACTCACATATATTTTCTCACACACTTACTATCTCTCTCTCTCACACACACACATGCACGCACACATTCCCAAATACAAACATGCATGCTCACACAAACATGCACTCTCACCCAAACTCTATATCACTCACATCCACACAAACAATATAAATTGAAAAGCATTTTATTTTACTTACCTAAGATGCTAGTAAAGGTCCTGGTCCAGATCCGGCCTCTCCACTTTTTATTACACTAATAGTGATTTGCAGCCATGCTGTACAGCAGCGCTAATGCTTTGCAGTGTGGCTAAAACTAATTTAAAAACGCGCTATGATACATCCAGGAATAATGTGCTATTTTTTTTTTAAAGTGCATAAGCGCTAGATGCATCCTAGTCCCTTTTATTATTATTTTTAGCCATGCTACACAGCAGCCACACTGCTATACAGCATAGATACAAATCATTGGCAAAGTCGGCAATGCCCATGCTGTACAGCATGAACAAAAGGCAGTGGCAGAGCCAAAAGTCTAAAAAGGTGAGGCCTGTTGCCTTTGCCAGTGCTTGTTAGGTCTTGGCACAACACCCCTGTGCTTCTGAGCTAATCAGTTAATCTCCCCACAGACGAAAAAAATAAAAATATGACATTTTGCAAAAATCCAATTACATAAAGAAAGCAATTGTGCAACGCATGCGCTGTCACAGGAGAGACCTAAAAATCATGTCTTAGCTAATGCCAGACCTGAAAAAGGGTCTTCTGTCATTCTTGAAGCTCTAATATATTTTAGGAAAGGATACATTGCATATTCTACAGATACGGGCAAAAGTATAAAAGCAGACCTCTTTATTTTTAGAAAAAGCTCGCAAAATAAAAAAAGGGGGTGTTTTAAGCAGTTAGGCCATTAAGGATAAACAATCAACTGGAAGCTGGAGGGAGAAGGCACCTGTTGCAATAGATACCAGAAGTTTAAAGTCTGTGAAGCACAGAAGTAACTTCAAGTTCCCTCTAAAAAGATGCTGGTAGCCTGCTATGACTTCTTCATCTATCTTACAAACTTTTAGCACATTTTCAGGAGAAGAAGAACACATTGCACTATTGGACATAAGTTCACGTGGTTTGATCTCTACCAATGTGATCTTCTGGCGCTGCCCACTGTTGAATGATGCACTGTGATTATACTGTCCCCAGTGCCAGCTCCTCATTCAGGCCCCCGGTTCTGACTCCTTAGTTTGCCCACCAGTGGCAGATGCTTATATTGCCCTTCAGTGCTTAGTTATTACACTGTTGAGCAATGCCAGTTCTTCACACTGCCCACCAGAGGTAGCTCCACACACTGCCAACCAGTTTCAGCTTCTCTGTGTACCAGTGCCAGCTCCTGACAATGCTCATTGGTGCCAAAGTTTCTCACTTCCCACCCTCAAGTGCTCCTCCTCCACAGTGCTTAATAGTTTACACTTAGATGAGGCGAAGACTGGGCATGGCCCTTGCTTTCTGTATCTTCTATCCAGTGTGTTGAGTATTCTATTCACACTTTTCAATCACTCCCAGGCTTTCTGCGTTGTGCAAGATATTATTTGCGTGACCACTAGTTTAATTGGTGCACGCGAAAGGAACCAGTTTGATAGTGCAGGGCCGTGAAATGAATCGCAGCAGCTTGAACTCCGTGCAATGCTCCCAAAGCCAACCCTCACACAGCCTGCCAGTGACAGCTCCTCACACCGCCTACCACTGCCAGTTTCTCACACTGCCAGCAGCATCTGCTGTCCAAGCTGTCCCAAGCCTGCTTCCTAACACTGCCAGCTCCACACTGCTATCCAAGGTCACCTCCTCACACAGTGCACCAGTGCTCACCTCAAAATCACTTTTAATACCCACTCCTCACATTAAACACTAGTTATCCACTTGTCACTCTGCCAAATAGTGGCAACTCTTACAGTGCCTGCCAGTTCTAGTTCTTCATAGTCTCACCAATTTTGTGCTCTTTCTCTGCAAACTAGACACTATTTCTCATGCTGATCACCTGGACCAGTTGCTCATACTTCGCACCAATACCTACAGTGCACGGTGCACACCAGTGCCGACTCCGCATTTGACCCATCTGCATCAGCTCCTCACACCGCTCTAAAGTGCCAGCTCTCCCATTACTCTTTAGATCCAAATCTTCACACTGCCCGTCAGTTTCAATTCCTTACACTGCCCCCTTGAGCAGAGGCTTTATTGTTCCCATCAGTTCAGCTCCTCACATTACTGCTAGTGCCTCATCCTTGTACTGGTACTGCCCTCCGGTGTTGAGACCTCCAGCTCTCCACCTGTACTATATCATGTCACCACCAACATGACCGTCTCATACTGCGTACATGTGTTAGCCTTTTACGCAATGCACCATCTCATTGCAATACCCACTAACGCCAGCTCTCTTTTGCGTACTCCTCACTAGTGCCAGCTATTCAGAAGCAGCCACCAGTCGCAGCTCTTCCCACTCCCCTAGGGTCTGGTCCTAAATCTGCTCACCATTCCCTGCTAGTCACATTGCCCTCTAGTGGCAGGTACACTTACTGCCAATTCATGGTTCTATCTCGCACTCTCCACTGGTTCTATTGCCTCACACAGCCTACAAGTACTAACTCCTCACACTGCCCACCAGTGTGAGCTTCACAGCTTCCTCCTGTGTACCAGTAAAATCCGGGAAAAGTAAACAGGCACTCAAACTGGATTTGTTTGAAATATTATGAGTGAGACGTTTGAAGTCATTTATTTTCACTTTCAAAAAGATTGTGATAAAGTTTATAAATTATTTTAGGTGTCGCCATCTTAAGAGTCTGTAACGCCCCCAATGGTATCCTTGTGTAACCCAGCCTCTGGTGAGCCTGCCTATCAAATGGCCAAAGCGGGGGCGGCCTTTCCATAGAGTGCTAGTTGTCCTCCTCTTCTCTATATCATATTTGTTGTAAAGCGGAAGGCTCATCTGAAGCAGGTATACGACAGAGATGTCATTCAGAAGTTGCTATCTGTACGCCTTCAGCCACGTCTGCTTCTGGAAAGTCTGAGAGGTTTTTCAGCCATCGCTACACCCAGCTTTAAATAAATTTGCTTCTGTAAGTTCCCCCTACAATCAATGTCCTCCGGATCATTTCAATTATATTCATCCCTCTGTTTTCTTTTTTCACCGACAGGTCAGTTATCCTTAGATGAGTTCATCGATGGGGCGCGGAAGGACAAGTGGGTGATGAAGATGTTACACATGAACATTAACCCGGGAGGTTGGATCAACGAGCAGAGGCGAAAGAGTGCTTTGTTTTAACTCCAGCGAAGGGGGACTTTGGACTTCAGAACATATTTTGGGGGTGTTTGCTTCTCCGGCTAAGGATATTCAAGGATCTTTCATACCCTTGCATCTTTGGTGAGAGGGCGCATTCATGGTGCGTCCAATTAAATAATGCTAGGAGAGCTCAACAAATTCATGTTTATCCCCTTCCCTTCCCTTCTGTCCCATGTAGTGCTTTTCTGCTGCTGGCCCGTGTTGCCATAGAACAAGGAAGACTATCACTTGACACGCCAAGTGGGCGGAGCTAGAGCACCTAGAATCTACATGAGACAGAAGAAAGGGGGTTCAAGAAATGCTACTAAATGTCAATGCCGACAAGACGTCAAAAGGTTGTTTTATGTAAATATGTACAGTAGATATATTTAACAATTGAAATGAAAACAGAGAGTCAAGCAGTTTGGGCAAGCACCGTGTGTCTATGTAGGAAGTTGCCCTTCCCATCACAGCTTCATCTGTGCTTACTACTTTCTGCTAGGCTGCTCTGATGCATCTTTAGAAGATGGCACAAGATGACTGAGACGTGTGATTAGTTGGTCAGTTTGTGCCATCAGCCAATGCTGGTCATTGATGGTTGCACTCAACATGCTCCAGTGTTCTTACATTCTGACAACTATAAACCCTTGATGCTTCAACTCCAAGACTCTGATTACATCAGATGTATGTCTGGCAATCGGCAGTGTCTGAAGTCTTTGATTGTCAAACGACGCATGTCTCAACATGTGTTATATATAGCTCGAGTATATGGGCTTCTTGTGCCTGTTCCTTTCAGAAGTGAAAACATGAGCTTTGTGTTTGATGTTTTGTACAGTAAATGGGGTAAGTGGTCTCAAGAGTAACCTGTGTGACGTATTGCGCTAGGAATAACTCATCAGGATTTTAGAGGCAGAAGTTACATTCGTTGCATCATTCTTTCCCCCAGGAACAACCTAGGATCCCTCTTCCCACAGACCTTACGCTCTGCCCTTTGGGTTCTCCAGTCAAACCTCCAGATACCTATAATGTATTTAGGGCTCGATTTCTTCTGCTAAGCACCTTTACCCGAAATCAACTGCAGAAGTCACCAGTCACCCTGCAGAATACTTTTCAACATCATAGGTTACACATTATTAAACCTCTTCAACACGCACAATGGAGAAAGATGTCTCTTTTGGCATTATGCCTTCTTTTTCCCTTCTTCACGTTCAGGTTCGGCATAGATTTAAGCTCCGTGGTAAACTGCCCTCGAGGCAGTAACAGGATTAATGTATTACTTAAAGTACAACTCGGTTAACCATATTTCTTCAGTTCAATTTAAGGTAGTCTTTATTGGAAGCTACTTAGCCATCGCCCCAACCCCCCAAAAAACAGCTCTATCCCGGCCATCACAAAGCAGGGAAATGCGAGCAACACAAAGTGACCCCGGGATATTTTGGATGGAAGGGAGAGAAGAAGGCAAGGCTCATTCAGTCTCACTTATTACATGTTAGTATTAGTCCAGCGGCACAGTCTGACTTTCAGCCAGTCTCAAAGACCCGGTGGATATACATCTTGGGATCATACATTTTTTGTTAAATATGAACCCATTCCAAAACTGTTGAATCCCATTTTCTGAACTCAAAATCTGTGAGTGCATCAGAGGAACTGCTAAGTGCGTTGTGGCAAGCCGCGATCTGGCAAAAGGTGTGTTTTGGTAGGATTGTCTTATGTCTAACCATTCAGTGAGCCGTCGGGACATGCTTCTTTTGCATGTTCTACACGCAGTTGCTGCCTTTACAAACAATAGACTGTTTGTAGTCTGAAAACAATGTGTGCAGATTACAGCAGCGTGCTCAGGGCTTCATTCGTGAACTCTTGCACTTTTTGTGTGTACATAAAACCAGGAAGTAAAATATGAAATTGAGGGCATCAGTTTGTTTTTTCTACTTCGCTACAAGGCCCCGGAAGTAAAGAATTGTAATATCGGCATTAATACATTTGAGTGTGAATGGAGTTAAAGTGAACTTCAAATCTACAATTACTAAGGAAGTGGAGAGTGATGTGAAGAAAGCTGGAAAGTCACATTTCTTTTTAAAAATTTGACTTTTAATTTTGTAAGCTGTTAAATTGTCTCAATCCTATTCCACTCAACGGTGACACATTTTTATACACATTTACTGTCTTATGCCAATATTAGAGTTAACATGGAACCCAGCAAAATTAATTAGGTTGGTCAATTGTGAAATAACCAGCACTTTGTTACCATGTTCTGATAACATTTGAACATATCTGTATGTGGCTCATAGGAATAAGTCTGAGCACATTTAAATGTACAGATTCATATATAAACATATATCCTTAACACGAGGAACTCCCTATGCTTATTTTACTATAATGGGATTTGAAAAAGTGTGTGTGCTTCACTCTACCACATCAATGACACTGTAAAACTGCACCAAAAGTAGTGTTTTTATACTGAAAAACTTTGAACGTGTCAAACAGTTAAGTGTGCAGCAATTGGGTAATCACGTGTCAAACAGTTAAATGTGCAACAATTGAGTAATAAAGATATTTACTAATTTGTGTACAATTCAGAACAAGCCAGTATGCATTTTATAAGCATAAAGATCAGGCATTAAATTGACTCACGTGAAAAGAAAATCAAATGGGTCGAAGGGGTATGTTTTAACTCTGCTGCCTGTCTCCAGTCAAATTCCACACATATAATAATAATGTGCTTGTAAGCAAGAGGCATGAAAGTCACTGAAAAAAGAACTATGATGTGGCCAATGTAGGCCACGTCATTGAGCTTTTTTTGTGTTAGGAGGGGCAGGACAAGGAACTCATCATGGGGTATGAAGAGACTCGGTGTTGGCTCAACATCCTGTGATTCTGGGCTTTCAGTGACTTTCAGCCATGCTGAACAGCAGATATGCTGCTAGACAACATGGCTAAAAGACATTCCAATTGACAAGGCTAATAGCTCGGGCATTGCCAAGATCTATTGGCTTTGCCGATGCTTGTTTAGTTTACACCCTTCTACCCTCAGTGGGTGGAATGTTCTAATAGCCTTATAGTCTTTCTGCCTCAGGTAATGCCATTATTAAATGTCCTTTTTCTTGCTATAGGCCCTTTAACAACCAATACAGCCCTCAGCACTGGGCTATATGGGTATATTAGAGCACTTCAAAACCCAGTGAGCTTGAACACTCTAGTCTGGTGCCATATAGAAAAGCATGTTTTAATGGTGACATAAGCTTTTGTGACAGTTCATCAAACAAGGAACAGAATTTGAGTTAATTTAGGATGCAGCAGCTCAGCTTTAATCTTGTCTGAGAGCAGCCTTTCCACTGTAATTAGATATGATTAAGAGATATTGTTCCCTTGTGAAACGACCTGAAAACACAAAGTCCTTCCTAGTCTGGGGATTACCAGCACTGAAGCAAAGTCCTGCAGATGAAAGTAAAGGCCACTACTTAAGCCTCTAAGCTTCAGCGGTCCAAGTACAAGAATGCTGTCCCTTTGAGCGATTCCAGCAGGTTACTGGGGGCAGAAGGGGTGGGTTGGGAACTTAGGCAGAACACAACAGGAGCAGAGAATAAGAAGTCTAGAATCATTGGATCATGGTGCAAATTGCCTGACTGATGCATCAAAGCAAATTGTTACTCCTTGCCTGTATCATGGGGTATTTTCACCAAGCAAATAACGACAGGTTTCTAATACTGAAAGTGGATTTTAGTGATAATTCCCGGATCATCCCTATCTAAAGTCTGATTCCATTGTAAAACCCTTATACACCCTTCTACTCTAGAGACACGCGTCTCTGATCAAAGGTCAATCGCTACATTTCAGTTATTAGTTTGCTTCTCAACAACTTCACATGGGATGTTCTTTATCCACAAAAATAAGTAAACAATAACTCCTCAGTTAATAATGTTGCTGGGACACTGTTTTTGAATTGCGTTGTTATCTTGGGAATGATTACACCCCTGCAAAATAAGAAAGAAGTTGTGAAACAATAATGTTCAATCGAAGTAATCACTGAACATCAAAAATTCCCACTAGACCACGAGAGATTTTCAGATATTTTACAAAATGTTATTGACCACATTCTTTTAGCCGACTTTGGCAAAATGTAACCAAAAATGTGATTTTAAATTACCTTGAAATCTGCTTACCAGTCAATGGTGTTGCTGCAGTAGAAGAACACATATGGACCCCAGTACATAGAAAATTTAACAAAATTATGTTGCCTACTATTTCACTTGTTAAAGAAGGGAATTCTTCCAGTGCAAAACACTGGTTGGTAGAGAAATGTAGAAAATGGATTGAGGAGAAGTCTAAATACGGGAAAACAAACAAGTAGGATAGAATGAACCCTCAAGAAGGAGATAAAACACAGCAAGTGAAGGTTGACAGAAGAAAGAGGCATTACATGGAAATCAACACTAGCCAGCCTTGTTTTGGTAACCTGAGCATTCAAAGTGCTAGAGGAGGGCTCCTAAGAAAAACTTTGGGCCGCTGCTTTTTTTTTTATACAAATTTAGCAGAGACGACATATTTATAATTTTCCAGGTAGAACGTGTCCACAACCATCAATTAATTTTTTGTAGCATGGTAAAAACTGCCATCCACCAGGCATTAATCACTTCACAGTAGGAAATGGCGAGGTCCTGTTACAGTGCAATTTGGAATGCAAAATAAAGTAAATTAAAGGGGTAGGAGAGGTGATGTTGTGGTGTGTCATGCGAACGAGTGGTGAGTGTTTTCAGTAAAAAAAGAGCCAGAGAATGTGACAGTGAGCGAGAAAAAGAGGAAGAGAGAGAAAAAGTGAAAGAGACAGAGATAGAGAGAGAGAGCGAGAGCGAGGGAGGGAGTTCCGTATACGTGCAGCTTTCTTCTAGTGCACCATCTGTCTTTTATCCTGTTTGTGTTACCTGTTTATGAGGGAATTAAATACCAGAGTGGTACAGTTGTTTTTCCCTGTATCAAACTTAAGATTCGTGTTTAATAAAAAACCCACTAAATCAAATGTCTGCGCAAGCAACTGTATTCGGAAGCAAAGTACAAAGTGATAACACTTTTAACCCCTTAACTGCTGGGCCTTTTCCCCCCCAGTGCTGAGCCCTTTTTTGGCTATTTGTAGTAGTTCGCGATTAGGCCTCTGTAACTTTTTGACCACATAAGGTATCCACGCCAAATTTGCGTCCTTTTCTTCCAACATCATGGGGATTCTAAAGGTACCCAGGGTTTGTGGATTTCCCTGGAGGGGTCCCAGATTTTAGCCAAAATACAGCTACATTTTGGTTTTTGGGGAAAAATGGGAAAAAGTCCCGCATATGAAAGCGTCTGGGTTTTTCCCTGCAAATAGTATCAAAAAGGGTTTGTGGGGCTGAAATCTCCATTTTCCCAGCTTTTAGAGAATGACAGACTTTTGTCAGAAAACCCAAAAATTTTACACAGTTTTGGCATTTTTCTGGGACATAGCCTATTTTTGCTATTTTTGTGCTTTCAACCTCCTTCGAGTTAATGGTAGAAATGTGTATGAAAGCAATAATGGATCCTGGAAATCTATACATTTTAGAAAAGTAGACAAAATGCTGAATTCAGCAAGGGGTCATTTGTGTAAATCCATCAAGGTTTCTTTATAGAAACTAACAGTTAAATATAGGAAAAATGGAAAATTAGTTGAAAAAAACAGCCTTTTGTGTCAACGTTTTCACCTGTAACTTCTTCTAATTATGACTGCTCTTTGAAAGCAATATACCGTTACATCCACTGGACCTTACTGGTTGTGGGGATATATAGGACTTGTAGGTTCACCAAGAACCCGACGAACCCAGAGCCAAAAACTGAGCAACGTCTTGCAATGGTTTTTTATTATGTACCGGGTATATAGCAATTATTCTGGGAAAATGTATACATGGAATATTCGGTATGAAAGACTCCTATGTATTTCTGAAATGGGAACACAATATAGAGTTTAGAAACAGTAGATATTTGCACATTTCTGAAATTGGAAATACTCATACTAGCATGAGAATTATAGGTCATTTTTCAAAATAACTTCTTTTACACATTGTCTTTCATTTGGAAGGCAGAAATGCATCGAAAGTCAATAGGTAATAACAGTTGCTTTACAAATCTGAATTACCGTAAGTGTCCCGATAAAAATGGTACCTCACTTGTGTGGGTAGGCATAGTGCCCATGACAGGAAACGGCTCAAAACGCAACGTGAACACACCACATTTTCACAATGAAAAATTACCCTTTTTTGCAAAGTGCCTAGCTGTAGTTTATGAACCCTTGCTCTGCCGGCACCCAGGGAAACCTAGCAAACCTATACATTTTTGAAAACTAGACACCCAGGGAAATCCAGGATGGGGTGACTTGACTGGCTTTCACCAGGTTCTGTTACCCAGAATCCCTTGCAAACCTAAACAATTGTAAAAAAAAACACATTTTCCTCACATTTCTGTGGTGGAAAGTTCTGGAATCTGCATGGATCCACAAATTTCCACCCACCCCGCATTCCCCAAAGTCTTCCGAGTAAAATGGTACCTCACTTGTGTGGGTAGGCCTAGTGCCCGCGACAGGAAACGGCACAAAACGCAACGTGGACACACCCCAATTTCACAGTGAAAAATGACCCTTTTTTGGCAAAGTGCCTAGCTGTAGTTTTTGAACCCTAGCTCTGCCGGCGTCTAGGGAAACCTAGCAAACCTATATGTTTTTGAAAACTAGACACCCAGGGGAATCCAGGATGGGGTGACTTGACTGGCTCCCACCAGGTTCTGTTACCCAGAATCCCTTGCAAACCTAAAAAATTGTCCAAAAAAACACATTTTCCTCACATTTCTGTGGTGGAAAGGTCTGTAATCTGCGCGGATCCACAAATTTCTACCCACCCCACGTTCCCCAAAGTCTTCCGAGAAAAATGGTACCTCACTTGTGTGGGTAGGCCTAGTGCCCGCGACAGGAAACGGTGCAAAACGCAACGTGGACACACCACAATTTCACAGTGAAAAACGACCCTTTTTTGGCAAAGTGCCTAGCTGTAGTTTTTGAACCCTAGCTCTGCCAACACCTAGGGAAACCTAGCAAACCTATAATTTTTTAAAAACTAGACACCCAGGGGAATCCAGGATGGGGTGACTTGACTGCTTCTCACCAGGTTCTGTTACCCTGAATCCCTTGCAAACCTAAAAAATTGTCAAAAAAAACACATTTTCCCTACATTTCTGTGGTGGAAAGTTCTGGAATCTGTGTGGATACACAAATTTCAACCCACCCTGCGTTCCCCAAAGTCTTCCGAGAAAAATGGTACCTCACTTGTGTGGGTAGGCCTAGAGCCTGCGACAGGAAATGGCGCAAAACGCAACGTGGACACACCCCAATTTCACAGTGAAAAATGACCCTTTTTGGCAAAGTGCCTAGCTGTAGTTTTTGAATCCTAGCTCTGCCTGCATCTAGGGAAACCTAGCAAACCTATACATTTTTGAAAACTAGACACCCAGGGGAATCCAGGATGGGGTGACTTTACTGCCTCTCACCAGGTTCTGTTACCCAGAATCCCTTGCAAACCTAACAAATTGTCAAAATAAACCCATTTTCCTCACATTTCTGTGGTGGAAAGTCCTGGAATCTGTGTGGATCCACAAATTTCTACCCACCCCGCGTTCCCCAAAGTCTTCTGAGAAAAATGGTACCTCACTTGTGTGGGTAGGCCTAGAGCCCGTGACAGGATATCGCGCAAAACGCAACGTGGACACACCCCAATTTCACAGTGAAAAATGACCCTTTTTTGGCAAAGTGCCTAGCTCTAGCTTTTGAATCCTAGCTCTGCCTGCATCTAGGGAAACCTAGCAAACCTATATATTTTTGAAAACTAGACACCCAGGGGAATCCAGGATGGGGTGACTTTACTGCCTCTCACCAGGTTCTGTTACCCAGAATCCCTTGCAAACCTAAAAAATTGTCAAAAAAAACACATTTTCCTCACATTTCTGTGGTGGAAAGTCCTGGAATCTGTGTGGATCCACAAATTTCTACCCACCCCGCGTTCCCCAAAGTGTTCCGAGAAAAATGGTACCTCACTTGTGTGGGTAGGCCTAGTGTCCGCGTCAGGAAACGGCGCAAAACGCAACGTGGATACACCTCAATTTCACTGGGAAAAATGACCCTTATTTGGCAAAGTGCCTAGCTGTAGTTTTTGAACCCTAGCTCTCCCTGCATCTAAGGAAACCTAGCAAACCTATATATTTTTGAAAACTAGACACCCAGGGGAATCCAGGATGGGGTGACTTTACTGCCTCTCACCAGGTTCTGTTACCCAGAATCCCTTGCAAACCTAAAAATTGTCAAAATAAACACATTTTTCTCACATTTCTGTGGTGGAAAGTCCTGAAATCTGCGTGGATCCACAAATTTCTACCCACCCGCGTTCCCCAAAGTCTTCCGAGAAAAATGGTACCTCACTTGTGTGGGTAGGCCTAGTGTCCGCATCAGGAAACGGCGCAAACGCAACGTGGACACACCTCAATTTCACTGTGAAAAATGACCCTTATTTGGCAAAGTGCCTAGCTGTAGTTTTTGAACCCTAGCTCTGCCAGCACCTAGGGAAACCTAGCAAACCTATACATTTTTGAAAACTAGACACCCAGGGGAATCCAGGATGGGGTGACTTGACTGCCTCTCACCAGGTTCTGTTACCCAGAATCCCTTGCAAACCTAACAAATTGTCCCAAAAAACAAATTTTCCTCACATTTCTGTGGTGGAAAGTTCTGGAATCTGCGTGGATCCACAAAATTCCACCCACCCCGCGTTCCCCAAAGTCTTCCGATAAAAATGGTACCTCACTTGTGTGGGAGGCCCAAGTACCCGCGACAGGAAACGGCCCAAAACGCAACGTGGACACACCACATTTTCGCAGTGAAAACGGACCCTTTTTCAACAAAGTGGCTAGCTGTAGATGTTGAACCCTAGCTCTGCCAACACCTAGGGAAACCTTTCAAACCTATACATTTTTGAAAAGTAGACACCCAGGGGAATCCAGGATGGGGTGACTTGACTGGCTCTCACCAGGTTCTGTTACCCAGAATCCCTTGCAAACTTAAAAAATTGTCAAAAAAACCACATTTTCCTCACATTTTTGTGGTGGAAAGTTCTGGAATCTGCGTGGATCCACAAATTTCCACCCACCCCGCGTTCCCGAAAGTCTTCCGATAAAAATGGTACCTCACTTGTGTGGGAGGCCCAAGTACCCGCGACAGGAAATGGTCCAAAACGCAACGTGGACACACCACATTTTCACAGTGAAAACGGACCCTTTTTACACAAAGTGCCTAGCTGTAGATTTTGAATCATAGCTCTGTCGGCACCTAGGGAAACCTAGGAAACCTATACATTTTTGAAAACTAGACACCCAGGGGACTCCAGGATGGGGTGACTTGGCTGGCTCTCACCAGGTTCTGCTACCCAGAATCCCTTGCAAACCTAAAATATTGTAAAAAAAAAACACATTTTCCTCACATTTCTGTGGTGGAAAGTTCTGGAATCTGCGTGGATCCACAAAATTCGACCCACCCCGCGTTCCCCAAAGTCTTCCGAGAAAAATGGTACCTCACTTGTGTAGGAGGCCCAAGTACCCGCAACAGGAAACGGCCCAAAACGCAACGTGGACACACCACATTTTCGCAGTGAAAACGGACCCTTTTTCAACAAAGTGCCTAGCTGTAGATTTTGAACCCTAGCTCTGCCGGCACCTAAGGAAACCTAGGAAACCTATACATTTTTGAAAACTAGACACCCAGGGGAATCCAGGATGGGGTGACTTGGCAGGCTCTCACCAGGTTCTGCTACCCAGAATCCCTTGCAAACCTAAAATATTGTAAAAAAAAAACATTTTCCTCACATTTCTGTGGTGGAAAGTTCTGGAATCTGCATGGATCCACAAAATTCCACCCACCCCGCGTTCCCCAAAGTCTCCCGATAAAAATGGTGCCTCACTCGTGTGGGAGGCCCAAGTACCCGCGACAGGCTAGGGCCTAAAACGTATTGAGGTGACATTAAATTTGCCTATCACAAAACAACTTGGTTTTGCAAGGGGGTCACCTCGGTTTTTGGCCACGTGCTCGGCGGCCAGCTAGGGAAACCTATCAAACCCACACATTTCTGAAAACTAGACACCAGGGTGGTTCCAGGGAGGTATGGCTTGCGTGGATCCCCCAACGTTTTCTTACCCAGAATCCCCTGCAAACCTCAAATTATGCAGAAGAAAATCACTTTTCCCACACATTTTTGTGTGGGAAAGTTGTGGCATCGCCGGGCAGACACGCATTTCCCACCACCCAGTGTTCCCCAAGGTCTCCCGATAAAAATGGTGCCTCACTCGTGTGGGAGGCCCAAGTACCCGCGACAGACTAAGGCCCAAAACGTATTGAGGTGACATTAAAATTGCCTATCACAAAACAACCTGGTTTTGCAAGGGGGGTCACCTGGGTTTTTGGCCACGTGCTCGGCGGCCAGCTAGGGAAACCTATCAAACCCACACATTTCTGAAAACTAGACACGAGGGTGGTTCCAGGGAGGTATGGCTTGCGTGGATCCCCCAACGTTTTCTTACCCAGAATCCCCTGCAAACCTCAAATTATGCAGAAGAAAATCACTTTTCCCACACATTTTGTGTGGAAAGTTGTGTCATCGCTGGCAGACACGCATTTCCTACCACCCAGTGTTTCCCAAGGTCTCCCGATAAAAATGGTGCCTCACTCGTGTGGGAGGCCTAAGTACCAGCGACAGACAAGGGCCCAAAACGTATTGAGGTGACATTAAAATTGCCTATCACAAAACAACCTGGTTTTGCAAGGGGTCACCTCGGTTTTGCCCCGTGCTCGGCGGCCAGCTAGGAAACCTATCAAACCTACACATTTCTGAAAACTAGACACCTCGGGTGGTTCCAGGGAGGTATGGCTTGCGTGGATCCCCAACGCTTTCTTACCTAGAATCCCCTGCAAACCTCAAATTATGCAGAAGAAAATCACTTTTCCACACATTTTGTGTGGGAAAGTTGTGGCATCGCCGAGCAGACACGCATTTCTACCACCCAGTGTTCCCAAGGTCTCCCGATAAAAATGGTGCCTCACTCGTGTGGAGGCCCAAGTACCGCGACAGACAAGGGCCCAAAACGTATTGAGGTGACATTAAAATTGCCTATCACAAAACAACCTGGTTTTGCAAGGGGTCACCTCGGCTTTGGCCCGTGCTCGGCGGTCAGCTAGGAAACCTATCAAACCCACACATTTCTGAAAGCTAGACACTCGGGTGTTCCAGGAGGTATGGCTTGCGTGGATCCCCAACGTTTTCTTACCCAGAATCCCTGCAAACCTCAAATTATGCAGAAAAATCACTTTTCCCACACATTTTGTGTGGGAAAGTTGTCCATCGCCGGCAGACACGCATTTCTACCACCCAGTGTCTCAGGTCTCCCGATAAAATGGTGCCTCACTCGTGTGGGAGGCCCAAGTACCAGCGACAGACAAGGGCCCAAAACGTATTGAGGTGACATTACAATTGCCTATCACAAAACAACTTGGTTTTGCAAGGTCACCTCGGTTTTGGCCCGTGCTCGGCGGCCAGCTAGGAAACCTATCAAACCCACACATGTCTGAAAACTAGACACCCGGGTGGTTCCAGGGAGGTATGGCTTGCGTGGATCCCCCAACGTTCATACCCAGAATCCCCTGCAAACCTCAAATTTAGCTGAAAAATCACTTTTTCACACATTTTTGTGTGGGAAAGTTGTGACATCGACGGGCAGACACGCATTTCTACCACCCAGTGTTCCCCAAGGTCTCCCGATAAAATGGTGCCTCACTCGTGTGGGAGGCCCAAGTACCTGCGACAGGCAAGGGCCAAAAACATATTGAGGCAACATCAAAATTGCCTATCACAAAATGTTTTGGGCCCTAGCCTGTCGCGGTACTTGGGCCTCCCACACGAGTGAGGTACCATTTTATCGGGAGACCTTGGGAACACTGGGTGGTAGGAAATGCATGTCTGCTCGGCGATGCCACAACTTTCCCACACAAAATGTGTGGAAAAAGTGATTTTTTCAGCTAAATTCGAGGTTTGCAGTGGATTCTGGGTAGGAAACGTTGGGGGATCCACGCAAGCCATACCTCCCTGGAACCCCCGGGTGTCTAGTTTTCAGAAATGTGTGGGTTTTATAGGTTTCCTAGCTGGCCGCCGAGCACGGGGCCAAAACCGAGGTGACTCCTTGCAAAACCAGGTTGTTTTGTGATAGGCAATTTTAATGTCACCTCAATACGTTTTGGGCCCTAGCCTGTCGCGGGTACTTGGGCCTCCCACACGAGTGAGGTACCATTTTTATCGGGAGACCTTGGGGAACACTGGGTGGTAGGAAATGCATGTCTGCCCGGCGATGCCACAACTTTCCACACAAAAATGTGTGGAAAAGTGATTTTTTCAGCTAAATTCGAGGTTTGCAGGGGATTCTGGGTAGGAAAACTTTGGGGGATCCATGCAAGCCACACCTCCCTGGAACCCCCCGGGTGTCTAGTTTTCAGAAATGTGTGGGTTTGGTAGGGGTCCCTAGCTGGCCGCCGAGCACGGGGCCAAAAACCAAGGTGACCCCCCTCACAAAACCAGGTTGTTTTCTGATAGGCAATTTTAATGTCGCCTCAATACCTTTTGGGCCCTAGCCTGTCGCGGGTACTTGGGCCTCCCACACGAGTGAGGCACCATTTTTATCGGGAGACCTTGGGGAACGCTGGGTGGTAGGAAATGCGTGTCTGCCCGGCGATGCCATAACTTTCCCACACAAAAATGTGTGGAAAAGTGATTTTTTCAGCTAAATTCGAGGTTTGCAGGGGATTCTGGTAAGAAAACGTTGGGGGATCCATGCAAGCCATACCTCCCTGGAACTCCCCGGGTATCTAGTTTTCAGAAATGTGTGGGTTTGATAGGTTTTCCTAGCTGGCCGCCGAGCACGGGGCCAAAAACCGAGGTGACCCCCCTTGCAAAACCAGGTTGTTTTGTGATAGGCAATTTTAATGTCACCTCAATACGTTTTGGGCCCTAGCCTGTCGCGGGTACTGGGCCTCCCACACGAGTGAGGTACCATTTTTATCGGGAGACCTTGGGGAACACTGGGTGGTAGGAAATGCATGTCTGCCCGGCGGTGCCACAACTTTCCCACACAAAAATAGTGTGGAAATAGTGATTTTTTTCAACAAAATATGAGGCTAGCAGGGCATGTTGGGTAAAAAAAAACAGTGAGAACCACGCAAGTCATTCACCCTTGTACTTCCCCCTTTGTCTACTACTCAAAAATTTAAAGGTTTGCCTAGGTGACGACTGAGCAAGGGCAGAAAGTCCCCTGCTACCCATTGTGGAAAAAAAAATATCTTACAAAAGGCCATTAAACCGACACAAATATAAATCTAACACTCATTTGATAAAGATAATCCACCACTTACACAGGTTGGTTTTAGCACCTCCAGAAACGCTGGCTTCAAAGAACAAATACTTATCAAAGTATATAAATATTGAAGCCAAGCCTTCTGAAGGGGAGCCATAAAGCCACATCACGGCACCAACCACTTTATGGTCCATTCACACGCCATTCACACACCACACACCACACACAAGACTTCCGTACCGCCAGCCACGGGCCCAAACAACCATATCACTTGCACTCACACAAACATACTGCCGCCATGCAAGGGCCCATCACATTCATATGCCACAAGACATAATGACTTTGACTATATTCTACCACCTGTCAAGTCTCCACCTCCTTCTTCCAGAACGTTACCGAACTCATGCCCAGTGAACCTATACTAATGACTTCCATGACAGCCACATGAGGCTCAGGAAGACATGTCTTTCATGCACCTTTAGTGCACTCACTATGCTAAATCCAACTCCTTCCAGTTTATGGATGCAAGTTGGGGGGTGCTCGAGTATGCCGCAAAAACATTTCTCGAGCTGAGCAAGCATATCTACCTTTGAAACTAAGGCAAACATGCTGGAAATTTTCAAAAGATAACATCATAAACTATGAACGGATGAATGTGAAACAAGGGTAGTCCGTGACAACGTAGCATATGTCCAATCCACCGTTATGTGCAGTGACTGTAATGCACTTATCATACAGCAAACTGACCATCTACTAAGTTCTAACGGAGGATGAACATGGCAAGCAGCATTGACCCATAAGTACTACAGTAAATTCAGTGTGAGTGTGGCAGCAATGGATTTGAATCCATGGGTGAAGAAGAAGTCAGGACGTGTATCTATACTACCTTTACTATCTGCCTTCTACCTTTGCAATATTCCTCGGAAAGCGTACCTACCGTAAGCTGTTCTAACCCGTTCGTGTGTCTGTCCTCAGAGTCCTGACTAACCCTGTCCAATTGTTAAGAGACCCTATACTAATGCCTTTCGTCTCTAGCTTCTTGAAGCTTTTTTTTTTTTTTTTTAAACCTTTATTGAAGGTAAACAGGGAAGCATTGCAGAATGCAGCACTATGCCTACATCCCCCAAAGGGGCCGGCCATGGAGTGCGCGACTGTGCATTACAGAAGAAAAATAGAACGGATACCCAGCAAGCCGCCCACAGCCACTTAGGGCCGAGCCGCGTCGCGGAGGAAGGAACAGTCGGATAAATATCTGCAGTATATTACCTCCCACAGCATCCAGATGGAAAAAAGACAATAATATTAACCAAGCATATAATAGGAACAAGGCGAAAAAGAAACCCCCCCCACCTCCCTCCCCCTCTGGCACAGTAACGACATGACGAATAGATCGAGAGCAGTTTGGCTTTCACTAGACTCATCTATAAGGATAAGACAGAAATCCGGGGATTAATGAGGCAGGACACCTCCGTTCACGAGTCTCAAAGGATAGATCAGTTTAGAAGTCAGGGTGACTCGCTAGATATAGAGTGAGCGGGACCCAAATATCCTTGGGGCGGGACGACTCAGGCAGCTCCTCCGCATAGATTTCTAATTGCTCCCTGCAGTAGGATAGATCCCTAAGCCACTTACGAACCGTGGGCAATCCCTTTGCGCCCCAGCACTGCGCCACAGCCCGCTTAGCCATAAGTGTGGCCACTGCAACCAGTCTTCTATTGCACGGCTTCAGGGATGCCACATTGCCCAACAGACACATCTCAGGCATACATTGCACTCTCTCCAATACAATATCCGTGAGCACAGCCGTCACCCGAGCCCAATAGGCAGCTATCCCTGGACACACCCATGACAGATGTAAAAAGTCCGCGTCTGCTTGTCCACAGCGCACACAGCGGTCATCATCTCGCAATCCAAATCTTCGCAATTGTACAGGGGTATAATAAAGCTGGTGCAGAAATTTAAAATGTATAATACGCAGGTTACAGTTGGCCGTCAGTCGCCCAGTCAGTTTGCAGCAATAGTACCAGTGATCCTCCGACAGGCTCCCCCCCAGGGCCGTGTTCCATCTAGCAAAGGACGGATGTGCCACCGCCTCCCGCTCCCGAAGAGATGAATTATAGAGTTTAGTAATCAGCCCCTGACGGGTCGCACCCGCGAGCACCGCCTGCAGTGCCCGCAGCGTCTGGGGCTCCTCGGGGAAACCAGGGTAAACATCCCGGACGGCCTGACGAACCCGCACGTACGTAAAACCCAGCATAATATCGTGAGGCCGGTTCGCCTGCACGTCCCGCAACGAACGGAATCGGCCCTGATTGTAGAAGTCCCCCATCTGGGTGATCCCGACTGCTTGCAACGTGGTCCGCGCCAGGCGCTCCTGCAGTGCAGATATGCCGGGTGCGCCGCTATCGGCAACTTGGGGGCGTACAAGCATGTTAGTGTCGCACGACGCGCCAACGCCCGCCAAGCCCAAGCCGTACACTGGACCGGGTTGATCTCCGTCCGGGGACCCCAGTCCCACCCGAGAGAGCCGCAGCCACTAATGGGAGCGGGAGAATCGCATCCGCCTCTATCGCAGTATGGGGCAGGAGACGCTGCGGATAGAACCAATAATGTGCAAACTGCGCTTGAGCACAGAGGTAGTAAAGGCGCATATCGGGAGCTTCAAAACCACCGCGGTCGAAGGGTTGAACCAAGGTGTCCCAGCTACAGCGAGGCCTCTTGCCCCCCCAGACAAACGACAAGAGGGCCGTCTGCAAAGACTTAAAGAGAGAAACATTCAGGCGGATAGGGATATTCACAAATAAATATAGTAGTTTCGGCAATATAACCATTTTAATGACTGCTATACGGTCCGCCAGTGAAAGCGGCAAACGGGCCCACCGCGCCGCTCGCTCAGTAAGTTGAGAGATTGTACGCCCATAGTTCATAGAGATTACCTGCGCCGGATCCCTGTGAAGCCAAATCCCTAGATATTTGACTGGTTCCTGAGTCCAGGTCAAAGGAAAGTCCATTTCAAACTCGCAGGTCCCTGCCGTCAGGGGAAAGACCGACGACTTGGCCCAGTTTATCCCCAGGCCAGAAAAGCCCTCGAACCGGACATATTCCCGCAGAAAGGCCGGGAGATATGTCGCAGGCTCACGGACATACAGCAGCATATCGTCCGCATATAGTGAGACAACCAGTGGTCGCAGCCTGAAACGCAACGCCGCAGAGGCATGGAGCTGGCGCAGTTTGCATGCCAGAGGCTCCAGCGCCAGGGCGAAAAGCATCGGTGACAGGGGGCACCCTGCCTCGTGCCCCTTCCGATGGAGAACTCCGAGGACACCCAGCCGTTCACGCGAACCCTAGCCGCCGGTGCAGAATAAAGAACCCTGATCCACTGCAAAAGAAGGAGGGACACCCATTCTGGTGAGGACGGAAAACATGTATACCCAGGAGAGGGAGTCGAACGCTTTCGTGGCGTCAAGCAACACCGCCACGGCCTGGAAGTCGGCATCAAAATAGTGTAAGGTAGCGAAGACAGTACGCAGATTAAGCACCGTAGATCTCGCGGGTACAAAGCCTGACTGGTCCGGGAGCACCAGTAGGGGAACCAGCGGCTGCAGACGCAGAGCGATCATTTTTGCTAGTATCTTGGTGTCAATATTAAGCATTGAGAGGGGTCTATAAGAATCACAGCGGTTGGGTTCTTTGTCGGGTTTCAGGAGCATGACCAGGAGAGCCTCCCGCAACGAAGGTGGGAGATGGCCCGTATCGTAGGCTTCCGCATAGACTTCAAGAAGTCTAGGGGCCAACTCATCAGCGAATGCCTTATAAAATTCGCTCGGGAGCCCGTCCAACCCGGCAGCCTTGCCTGTGGGGAGGGACATAATGGCCACCTTCACATCCTCCTCGTCGAAGGGCTGGGTAAGATGATCCCGATGACTTGGGGCCAGCCAGCCCAACGCCACATCCCCCAAGTACGCGTCAACGTCTGCCGCCTGAGCCGTATCTTTGTTACTATAGAGGGCAGTATAATAGTCGAGTATGGTCTCGCTAATGGCTGCCGTGCCGAAGCGGGCCACGCCCGCCACGTCCTGCATCTCAGTGATGTATGGTTGGCTCCGAGGTGCGGTCAGCTTCCGAGCCAGCGAGCGACTAGGCCGACCCCCCTCACCATAGTATCTAGCAGTGCTGCGCCTAGACTTGTGTTTTATTTCCTGGTCCGCGGTGTCATTATGTTCCGTGACTAAGGCGCGAATCTTGGACAGAGTGTCGGGTATTGGATTCGCATCGTATGCCCTTTCTAGCTTAGAGATCTCGTCCGCCAGTGTCTGGATCCTGCGCCGCAGATCGCGCAGCACCCCGGCCTGTGCCCCCATGCAGACTCCCCTGATAGTAACCTTGAAGGCCTCCCACATAGTCCCGGCGCTATCCACAGAGCCCGCATTCTCTCGGAAGAAATTGCGGATCGCCTCTCCTACCGCGGCCCTGAATACCGGGTCAGTCAGGGAAGATGGCTGTAGTCGCCACTGGAAAGGTGGTCTCCCGTAGGTCGGCACACACAGATCTATAAGCACCGGAGAGTGATCAGACAGTGTCCGAGCCAGGTGACGCACCCCTGTCACCCAAGTGCATGCAGCCTCAGTGACCAGCCATAGGTCCAAGCGGGACCAGGTCCCGTGTACCGCCGACACAAACGTACTCTCCCGCGTGCCAGGGTGTTGTAGTCGCCAGACATCCCTCAAGCATCCAGCCTCCATTATACCACGCAGAGCCTCCGCCGCCTGTTTAGGTCGTGCCCCCTCGCTACCCATACGGTCCGCATCTATATCCAGGCATACATTAAAATCCCCCCCCCATATAATTTCCGCATCTGGGAACCCAGAGATGCGACACCAAACATCTGCAAAGAAAGCCGGGTCATCAACATTCGGCCCATACACATTCACAAAGAGGACACTCGTCCCATCCAACAACCCATGCACTATTGCCACTCGCCCCTGGTCGTCTGTCTCAGATCGGAGAGCCTGAAAGTGTATCCCCTTTTTATCAAGATCAGCACCCTCGGGCATAACTAGAATAGGAAGAGGCCACCCGGTGTCCAGCCCATCTCATCCCTACCTTTGTATCGGATACATTCGTTAAATGAGTCTCTTGTAAGAAGGCGATGTGGATAGTCATTCTTTCTAAGTAAGCAAACACTGCCCTGATCTTTTTTGGAGAGTTAAGTCCTCGGACATTCCAAGTTAAAAGCCGCAAATTGCCACTCATCTGGTCAGTGGATGGTAAGCCAACAGAACAATGAAATATTTCAAAACCCTGGAAGGTCTAGTGCAAGTAAGAAGTGAAATAACAAACAATATAATACATAACATACCGTGCCAGAAGGTGCCCCCCCTCAGTTCCCCCCTCCCCCCGCCCACTTCAGCATCCCCAACTTGCTAAAGCCGTCCCTTCCATCCCCCCCCACCCCATCCCATCAAACGAAGGTGAAAACCTCAGTTGGGGTGTACCCATGTGGGGCGCTAGAGTGCAACTGCCCTCCCAACTAGTAGGAGGTGGCTGCGCAGGGAGTGGATCCGTACCTACAGACACCAGTACACAAAGGCCAAGTCCGCAAGAGTAACATAGATAATGCCGTAAGCCCAGGCAGCAGCTACCCAGACAGGGGAATACTCCATGGCAAGATGAACATGTTCAACAAATAGCCCCTACAAATCAACTGAACGAGCTCAACACCCCAATATGACCAGAAATGCACCCCTAGGGCTTAGTGTTCCTCCGTGTCCGACTGCTGATTAGTATCGCGTCGTCGTCGCTTGAGACGTTTGGCATGTTCGAGAGCCGCCTTAGGGTTATTAAAGATCTGAGAGTCCCCGTCAGGTCCTATCTTCAAGCGGGCCGGGTAGAGCATAGCATATGGGACCTCCTCGGACCTGAGGAACTTTTTTACATCGGCAAACTCCCGTCTTGCCGCCTGGACTGCCACCGTGAAGTCTGGGAAGAAGGAGAGCCGATTCCCTTGATAGTCAATGTTGCCCTTCTCACGTGCCAGGCGCAGTATCACATCGCGGTCCCTGAAATTTAGGACTCGTACAATAATGGGCCGCGGGGGAGCCCCAGGCGCCGGGCGAGCAGCCAGCGAGCGGTGCGCCCGCTCCACGATGAACATGGGGGAGAGCTGTTCCCTGCCAAATATGTCCGAAAGCAACGTTTCCATGAATGTCTCCATCCGGCCTACATTGGTGGACTCCGGCAGGCCAATAAGGCGAATGTTGTTGCGCCGTGAGCGGGCCTCCAAGTCCTCGTTCTTGGCCTGGATAACTGATAGGACCTTTTCCATATTTAGGGCTTTCCCCGCGACGTCACTCAGTCCGTCCTCAGCGGCCGAGACTCTCTGCTCCACTTCCCCCATGCGGGCACTCTGCTTCTCCAACTGGGATGACATGTGGTCCAGCCGGTTGTTAACTGCTGCCATTGTGCCCTCTATCGATTGGAGGCTTCGTTGCATTGCCAAGAGCGTGGTTTCAAGGCCCGAGGGAGCCCCTTCTGTCACATCTGCCTCAGAGTCCGAGGCGGCCTTCTGTGACACCTTGGTGGATTTACGCGCCTCAAACGTAAGACGGGGTTGCGTTTTGTCCGTTTTACCCATGGCGCCTCGTAGTTTAACTTAGCACGGGGGTGCTCGAGGAGTCTAGTGCAAATTTGGTCCCCAGCAGGAGCCGGGCAGAGGCCTACACCAAAGTCCACAGGTGGGTGGAGTGTTGTCTCACGGCAGGTCCGCCCTCGCTAGCCGGTCCACGGCCCCCCGGGCCGCCCTCCAAGTGTGACCAGCCCTGGATGATCACGGACGGCACAGGCACCGCCGGCACCGCCGCGGAGATTCAAAGGCCACCGCACCAGTCGCCCCTCCACCTATTAATAGCGCCTAGAACGGTCCATCGCCGTCATGCCAGTGCCGCCGCTCTCCGGTCGCTGTTCAACTTCCCAGCTCGGTTGTGTTAGCTTGTGCGGCGCTGCGGCCCCCACCACTAAATGCACTCCCGGTGCAATCGGTTCTGGTGCGTTTCCCCCTGGGGCTGCAGCCAAGATGTAGTCGGCGTGGGTCAGTACAGTCTACGCATCCTCAGCAGGATCTAAAGGAGGTAGGTGTTGGCCGTGTCCCCCGCAGCTCCCCCCAGCACTGGGGCCTGCGTCCAGTAATTTTTCCCCCTCTCGCAATGTCCAGAGAGCAGTCCCACAGGTGGGGTTGGGGCCACCAGTACCACCCCAGAGCCTCACAGCAGCCCGCAGAGCGCGATCCACCGGCAGGCCCGCACCCGCCTCCACAGTAGCCGGCCCGCAGCAGGCCGCGCCCCACTCACCACCCTCGGCTCCGGGGAGTCCAGTGCCCGCCGCGATCTCCGCTGCCGCCGGTGTTTGAGTCCGCAGCCTCCCGTGGTCCTCAGCGGTGGCAGTATGGGGCCCCGCCACCAGCCAAGCCCAGCACCGCTGGTCCCCCGCCTCGGCAGTCGCACAGGTCGCCGATCGGAGCTCCGGCCTCAGAGCACCCCGGGCGCCGCCATCTTGAGCTTGTTCGCGGCCGTCTCCGCCGCAGCCGATTTATTACTTGTCCACCCGTCTCGGGCCGACCCAGGCGTGGTATCAGGTTCGGGAGCCCCTCGCCAGTCAGGCACTCTCCGTCACCTCGCAGGATAGTCTGTCTATAGGTGGGATTATGGTCGGATTACGGCGCCGCCGGGCAGAGCCTCACTCGGGTGCGGCCATCTTGCCGTGCGCCCTCTAGCGCCTCAGCTACTTGAAGCTTGAGTGAACATTTCTGTCACGAGCTATCAATGCTCTCACAATGCTCTATCCAACTCCTTCCAGTTTGTGGATGCAAGTTGGGGGTGCCCGAGTATGCCGCAAAAACATTTCTCGAGCTGAGCAAGCATATCTACCTTTGAAACTAAGGCAAACATGCTGGAAATTTTCAAAAACTTCCTAAAGAGAACATCATAAACTACGAATAACGGTTGAATGTGAAACACGGGTACTCCATGACAACGTGGCATATGTTCTGTCCACCAGTATGTGCAGCGTGGGGACTATAATGCACTTGTCAATTGGCGAACAGAACAACTACCACGTTCTGAAAGCAGATAAAGGTGTTGAGAAGTCCATGATTTCATGAAGTAGAGGAAGAAATATCCTGCAGCTGCTTGCGTAGTGAAGGAGTGGCCCACAGACAGTAGGTATCCATTCACACCAATTGAAAGGTTATCCTATTGGCAGCTCCACCTCAGTCAATTTCCCAGTATTTTGCTTTAGTGTGATACAACATAAAGCAAGTAGGAAAACAGAAGGCAGGCTTACTTGGGCACTGGGGACAGTAAACACGAGTCTCCTGCCTCTTTCCCTGCATCGAGCACACTTTACAACGACGACATGGTCGCTCCTTTTGGGTGTTGCAGGAATTTTATCTGCAAAGTGTCGCTCCTGCAGCCTTGCCACGTCCTCCAGAACACATGAAGTGGAGGCTTCTGCTTCTGTAGCAGTAAGAAT
Organism: Calotriton arnoldi; assembly: GCA_963921515.1. NCBI lineage: Eukaryota > Metazoa > Chordata > Amphibia > Caudata > Salamandridae > Calotriton > Calotriton arnoldi. Next base: position 43,873 of record CAWUFW010006410.1, on the reverse strand, counting down.
TTCAATCACAGACAACTGAAAGTCAAGGAAAGACATGAGTCTTCCTGTGGTGGTCTCACGATAAACAACATACGCATTGTATGTTGCCATCTGGATCAGGTGCGTAAACAGTTTCTTATACCAAGTGCGAGTTTTACGACTCGCATTGTATGGCTAAAGAACCTGGTCGTTCTTGTCCACTCCACCCATGTACTTGTTGTAATCAAGTATACAGGTGGGCTTGTGGACTTCGGCCATCTGACCCCAAACCGTGACAGGGGAAGTGCTCTCAGCATGAATTGTAGTGAGCATGTACACGTCACGCCTATCTGAGAACTTAACTGCGAGCAGTTCGTTGGAACGCAACGCAGTGCTCTGGGATTTCTGGAGCTTCTTGCAAACAAGCTCCTGCGGGAATCCTTTGCGGCGACAACGAATTGTACCGCAAGCCACGGTGCCAGCTTTGTAGAGCTCACTGAACAGCTCTACTCCTGTATAGAAATTGTCCACATAAAGGTTATAACCTTTGTGAAGAAGTGGCTGGACAAGCTCCCATACGATCTTTCCTGTGACCCCTAGCATGGGAGGGCAACCTACAGGGTTAAGAGTTGTGTCCTTCCCTGTATACACTCTCAAGCTGTACACATAGCCAGTCGAGCTCTCACACAGCATGTACAGCTTGATGCCATAGCGAGCGCGTTTGCTCGGAATGTACTGCCTAAACAGCAGCCGCCCTTTATACAAGATCAAGGACTCATCAATGGCTATATTCTTTCCAGGAGTATAAACCTCTGGAAACCTGGCAGACAAATGTTCCACGACAGGCCGAATTTTGAACAACCTGTCATAGTCTGGATGGTCCCGGGGCAATGCAGCAGGATTGTCATTGAAATGCAGCATGCGCAGCTGGGCGAGAAAGCAAGATGGCGTCGGCGGCGTAGTTCGCCACGGTAGCTCCCCTTCCCCAGTCCCGTGTATCCCGGCTTACTTCTCGGCTGCAGTGGCTGCCTTTGCGGGCCTGGGTCTGCTGGATGGGTCTCGCTCGTTGTGCGGCTGCGAGGCTTCTGCTGGGTGCTGGGACGTCTGGTGAGGCATCGGGTGGATTCCCCAGGCGAAGGAAGACGGAGGCGGGGCCGGGGCTGGGCCGTGAGCAAGCAAGCTGGAGGCTTAACCCTGTGGCTGCCGGAACTCTGTCATTTCATGCTGTCTGGCAGTTCTGGCTGGATTCTGCTGTAGCTTTTGGCAGTAAGCTATTGGAGAGAGCTCAAAGAACAGTGGCTGGATACAGATACTTTAGATATTTTGGGTATATAGAGGAATTTAAAAATATGCCCCCAAAGTTCTCAAGAGCTGTAAAAGAAGCAGCAGGAAGAAACCCTGCACAACCCCTGGGCTCCAAAACGATGTCTTCACAGAACCAGGTTATTAACCCTAACGAGTCACATAGCCTAAAGAAACAAGTAGATAGTGGAGGAGCGGGGAGACGAAAGGCTGCGATTGAATGTCTACAAACTGGGGGACGCAAAACAACTGATCTGAAGTTGATGGAAGAAGGAGAGACAGCCCTAGATGAAGATGATTCTACCCCAAATTCTGCACTGCCCCAACCAACCATTACGAGTTTCTTTAAGATGAAGGAAAATATACAGAATCTAAGTACGGCTGCCTCTATGGAGAACATAGATCTAGAATCTCAGGCTCAGCCTTTTAGTGACCTTCAAGGTGATTCCCCGTGGGAGGGCTTGAAGATACAGGCTGGAGCTTTGGAAGAAGTTGGGGTCAGTACATCAAGCGTGATGGTGCAGGATCCCATGGTGAATGGCTCTCATATCATATCTGGCTCTTTATCTGGCTCATCTGGCACTGTACAAGAAGAAGTTTCTGGGGATCCAGCACATATTAGAACTCTAGATGTTACAGCGGCAGATGATATTATATCAGATAACACAGATAAGTTTTTTTCACTTGCCGAGGAATCAGTATCAGATCTCTCTCTGACTCCGACTCCTACCAAATTGAAAGCGGTGATAGTTTATTGTCTTCGGATTCTAGCACTCTTGAGGCACCAGAGACTGCCCTAAAATGTAAAAAAAACCGAAGGATTTCTAAGGGACAGAAGGGATCTGCTGAGATGCGAAACAACTCGGGAAGGCGGATCACTGGCACTGGCTTAAAATGGGACTATTCCCATACTAGGATTATTGGTCCTACAGAATCAGTGCTGGGTGAGGCTGCAGGTCCCTCGAAGGAGCAAAGTAAAGAGACAGCTGATATGAATTCAGCACTTAACATGATCCTTGAATCAATTAAAGAACATCGTGCAGAGACCAGGGCGGATGGCAAGAAAGCTAGACAAGCTACAAAGAAATTGGAAGGCGCAGTTCGGAAAGTTGGCAAAGCATGTGCAGAGATCGGGGAACGGATGAACAGCATTGAAGAGAAAACCGAAATTGTCGAAAAAGAACTGTTGGCGGTAAGGGAAGGCTTCACTTCCCAGGAAGCTCAACTAAAAGATGCAATGTGGAAGCTTGAAGATATGGAGAACCGTCAGAGGAGGAATAACCTCTGCTTTCTTGGGATTAAGGAAGGACTTGAGGGGGAGGACATTCGTGCTTTTATGTTGGACCTACTTAAGGAAGCTTTCCCAGAGCTAGGGGGCTGGGATTGGGATCGAGAAATTCAGCGGATACACCGGTTCCCAGCTGTCCTCCGCAGATCTTCTGGCAGAGACTCTAACCAGCCGAGGGCGATTTTAGTTTTTTTGGTAATTTCCTGCTTAGACAGGCTATTTTTGAAAAAGCCCGTCCTGAAGCCAGAAGACAGTACAAGGATTCCTCCTTTTTGTTCGCCCCGATTTCTGCCATATTACGGTGGAACGGAGATGGCGGCTGAGGCAAATGATTAAACCGTACCAAGATGCAGGTTTTGAGGCATATTTACTGGCTCCAGCCAGATTGAAAACTATTGTTAGAGGGTCATTCAAGTTCTTTACCTCTGAAATACAAGCAAAAGAGTACCTGGAACAAGTTAGTGGGAAATGAGTATCAGACGAGAACTAGATTGGGCTATCTCTTTTTCTCTTTTTCTATGGATTTCAGGAATGACTTTTTATCTTAAATACTAGAGGGACGCACGGGGGCCTGGGGGGTGTGGTGTTCTTGCTACCTCCATCACTCGGACCATATGGGTCCGGCTGCTTTCAAAGGGAGGGTAGGGAGGGGGTGGGCGTAGGGGAAGGTCGGGGGAGGGTGGAGGGTGGTCAAGGGGGGCACTGGTTATAATGGTGAAGGATGAACAACAGCTGAAGGATATTTTTATTGTTTGGTGTGTTTTTTTTTTGGAAGGTATTTTTTTTTTATATAATGGCTAAAATACGAATTGCTACGGTAAATATTTGTGGGCTCAATGACAGTGTTAAAAGGAGAAGGGTTCAGGAAGATCTCAAAGTCCTCAAGGCCGATTTATATTGCTTTCAGGAAACTCACATTGCATGGAAAGACTGTAATTTATATAAATCTTTAGGGTTAAAGGTCCTTGCATATACCTCACAAGATGTAAGGACCAAGGGGGTCGCTATTCTTGCGAAAAATCGTTTTTTTACCCTGGGGAGAAAGATGGTGGACAAACTTGGCAGATGGGTTATAATGGAATGCAAGAATGGGGTAGATTCTTTCACACTGTGTTCAGTGTATGCTCCAGTGACAGATGAGCCAGGTTTACTGTGTTATTTAGCTAACGAATTACCTTCCTGGCCGGCACCATATGTGGTTTGTGGAGATTTAAACATCAATGGTTCCAGAGGTACTCCAGGCGCTACAGGAGTATCTAGTAAAGGGTATAAACCGCATTCTATGAGGGCTTATAATAATTTATTAAAAGACATGGGCCTGGTAGATGCATGGGCCAAATTAAAACCGGATGATCCTGGTTATACTTATTATTCGGCCCCTCATAGTAAATTTGCTCGGCTTGACTATTTCTTAGTCTCCCCATCTCTTTTGCGTAAGGCTAGTGTGGAACTCTTTCCCAGAGTAATGTCAGACCACAACCCAATTGTCCTTGAGATACTTTGTAGCGGGATTAGAAGGGAGCACACAGGCTGGACATTTGAGAGGGCACTGTTATCAGATAATGAATATACTGAACATATGAGGTATTGGATTCGGGAGTTTTTTGAGAATAATTCTGATAGTGCCCCACCAGGAATGATATGGGATGCGTTCAAGGCAGCAACAAGAGGAGAGACACTGCAATATAGTCTGACTAAGCAGAAAAAAGGGGCTGTACAGATCAAATTATTTTATCAGAAACTTGCCGGTCTGGAAACAGAATTGATTCACAAGGTGGCTAAGGGAGAAGATATCTCCGCAACTTTGAACTCTATTACGGTTATCAAAGCCTGTATATCCGACTTTAATGTAGAAAAGACAGCAGGGTTGTTTTGGGCTAAACGGCAAGATTGTTATGAATTTAGTGAGACTGTCGGTCGTTTATTGGCAGTAAGGACTAGGCAACTGGCCGTGTCTGGACATATTGAACGGGTTAAGAACATGAGGGGGACGGTAGTTACAGACCCGGGGGATATTAGAGAGGCCTTTAGGGAGTTTTATGAGGACTTATATAGTACTACTCCTGCTGTTACTTTTTCGGAAGATGCTGAGTTGGAATTTTTACCGAGGGGAAAGATATCCCAAGAGGAGGGTATACAACTGGGGCGGGCTATCTCTCAGGAGGAGTTACATTGTGCAATCCAAGCCCTACCTGCTGGCAAAGCTACAGGTACGGACTGTATTCCTATAGAGTTTTATAAGGTCTTCTTTAGAGAGACCTGTCCGGCTTTGCTTGGGTTATTTAAGGAGATTAGGGAGGGAGCTCTACCACCCGGTTCTTGGGGCACAGCTAATATTGTGATTTTTTTAAAGAAGGGAAAAGATCCAATTAGCTTGGGTTCATATAGGCCCATTACATTGCTTAATAGCGATGCCAAAATATACTCAAAGATCTTAGCTACTAGGTTGAACTCCGTGATGCATCAATTAGTTTCAGTTTGGCAGCATGGTTTTATACAGGGAAGGGGGACCGAAGACCATGTCAGAAGGGTAATTTCACTGTTCGATGCTACTGAAGTCCTTGCCAAACCTATGGGGGCTGCCTTCCTGGATGCCGAGAAGGCGTTTGATCGTGTGGCATGGCATTATCTATGGAAGGTTTTGGAGCTCAATGGCTTGGGGGTTTTATTTATTAATGCATTACGGGTCTTATATATAAATCCTATTGCACGACTTAGAATAATGGGGAAGGAAACAGAGGCTTTTTCAATCAGCAGGGGCACTAGGCAGGGCTGTCCGTCCTCCCCTGCTGTTTGCATTATATATAGACCCCTTTCTTAGGCGATTGGAAGCCTCGCTCACATTGCTCCGGTAAGTTTGCACGGTTGGCATACTAAGCTCCTGGCGTATGCCGACGATGTGGCTATAATTACTTCTGAACCCGATGGAGCAATGCGAGCCGTAGAAAGTATAGCGAAAGATTTTGGGATTTATTCAGGCTTTTTGTTAAATAGTGCTAAGACTCAGATTTTGATAAACAGATTTACTACAGCATTGGACGCTCGTATTGTTGAGAAAGCGGTGTATTTAGGGATTTGTATTACAGCTAAGGTCGAGGATATTGTAGAATTAAACATAACTCCCATATTGGGGAAAATCAAAAATGATTTTCATCGCTGGGATAACTTGAAGCTGTCAATAATGGGGAGGTGTAATATTATTAAAATGATTGTTCTTCCAAAGTTGTTATATATTTTTCGCACAATCCCTCTGGAGATACATAATTATTGGTTTCGTTTAATTGATACGGAGGTAGCGAGATTTATCTGGTCATATCGCAGAACAAGGAGAGCTAATGCATTTTTATCCCTCACCCGGGAGAGAGGGGGATGGGGGGCTCCCACATTTTAAGTTATATTATTTATCTGCAGCTCTGCAATATTATGGGCCTCTCTTCGGGATTAAGGCTAGGGAGAGGGAAGATCCTAGCTATGTCCCCTCAATATTTGAAATTTTGATTAATATCCGGGCTAATGGTTGTTTATTAAAATTTTATGAGGCTAGCTATTTCAAAAAACCCGCTTCAAGGTTTTAATTGCCGCCTTTCGTAATTGGGCTGGCATAAGGAAAAAAGTAGGAATGGGCAGGTTTAATAGGTATACCCCTCTGATCGGGAATGATCAGCTCCCAATTGTCTTACAAGATGAGTGTTTGATAAGATGGGGCAGGAATGGCTTTTTCAGGATTGCGGATTTTTAGAGGGCGATCATATAGCCTCCTTTGATATAATCCGGGAAAGGTTTAGTATAGGACCTCGAGATTTTTTTAAATATCTACAGCTGAGGGATTTCCTTCTGAGAAAAGCTGGTGGGGCTGCGGGCTTCGGGCAGGTAGCATTAATCGAATTGTTGATTCACAGATCGGGGCCCTCAATTTCACAACTATATCGCTGCCTGTTAGAGGGGTTGCCTGATGATTTAGATAAGCATAGGCAAAGATGGCAGGATAAATTTGGGGTTTTGGACTCCCGCTTTCTTAAGTCAGTTGAATTGGGGAACTCCGTTCTGTGTGCAGCTAATCTGAAATCACAACATTTCAAGACCTTGTTTGATCTATATATTACGCCTGCGAAGATCGTGCAATGGGGAGGGGTGGAAGGAACTCGCTGTTTTAGGTGTAAGGCCTATGCGGCTGATATAATACATATTTTTTCTACCTGTCCAGGCATTGAGTCACTTGGACAAGAAATATCAGGCTTTTTGCAGTTTGTCTTAAAAGAGGAGGTTCCATTGTCACCACTTCTGATGTTATTGGGGGTAGACGAAACAATAGGGGGAAAAAAAAGGGAGAAGAGCTGATTTTTATTGCGATGGCAGTTTTAAGACTCTGTGTTGCTTCTGCCTGGTTAAGCCCGCAGCCTCCTACTTTTCAACAATGGAAAAGCCGTTTTCTGCATATTTATAATTTGGAAAAAGCACTCTACGAGCGCAGAGGGAGAAAGGGTAGGATAAAGGGGAAAAGATCTGGGGCACATTCACAGATTGGATTATTCCATTTATCCAGGAAGAATGAAGTATCTGGCCATGAATTTTTTTTTCTTGTATATAGCTTGGTCTCCAATGTAATCTCTTAGCTCTTTAAAAATATTTATTGCCTGTATTCAGATTCTATGCTGCCCTAGGCTTTTTGTTATGGGCTTGATGATAATGGCCCTTATTAGCTATTTATCGTTTTACATTATTTGTATTATAAATTCTGTGATTTTTTTATTTTTCAGCTGTATATGAAATCGATAATAATAAAAAATTATAAATATATTAAAAAAAAAAAAGAAATGCAGCATGCGCTGCAATAGCAAAAAACGATCTCTGCTCATGTATGGTGCAAAGATGGGGGTTAACCAAACCGTGCGAGTAGACCAGTAGGATAGCAAGGTTGGTTTATGTACTACCCCCATTTTAAGTGTGAGGCCCAAAAATATCTTCAACTCCCCTAGTGGGAGTCCACTTGCGCGCCCTAGAATGAGGCCCAAGAGTGCCTCCTTGCTCCCTCTCAGAAATTGTTCGGCACGCAAATTTGTTTGCTGCACAATTTCGTCTAGGAAGTCAACACCAAAAAAGAGATGGAAGTAGTCAATTGGCAAAAAATTTGCCGTATCTACTTTACATCCAGCGTCACCAGTGAAAGGCGGAATTTGGGGCTGAACTAAATTGGGAGGCTGCCAAGACAGCACTCCGTCTGTGCTTGCGGCCGCACATGCCTGCACTCTGGGTTGCTCTAACCTGTTACGGGTGTCCTGCTGCACAGACTGTGCTGGCAAAGGGACAGCACGACTGACATCGTCTCCTTCAGAATCGCTGGACGATGAGTCATCGGATGGAACTGCGCCGACTGAAAAGTCACTCCCAGATTCGGCTCCATTGTCCTCTCCCTCAGATGCTGTCTCAGTATCTGCTGTCTCAGTCTCTGATCCTGCCTCAGAGCTGGACTCCAGAACCAGATTTAGGGCCTGGGCAGCATTCATCCAACAATATGCCATCTCTGCTAGTGCCTAAACTATCCTTTTAAAACACTATCCTACGTAGAAGGCAGATAGGTTGTTGGTTTTAAAGTGTAGGTGGGTGTGTGCGTAAGTGAAGTGTTTAAGTCAATAATGACGAAGTCACCTTACCTTTGCAAAATCCGTACGCTCTCCAAAAAGACTAAAAAGAGAGAAAAAAGACACAGTATTACTTTACCTTGCCACATACCCATAATCGCAGCCTTTTAGCGCTGGTGGGAGCCAGTGCTACCATCATTTTAGCGCCAAGATGCCTACGGGTGAACGTGTGCTTTACAATTGCACACTATGACCTCCTTTGATGCGCCCACTACCATCCTTGCAAACGTGCCCCTCATCTCTCCATAGCCCCTCTCTCACATACATTTAGTCTGTTACAAAGTGTTTCTACTGCGTGGCTTTACTAATCCACTTAGCTGTCTACATAATACCGATCTGTTCGTTTCAGCATCATACCCTTTATGGCATCAAAACTGCCACTACACAAAAGTCAGATATCTCTATCTAGCAGAAATGTTGTACTCTGCAGCAGTACCACACTTTACTGCCTTTCAGGTAACTTCAAAGAGACTCATTATAGTTCTTTCACAGTCTCATAATTTCAGCACTGAGAAATATCTCTGTAAATAAATATTTATATATATATAACAATTAATTCCCAATGTCAGCGCGCTCAATACCTGGTGCAGGCAGCAACGGGTAGAATCCTTACACGATATTTAAATTCAGAAACACAAAGGATGCCGCACTCCAGAGACAGGTTTCAGAGTTGCTTTATTTTCACCACCACTACCACCAGTCGTGGTGAAAATAAAGCAACTCTGAAACCAATCTCTGGAGTGCGGCATCCTTTTTGTTTCTGAATATATATATATATATATATCCATATGAATCATGACGAGAAAAGGCGCCCTTCCAGGTGGGCCAGGGCTTCGTAGCGACATTGCCGCTTTACTATTCCAAATGAAAATCATGCCGTATTATAGCACAAAGGAAGCCCTTTATGTGCATGCCTATGGCTCCCCTGGGAGCAGATTGTGGCCCCCATAATTATGTACATAATTATTGCTCCCACAGGGGGTCGGCCACTGAGCAGAAGGACCAACCCCCTGCCAATATCGCAGCCATTTAAAAAAAAAAAAAAGTCTTTATTTTGTATTTTTAAGGGGCGATCGCGCCCCCCAAGGAAAGCCAGGTAAATTAATTTAAAAATGTGCCCCCGGGTGGGGGGTGCGACCCATCACCACGAGGGCCGACCCCCCCAAAGACATCCCTGGTGTCTAGTGGGGTTTCCAGCGCTGCAATCCACGGCCAGGAAACCCTTTCAGGAAGGCCTCGTTTGAAAGGGGAGACTCTCCCCTTTCAAACGAGGCCTCCCTGAAAGCTGGGGAGGCCGTTTCCAGCCAGATTTCCCCATCGGAGTCAAGCGCGGCCTTACCTGCTGCTGTCCTCGGCTCCGGTGGGGAATTCAGTGACGTCAGAGCGCCTCGCGGCGCGCTGACGTCACAGATGGGCCGGAGGAGGGGCGGGGGAAGACGCGGAAAGCCTTCCGCGTCTCCCCCAGTAAAAATAAAATTAAAAAAAAAATCCGGTGCAATGCACCGGACGATTTTTTAGTGCCCTCCCTGGTGACGTCCAATGGACGTGCGCAGCACCAGGGAGGTAGTGCTTATTGGCCGACGCAAGCACCAAAAGGGTTAAAGACAAGTGGACAGCGCGGGAATTATCATGATCCTGTTTTCTGCCCTTCGCCACCATAGAAGGGGTCTGTGCGTTTCTTTTTTGCTTCTTCAGTGCATGGACATCATTTAAGGGTTGCCCCTTGCTACCCCTTGCTTCCCCTGGCACTGCGTTTGCGATCCCTGGCCTCAGAGGTGGCAGAATCAATGCCAAGAACACGGGGGTGTCTCGCGTTATCAGAGTCAGTCTGTAACCGCATTTCCTGCTCATTTTTATTACATTAACACTGAATAATAGTTTATTATTCATTGTTAGTGTAAATAAAAGGGGAGCAGCAAAATCTGGACCTTCACTGGCCTCTTCCATAACAAAAATAAAATGGTTAGAATGTATGTTGTGTGCGTGCATGTGGGTGAGAGTGAGTTTGGGTGAGGGAGCGTGTATATGTGTGAGCATGTATGTTTGTATATGGGATCGTGGATATGTGCGTGTGTCAAAATGAGTGAGTGAGCAAGTATAAGTGAGTCAGAGTAAGAATGAGTGAGAGAGTGCGAATGAGTGATTCAGGATGAGAGTGAGTGCACAAGAGTAGGTGAAAATGAGTGAGTGCAAGTCAGTGCACATGTAAGTGAGTATGTGTTGTTATGCTTGCAGCTTCCACTGTTGGACCTGGCATTCTTCTTGGCTTATAGAAGCCCCCTTGACAAAATGCTACTCCTGGCTCTCTGTAGATAAATTTTGGCATGGAGCAGCCATGAAAAAATGCCAGCGCTGGCCTCCTGAAGGAAATTCTTGGCATAGATGGCACTGGTGGCAAATTGCTGGTGATGGCACATTGGAGGAAACTCTTGGATATGGGAAGACAACAGTGGCAAGGTCATGGGGCCATCCATGACAAAATGTGGTCCTTGACATATTAGACATAATCTTTGACATAAAGGACCTCTATAGTGCAAGAGAAGCAGTATTTGGAAAATTCGGGCACTGGCAAATTGTATGTAATGTTTGAGCAAATGGGGCAACTATGGCAAAATGCTGGCCCTAGCAATGGAGGGAATGTTTGACATAAGGGGGCACCCATAGGACATTTTAAACACATAATTGGGTAAACTCATGGGGACTGTCCGATTTCAGTAGCTTGGTGCACCATGAAAGGACTTGAATATTTAGTGATTTTTTTTTAGAGCCTGTGACTTTTTAGCAAATTTATGTGAAAATTGTGCATTAAAATGCACTAGTAAAGCCCTTTTTTTTCCCAAAATGTTCTCAGGGAAGAGAAACCCCCACCCTTTGTTCTCCACTAGAAGAATATATAATATTAATTATGCAAATACGTAACGTCAGCAATGTTAATTATTGTGATGTTATCAGTATTAAGGTTATGTGACATCACCTCTTGGGACAATGCAGGGTCAAAGGTCATACAATGCCACTTCCTGTGACATCATTATGGTCAAATGGTAGATGATGTCACTTCCGCTACACCTGGCATTTTGGTGAATCAATGTCCATGCTTCAGTGCATCCATCAACTTGAACATTTTCCAAGTAAATGTACGGGCTCGAAAGGAACAAATAGAGAGGGACTGCCAAGGCTGTATCATGAAGATGTGTGGTCATGCAGGGCATAGCTATGCACTTGTTCTTATGTGACTGCACTTTCTAAAGCAAATAAAAGTAACTCTAATTGTCCAAGTTAGCGCATGTGCTGCATACTGCACAGCTTTGAAACCGTGAGCAGTGTTTGCCTATCTTAAAAAGTGGCATACAGCTGTTTCCTGCATGAACACCCACCTTCATGCTATGGCCCTATGTGTTTCTGAGCTCTGTTCTTTGAAACCCATGCGCTAACTAGGATATTTTTCGAGTTAATGTATGTGCTGAAGATATGAAAAGAAATGTACAGACCACTTCTGAGCTGGTCAACAGCAGAAAAAGTAATTACGATATGGCCCATTTGTTTAGTTCAAAATGTAAAAAAGAGTGCAGCCATTTTACAGTGTATCCTTTTAAACACCGTCACAAATTCTTGCCCTGTACGCCTTGAGCCAACTGAACCCTCAGCACTCTTATGCGCATGCTGCCTTCAACTCCATGTGAGGCCTAATCCTCTATATCCTAACGACAATTGGATTTCCTTAATCCGATTTCCTACAGCTGAAATTAGAAACTTTAAGCGGGGCAGCACTGGCTTGGGGTGGGCAGGGGGAGTGTAATCTGTGCAGCTCGTGTGCCCAGTGTGCAGACAGTAGGTGTGCTGGCATGCAGTCAGACTGCCACGGACATGCTCCACATGATGGTAACTACAAAGGGAGGGAGAGGCACCCCATGGGGTGACGATAACTCGTTTTTTCCATCACAGAAGAAGTGCGACTATCTATCATGGGTCTGTAGGGACACTCTGTGCTCGAATGACGCATTATTCAAAAATCAGATTGAATGACTGACTGAGCAAGTGAGTGAGTGAGTGAGTGAGCGAAAGTGGATTATTGGTTGGGTGGATGGTAGTCTACTAAAAGTATTAATGGCACTGTTCTTGTTAGTTCCAGAAAAGGTTTCAGTAATTTAATCCTGAGCTCCACCCCTGGTACCTGTGGCACAGAACAAACAGGGTGAACTCCAGAAAATGTGTAAAAGCATTTAGAAGTACCAAACCAATTAAAAAGTCAGCAATACACCACAATTAACTTTTCACTGCAATTTATAAATAGAGAATAATTGAATGAACAAAATGACACCAAAATGACAAAAATCCAATAAGTGGAACCAGAGATATGAATTCTTAAAGTTTTCAATGAAAATAGCACCAAAATACGTTACGTGATATAGTGATCATCTGGTTGAAATGGACTGGGACCTAAGCGTGATTTAAGCCCAACCACGATGGGGCATGGGTTTGAAACAAAAACCAGGTTTGTCTCAGTCAGAAGATTTACTGAAAGAAATTTGGTTGTTGGTTGAGTAGGGTGTCAACCCACTCAAGCAACAGCCTCTGTCCCTGTCAGGGTGAACCACTAAAGTCAGTAAATTACCCTGTGCTTAACTCTCTGGCAGCTTGGCCACAAAAGCAGTCAGGCTTAACTTAGAGGCAATGTGTAAAGTATTTATGCAGCACACAAACAGTAATAAAGTGAAAACACAACAAAAGAAAAATCCCACACAAATTTAGTGAAATAGAGTACATTTTAATAAATTATTTGACAACAAAATAACAAAAATACAATCAGTAGAACTGAAGTTATGAATTTTTAAGGTTTAGGGTAAAAAAAGGCACTTAAAAGATCAAAGCGCCAACCTTTGGACATCTAGTCGCGCAAGACCGGTACAAAGTCAAAACATATGGCTGACCACAGTGGAGCACGAGTCGGATACAAGAAGTGGATTGGACCCTACCGGAGCTTACCTTTGGGCTTTGAAAAATTAAAAAAAAAATGTTCTGAGAAGGTAGAAGAAGTGCAGTGGGGCAAGGCTGCAGGTGTTGTCCGAGGAAGAGGAGTCATCGCCGGGGAGCCGCTGGATGAAGTTGCAGGCTACAGCTGCAGGCAGTCCTCAGAGAGTCCTTCTGCAGGTCCTAAAAGTACTGAAGAGTGGATCTGAGGGTCCTATTTTTCTACCTGGTGCCTTCTTTGAAGTAGGGAGAAGTTTGTAGAGATACATTTTGCAGTTCTTGGAATTCTCTGCCTCCTGGCCCCAGCCTGGCTACAGGCACAACGGACTAGTGTCAAGTTCTTTCTGTGAAGTCAGGGGACAGCTATTGAATTAAAAGTAGGGCTGTGCTCAGCCCCACCCCCAATCCTGCTAGTGATAGCCCAGTCAGGCACACCTAATCTCTCTATTGTGTGGCTGTCTGGGAGGAATAAACAAAGCACAACCGCCAACTAGGCCCAGCCATGTGGCCCATGAGCATGCTGCAGGCACCAAATAGTTAGGACAGGAAAACGCTAACTTTTGTAAAAGTGCAAAAAGTGCAATTAATGGGCAGAATGCTGAACAATGTCAAACATTCACCCCAGTACAGAGATCTGGGCCTAAATCCATCGTTTTTTTGCTCCCCATGCCAAAGAACGATGGATTAAACCCAGATCCTTGTGACTGGGGGTGAATGTTTGCGTTGTTCAGCATTCTGTCCATCATTTGTTCCTTTTGCTTTTGTCGCCCTAAGTGGGAAGGGTATGCCCAGGTGTGGGTCCCGTGCTCACTGCGCCACTGGATTCAAACTAGCCTGGCTGATGAGGGGTGATGCCCCGAAACTGGTCCCAGGATGCTGGTTTCCGATCCAGGGAGAACCTGGCTTGGCAGTTCGAGCTGGACTGTTCCCATGAGGAACAGGGTCAAGATGGATTTGCATATGGCTGTGTCAAAACTGTGGTGGCGTGGTGAGCAAAAGAAAGATGGATTAAACCCAGATCTTGTGACTGAGGGTGAATGTTTGCATTGTTCAGCATTCTGTCCATCGTTTGTTCCTTTTGCTTTTGTCGCCCTAAATGGGAAGGGTATGCCCAGATGTGGGTCCCGTGCTCACTGCCCCACTGGATTCAAACTAGCCTGGCTGATGAGGGATGATTCCCCGAAACCGGTCCCAGGATACTTGTTTCTGGTCCAGGGAGGTACCTAGCTTGGCAGTTTGGGCTAGACTGTTCCCATGAGGAACAGGGCCAAGACTGATTTGCATATGGCTGGGTCAAAACTGTGGTGGCGTAGTGAGGAAAAGAACAATGGATTAAACCCAGATCCTTATGACTGGGGGTGAATGTTTGCATTGTTTAGCATTCTGTTCATCATTTGTTCCTTTTGTCATCCTAAGTGGGAAGGGTATGTCCAGATGTGGATCCCGTGCTCACTGCGCCATTGGATTCAAGCTAGCCTGGCTAATGAGGGGTGATGCCCCAAAACCGGGCCATGATGCTTGTTTCTGGTCCAAGGAGGACCTGGCTTGGCAGTTCAGGCTGGACTGTTCCCATGAGGAACATGGTCAAGACTGAGTTGTATATGGCTGGGTCTAAACTGGGGTGGTGTGGTGAGCAAAAGAACGATGGATTAAACCCAGATCCTTGTGACTGGGAGAGAATGTTTGCATTGTTCAGCATTCCGTCCATCATCTGTTCCTTTAACTTTCTAAAAGCGGCATTTTTAACTTAAAATCCTACTTTACCATTAAAGAGGATTTTAGCTTACAATTTCTCATACACCAAACATGAAATCCTTACCTGCTCCCAATCAAAAGTTAGCACTTATTAAATGTAATAAGGCAACCAAATGTTATACTATGGGAGAGGTAGGCGTCACAGTAGTAAAAAATAATATTGTGAGTTTTTCACTACCAGGACATGTAAGACTTAAAAGTACATGTCCGCCCTTTTAATTACAATGCACCCTGCCCTTTGGGCCACCTATAGCCTACCTTAAGTGTGACTTATATGTAATAAAATGAAAGTTTAAGGCTTCGCAACAGGTTTATTTTGCCAAGTGGATTTGGCAGTTTAACTCTGCATTCTGGCTGCAATGGCAGACCTAGAACATGTTTCAAGGGGCTACTTAAATGGGTGGCACAATAAGTGCTGCGGGCCCACTAGTAGGATTGAATTTACAGGCCCTGGGTATATGGTAGACTACTTTAGTAGGGAATTATAAGTAAATGAAATGAGCCAATGGGTGGAAGGAGAGAGCACAAGCACTCTAGCACTGGCTGGCAGCCAATAAAAGTGGATTCAGAAAACAGAAGGGTGAAAGTAAAATGTTTGGGGGTGATCCTCCAGAGAGGGCTAAGTCCAACATTTACCTTCTGAATTAGTCTTTAAAATGGAAGTCAAAAATCCTCAGTGGGGCAAGGCAGCAGGCTGTGGCCGAGATGGGCTCCAAGAGGCCAGATAGCATTTGGATGAAGTGCCGGTGCAGCTGTTGACTTTTAGCGGGAAAGCTCGTAGTGGGAGGAATTAAAAATTCGTGCCCAAGGACAGCCCTCGCCAGCCTGATACATTTGACACATTCATCCAGTGTACTTATCCACCTTTGGATTCACTTTTTTGGAGCTCAGATTCCTCCAGTTGGGCAAGGCTGAAAGGTGTAGCTGAACAGGGTGCCACAAGGCCAGGTATATTTTCAGTGACGTCCCTCTGAAATGGATTTGCTGCTGTGGAAATGCTCTGAGCCGGAGCATCATGAATCTTTCGCCTAGTGGCTACGCACCTTTGTCGGATTGAGTTGGCAGGTATGTTCCAGAGGACTTCGAAACCTAAAAGTTTCTAAGTCCCATGTTTATCGGGAGGTTAGGAAGAGTACACTTTGACATATCCAAGGGTCGCAGGACCTCAGGAACAGCACTTGGTTCTCAAGACTCACTCCAGCAGAGGCCACCAGCAGGGTCCAGGGTAGGTCCAGCTGGGTTCTTCAGGAAAAGGGCTTCTAGCAGCTTGTTATAACCATGTAGCTTAACAGGAGACCCTTCAACTGACCCTTGGAGCCCCCTTCTTTGTTCTAGGTACAAGTAGGAGCATGTTCAGCCTTTCAGGTCTCCTCGCAGGTCTCAACACCAGGTGCAGTCCTTCTGTCTTACATAGATCCAATAGTCTTATACAGAGACTCCCCAGGGGTGCCATAGTTATGTCTGGCTCTAGCCTGTGGGTGGGATGACTACTGGCCCCTCTCTATTTAATAGGGAAAAGGTTTCTGTGGATAACCCTTCCCACATTTGTAGCAGTTTCAATGTGCCCTACTGCAAACAATCTCACAGTGCCCCTCTCTACCTAAATCTGATATGGCATAACATTTATTGTCCTGTGCAGAGCTCCTGTACCCACCCAAAGGTGTGGCCAGGAAAATGAGCAGCCCCTTCTCTGTGGTCATTCAAGACCGGTTCGGGGGGCAGCTCCTCTCTCAATTATTGATGCCTGGCTGACTAAGGGACAAAGGATGGGATAGGCCCTGGTGTCAGCTACCTCTGTCTGTGACAGAAAAGGCCTCTTTGAAGTTAATTAAGTTCCTGGGCACAGCCCAGATGGCCTCCTGAAACCCAACAGCTTCCGACACCCAAAGCCTTTGTCTCAGATATGGGAGCAACTTCACACCTCATCAAGGGGCTATTCAGCTCCTGGGTGACAGTTGAAGGTGCATGCAAATGGGCTTCTAGTGGCTTTAGGCAGGCAAAGGGTTACTTTTTTAAAGTAGCTTTTGTAAAAATATTTAGTACAAATCCGATGTTAGCGGTAAATTGGGCTTGTAATACATCTTTTAAAAAGTCCAAGAAGGAACTTTGTAGTTGGTTCCTAGGCGGAGGTAACATTATTTTAATGTTGTATCCCAGTGCTTTCCTATGGAACATCTATCCCTGCTACAATGAAAATAGCTGTTAGGGCCTTGTCACTGTAATGACATATTTAATATTAAACTTTTAAGTGTCCTACTTTTTTGTCAAAATTCTTTTTATTGTGCATCAAGAGCCAAGAAATCAGCATGAATACAATAGGGCGTGTAGGGCCCGGGGTCGCAAAATATTCGTCTAGTTGAAGTTCAGTTTCAAACATCCCCTAGTCCAAACAACCCCCCATAGATAAGGGTAAAAGATGCCAAGTGTGCAACAACAAACTTTGAGGACAAATTAAACAATTGGTAGCCCGAGCAAATAGCATACAAGTAGAAGCAACAAATAAAGTCCAAATATCAGTCCTGGGTATATTCTTCTTATTTTTATTCCAAGCTTGCAAGGTATCTTTCCATGATATCCATCTTCTTAACAAAATGACTTCAAGCCACAGACCATGCCAACACGTGTTTCGTCCATGCGGCTATACGCCATGGACTTCATCAGGGCAAGATAACAAATATTCATAAGCATCGAGATACATAAAGTTGCATCAAGAAGATTCCTTTGTGTTCCTAAAGTCTTAGAGCGTATCCATTCGTCTGTAAATACCCGTATCTTCCAATATTAGTATTACAAGTTAAAAGTCATCGCAGTCAGCCACATATCCTGAATCCGACATCATGACTGACTGACATGAAATCCTCGTGTGGTCGTATCGGCGAACACAAAGGAATCTTCTTGACGCAACTTTCAGTATCACGATGCTTATGAATATTTGTCATTTTGTTAAGAAGATGGATATCATGGAAAGATACCTTGCAAGCTTGGAATAAAAACAAGAAGGATATACCCAGGGCTGATATTTGGACTTTATTTGTTGCTTCTACTTGTATGCTATTTGCTCGGGCTACCAATTGTTTAATTTGTATTTAATGCGGGCTTTTGCCTACAATTTACAACTTGGGGTGGTCGTTGTATGGTGACCCATGAGCATCAGCATCTATTAGGATACCCACTGGAGCTACCTCAATCACTTCCCTGCACAGATTTCCCCTACTACCTGTTCTGTTTTTTGTCTAAACAAACTTTGAGGACAAACCTCAGTCAGGAACACCAACTCAAAAAAACTCCCTCCCCCACCCCACCCCCCCGTCCCTGGTGGTGGTAATGGTGCACAATGAAATAACGTCAGGCAGGAGCAGCGTTGTGGGGCAGAGTGACAGAAGCACGGCTATCTCTAATCTGGGGGCAGGGGTCCCCCCGCTCATGAGCCAGCTCTGAGACCGTTAGATATAGAAGAGGTGCATAGCCCTCACAGAGGATGGGCACACTGCGGAAGGCAGGCTGTGGGATAAGTATGTGACTAGTGGGCCCTATTTATGTTCAAAAGATTTATAATCATCCCTGAAAATGTCTGCTAGTCGCTCCATGGAGAGGATTCTCCACAAGCGGGCGTGCCACAATGACAAGGCCGGTGTGTCCTTCTTTTTCCATGCAGCCGCTATTGTGAGTTTCGCCGCCCCCAGACAGGTCCACATGATCGCCTTATCTGCTTTCGTTTGGTGTTCTAATGCCGGGTCTCTGATGCCTAGTAAGGCTCCCTCGATGGTGGTCGGAATTGGGTAGCCCAGCATATCTTTGAGGTGGGAGAGGATTTCCTCCCAAAAGGGCCGGATGCCCGGGCAGTCCCACCAGATGTGGCGAAAGTCCCCCTGAAGGCCGCATCCCCGCCAGCAGAGATCGGAGGCGTCAGGGAAGATCTGTCGAAGTTTAGTGGGATAGAGATACCAATCCAGCAGCGTTTTATAATGGGCTTCCCTCAATGCCACAGATTTAGTGTGTCTAGTGATATCGCTCCACACGTGCTTCCATTCCACCTCGGTAATATCCCGCCCTAGGACCCGTTCCCAGAAAGACATGTAGCGTGCCCGGGGTGCGTGCAGTGTCTTCAGCAGCATGTCATAGAGTGAGGAAAGGGCGCCTCTCATGGTACCTGCCTTATGAACCGCCAACCTCTCCATGGCCGTTAGCTCTCTAGTGGTGGCCTCTCTAACATGTGGGAGTGTAGCCCAATGCTTGAGCTGAAGGTAGTGGTAGTGTTCGCTGTGGGGGATCATAAATTCTCTTTTGCAGCTGTCGAACGATAGAACATCGTAGTTGTGAAATAGATCAGAGAGTTTTAGGCAGCCTCCCTCCCTCCAGCAGTCAAAGGGACCCTCACGTTGTGCTGGCGGGAATGCCGGGTTAAAGTGAATGGGAGTGAATGGGGAAGGAAATGAGGTCCAGCCCTCCCTTCTCGTAACCTGGTCCCAGATTGTCAGAGTGGTGCGGGTGGGGGTGCTGATGTATGCGTTGGCAGGTCGGTCCTTTTTGGGTTTCCAGAGGACATCCCAGATAGATCGTCCCACAATCGACCGATCCATGTGCAGCCAGTGCTTATCGGACTCCCGCGCGGACCACTCCATCACCACTCTGAGCTGTGATGCCTGATAGTACAGAGTGAAGTCCGGTAGGGCCAACCCCCCCCTTGTTCCTCGGCCGTCTCAGGACATGAAAAGGAAGACGAGCCCTCCCCCCTTGCCAAATGAACGTGGTGACCAGTGAGCACAGGCGTGGTAGTAGTTCCCGATCAAGTGCGATGGGCAGGGCTTGAAAGAGATATAAGAGTTTTGGTAGGACCGTCATTTTAACCGCGTTGATCCGCCCGAGCCAGGAGATGAAAAGGGACTTCCATCTCTTGAAGTCTTGTTGCAGTTGTGCCACCAAGGGTGGAAAGTTGGCTCTATGGAGATCTCCAATTTTGGGCGTGAGGTGGACCCCCAAATATAGGAGAGAATGTTTGGCCCATTGTAGGGGCGTCTGGCCTCTCAATCCAGTCACCGCAGCGGCAGGAAGCGTAAGATTGAGTATGGATGATTTGGACAAGTTTACCTTAAATCCCGCCACTCGTTCAAAGAGTTTCAGTTCCTCCTGAGTCGCCCGGAGTGAGGAGGCCGGATCTGTAAGCGTGAGCAGGATATCGTCGGCGAAGAGGGATGTCTTGTGCTCTATACCGCTAAAGTGAATTCCTCGGATATCGTCGTTGGCCTGGATTTTCGCCGCAAGGGGTTCGATACTGAGTGCAAATAAAAGGGGGGAAAGTGGACACCCCTGCCGGGTGCCCCAGCTAAGAACAAAGGGGAGTGACGGACATCCGTTATCTATAACTCGAGAGCGTGGGAGGTGGTAGTTGGCCTTAATCATGTTAAGGAATGTGTCTCCAAAGCCGAATGTCCACATAGCGAGGAAAAGGAACGACCAATCCACCCTGTCGAAGGCCTTTTCCGCATCAAGACCTACCAGGATAGCTGGGATCTTAAATTTAGACACTTTCTCAATCAGGTGAACGGTGCGCCGGATATTATCATGCGTTTGCCTTCCCTTAATAAAACCAGATTGGTCAGGGTGGACCAGATCGGGCATCAGGTCTTCTAGTCTAGTGGCTAAGATTGCGGAGTAGAGCTTTGCATCGAGATTGAGGAGCGCGATATGTCTTTACGAGGCACATAATTGGGGGTCCTTACCGGGCTTGGGAATTACAGATATTACCGCATCAGCCATGGATGCTGATACCCGGGCATCATCCGCTATTGCCTGAAATAATATGGTGAGGTGGGCGAGGAGTTTGGACGAGTAGCATTTGTAAAATTGCGCCGTGAGGCCGTCAGGTCCGGGGCCTTTATGCAGCCTGAGTTTTGAAATGGCCTGTCTCACTTCTTCTGAAGTGATGGGGGCATCTAGGGATGTCGCGGACGCGTGGGAAATACGGGGGAGCGTCACGAAGTCAAGGTATTGTTGTTGGAAGTCCGTATCGGGAGTAGTACCTTGGTAAAGGTCCTCGTAAAAGTTGCCAAAGATGTTGGCTTTAGAGGCCTCGGAGTGAGTGAGTTGGCCTCTCTGATCCCGGATGCCTCCAATGAATTCGCGTTCTCTCTTCACCCGAAGTTGACGCGCCAAGTGGGGACCCACCTTGTCGCCTTGAGCATAGGACGTCTGGCGTAGTTTCAGGAGCGTGTACTCCGCTCGATTAGCGTAAATGGAGCGCAATTTGCCCCGAAGTGCAGTGAGTTGTCGTTGCAGTCCCCGAGTGGGTGTGGCTTTGTGTGCCTTTTCAACTACTTCTAACTCCCCCTCAAGGGCAATGCGTTCCTTTGCCCTCTGTTTGTTTAGGGTCGCGTTAAGTTGGAAAGTGTCCTACTTTTAAATACCATGCACCCTGCCTTATGGAGATTTACGGGCCTACTCAGGGGTGACGTGTTAACATGTAAAAGGAGGGTTTACGCCCGTCAAAAGGGGTTATATTTTGAAGTCAAAATTGCAGTTTAACAAGTACACAAGCAGGCTACAGTGGTAGGCCTGCAGTTATGTTTTGCACTGTCACTCTAGTGGTGCCTCAATGTTTGCTGCAGTCCACTGGTGACATTTAACATACAGGCCCTAGGTACACTTTGGGGCTTATAGGTAAGTTAAACATGTCAATTAGGAGTACAGCTACTTTCGACATGTTTTAAGGGTCAGAGCGAATGCATTGGGGCCTAGTTAGCAGAGTCTCAGTGCACAGAGTAAGAAAACCATTAGCATCAGTGCAAAACAAAAAATGGAGGTGATCATGCAAAAAGAGGTATTTTCCTGTAGTGAGTGATTGACTAAATGAGGTATTAATTGAATGATGTATTGGCTGGTGGTTTGATGGGCTGAACAACAGTTGAGTTGCTGATTGGTTTACTCAATGATTGACTGGCTTGTTGATTAGATTGATTGGATGTCCTGATTCACTGACAGTTTTTCAGGATGATTGACCGACTGAGTGACTGATTGATGGGGTAATTATGATTAACTTATTAATTGCAAGTTGTGTTCATTAGATGACAGATTGGTCAAATTGATGGACTGATTGACTTACTGACTGGTTTGCTTAATAATTAATTAATTGATTGATTAGATTAATTGGATGGCTGAGTCACTGACAGTTTTTAGGATGACTGGTTGATTGGTTGAATGATTGATTGATGTATTGATGGACTGATGAACTGATTGATTGACTGATTGATTAATTGGCTCTATGTCTGACTGACTGGTTGAATGAGTTGCTAATTGAATATTGATTGCTTGACCCACAGACTGAATTGATGCATTGATTGGTAGTTTTGTTTACTGACAGACTGATAGAATTCTCTAGTTTCAATTGTAACGTTCAACATTTCTATGCTGTAAAAATACTGATCAGGGTTCCTCCTGATTCATGTCCAAGACAATTTATGTGGTAGTCAGTTATACCAACATTTTCTGCATTAAGTTGGAGGAGCAGATGTTCAATCATTGTCAATGGAAAACATTGTTTACACTGCAAGCAGATCAGCTATGAAATAAGCTCCATGCAGGTACAGTTGTCGGGGAATGAGGCTTATCTCAAACAACTGCATCAGAGATATTGGGAGGTGATTTGTCGGAAGTGACGCAGAAGTGACGCAGACGTGCAGAGAGGGAGAGAGCGAGCGAGGCGGCGGCAGAGGTGTGGTGCGGCGGAGCTGTCGTTCGGTGCGGAGGTGTGCGAATTGGGCCTCAAAATCCTCCATAATCATGGAAAACAGCGTTTCCACCGTAGCCCCAAACCACGACCTAGCACGCTGGATTTTCCAGCACACCTAGCAAGTCCCACAGGCAGCCATGAGGCGAGTCCACAGCAGCAGCCGCAGTGAGTGGTAACTGTAACTGAGGTTATTGTTGCTGCTGCGTTGTGCTGCTGAGGTCAGGCTGTGCTCGTACCACAAGCCCTGCTCGAGCCTAGTCAAGCCTTAGCCAAGCCAAGCCCTAGCGGCCGACCGCCGACCGCCGACCGCAGCTGTTATTTTCAGCAGCCACACAGAGCGGGCGGAGGGCTGCACCACATTGCAGCGGGAGTGCGGGAGCCTCGAACTTGGAGCCTCGATGCCAATGGTGACGGTGAGGCAGGGGTGAGGTAGGGGTTTGAGTGGAAGGAGCGAGGAGAACTGGCCCCCCGGGGGGAGTGCCCCCCCTGACCTCCCGTCCACCTGTTTCCAGCCAGTCTCGCCCATTGCAAATAAACACCTTAGAGCCTCAAGCCTCGGTGTCTCAAGTGTCCTTACCTCACTTTTTCCACTGAACTGGCTAAATAGTGTTCTGCTGCCATTGCGGCTGCCCTGTTAAGTATTACCATTGGCAGCTGGAGCAATTGGGGCAGCCAGGCAGGGCAGTAGTTTCTTGTTTTTCTGAGGCTCTAGAGAAGAGGAAAAAAGGGGTTGTTCAACAGGAAAGGCAGCTGCCGGTTAGCTTTCGTAGCACGGGTCGAGCCCCGTTCCACGGAGGCGGCCCAGCTAGGTCTGGGTGCGGCTTGTGGAGTTGGGAGAGCTACCCAGCCTTGGCCATCACCCCTTTTATCGCACAGCCCTCACATAGTCCTCATACAGTCCTGCAGCCCAGTAAGCTCAGTAAGCCTGGCAGCAAGTGATATACTTTTAAAGCCATGGTCAATTTACCCTGATTTCGCATTGGTTAGAACCGCGTGCTCGTGCCCCTTTTCCGTAGCTGCAGATTGTAGAGTTGTGCGACGCAGTCCATTGGTAAAAAGGAACTTGATAACTAACTGCCCGCATAGGTGGCTCCAGATAGCCCAGAATCAATAAATTAATAAGGAAAGTAAGGAAGACGTTCCTGCTAAAAGGTGCATCATCTTTTTTGTGGGTCAATAAGATGCCCTCTAGTTGTTTGCGCTCTGGTCGCCTAATTACGTCCTCTAGGTCTCTTACAGAATCGCAAGGATCTCTTCCTGGCTCCTCAGGGGCCTCCTCTAACCATTCTAGTTCTCCAACATTAATAAAGACCATCAGGCGAAAGAAGCCCGAGCCTGCCTGTCCCACTTGAAATCTCATCCCTCTGTGCTGTCTTTTCTCACAAAGGGTTTGAGGAATTCAACGCTAAGGAATAAGGAATCAGGAATGGCTCCAGGTGTTGTTGATGCGGATATAACAAGCATATGTTCTGCTCTCCCCGAGTCGTCAGTCTCGCATCACCTCAAGTTCTCCAAGTTCTCTAAATTGAACTCTCTTGTACCCATCCCTCTAATTCAGGCCATTGATGATTGTATTTTACCATCAGAAGCTGGAATATCCAGAAGTGAAATGGAAATTGAAGCGGATGAATGTGCTTTATTGACAGAAGTCGGAAAGACTAAATTGGAATCGGAAATGGACATGTACTTGGATAATGACACGGCTAAGCACGAGGCAATTGTCGCTGTTGATGTAAATCCATCAGCTGATTCTGTGGCTAAAATGGAATATATGATCTTGACTTCTATAACGTGTCCCTTGAAAGTTTTAGAACCACCACCAGGTCCCCTACCAGTTAAAGTGAGCCTACGAGCATCCCAGATCGTCAACTGCAGTTTTGATCATGAGGATCTGGAGGACCTTACACTCCCGGACATTGCCATATTTATGGAAAAAAAATCAAGAAATAGAGGCTAAATTAAAAATGCAGTGTGCGCCAGGTGCTCCAGAATCAGCCTTGAGATTGTCACCGGATAATCGTGTTAGCTATCCAATTATGCCAGCTGTGTACAGTAGCACTCCTTTGAGTGCTTCGCTGATGCGATCTTTGGGACTATTGAATTTGGAAGCAACCCCAAATGAAAGGGCACACGATGCCTGGCATACACTGAATGAGGGTGTTAATGAAGATAGGGAAGTGAGGGCAAATTTGGATGTACTTTATGCATTAGAGAGGATTCTTTCGTCTATTTTAACCTTGCTTGAGAAATCCACTGCCCATTCTGACCATGTGTTGGGTGTTTTATCTCAGATTTTACAGGGGGTGCAGCAGCTTAATTCTGCCGGTTCTTGCCTAGGAAAGTTAGGAAAATGTATTGATGTGAAAACTCAGGTGAGTCAGACCACTATAAAGGGGGTTGACATAGGGACTCAGGTGGGGAATTGGGAAGGTCTGGGTGTTACCTCCTCAGTGCAGCCCAGAGTTAGCCCTATGCTTGTTAAATTGTCTTGTGGCATCCCAGAAGGTCATGAATCAGGGGATCTCCTGCACGTCATCACAGAGGAAAATACAAATGCATTAGTACCTAATAATACCCCACCGGTTTACTCTATTTTTTTAAAAAGGGGAATACCAGGATGTCGTGCGGTACAGTTTTAACAACTGATGCCTCAGTCATTAGACAACCTATGGTTGAGTCAGAGGATGTTCCCCCTGGGGAGGCTGCCCCTCAGGTAGAAGCTAATGGCCCTAAAATATGGAAGGAGAAGAAGTACCCGGCGCATAATAGAATGTAAGCCAAAAAAGCTACAATTTCCAACTCTATTCGAGGAGCCTGTTGATTCCTACTTGCTGCAGAAAGATAGCGAGTTTAAGCCCGTCGGGTCCCCGGCTGGTCAGAATCCTGAGTACCCAGAGGCAAATCCTCTCCCTTCACCCATTATTCTGAAAGATGAGGATTAAAGCTGGGCATGCATTCACGGAGAACAGCCATTACGATCGTAAAGTGGGGTGAATACTTGCAGCAGACAGATCTATGTGTAAGCTGTGGATTGCAAGTTTATAAATGGGGTCCAAAATTGTGCAGCTGTGATAGGAGTAATATTGTACTTTTTAAAACTAACATCTTTTAAATTTAAATCTATCAAACCAACCTATCATCAAGAGGAAACAGTCATTAAAGGGGTTAAGCAAATGTGTCAAATGCATCACAATCAAGTGCAACAATGAAAAGCGTGTCTACTCCGGTCACTGTGCAGACCAGCATACTCCTTGCTAACAGGTAAAGAGGTTGTTCAATTTACCACCTGGAAAAGCGTGACATGTAAGTAACAATACAGAAGATCTACATTGCATTCATGGTTTTAGCACTTTCTATCAATCTGAACATATCCAAACTCCTTGGCCAAAGATATGTGAATGCAGAGTGAAATGTAGCAATATGGGTCTACAGTGGTAAGACACAATGTACACGGGGCTCGAGTTTAATTTGTGCATAAAACAAGACATGGGTGAATAAAGAGGACAGGTTCCAGTGAACACACAAGTCTTGAAACGTGTTGATGGGAACTTCCAAGTGAGTTCTGAATATCGACTGAACAGCAGAAAATCTCATTTCTAAGGGCAGTGACGTCCACATTCTATCCCATTCTTCTTCGGGGAGAGAGAGTGGAAGCGAGCGAGAAGAAAGAGAGAGAGAAAGACTGGTTCATGCCTGCGCTGGAGCAAGTGCAGCAGTGAAACACAGAGTGGCAGCCTTCGAGCTGATGCTTTATTATTTGTCATGGTAGTCTGGCCTGCAGTTGTAGAAGAACAATGTGTTAAGCACTACCCCCTCCCCCACCCCTCCCCTCCCACAGGGATGCTGGTGGGTCCCTATACCCTTTCATCCCTCCTTCCAAAAGGCAACATAGTGCGCTTTCAAGAGCCTTTTTTCACCTGCAGTGTTGTCTGTAACAAGGCATGGGAGCAAGGCAATGGCATTCCCTCATTTGCATGGATCCGCCCCAAGTACAACAAGGTATGCCCTTTTGACATTTGCCAAGCCAAGCAACGTGTGTTATGGAACAAGGTGATCAAGTGTCTACGGCCCCTCCTGTAATACAGAAATGCCCCGGGGAGGGATTAAAAAGTAGTTTAAAATACTGCTGTGCCCATGGAGACCATGTGT
The DNA here is from genome assembly GCA_963921515.1 of Calotriton arnoldi. Lineage (NCBI taxonomy): Eukaryota > Metazoa > Chordata > Amphibia > Caudata > Salamandridae > Calotriton > Calotriton arnoldi. The sequence continues at coordinate 17,088 of CAWUFW010006410.1, read as the reverse complement.
AAAGTCACCTGGGATGTGGGTGCACTCTGAGCAGACCAGGACCATGTATCGGATTACTGATTACTAATTTGGCACCTGGTACCCATCAGCCTCCTGTATTCTGGAGAAGGTGTAGCTTGACACCCAGAGGCTAGAACTGACAGGGCATACAAATTGTACATTGGCAACCAAATGTAAAATAATCTGCATTTGAAGCCAAAGGTTGGTATTTGCTGAAAAAAAATAGGACAAACATAAAAAAACATCCACTTTTTCTGGATCTGCCAGGTTATGATTGGCCAAAGAATACAAAATAAGAGCATCTTCAAAACATGAAACAGAAAGCATTTTTGTGTCATTTTGTACTCCAGCAATAGAACAAAGAAACCTTTGTATAGGCTAGTCTAGAAATGTACTGTATTGTATTTTTATTCAAATTTCATTTGTTTAGAACTTCAGAACCCTCATGAGGCACCGAAGCGCTTTATCGGATGGGTGGCACACTACACTAGTTACAGTGCTTGGTTGGAAGAATGTTGAATTGCAGTGTGGTCTGTATGGGATGTGTCTAGATAAACAACTATAATTAGAAACAATCATTGTAATACCCTAGCAGTGAGGACAGTCACTAACTGGTCAATACCACCAGGGCTGAACTGGGAACCAACAACTGCCAAGCCACAAAAAACATCACACAGGTATTTAAAGTAGTGATGCCATGCCCCATTCTATATTTTCCCCATATGTAAAAGGCAGTTGTTAAGCAAGAATCCATATTACCCTTCTATGAAGCACCATTATCAATTAAGAATTCATATATTTTAATCACCAGTTGTGATGCCAGAATCCACATTTCTATGGTATGTAGCACGCCATTGCACTGCAAGCAACATGTCATTCCATAATCCACATTGCCCGTGTATGTACAGTACCACAGCCAGAAACCAAATTACCCAACATTTAAAGCTCAATTTAAGTGGGAGTGGCTTGTGCCTGAGGAAGATTGTGGTGCCCGAGTGACACTCTGAGGGACGGTGCACGAAGAGGAGATGTGCAAGCAGCCTCTCTTGTCAGTGCACACCTACTATGGCAGCATAGTGGGTACAGAATGAGCAGCCACGTCCGGCATGAAGCGCGGGTGGGGGGGGGGGTCGCGCAGGGAGGAGGCTGCGTGGGGGAGGGTGGGTTAATAAAAAATAAAAAAAGTACCTCTCTCCGCTCCTCACAGGAAGCAGGCAGCCTTCCTCTCCTCCCCTAAGCCAATCACAATGCCGCAATGGTTGCGTTGTGATTGGCTGGGACGCCGACCACACAGGCGTCTATGGGAAGGCCGTATTCTCCATGCAGGCTGCATGCAGCCTACATGGAGAAAACGGGAGAGTGCGTATGACTGGTTTGGTCGGCCCTGGGGCCGACCAAACAGTCAGCACCCACAACAGTGGGCAAGCCACTTCTCCCCTGCCTGGAGCACGAGCAGGACCACCCACCCGCCCGCCCCCAACAAAACCCTTCTGCTTTCTCACAGTGTGAGAAGCAGAAGCATAAAATGGTATTCATAATACCATTTTATGTTTCTGCTTCTCGCACTGCGAGAAAGCAGTGGGGCGACGCTCCCCCGCCCACGTGGAGGAGCCGCCCCTGAGAATGAGGCAGCAGCAATAAGCATCCTTTTCAGCACTCGGGAGGGCGCGCTCTCTTAGACATCAGCGGAGTGCTTCATTCTCTCAGAAGCGACTGCCATTTTGAAAAGACCAGCATGGCGCAGATGCATACAGTCATGTTCTAACTGATTTCTAGCCTTCTCTCGACCATTTATTGACTTTCAGGCTGGCTTATCCTGTTTTTTCCTCGCTGTTCCTGGAAGAGGTAACTTTCTTGTTTCCAAGTGGGCTTTTTTCCCGTTTGCATGTTATTTGTCTGCCAATCCTGAGAGGATTTCTCAAAATTTTCTTTGGCTGAATGATTTTTCCCCACAATTAAATGGATTTTTTTCTCCTGGCCTTAAGCCCATCCATCAGTGGTACCCGTAAGAGCTCACTTTTTCTTCCCAATATTCAGCATTTTTCCCCACTCTCGCCAATTGCTACCATATATGAGCAGATTAAAAAACCTAAACAACCCTTCAAGAGTTTGTCAGTCATATTTCTCAAACATTCCAATGTGCCATCACCAAATATCACAATGGAGGACTCTTGTTCACACGGGGGCAATACTTCTGCTTCTTCCTATTCCTCTAACACAATTCCTCCGCAGCCTAACACAGGCAAGGCACCAATTAAATGACTTAAAAAAGATCCACCATCTCCTACAAAGTCTCTCCCCACTGTGTAAATATATCTGCTGGAAGAGATTGGGCCTTGCACCCCTAAATGTAGGAAACAAATGCCAAATTACAAACTCTCAGTGACAGTCCCATACGGAGAAAGATTATCCATAGTGGAACAGCAAATTACAATCTTCAACAAAACCTCCCTCACTGAATTTTCTTCCAACACAGGAAAACCACCTTACAGAAACAGGTCAAAGACCTTGAAAATCGCAATAGAAGGAACAGCCTTCAAAATATATGGTCCTCCTGAGAAGGAACGGATCCTATTTCATTTTTTAAATCCTGTCTGCCTAAGATATGGAGATTACCGGATGGGCCACCACTTAATATTCAGCATGCCCATAGACTAGGCCATCTCACTGCAACTGCTTCTGCCTCCAAAAAACCCAGAGGGGTTTTTCTTTATTTGTTTAAATACACTGAACTACTGCAGGTCATTTCTGTGGGCAAGCAGATGCAACGTATTTCGTGGTCAGGTCATAATATTTATTTCTCCCAGGACTACGCCAAGACAACTACAGATAGATGTAAATACTTCTTAAGCACGAGACCAGCTTTGTTGTTCTCTTGGCACTCGTTTTGAGTTATTTTAACCCCTGCCTCTTCAAAGTCACCTCCAAGAGCAAAACAACAACATATGAAGACCCCTGCCAACTGAAGGCTTTACTCGCAACATGTAGAATTGGAACTATGGATATTTCCACATCTACTAAATATTAGACTTAGGGCCTGATCTAGATATTGGCCATCGCTTTTTTGGTGGTCTGTCCACCCGAGTAAGTTGTTAGCTGGGCACTGGAGAGAAGACCACCACAGCCCGCCGCCTCAACCAGGATCTGTCTCCTGCATCAATGGTGTCAGAGGCGGAAGCTCCTGCCAGAGGGAGTCCCGACAAATTTCACGCCATCCAGATTATGAAGTGCCTTTCTGCCGAGGCAACTGTGGTGGGGAAACCTCCAAGCTCGGGTTGGTGGACTGGAAGAAAAAGGGGTGAAAGCTCACATTTTTTCAGGGTCCCAACACCAAATCCGTCTTCAATGCCATTGTCCAGTTCCTCACTGTGCTGCTGCTACTTGACTACGACACTCAGCCACCCCTTTGTCGCTGAAATCTAAGATAAGCTTTTGTGGTAGGTGTGTGTGTACGTTTAATAGTGTGCGCATGTTGTTGGTCTGCAATGCTATATGTAAAGAAAATGACCAGTACACATTACCTACAAATACGTATTGACATATACACAACATATATGTGAAGTGAGATGAAAAGGAGTCATACTTACCTGTCTCCACACCACCATTGTCTCACTCCATCAGGACTCCTCCGCCAGCAGAATGGGAACATCTGCTGTACTGCTGGTTCGGCACAATCACACTGGCATGACGGCGACGGAGTACTGCTAGCCAGCAGAGAAGACCGCTGCCCCCTGCGGCACCATATAAATTTCTGCAACATCTAAATACGGCGAACGGACCGTCGTTAGCTTGACGGAGTACATGGGAATGCTGGTGCGGTGAGACGGCAGTATCACTCCAAGACCTAAATCAGGCCCTTAGTCTTTTAGAAAATTGTTGCATGTTTCAATTTTGGCATTGAAAGTTCTTATGGTGTATTTTATATTTTAACTGTCATTTTATTATTGCAGAATTATAGTATACAACATAAATAGATTGAATGTATCCTTATTGTCAACTTACCTTCATATTTTCTTCCTACAGATGTTGTCTCTCTGTATGTGTCTGCGCTTGTTCCCTGATCCATATCCTACAACCCTTCTTGCGCCTTGTTTCCCTCTGAGGACCGACAATGCTGTCTTTTTAATATGGTATCCCCACACACTCATCATAGTTTTTTTTAGGTAGGTTTCCCCTTTTTGTCATTTTTGGGTCATTTCCCTTTTTTTGCCCTGTTCAAAGCAATCTCCTTTTTCTCTCTATTCTATTATTTTAGTTTCCTTTTATTTCTCTCTTTCTATTTTTTCTTTCTTACACTTATCAATTCATCCCTTCCTCTCCACAATGTTACTTTTATTCCAACGTGCATGGCTCTCTTTTAATTCCTTCAATATTTTGTCTGATTTTATTCTTCACACGGTCCCTTTCCTACTGTTTTTGAAAATGGTTTCTTGGAATTTCAGAGGTTTGCATCCCCCAATCAAAAGACAGAGAGTTCTGACTCATTTATCAAAACTTGGTACACATATGGCTTTTTTGCAAGAAAGCGAATCTTTGAAATTAAGGAGGGAATGGGCAATTTTTCTAACAGGAAAAGGTTAGAAAAATGTAGTTATAGTTCTCTGTTATAAAACCCTTCATATTCAGATGGTGCCTCAGGAAACTGATGCAGATGGACGATGGTTATTGCTTAAACTGTTGATTGGTAAAGTTCCAATTGTTCTCTTTATTATATATGGTCCTAAAACTCCAGATTGTTTGTTTTCATCTAATATTACACAGAAACTCTTACAACATCCAGACGATAATTTTGTTTTAGCAGGCGACTGTAATCAACTTGTTGATCCATTTCTTGATTGGCACTCCACGTCACATTACATTCCAAACAAATCACAAAAGTTATTTGTGCATGCCCTTCAGCAACACAACTTAATTGATGCATGGAGATTGTGCAACCCTGCTCAATGAGAGTATTCATATTTCTCATCGGTACATCACACAGAATCACAGACTAACTATACTTTTATTTCCCATAATTTGTCCCCAGACCTTGCACTCAGCAGATATAGGTTCCATCTTGATATCTGATCATGTTCCTGTCTCTATACAAAACCTTTTGCCTAAGTCCACATAACCAAAAAGGTGGATGTTTAATTATTCGCTCCTACTGGACACCACCTTTACCGCCTCATTCACTTAATTCTTTCATGAATATTTTCATTTTAATCATACTGATGATATTGCCTTCCATATTAGATGCATTCAAGGCCTCAGCCCAAGATTTTATAATCAATTTTGTATCCAAAAAAAGCAAACTATCTCAGACTCAGTCTAAACAAATTTTTGATGACATTAAACAACTAGAACCATCCTATTATATCTCTCGATCACAACAAAGTTTACAACAATTTATTAACGCCAAACTTCAATTTAACTAAGTCTTTACTAAAAGCTTATCATCTTATCTTCTTAAATCTAGTGCCACATTCTATGGTGGCCAAAACTAATCTGGGAAATTACTAGCAAATAGTCTCAAAATTAAACATAACAAACTACAAATTGAATCAATCATTGATGACACCATCACTTTCCATTATAAAGAGTCAGAAATGTTAAACCAGCTTAGGATTTTTACAAAAGTTTACATACACCAGAACAAATTCCTTCTGATCCTGAAATTCTCCAGTATCTGTCCTCTGTTCAAGAACCTTCTAATTCACAGATTGAGTTCTCATCCTTAGAAGTAGACATTACATGTACAGAACTTCCCCTTGCACTTACTCAAAAAGAATAAGGCCCAGGACCAGACGTCTTTGCAGCTGAATTTTATACACATTTTTCCAACTTACTTCTTCTCAAACTATGTATCTTTATTCAATTCTTTACTAGTACTCGTAATTCATATAGATATTTTCTAGACACACTTATTTGTCTCATCCCAAAGGAGGGGAAGGATCAGCACTTTTGTAAAAATTATAGACCTGTTTCTTTTGTTAATTTAGACTAAAAAGGTTTTTTCAAAGGCATTGGCCTCACGGCTAGAATCCTTCCTTCCTGATTTTTTGGGTAATGTGCAATCAGGTTTTGTTAAGGGAAGGTATATTTCGGCTAATACTCGCTAGCTTTTTGATATTCTCTCAAAATCCACAGGGATGACTGAACCTCTAGCGGCCGTTCCTTTAGATGCCAAAAAGGCTTTTGACCGCATGATCTCCTTCTACATCCAACTCAAACAGGCCTGGGTACCTAAGACTGCCGATGCATGTAGATAGATATTCATGACCTGTTCACCAACAGCTGTAAGATTGCCCCTAGTTCAGAACGGCACTGCAGGCATAGGTGGTACCTCACACTTGCTTCTACCTCTACACACACTTGCTTTTTTCTCTGCAGGACTTCCAATTTTGCACCTGTAGGCCTCCAGTGCCACGCTCCTGCTCTGATAATTTTCTGGATGAATCCTTAACGTACATGCGCCCTCGCATGTGCACTAGCACTATTTCACATGTCACTCTTGTCCTGGACCAGAAAACAACCAGGATCTGATGGGCGCTTCTTTGAGTCATGTGAATAACTGGGCCACTTGGTTGGATGAGGGCACAGGCAGGCATTTGAGATTAAAGTGGGGCTGTTGTTGCTTTCCGTCCTATGAATGAACAGCTGATATGCCTTTGGATTATTTAACTCCATACATTTAATTATTATTTCTGCCACCTTCTTCAGGCTATTGCTTACCTTGCTATAGCCTTAGGACTAAAAACAGCTATGGCCCAGATAATGAGTACTGAAATTCTGAGTTAAACTCCACACAATGGAGAATAATTGTACAAAATTGTATTTACTGTACGGTTTTCTGCACGTAACTCCTAATTTCTTGTGGATTGATGCAGACATTTACCACCTGCTCTGAAAAGGTGGTAAATATCTGCAAGGGGGACAGAGGGAGGGGTAAGGTGGAGAAAATGCCTTGGCTGAGTGCCGGGTAGGAGAGCTGAAAACGGGTGTGGGCTGCCCTTTCCCAAACTGATGTTACAGACAGTTTTTCCCACCCTGTGAAATCAGACTCTGTGTTCCTGAACCCAGCCAAATCTGGGTGCAGGGACACTGATCCACTGATAAAGGCGCGGAGTGGATCTCCACCCTGGAATTCTGTACCATTCAAATTGTGATCAGGGCCTATGTTGAATATAGAAAGTCAGTTGGATGTGTTACCATTTTATTTCTGCCCATTTTAACCCCTACAATGCCAAGCAGGAGATTATGGCGTTCGGTCCAGGTTTTTTCAATGGGGTTTCAAAGCAGTCTGTTGTTTTTTTTTCACTGACTACTTTACAACTCGACCTTCTTTTGTGCTGCGACTGATTTACTAATCAGTCTCAGTAACTAATGCCCATAAATAGGGAGTCAAAAAAACTCTTACCTCAATAATATTTATGAGACTAAATCATGCAACTGACTGCATATGGCAGCATATGCAGGGGTGGAGGCCTATGGGGGACAGCAAACCTCCGCTCAGGCATTTACATAAATGCCACCATTTTTCAAAAATAAAAGTTGACATTCAGTAAGTCCCCTGGAAGTTGTGGTCACAAAGCATTGATACATTGCATAGCAAATTGCATAGGCGAGGGAGGCTTCTATAAAATGCCCTTTTCTTTGTGATTTTCTATGGACAGTAAAGTTCATTTTGCAAATCGGAAAGACATTTTTTACTCGCAAAGTGCATTTTCCATAAGACTATAAAGAATGATTTGTACTGCGCACATCGGTTCCTTCAATCCTGGGAAAGCAACTAGAAAGAAAAAAAAAATCTGCTACTGCATTGCCATCTAGTGGCTTGCCTCGGAAATTCACACTGACGACTTTGTAATAAGTGCCAGCAAATATTTGTGGGGCTGTTAAAGCTTTTACTTGTATCACTTGATTTAGTAACTTTAATATTGTATATTAAATTTGCTTTAAAAACACACTTTTAACAAACTGTATTCCATTAGTAAGAAATGCCACTTGAAAACGACTGCACTAGAGCTACGCGATGAGCTTGATAAGGACTGTGTGCGATGACCTTCCTAATTTCTGTTATACCAAAATCTAGAATATTCATAAAACTGCTACAGGTGATTTTCCTTCTATCTCTAACATCAAACAGGGGCTATTCACTACTTACTCGTTCTTAGCTTGCTTTACTCCTGTTACAAAGGCTACAATCAGGGCCGGACTGGGAACCCAAACCAGCACTGGCGAATTTTGTTAGAGCGAGCCTAACCAATACAAGAGGGGTTTGTGGGATTTGCACCCAAGAACATTTGGGAAAATGGCAAAAATGGTGCATTCTACAACACATTTGTCATTATATATTCAATTGTATTAACTTCTAAAGCATTGCAAATGATAGTAAATGATGACCTTTGGATACAACAATCTATGTTGTGGCTCTTCAATGATTCTCTAACTATCAGCCTCCAACAGTGCCTCTCATCTCTCCATACCCCTCTGTCACATGTATTTCATTTGTCTTATAGTGCCTCTCATGCCAGTGTACTGTATCAGAGCACTATACATCACACACATATACAGAGACAATAAATCATACGTGTGTATGCAAGTGTATAGAAAATGTTACATAAGACAAAGGGGACTACATGGTGTCTCTCTAACCTGTACCATGCAGTTTGCATGCAGTTCATAGCTCCATGTGATAGATTGTAATTTTAATTTATGAACTGCACAGTAACATAAGGATCTCTGTGACAGAAGCAGTAACCTGCCAATGTATGCATATAAAATACTGCTCTGTGATCTGCATGGTGCATGTTCTTTGCAGCACGCATATTAAACCTTTGCGCTACCTTAGATAAGTCAAGACTGCCACTAGGCAAAACTCTGTCTGATCTCTCTCCAGCAGGTACATTAATCACCAGAGCTATCTTGACACTTTTATTGTTGCCTGAAAACTGCTGGATATAAAAGGAACTCTTCAGCGGGTTCTTTTAAAACTGCTGCACTGCTACAAAACCAGCCCCAGCAACCAAATCAGCTCCTCGCCCTTCCAACCTCTCGGGAAAATGCCCGATGTCCTGTATGGACACTACAGCCTTGGCTACAATTCTCTCTCTATGATGAACACTATCTCCTCTTCTTCTCCCCTAGATCCCTGCTTGCGAGGACAGCTATGGGTACTGTCCTCTACTATCCCACCTAGTCTCACTGCTCTTTGAAATCATTCTTGAAGCTAGTAGGATGACTTCTGAATGGAGAAATGTTATTGGTGCGTTGCCTGAAGAATCACACAGCAGATCCCAATATTCTGTCCAGCTACATGCCCATATTTCTGTTACCCCCATGAAAATATCAAAGGCATTGATGATCAACAACTGTCTGCTTTCGTTGAAGCAAGCAATATTTTTGACTCCCATCAATCAGGATGCCATCTGACATCGCAATGAGACTTTTATTGTCGCAGCCACTAACAACATAGGCATGTTCCTTCATTCAGTGGGATGCAGCATTGATCCTTCTGGACCTCTTAGTTGCTTCTTAGTAGCCTTTGATACGATCTCACACTTCATTTTCAATGATCATTTAGCCAAAGATACAATGAGACTCCAGGTTCTTCATTGGGTCTTCACTGTTTTGGAGAGCCACTTTCAAGCTGCTTCCCGCCCCCTTTCTGTTTGTTGTTAAAAAACCTTACACTGCAGTATATCACATGATTCAGTGTTTAGTTCACTCTGCAATATATACGTATTATAACTTGCAGATCTCATTCCCTCTTTCTAGGTTCATTTCGATGCTTGCACGGATGACACAATTAATTCCATGACTTGATGATGACCATTCTTTTTTACAATCCCAATTCAAAGTGCAAGTGTGGAAGCTTTTTCTGTTGTGTTTTTTTGAGTGACAAATTATTTGTGTGAAGTATTATTTTAATGATGCATATGACCGTAACTAATAATGTTGCACTTAAAACAATATAGGTACATCATTTAGTACTGTGATTAATAATATAGTAATGCCACATTTTCATGTGAGACACCATTATTTTAACATGGATGCTGTTTCTGATGTTCTTTTCGTCTTTCTCTTGCTTATTCCCCCTCCCAATCATCTTAGAAAGCATGCATTGTGAAGGAAACTTTCCATCGTTTTACCTGATGTACCATTTTCGCTACTAGTTGCAGGCATGCAGAAGAACATAATTCTATGAGTTACTGTTAAAATCTTTCATATTGTGTTGTACATCTCCGTAGTGCAGGTGCTGAGGAAGCAAGAGGAAGATTTCTCTTAACTTAAGAAATGGGTTAGTGCTAATAACATTTCAGATTTATGAAAATGTTTTTGATTTGCCAATGCGACCTAACCATGATTGTGCCATGCTGAATTTGCTGATTTATTAATTAATATGCATAAATTGTGTATAAAAACGCTGAGCCTTGAAAGATTGGGGGCGACTTTCCATTTTCCTCCTGAAACTCTGTCCATTCATTTTGAGATTTTTCCTCACGTAGAATGCTGTCAGTACTCTTTGTAAATAGGACACTTAAAATTTAGGGAAATTATTATTGACTAACTAGGGTTTATGTAATGATTTTTGATTTTGTATCTGATCCTTCATGTCAAACTATACATTTTCTCTGTACTGATTTCATTAATGATCCACTATTAAACTTTTAAAACTTAATTTCAATCTAGAACTCAGTTCTTGAGCGGTCCTAGTTTCTAATCATGAGTTTACTCAGTTAAGTTTGTGTTATTGATAGGAAGGGCAGTCTCTTACCGCTAGATCAATGAGATGAGTCACAACGCTGAACTGCCTAAGATAAGTTTGGGGCTCAATAAAAATTGGGGCTCTAGAGATTATTGGGGTTCAGCTCGAACACGTGTGAGGCAACAACTGGATGTATTCCATCTCTCTTAGTCAGAATACAGGCAAAATGAAAATCCTTTTTTTCAGTCATTAGCATGGTGGCCAGAAGATCTTGTGCCACCACCTATCTCTTCTTTTTTGACTCTCAATTTGAGCATTATTTTTAAGATGCAACTGCCATTCTTTGCCCAAATTGATAAACTTTCAAACTGTAACTTCATGCTGCAAGTCATGCCAGAATCATTCCAATGTTGCCTCAATCCTCTCGAGAATCCCGGAGCAGCCACTCCTATTGTGAAGTGGTGGGGGCGGGTGGAGGGGGGGAACACAAAAAAAAAAAGAAATATAAATAAAAGGAAGAAAAATGCACCTACCTGCCCTGACGGCCGCCGCCTTGCTCCCGATCCTCGTCGCTCGGACGCCCAGGAACTGTTACACACTGTGCAGGCTCCGAGCTCCCAATCCCAGCGCTGCTCACATGCTGGGAATAGTGGGGATTGGTCTGAGCGCTTCGGTTCGATGCTCACACATAGACTGGGAGCCTGTGTTGGTTTCTCCTCCTAGCTGTACAATGCAGCTAGGTGGAGAAACTCTAAGTGTGCTTGACGGTTTGGCCGGCAGGGCCAACCAAACTGTCATGAGCACTTGGCAGTGCCCACCCCTCCCCCTAGTGCTGCAACTGCAGTGTCACTGTAGGTGGCCATGCCCCTCCCTCGGCTCACAGTTCCAGCCTGCAGGACGAAAATAAAATGACATCAAAAATGTTTTATCATCATTTTCATCATCATAAACTTTATTCGGTCATTACGACCATAAAAGTGCAAGTGCTTACAGTACAATGATCCAGCAATAGATATAAAGCAGAAATTCATTGAATAGAACACATCAATTGCCAATAGATTTGAGTCATCACTGTTAGAATATTAAAACAACATTAAAAGAATAAAACCAATTTTTTTAAAAAACATATACCCCACTTACCGTACAAAAAAGAAGCCACAGAGCATCAAAATTTAATCAGTATGCATAGATAAAAATATAGAATTATTGTTTTAAAACCTAAACATATGAATTTAGTAAAAATATAAAAATGCACACTATCGCATCTTAGATGCATACCTTCTGATAATTCACATTTTCCTGAGAAACTTTGCAACTCCACATGCTACTGAAGGCCTGCAATCTGATTTCAGGATGCGAAGCGCTTCCTGGTGGCAACGAGTTCCCAACAATCTACAAACAGGGGCTAGCCACTTGCATCTCGGGAGATTATACAGAGAGCAAACAAAAAAGATGTGGCTAATTGTTTGTCGCTAGGGGACAACCAGGGCAGTGCTGTGATGTAGGCGAGGACCGCCGCCAAGCTGCTGTAAAGGAGTTCACAGGAAGGGAACCAAATCTAAATTGGATGTAGAGTTTCCTATCCTGTGGAATAGTGATGAGCTCCATGTATTGCTCATAGGTGCTTAGCAATTTAAATTCCATGAATTCTAGTGTGAGACAACCCACAGATGGTTGAGTGACAAAAGTCTGCACTACCCAGTTCCAGTATTGGTTTTTAACCAGGCCTTTACTTGGCAATAGACTAACATCTTTGGTTTCCCAGGAGCTCCCCAAACCTATCGCTGAGAGTAATGACCTAACTTCGGTGAACCACCCAATTTTCTTAAAACGGTCAAGCTTGGAAACTTCATCAAGCGCTGCGGCATAATAGGAAAGCTCGGGGGTGAATTTCAGGCGCAGCCAAAAGAGCAGGGGGCAGAGCCTAGCTTTATCCACAATTGAACGTTTACCCATATCTAGCCGTAGTGGTTGATGTGCGGTACTGTGGGGGAGGGAACATATACATCTTAAAAAATTATTCTCTGTGACTAAAAGACCTTCCATGTTTTCAAATCCCCAGAGTTCAGCCCCATACAAGGCTGAGCCCACTACCTTATGGTCATAAATCTGGAGTGGTGCAGCTATTGGCTTAGTTTGGGAGGTTCTATGCTCCTTAATCAGGGCCCCAATGGTCTGCCTCTGCTTAAGGTTCCGCTTCATAATGTGATCTTTCCATGTCATTTTCTCGGACCGAGTTACGCCCAAATAATCATAAGTGGCCACTCTCTCAAGAGGGATCCCCCCCCCAGCAGCATTTTACCTTTAAACATTTTGTGTATATTCATCAGCACAAGTTCGGTTTGCGAGGTATTAACCTCCAGATCTCTTAGTCCGCAAAAGGCCTCGAAGCGGTCCAGGAGCAGTTGCAGACCACTGGGTGTTTTAGACACTATCAACATGTTGTCTGCAAACAATAAAGTTGTTACTTTGACACCCCCCAGCACATGGGCATCGGCTGGTACTTCCGCTAGGTATTGGAAGACTCCGTTAATAAATAATGAAAACAGAGTGGGGGCTAGCACACAGCCCTGTCTGACCCCCCCTGTCGACACTAATCGAATCTGTCAACTGGCCCTGGTCTCCCCAACAAACCTTTGCGTAGTTGCCTTCATGGAGGCGGACAACCAACGCAAGGATCTCAGGAGGAAGATCCCAGCTCCTGCAGAACACACCACAGCTTGCACCTAGGAACGAGGTCAAAAGCTGATTTCAAATCAATGAATGGAATGTAGAGGCTACCCTGTTCAATGGTCACAGTTTTCCAGGCCAATAGACTAAAGCAAAAAACCTGATCGATGGTGCTGATCTTCCTTCTAAACCCTGCTTGGATGGAGGATAGGATATTTTTCTCCTCCATCCAGGTCATTATCTTTGTGAGAAGTGCACAGGAGAAGACCTTCTGAGCACCATTGATCAGGCTAATAGGCTTGTAGTTGGATGGTTGAGAGCGATCACCCTTTTTGAAAACTAAGATCACCTCGGGCCCTTCCATGAGGGCGGTATGGGAGCCCCTGCAGCAATACCATTGGCCAGGGCCCAGATGTATTTAGACCAGTTGGCGATGTCGTTTAAAAAGACATCGCCAGGGATACCATCAGGCCCCGGAGCTTTATTCCTTACGATGGATTTTATACTAAGTGTAATTTCAGCTAATGAAAACAGCCTAGAGGTCTGGTGACTGCTGGGAAACAGCCATTACAACGCGGCTGTTTCCCCGCATGTTATTACATCGCATGCGTTACAACGCATGCGATGTAACAACGCGTAGCCATTACTATGCATACCATTACATCGCATGCGCTTTTACAATGCATGCGATGTAATGACGATCCACATCGTTGTGAGGAAACTGAGGCTCTTCAGTTTCCTCACAACGACGTGCACTGTGCACCGCCCCCAGACGAAGCAGGAACCAGGAGAGAGGAACCACGAGGAGAGAGAGGTAAGGGGGATTGGGCCAGGGGTGGGGGTTACTTTATTAGGGTTTAGGGTAGTGTCGGGGTAGTGTTGTGGTGTTTGTGTAGTGTAGGGTAGTGTTTTAGGGTCTAAGGTAGTGTCGGGGGTCGTGCAGGGTAGTGTTTGAGTGTAGGGACTGGACTGGGGGAAGGGGGTGGGTCGTGCTGGGGGTAGTGTTTTAGGGTTTAGGGTAGTGTTGTGGTGTTTGTGTAGTGTAGGGTAGTGTTTTAGGGTTTAGGGTAGTGTCGGGGGGTCGTGCAGGGTAGTGTTTGAGTGTAGGGACCGGACTGGGGGAAGGTCGTGCTGGGGGTAGTGTTTTAGGGTTTAGGGTAGTGTTGTGGTGTTTGTGTAGTGTAGGGTAGTGTCGGGGGGTCGTGCAGGGTAGTGTTTGAGTGTAGGGACTGGACTGGGGGAAGGTCGTGCTGGGGTAGTGGTTTAGGGTAGTGTTGTTTGTGTAGTGTAGGGTAGTGTCGGGGGGTCGTGCAGGGTAGTGTTTGAGTGTAGGGACTGGACAGGGGGAAGGGGGAGGGTCGTGCTGGGGGTAGTGTTTTAGGGTTTAGGGTAGTGTTGTGGTGTTTGTGCAGTGTAGGGTAGTGTTTTGGGTTTAAGGTAGTGTCGGGGTGTCGTGCTCGGTAGTGTAAATGTAGGGAGAGGACTGGGGGTCAGGGGAGGGTCGTGCAGGGGTACTACATTAGGGTTTAGGGTAGGACAGGGTAGAGTCACTTACCTTTCAAACTTTTACCATGAGTATACCTTTACCACGCATGCCTTTGTGTTGTAGTGGCATGCGTGGTAAAGGCATAGTCGTGGTAAAAGTTTGCGATGTAATGGCATGTTGTTGTCATTGACATCGCGTAGTAATACCCGCGTTGTAATGGCACGCGTGGTATTGGTATGCGATGTAATGAGACATATTCGTGACTGCTATAGTCAATAATAGGAACTTCAGCAACCGGATCCCCTGATCCAGTGTATACTGTGGTAAAATGATCGTACCAGGTGGCTATGGAGATGCTGTTGGTAGGTGGCCTCGGTCTTTCCGCCTCCCCCCTCACCACTAGAAGCCAAAACTGTTGTGAGTCTTTCATCTGGCAAGCATTGCTGATTTGAAGCCATCGATCCTCGTCCCAGGCCCTTTTTGCTTTAGCCAGGGTTACCTTATAATTTCTCCTTGCCTCTCTTAATTCTGACAGATCATTTAATCTGATGGCAGTAGCCAGTTTAGATCTTAGGATCCTGCACTCCTGGTTGAACCAGGAGAAGTGTGGTCTGGCAAATTTGAGCTTGCCCTGGGGCCGTTGGTGCATGCTAAAATAGGATGACAATTGTTTGAAAAAGTCTGTATGACATGCCGTAATCTTGGTAAACCCATCCTGCTGCTCAAGCAAACTATACAGCTCACAAGAGCTATCTAAGAGGTTAGACTTCATATTTTCAAGTTTCGCTATGTCAGTAGCTACTTGATCCCATTTGAGTCGCCTATTGTCATTTGAGGGACAAACCTCCCTAGTTATAAGAGGAATACTTGGAACACTGGGGTTTGTGGCCCAAAGTGGTGACATGGTGAGCTCAAGGGGATTGTGGTCGCTGTCAGTAGTAGTTCCGACCACCATATTCGTCAAACCAGATCACAATTTGACATCTAGTAAAATATAATCAATGCGGCTCATGTTTACTGTTCTATTATATGTATTCGCCCCCATCTTGTCAGACTTGGTACACCCGTTTACTGCCCTAAGCCCATATTCGAGGGTTATTGCATGAAGCCGCAACACTGTGCATGTCCATTTTTTAATGGGTGGTAAATCAAGCGGGGGGACATGCCATAGCTGGTCGAGCTTGCCACTGTCAGTTATGTCCTCTGCGTCTAGGGGTTCATAGGTGACATTAAAGTCTCCTGCTATTATTAGTAGTGCTAGGGACTCCCTCCCCTCAAGACAGTCTTCTAGCATTTGGATAGTAGATGACCTACAGCCAGCCTTGGAGCCTCGGGCATAAACATTAAAAAGATCTAGCCCTGCACCGTTCCTGCCCCTAATATGAAGAGCTAATATATCTGGGCTATTAATCTTGAGCTCACGTATAGTACAATGGAGCTCAATTTTGACCCAAATCAACAGCCCCCCGGCAGGCCGACCATGCTTTCTAGTAACTGATGGGCGAGAAAACGTCACATACCCAGGATAAAAACTGGAGAAGTAGACCAGGTTTCCTGCAAAATGCATACATCATATTGCTCTATATATAGAACCCAGTGTGCAAGTGCCACCTTAGGCCTCACTCCGGCTACATTCCATGATAGTATACTAAGCTTTGATGCCGAGCCTCCTACGGATGGACATGGAGAGAGGATCCCATACATAACACAGCTTGACCACAGGTTTACAGTTGTATCTGGTAATGATGGAAACCCCTCTTCGAGGGTACCAGTGGGGAGCTGTGGCCGATCTTGGGGCCCTTTACTTGTATATTTTGGGTTTGGTAGCATATAGTCAACATACGGCCTAGCTTTTTTACGTGCCAGTCAATCATTGGTGGCAAGTGATGAGTCAGACCCCAATAAAGTGCCACATTGATTGATGGTTTGAGACTGTAGTGTGGTAAAGGGTCTATATTATCATTTTATTTTTGTCCTTTGCCGGCTTTCAGCGGGGAGGGGGAGGGGGGGGCGACGCTCCTCCACCATAACAGAGGAGCTGCCCCTGTGATAATCTCTTGTCCAGGCACTCATTCTTTCCCTCCTGGACTATTGCAATTCTCAATACCTCAGCTTCCCTGTCTAGAATGCAAGTATTCAAAACATTGATGTTAGGCTCATTTGAAGCATAAACTGTCGCTCTTAAATCTCAACATTTAAAGTCACTTCGCTGGCTCCCAATTAGTAAGTATTGCACTTTTAA